>CM038675.1:77865169-78514698 GCA_021605145.1 Aegilops bicornis | reverse complement strand
AAACAAGAGATCAGAACAATCCAATCTTTTTGATTGAAGGTAACTTATAATCTCCACCTTTAATCGGCATCAGAATCTGTAAACTTTTCTACGGGGTGTAACAAAGCAAAACTCAATTTTTTAAAAGAAAAATAAGGTTTAAAACCCCGCCTATGATGGTAATGCACACAACCATTTTATTTATTAAAATTGATGCAAGGCAACAAGGCCAAAGTTATCAACAAGCGGAGTACATAGCATAGACAACTACAACAGAACCATTACATGAGAAACATATTTCAAATCTTTTTCGTGCTTTGACATGTACGACATTATAAGTTTATCTGGATTCTCATCATGTTCTAATCACGTGACATTGTAAATTTATCAGGATCATCTCCATGTTCTGACCCATAAGACATTGTAACCTTTTCTCGGTCATCTTCATGTTCTGACCCATATGACATTGTAAGTTTATCTGGATCTTCTTCATATTGTGACCCATATGACATCGTAAGTTTTTCTGGATCCTCTTCATGTTGTGTCCCATATGACACTGTAAGGTTATGTGGACTCCCTTCGAGTTCTGACCAATATGACATTGTAATTCTTTTTGGTTCCTCTTCACGTGTTTTTTCGTACAACAATGTAAGTTTATCTGGACGCTCTTCAAGTTCTGGCTCATATGACATTGTAAGTCTTTTTGGATCACCTTCATGTTCTGACTCAGAGAGCTCCCTTAAACCATCTTCAACTTGAGATGCAATATGAACATGTTTATCTCCGTTATCATCTTCTAGTTTGCCTCTTCCATGTTTTGGTCCAATTTTCCGCAGTCCTTTGATAAACTTGAGGTCATTGGATCCAATAGTAATGTCATCTAGAGAGGAACACACCAGATGCACATATGAAAATATAATGATTATGAGTAGTTTCATAGTGGTAAGAACAAGTAGCACAAATTCAAATTAGACGTGGCACTGAATGCATGCAAACACAATAATTATGCTAAATACATAGACTGTCTTGTGGCGATCTATCTGTGCATTAGAGTCATCACAACAACAACAACAATAACAACCACCCAAACCAAACACATGTTTGCAGTATGCACATAGAAATAAATGAAATTAATCATTGATATCCGTATGCGTATGGAAGAGATAGGTTGAAACACAATCTTTACCATATCTAGTGAACATTGTATTCTATGCGTCTAGACATTCATTAATCCCCAAAAAATCTATTAGTTTTACTCTTGAACTATATATGGCGTAGGTTTAATTTACAGTCAGGTCCAAAACCATACAACATCAATTATCAAAACCATTGAGATGTACATAGAATATGTTTTGTGATATTTCTGTGCATTAGAGTCATCACAACAACAAAACGAACCAAACTCACGTTTGTGCAGTATACATGGAGAAATAAATGAAACTCATATTTGATATGCATATGCCAGTGAAAGGGCTAGACCGAAACACAACCTTTTATTTTAGTGAACAATGTCTTCTATTTCAACTCAACATTTATTAATCCCCATTTTTTTTACTATTTTTACTCTTCAACTATTGCTTGGGTTTAATTCTCACTCAGCTCCGAAACCATTAAGTTATACAATCGATTATGAAACCAATGAGACCAAGATCGCCAAGGTTAGTTTGTCTGTTTAGCCACATGACAACTGGGTGGAATAGAAGAGTCATCGTGCGCGCTTGCGTGTGTGTGTGTGTGTGTGTGTGTGTGTGTGTGTGTGTGTGTGTGTGTGTGTGAGAGAGAGAGAGAGAGAGAGAGACCATCTTGTTGGGCTATCAAGTCGCTGATAGCTGGGGGCATTGGAGTTTTGGGAAGCACTGCCTCCCAGTATTTCGTCAGTGTTAACGATCGCGAGTTTGGTGATGTCGTCATGGCAGCATCAGTGAAACTCGCATGCTGACTGTCTCCTCCAGCAATCTGCATTCATCACAACGAGTAAGAACGTGTATACGAACCACATAGCTATGAAGTTCGTGTGTGCAGAAATATCTGATAGAAGAATATGCATGCCGTATAAACCAGTGCTCCTATACTCACCAAAAGAAGTGATATAAGTGGCAGTAATAAATCCATGGCGTGTGTTTTTATGTGTTGCATCGCCAGATAGACGGGGGCCCTATTTATAGTCCAGAGAGGGAGCCACTGGCATAAATTATTGCTTTGAAATTAATATAAATGTCACTAACACTGCAAGCTGGCCTATACTGAGCACTGACGTGAGTGGCTCATTAACATAATTAAAAACAAATGGTGGATTGGACACATTTTTTTTTGCCAATGCAGTGCATTGGACGCTGACCACTTGTTGCGTGCGTTCCTTGCGTTTGTTTCTTTATTAGAGTATAAGACCTGTGGTTGTGTAATCATCTATCGATCAGATATGCTGAACGATATACCCTGCCGACAGATGTGAGTAAATGTTCGGTGGTCTCAGAATTTTGATGTAATTTTTATCATTTTTGAGGTGCTTTGTACTTTTGGTGAATTTTGATAAGCTGTACCAGCTTTCATGCAAGGACGGAACATCTTAGACGGTGTTGTTGTCCTACATGAAACTGTTCATGAGCTCCACCGTAAAAAGTTGAATGGGGTCATCTTTAAGATTGACTTCGAGAAAGCTTATGATAAGGTGAAGTGGCCTTTTTTGCTTCAAACTCTTCGAATGAAAGGGTTTTCCGATACTTGGTGCCGATGGGTTGAGAACTTTGTGTCTGGAGGTAGCGTGGCTATCAAGGTGAACGATGACGTAGGCAAGTATTTCCAGACTAGGAAGGGGCTACGCCAAGGCGACCCCGCATCAACTATCCTTTTCAACATCGTGGCTGATATGCTAGTTACTCTCATTGAGAGGGCCAAGCTAGCTGGTCAAATCACCGGGGTCATTCCTCATCTAGTAGAAGGAGGCCTGTCAATCTTACAGTATGCGAATGACACCATTTTGTTTTTGAATCACGACCTAGAAAAGGCTAGAAACCTCAAATTGTTATTATGTGCTTTTGAAGATCTTTCTGGCCTTAAGATAAACTTTCATAAGAGTGAACTTTTCTGCTTTGGCGAAGCCGCAGAAACTTCACAAGAATATGCTGATATTTTTGGATGCCAACTAGGCCAATTTCCGATTCGATATCTAGGTATTCCTATTCATTATCGGCGTTTGACAATCGCTGAATGGAAACATGTTGAAGAGAGACTGGAGAAACGGTTGGCGAGCTGGAAGGCCAAACTCTTGTCCTATGAGGGCCGACTAGTTCTGATCAACTCGGTTCTTACCAACATGGTCCTTTACATGCTATCTTTTTTTCATCTGCCAAAAGGTGTCCTCCAACGCCTTGATTATTTTAGATCAAGGTTTTTTTGGCAGAGTGACAATGAAAAAAAGAAATATCGCTTGGCTAGGTGGAATATATTATATCGTCCTAAAAGCCAAGGGGGACTCGGAATCCAGGATCTTGAGATCAAAACATTGCATTGCTCAGCAAATGGGTATACAGATTACTCACGAGGATGGTGTTTGGCAGGAGATCATTCGTAATAAATACGTCGGGTCCAAAGCAATCTCCCAGGTCTACTGAAAACCAGGTGACTCTCATTTTTGGAGTGGGTTATGAAAGCTAAAGAATTCTTTTTTCCAATTTGGCACTTTCTCGGTTAGGGACGGCTCCCAGATTCAATTCTGGGAAGACACCTGGCTCGGGACTACTCCTCTAAATGTGCAATACCCAAGCTTATATCGGATAGTTAGACATAAGTTTGTCACGATTAAGCAGGTATTGGGACAAGAACACCCGGATATTTCTTTTCGCAGAACGATTTCTTGACCTCGTCTGACTGCATGGAACGATTTGCTGACTCGTTTGGGAGCTGTCCAACTGTCGGCTGAATCGGACATCTTTAAATGGAACCTGCATCTGAATGGAAGATTTTCGGTTAAATTCATGTATGATGCATTGGTTCATAACGAGGTTCCATCTGATAATAGAAAATTGTGGAAGCTTAAGATTCCTCTAAAAGTGAAAATTTTCCTATGGTTTCTCAACAAAGGAGTTATCTTAACTAGGGACAATCTAGCTCGTGAAACTGGCAAGGCTGCAAAAATGTGTTTTCTGCAATCATAATAAATCCATTAAACACCTATTTTTTGATTGCAAGTTTGCTAGATCGGTATGGGCAATAGTCCAAATTGCTTCGAATCTATATCCTCCACGCAGCGTACGGAATATGTTCGGCAATTGGTTGAGGAAAATAGATAAACAATTGTCTAAGCACATTCTTGCGGGGGCGGCTGCCTTATGTTGGGCGTTGTGGCTTACCAGGAATGATATTGTTTTTAATTATAAAAGTGTTTCATCTCCTATGCAGGTAATTCATATATGCTCGCTGATGGCTCCGTGATGTGGTCTATCCTGCAGAGGCCGGAGGACAGAGACCTTTTTATGATGGCTTCTACCCGGTTGGAGTGCTCGGCCAGGGACATTTTTTACCCCCATGGATGGCAGTGTGACCTTCGGATTGGACCGGCATCACCTTAGGCCTCTTTTATCTTTTTTCGCTACTGCTGGCGCTTTTTGCCTTTTATTTTGGCTTCTAGTACTTTGAAACTTTGGCTGTGTGCATCTAGCTATACAGAGGCCGGGTGATCTTTGATGTGGTTGTATCAACTCGATATTTCAATTCAGTGAAAAGCCCTTTATCGAAAAAAAGTTAGTGACTATCAATGGATCGGAGGGAATATCATTTCAGTTTTGCATCCAAATAGTCGACCATCCAAACATTTCTGTAGTGCTGCAAACTTGTGTGTGTCCTTTAAAGAAAAAACTTGTGCGTGTAGGAGTGCATATCATTAAACACACATTTGTATTTTATTGTCTCGTGTGTCGCGTGTGACTGATTTGATTCATACTTTAGATACCCACGCGTGCCGCGTGATTTACTTTAGCTGTCACCTTTGCCTCCATGGTTATCCAAACATGAATATGTCCGCTGCTCCTCAGCAGCAGCTGAGCTACCGATGCTGGTATGCTAGTGCTACCTATTTACTATCAACGACATTTGCATAGACACCAGTACGTGAGCTCTCAAAGCAAGCAATATATAGCACTACACGCTCGTCATAGAAGTACAGAACTGAACACAAAAGGGGTGAGTGACCAGAAAGAGAGGAGCAATGGCGGCTCAGGGACAGACCATAGAGGTTCCCACGGACGCTGAGCTGCTGCAGGCACAAGCTGACCTGTGGCGCCACAGCCTCTACTACCTCTCCTCCCTGGGTCTACGCTGCGCCGTTGAGCTCGAGATCCCGACTGCCATCCACCGCCTCGGCGGGGCTGTCTCACTGCCCGACCTGATGTCCGCGCTGTCCCTTCCCTTGGTTAAGATGCCATTTCTCCGCCGGGTCATGCGCGTGCTTGCCACGTCGGGCGTCTTCGCTGCCGACAACGACTCCGGGTCTGAGGCGATCTACCGCCTCACACCGTTGTCCCGCATCCTGGTGCACGGTGTAGTAGCGGATGAGCACCACAGCCAGAAGTATTTTGTGCTTGGCGTGACCTCGCCGCATTATACGGAGGCGGCGATGGGGCTGGCCGGCTGGTTCAAGAAGGACCATGAGCCACCGGTGCCGTCACCCTTCGAGGACATCTTCGGGGTGCCGCTCTGTGATGACAGAACGCCGCTCCTGGACAAGGAGCTGGACGATGTTGTCACTCAAGGCTTGGCTGCCCACGACAACCTGGGGATTGCCACTGTAATGCGGGAGTGTCATGACCTTTTCAAAGGGCTGGACTCATTGACTGACTGTGGCGGTGGTGACGGTACGACGGCGAGAGCCATCATCAAGGCTTACCCGCACATCAAGTGCACTGTGCTAGACCTTCCGAAGGTGGTTGACAAAGCACCAATGGATGGTGTCGTTACCTATGTCGCAGGTGACTTGTTCCATTCCGTCCCATCATCACAAGCTGTGATGCTCAAGGTAGACAGTAACAATTCAAGAGAGAATGCTTAAATTTTTTTCTTACAAAAATTATTATTTGGAAATTGATCTTGATGCATGCTTTGCATATTGTTGCAGCTTGTGCTACACTTCTGGAGCGATGAGGATTGTGTGAAAATCCTAGCTCAGTGCAAGAAGGCCATTCCTTCACGCGAGGAGGGAGGGAAGATAATAATCATTGAAATTGTGGTTGGACCTTCCTTGGGGCCAATAATGTTTGAAGCCCAACTCCTTATGGATATGCTCATGATGGTGAACTCAAAAGGGCGTCAACGGGATGAAAATGAATGGAGCAAACTATTCACTAAAGCGGGGTTCACGGACTACAAAATTGTGAAGAAACTAGGAGCTCGTTGTGTCATTGAGGTCTATCCATAAGATATTGTGCTATAGGCACATTAATAAAGGGAGTACCCATTACCATGCATAAATGTAAGTTGCATGGACCGTAAGTATTTTATAATTGCCCAGCTTAATCCATTGCTTTATGGTCCATGCAATGTTGGCTTTGGGAAGTAATAAAGCACTTGGTGTGCATCTTCTATCATGTTGCTAAAGGTGGTTTGTTGTATGTCATCGATCTATTATATGTTTATTAAAAAAATCTTCTTGAGCCTTCTGGCAGCTTTTGCCGAGTACTAGACTCGATAAAGGTACCCTTTGCCGAGTGCAGCTCTCGGCAGCTGCGGCGCTTGGATGCCCACTGTCAACATCCAAGATGTAGTTTGCCAAGCTTGTAAGTTGTGTACAGATGGTTTGCCGAGTATCATGTTGCCGTGCGCCCATGAGTGGGAGCTCCGGCACACAGCTTGAACTGGGCAAAGACGAGTAGTGTCTTCTGATTCATAAAACAAATGACCATTAGCATGACCATGCTTTGACTTTCTATTCTCTGAGTGCCCTAAAGCAAAGCCAAGAAATCTCATGGATTGGATCCGATTGGACTGAGGAAAGGGGAGCTAGCTGTTCTGATGCCGATGCGGCGGTAACATGGAGTTGCAGGTCAAGTCGAGCGCCGTGACGTTGGGCCAGAAGAAGCGGATCTGACATGCCAGCCGCGTCCAGTACTTGACAGCCACCAGCCCGCCCACCTCCCACCGCCCTCCATGGTGGCGCGGCCGGCGCCGTCAAGCGGCACCGGCGACGACGACGCCACGTAACCCAGCGACTGGCAGCACTACTCCGCTGCCTGGGCTATATATTATGCCTGGCTACGTTTTGGGCGGAAAAATTTCGAAGGAGTCGCAGGCCGAAGAAGAGTTGATTTCCTTGTGCAGTACTGTACGAGAAGAGAGGAGATCGGTTCTGGTTTGTGCAGCAAGCGCAGTCCAAAAGGAGTAAATTTTATTCCTAGCTCGTATGTTGAGGAGGTACAATATGGATCCTGTTGGGGAGGTATATAATCCGGATACTTCTCCTTTTTGGATTTGCAAAGCGGAAAATCTACCGTGCAGGGGACCTCCCGTGCCTGCATCGGCCGCTCGCTGATGGATCAAGATCCGAGCGCCGCTGATGTTTTTTTTTCATTGTTAATTGAATACTCCTTTTTTTTCAAGGGTAAAGGGAGTTTTTATTGCAAAATCATAGAGTTACAGTCGAGAGGCCATACATCCTTAATACAAGGAGGAATCGAGCCTAGCCACACAGCAGTAGCACACTCCGTACGGCTATAGTTTGCCAACCGATCGGCAACTCTATTCTGAACACGACTAAGTTTCTGAGGAATAAACTCCCTAGTACCAGATAAGTGTCTGATCTCCATCACTAAGTGGCCATAAGCAGACCGTTGGAGTGCATCCGTAGTTAAACATGATAGAGCTTCGGAAGAATCTGACTGAAGAACCACACGGTCTCTGAGTGCTCAATCGCCAACGCCATGACTTGCATCATCGCATGTAGTTCCGCCTCCAATGAGTCATTACAGTGGAAAATATATCTGTAAGCTGCAAGAAGGATGACCCCTTCATGGTTTCTAAGTGTCATCCCCACCGCCACCGATCCATCCTCGACCTGAAAGGAGCCATCGACGGACAAGGCCACCGACCCACTCGGTGGTGCCGGCCATGGCAGGCCACCTGCCCGAACCTTTGGCGGCGGTTCTGCGGGGCTTCCGAGGGCATCTTTCCTTTGACAATCTCCTCCACAGTAAATTTGCCAGCCAAGTTGATAGATTTGTAGTAGATGTCCAAGAAATCAACAGAGGCCATCAGAGGGTGCTTCCTTACCATGATAAACATCATTACGGATCTGCCAAATCCTCCAAATCAACAAGATCACCATGTCTGCAACTGCCTCCGAGCAAACGCTGAGAAGTGTCATGAGCCATTCCTTCCCATTATCAACCAGAGCGCCATCGGCCGGTAGAGGCCATCTCCGACGCATGTTGATCCATAATATTCTTGCGTGCGTGCAAGCAACCAAGGCGTGGAACGTGGACTCCTCCTCCACTCCACACAGGGGGCAGAGGGATCTGGTTGCTACGTGCCTCATATTTTTGCATTGTTGTGTTGCTAGCGTGCCAGTTGCCACTCTCCAAGCATTAATCTTCATCTTCTGGGGGACTTTAGCTGCCCAGATACAGTTCCAAACCCCACGATCCCCACTAGGGTTTGCGCTCGACTCTCCATTAGCAAAGGTGATGTTGTGATCGTATGTTGCCAGCTTATATGCACTTCTTACAGAGAAGGTTCCAGTCTTCTCCGGGACCCAGGAAACAAAATCGTCCCGGTTGCGAGGTGAGGTCCTGATCTTTAGTATGTAGTCGACGTCCATCGGCCAGAAGAACTCCCGAAGAAGGTCAACATGCCAAGCACCGTTTGCGTCGATGAAATCCGCCACCCGGTTCAGTCGACGATTTCCCTTAGGGGTAATAGGGCGGAAAGTCGACGGCCGTGGAATCCAGGGGTCTCTCCATGTGCGTATGTTAGCACCATTGCCGACCCTCCAAATAACTCCTTGTTTAAGCAAATCAAGACCATGAAGGATACCTTCCCAAACTGCAGAACCGTTGCCAGAGAACGAGGTATCCAACAACTGACCAGACGGGTAGTATCGAGCCTTCATGAGCCGTGCACATAGGCTATCTGGCGTAACAAGTAAACGCCAAGCTTGTTTGGCCAGTAAAGCTTGATTGAAAGCCCTCATATCCTTAAACCCCATGCCACCCATCTTCTTCGGTAGTCGCAACTTATCCCAACTCATCCATGCCATCTTCTTCTTCCCGTTCTCGACGCCCCACCAATACTGGCGGATCATCCGAGTGAGCTCATCACAAACTGATGCAGGTAATTTAAAGACACTCATGACATAAGTAGGTATAGCATGTGCGACAGCCTTGATCAAAATCTCCTTATTCCCAGATGACACATATTGCTCGCTCCAATCAATAAGTTTCTTGCGTAGCCGATCCTGGATTGTTTCAAAGTTGCCTTTATGTAATCTTCCCTCCGGGACCGGGAGGCCCAAGTACTTAGGCTCAAAAACTTCCTGGGTAATTTCCAAGACCGACTTAACCTCATTTACCATAGTTGGCACACAGTTTTCAGAGAAGAGGATGGAGCACTTCGACGGGTTAATTAATTGACCAGTCGCCGTCGAATACGTGTTCAACACACTCTTAACTAAATTAGCTTGCTGTGCCGAAGCTTGAAAAAACAGAAGTGAGTCGTCTGCAAACAACAAGTGTGAGATGACCGGAGCAGTCCTGCATATCTTAACCCCTTATAGGCCATGTTCTCTCAGTGATTGGTGTAACAGGGCCGATAAGGCATCAGCCACAAAGAGAAAGAGAAATGGTGATAAGGGGTCACCTTGGCGCAACCCTCTCGAGGGGGAGAACGGCTCCAGTAACTTGCCACTAAACTTAACAGAGTACTTCACAGAAGTAACGCATGCCATCACTCGGGAAATCCAGACATCACTGAAACCCCATTTGGACAGAGCCCTCTCCAAAAAGTTTCAATCAACGCGATCATAGGCCTTAGACAGGTCCAGTTTGTAAGCACATAATGGTGGGGAGTTAGCTCGAACATTCTGGATGTGATGAATACATTCAAATGCGATGATGGAGTTAATTGAATACTCCTACATTGGAGAATGCCAATACAACACAATACAGCGTACAATGTGTCAGATTGTACTGTAGCAGTTGTCCTTACATGCGTACTTATGTTAGCATTTTTCATAAAGGTGCGAGAGAATGAAGAGATAGTATATTACATGCATATCTATTTGTTCTATCCCTCTCCCACTAAAAACTTCCATCTTATTTTTCATGTGAAATGTTAAATGGCTCATTACTTTTGAATCAAATACTCCCTTTGTAGACTAATACAAGAGTGTTTAGATAACTAAAATAGTAATCTAAACGCTTTTATATTAGTTTACGGAGAGAGTATTTGTTTTTGAATTTTTCTATATATATATTTGAACTCCTAGTGCCAAAATCTTTAAAACAAGACCAACCTTTGTTTTCTATATATATATTTGAACTCCTAGTGCCAAAATCTTTAAAACAAGACCAACCTTTGTTACATTTCAAACAAGTTTAAATTTTAACGTTTCATATTTCATATGTGAAACAAACTTATTTCATTAAGAAGCTTGCAAGCAACGTGACTAAGAAGTTAGTTCACGGGATGATGTATTACAGAGCGAGTAAAGAGACTTGCAGGTAACTTGAGATTGGCACATATGAATGAAAGGTACGTTGGCCGGAATGGCCTGGAGATGCGGTCTTCTTCGGAGGCGCCTGGCAACGGCTGTGATGCGGCCTTGAGGCTCTGAGTCTAGCCACCTGGCCATTCATGGTTGGAGGCTGGACAAGTCAAGACCTTTCATTGTTGCGGTCTGTAGTTGGTAGCACCTCCTCACGTGCTTGTTTGGTGAGGACGATGATGTGTGTGCGTGTGTGTTCCTCCTCCCGCGATGTTGTACCTGTACTACTGTTTTTTTCTTGTTCAGTGAAATGAAATGCAAACTCTTTTGCGTTTTCTCGAAAAAGAATTCTAGTTGTATATATGAATGGACCTGGTGTTATTCCACATGGCCAGTACGTCCTCTTCTTTTTCTGCACAATATGTACAGAAAGCTGGCAGCTAAATGGTGAGGAATCACATG
Source organism: Aegilops bicornis (assembly GCA_021605145.1). Classification (NCBI taxonomy): domain Eukaryota; kingdom Viridiplantae; phylum Streptophyta; class Magnoliopsida; order Poales; family Poaceae; genus Aegilops; species Aegilops bicornis. The sequence goes on along the minus strand of CM038675.1, from coordinate 78,503,570 downwards.
CACATCTCGATATATATAGCTGAAATATTTTATAGTAATTCTCAACAAGTCTGCAGGTACACCTCAGGAAAAATAAAATGGTTTTTTAGGAGAATAGTAGGTTTCCCTAGTGGATTTCTTTAATTTTAGGAGTTAATTACATTTTTAGTACATAAACTTGTAATGGCGTGGTACAAATTCATACATAAAGTTGAAAAATGTCACAAGATAGTACAATAACTTGCGTTTGAGGTACATTCACATACATTTCCGTCCCGGGCTGTTATCTCTATTTACTTGACAAGTGAAGCCGACGGTATTCGAACCAAAGACCTTGACATAGAGAGGCTAGCCAGAGCACAAACCGTTACTTGCTGTTTAATTTGTCATAGTCTCCTTCTTATATAATTGATAGAATTGTTCTTGTTCTTTCTCCATACAATTTTGAAACCAAACCGGGCGTGACTCGGTTTAGATTTTTCTGACGTACTACCTCTCTATTAGTTTATCAGATGGTTTTTCAGGCACTATAAATTAGGATGTATTCTTTACTAAGAGCATCTATAATCAGACCCTTCATACTTGCCCTAAATGTTCGGACGGGCTGCCCGGTCACTGTTTGGATTAAAAAAGGCCACCCAACCGTACTACCCATATCCGGCCTAAACGCCCGGACTGACCGGCACTCTCCATATCAGGCCATATATGGGGCGGATATGGGGAGTCCCGGACGCGCCTGGGCATGCCCGCCAAGTAGGACTGACCGCTGGTGTTCACGCCAATTCGGTCATATCTGCCTCCCCTCTCCTTGCTTGAGCAACACTCTTCTCTTCTCTGTTCACCCTCCTCTGCATTGCCGTCACCAGACTTCCACCGGTATCGGTGCTTCCCGCCATCCCAATTCAGTGCTTCGCCACCGGACGCCCCAACGCACACCGCTGCCGACCAGGTCGCCACCGAACAAGGTTGCCGCCACTAGACGGCTTCCTGGTACGTCAAACTCCCCCATATTTTCACCCCGCGCTCTACGTGTTCGATGAAATGCCTGAGCCGGTCTTTTATTCTTTTGGTCATTACTTCTAGTTCACGAATGGACTCGGAAAGGAAATCAGTAAACTTTGAATATATCCTTCAACGGCTTGGTTTTTACCCCCGGTTTGTAAAAAAACACGTCTGGTTCAGTGGACCAGTGAGCCAAACAATTGCTTGAAGCTGAAGTGTCCCTCACGTGTAGTGCATAGTTTTTTATTCAGATCAATTTTCCTTCCGAAAGATATATAAAGTTACTATACCCGTCTGAAGCGGTAAGAACCTGTAGCTCACTAGCTAGTCGATCACGTGCTTGTCGCGGACTCTCGAGTTCTAGTCTTGCGGAGCAACGCTAACTCTTCTTTATTTTTTCTCCTCTTTTCCCACTTACAAATTCTTTTTGAGAACATTTCCCACTTCCAGGTGGGCCCCATACTTAGAGACCACGCAGAGTTAACAGGAAGATAATGACTAGGGACGAAAATGTATGTAAATGTACTTCAAACACAAGTTGTTGGCCTACTTTGTGTCATTTTCAACCTTATGTAGTGCAAGTTTATGTACTAAAAGTGTTATTAACTCTAATTTTAATGTATAGAAAAGTAAATGATAAGAGTGATTTTTGTTTATTCACATTTGATATTTTTCTGGGAATCACATGCACATTTCGGTGTACCTACACAACACAACACAACACAAAAGCTATATTTCCCAAGACTATTTCTGCACAAGGTCTATCCAACATTGCGTGCATCATCATCTGTTCTTGGAGCTCCAGTCCATGATGGCCGACCGGAGCGAGTGGTTGGGGATGAGGCTCTTGCTCGGCAGCCGGAGGTTGGTCATCGGAGACTTGTCCTTCATGCTCACCCATGTCTCGATCGCCTTCCGGTCGTAGGTGTACCCGTCGGCGGCGACGCATGGGTCCTCCATGATTTCCTGAAGAATGGGGCAGAGGAAGTGGCCCGGCGCCGCTGACGATGATGCTGTCCGGAGGAGAAGGGCCTTCGTCTCCCTGGCGGCTCTGGCTGCGACGTCCTTGATCCGCTCCAGCGCCGGGAGGATGTGCTCGCGCAGCCCGGGCCGGTCCCTGCGCCGCATCTCTGCGCACCGCAGCGCAAGTGCGGCCAGCTCCCGCGCCTCCTCCGGCGGCCACTGCCCGGCGGTTGCGTCCAGCATCTCCACTAAGGAGTCACCGCCGTCTTCCTCCAGCGCGGTCTCCACGGCGTGGGCGAGCCCGAGCGGCGACGTCCGCCCCGTGAGCAGCTGCAGCACTACCACGCCCAGCGCGTACACGTCCGACTTGGCCGACACGGCGCCCGTCCGCTGGTACTCCGGGTCGATGTAGCAGAACGTGCCCACGGGCGTCGTGTTCCTCACCATCGTGGACTGCTGCTGGCCTCCTCCACCTCCGGCGCCCGAGTGGTGGAGCAGCGCCGTCGAGAGGCCGACGTCACCGACCATGCTGGAGAGGTTCCGGTCGAGCAGGATGTTGGCCGGCTTGAGGTCGCGGTGGATGATGGGGTCCGGCCTGGCACTGTGGAGGAAGGCGACGGCGGTGGCCACCTCCCAGGCGACGCGGACGCGGTCGTACCAGGCGAGCGGCGGCGTGCCGTTCCGGCGGTGGTGGAGCGCGTCGTCCAGGCTGCCGCTCTCCATGTACTCGTACACCACGCAGCCGCGCTCCGGGCACGCGCCCAGCAGCAGTAGCAGGTGTGGGTGCCGGATCTTGCCCAGGACCTCCAGCTGCATGCAGTAAGATGAGATTAGTACTTGCAAAACGAAAGTTCAGAATACAGATAAATGTTGCAGTGACAGTCCATTTCTAGCAGCTGAATTGATTCTATTTGATTTGAATTAAAAAAAATGTTTGCCAAATTCATTTAATGAAAATCTTTGATTGTTCTGGTGACAGTCCATTTGTAAATACTGAATTGAGTGCTGTTTGATTTTTCAAAACAAAAATAGTCATAGGTGTCTGATATTAACCAAACTTATTTGATGAATCCTTGCATCCCTGTTTGGATTGTTCTTTGCACTTTCTGTTTGGAGTTAATTTTGTTCAGCAGTCTTAAGATGCTCGGCTTACCATCTAAGATGTAAGATAAATATTTGATCTTACCGTCCAAGGTCAAGGATGAATATTTTAGTCAAGATTTGAAGTCAAAATGAAAATAAGAACAATAGCTTTGATGTGTAGTCTAGCCAAATAGAAACCTAAATAGCATTAATTAAAATTATATATTTATTTTTTACCATTGTGCTTTAATGGCAATATGATGTACCTTCTCATTTCAACAGCCTGCAAATTTCATATTTTTAGCCCTATATAGTCTTTTTTTTTTTGGAAAGCCCTATATAGTCATTTATAGGCTTTCACCTATTAATAGTAGGCACGAGTCATTGGATCATCCAAAATTAATGGCTAACATTAACTCAGTAGTGTCTTAAAAATTCTCAATTTTGTTTGCCAAAAAATAACCTCTGGGTGTAATGAGCAGATAGCGAAGAACATATTTGTGTTTCCAAGTAAATACAGTACCTCCTGCTGTAACTGCTGAGTTCCAATACCTTCAAGGGAGTTCAGAACTTTCACTGCTGCAACAGTATGCTGAAACTTAGCCTTGTAGACTGTTCCATATGTCCCCTTACCAATCACAAGATCACTTGAAAGCGATGAAGTCGCTGCTTGGATATGCTCCCATGAGTACCTATTATACTCGGTTAAACATCGTCCGGCGTTTTTCAGTCCTGTGTTGATCTCTCCAGCATTTTGGTGATCACCATCACCCTCTGTTGCTTTCTGTCGAGAAGAGCTTTGTATAGGTTGAGCTTCTCTTTCGGTCACCTCCTCTTCTTTTCTCTCCATTTGCCTTAGCAATCTCCTCACCATTTCTTCTGTCAGGTCGATTTCTCGAGAAGCTTGATTTCGTGCTCGACACGCTGGATGCCCAAGTTGTTGTGTAACTAACAGCAAGATTTCAACAAGAAACGGTTAAAAGCCTTGCATATTATTACACACTTTATAGATCAGTGGGAAGTAAACCCTTACTTTTTGAGTGGAGTCAACCGGTTCAGTGTGAGCACGCTCGTGAAGCTTCTGAAGGTGTCGCAGTTTGACCTTCATACTCTCAATCTGAAGCTTCAGATCATCCTGCTTAGCAAAGAAAGTTCATAAATTGCACATTCACTTGGACACACATGATACTTTGGCTGTGTGCGTCGCGTGACGAAGTTCTTCCATTATCTTTTGTTTTGCTGAAGCAAAGGGAATTACTGTTTTTATTTAAAGAGTATAAATTCCTACCTGGTCATGAGAATGCTTCAGGTTTGTTGCAATTTCTGAAACTGCTGCCTGCAGGTCAGGGATGTCTGGGGAACTATCTCTTGGAAGCTCTTGTAAACTGAATCCCCACTGCTGCTGCCACTGAGCTGCGCTCCCGATCACGATCGAGTGTGAATTTGTCATCAAGGTTGTGTCACCATGGTAAGAGATCTCGCTGCCTCCACTGCCTGAAGGGCTAGCTCTCCTGTTTATGTTTGCGAGTGCGTGATCACGTTGCGATGACAGAGAAGACTGGCGGAATAATACAGCTGCTGCTCCATTTCTGTCAGCGCACTCTGCAGTAGACAGAATAGTTAGTACAGTAACACTAATACATTTATGTTCCTGAAAGTTTGGTGGATCTACTGAGGTTAAGCTGCTGATCCAAATTCAATTGATTAACTTTTTCTGAAGAAACAACTTCTTCTGTATTACAAGTTGACAGATGTAACCAACACATATTCAGAAACCAAAACCAAATCCAGAATTGAGATTTACCTGACGGTGCACTGGAAAGGCTTCTGGAGCTAGGAGAAGAAACGGTTGAAGAAGTTATGGTCTTGGGTGTTTCGCAGGCATCAGATGTAGCTGAGCGCACGAATGACAGTTTGCCCTTTGAAACCACGTATGCTGTACAAAAGCTTGGAATGCACTCGGAAATTTTTGTTGCAGTCTTGCTTCCTTTGAGCTTCCTACAAACAATCAATAATGGTTACCACATGATTAAGATTGCACTAGGCATTTCTTATCGTTATGCTGTACTAGGTTTTATCTTTTGTAGAGAATTGTTTATCCTGAATTTTCTGCAAATTTCCATACTAAACTTGCAATCAAGCAGTTGCAGTGCAACCTTCAGTGTTAGGCTGGCGGCTGGGGAATTAAATGAGAAGACAAGGATCATCCTACCAAATGCTCAAGCTTTTCTGACTATTTGTCACAGTGCTCCAGCTAATCATCATAAAAGTTTTCTTATGCTGAAACGACAACAATCAGAATGTACCTTCGGAATATGCTTCTCGACGAAGAGCCCAGGACCAGCTTGCCAATGTTGAATTTGCCGATTTCCTCGCTTATAGCAGCAGGCACGTCATCAGATTCAAGTAAAACAGCTTCTGCTTCCACCTGTTGATCAAACAGAGTAAAACATGTCACTATCTGTATCAGATTTCATGAGTTATTATTAACTGCAAGTCGCATGGTAAATCAGGCAATTGTGCAAGCCGGTCAACCTGTCTCTGAGCACACATCTTCTTGTAAGGGAGCAACATGTTCCTCGCTTGCCATTCCAGCTCTTCCCTGTACGCCGACGCCACATCGTCGCGCACCTGCGAGACCGGGATGTAATTGCCCACTGCCATAAGAGGAAGAATAGCAGGTCAGTGTTCTGAATAATTAGTTACGAACAACAGGTATACTCTTAATCACATATTGCCCACACTTGGTACAACAAAGGTTCATATTCATCAACCTAACGATAATGGAGTACGCCCAAGGACAAAACTCTGCACTCTGCAGTTGGTGCTCTGGTAGTAGGTATGACCTTGTGACATTGTAACCATAAACATTGTTCGTAGAGGCTGCTACTGTCAAGATCAATTATTGAGAAAGACGTACTTATGAAGCTAGTAAAACCAAAACCAAAACTAACCCATCCCATTGGCATAGAAACTTATGTATTTTGTAAACTGCTAGCAGTCATAGTAGCAAAGGTTCATGGTCTGTTAAAACTGATTTTTTTTCCTTTTCTTGTTCAGACATCAAGAACTGTAAATTCAGACAGTAGGCAGAGATGAAAGAGAAAAGAGAAGGGGGGAGAAGAAGACAGACTTGGAGTGGGCACCATGGTGATGGGCGGGCGGACATGGAGGATCCGGAAGAGGACCCGCCCGCCGGGCACGAACTTGTCGAGGGCCCACTTGAGCGCGTGCCTGCTGCTCCTGCTCCCGCTCACCGCGATGGCCACCGTGCTCACGCCGGGGCCCTCCATCTCCGGCGCCGTCTCGCCGGAGTCGTCCTCCTGGATCTCCATCGACATCCGCCCTCTGTATATGTTTCTTCTCCCCTCCTCCTAATCAATCAATCAATCAATCACTGTCCTGCGCAGCCCCAATACCGAATATCAGAAACATTCATCTCCTCTGGTTCCTGAGGAATCTCAGAGACACGAGGAAAATCACATGACAAGGACATAAACTGCAGCGGCGAGAAGACAAGAAAGGAGTCAAGAACTTCGCGTCGGACTGAACTTGGTGTTCCGGTGAGAGAGGTGGGAGGGAGATTTGGTGATGGACCGACCGGGCGTGCGTACCTTGGAGAAGCCATGGATGGGAGGGTGAGGCTGATGATCCGAGGAACCGGGCGAGGAGGAGGAGGAAGAGTCAGCAGGAGACGCGGACGTGGAGTGAGGACTGAGCTCCGCTGAGAGGCGAGCCGAGATGGACGGAAGGGGCGGGCAGAGGAGGTAAATTATTGCAACAGGAAAGGTTGGACTTGGAGGGTGTGTGTACACCTAGTACGTACCGCAGATAAGATTCACACACGCCTCCGTCATAACAACTCAACCAATGCTAGCTCTTGGATTCCCTTCATGGAATGCATCTGATGTTTTTTTTTTTTTGAGGGGTACATCTGATGTCCATTGTGGTGAAGCTTCGTGGTGTCGTTGGGAGCCTCCAATTAAGTTGTGGAGATTGCCCGAACCTTGTTTGTAAAGGTCCGGTTGCCGCCTCCAAGGGCACCAATAGTGGAATCACGGCATCTCGCATTGTGTGAGGCGTGAGGAGAATCTGGTGGCCCTAGTGGCTTCTTGGGGAGCATTGTGCCTCCACACCGCTCCAACGGAGGCGTAGTTCCCCTCAAAAGGAAGGAACTTCGGTAACACATCCTCGTCTTCACCGGCTCCACTCTTGGTTATCTCGTGCCTTTACTTGTGCAAGCTTATTTGTGTTATATCCCTTGCTTGCTTGTGTGCTTGTTGTTGTTGCATCATATAGGTTGCTCACCTATTTGCCTATCTAGACAACCTACTTTGATGCAAAGTTTAATTTGGTAAAGAAAAGCTAAAATTGTTAGTTGCCTATTCAACCCCCCTCTAGTCAACTATATCGATCCTTTCATCGGTAATACACATCATAAAGCTTGGAAGCAAGCGACTAAGGAGTTAGTCACGAGGTGATGTATTACGGAGCGAATAAAGAGACTTCTTTGGTAGCGAGATTGAACTAGGTATGAAGATACGGACGATCGAATCTCGGACAAGTAACATACCAATGGACAAAGGGAATTACATATATTGTCATAACTCATAACGGTGTGACCGATAAATATCTTCATTGAATGTGTAGGAGCCTATATGGGCATCCAGGTTCCGCTATTGGTTATTGAGCAGAGAGGTGTCTTGGTCATGTCTACATAGTTCTCAAATTAAGTAGGGTCCGCACGCTTAACGTTCGATGGCGATATAGTATTATATGAGTTATGTGATTTGGTGACTGAATGTTGTTCGGAGTCCCGAATGAGATCACGGACATGACGAGGAGTCTCGAAATGGTCGAGAGGTAAAGATTGATATATAGAACGATGGTATTCGGACACCGAAAGTGTTTCGAGGGTACCAGGTACTTATCAGGTCACCGAAAGGGGTTCCTGGCACCCCCGGCAAAAGATACGGGTCTTATGGGCCAAGAGAAACACACCAGCCACAAGGGGCTAGTCGCCCCCATATGGGCCGTCCTAAGGAGGAGAAGGAAAGGGGAGAAGGGAAAGAAAAGTGTGGATTAGGATGCCCACTTATTTCCCTCTCCCCACTCATCCTTCCCCTCGGTTATATATGGCAGGGCGGCTTGGGAGGGACTCCAAGTAGGATTCCTCCTACTTGGGCGCCTCCTATGGTTGCTCCTCCTCCCTCCCACATATATATACATATATACATATACATATATATATATATATATATATATATATATATATATATATATATATGTGGGAGGGGGGGCGCCTTGCACACCCCAGATCAATTGTTAGCCATGTGCGGTGCACCCCTCCACCGTTTACAGCCCTGGTCTTATTTTCGTAGTGCTTAGGAGAAGCCTGCGATCACTTCACCATCACCGTCACCACGCCCGTCGTCTTGACGGAACTCATCTACTACCTCGGCGTCTTGTTGGATCAAGAAGGCGAGGGGCGTTCGAGCTGAGCGATGTGCGAGCAGCGGAGGTGACATGCATTGGTACTTGATCGGTTGAAGCCTTGAAGAAATTGACTACATCAACGCGTTGTGAAATGCTTCCGCTTACGGTCTCACAGTGCGTAGACACACTCTCCCCCTCGTTGCTATGCATCTCCATGAATAGATCATTGTGTGTGCGTAGAATTTTTTTTGTTTTCCATGCAACGATTTCCAACACATGACACGGTGAACTTTGTAGCCGACAACAATCATCTTGATCAGACATAAAGAAAAGATGATGCTGTGGACCTTGAGACTGATGGCCATCTTCTTGTCTAGACTACATTTTTTACCTTTTTGTTTATTCTATTTTCAAATGTTGATGATGTTTGAAAAATGTTTCAAAATTAAAAAATCTTCTTAATCTTTTAAGCGTTTACATTTTTTAAATGTTCAGGAAATTATAAAAGCATCAAATTTAGTTAAAAAATGTTCATACTTCCTTTAGGAAATGTTGACAGATTTCAGATTTAGTATTTTGGAAACATATATTTTGTTTCTTAAAGTTCACAAAATTTACAATATTAGATTCTAAAAAAATCCCTCTGTCCCAAAATAAATTGTATCAACTTTAGTATAAAATAAGTGATCACTAAAGTAATGATCTAAACGCTCTTATATTTCTTTACAGATGGACTACAATAAATGGAGTACTAAAGTTGAGACAAATATTTTTTGACAGAGGGAGTAACTCATATACATATAGAAAAATGTCCACACGTCCTTGAAAATTATGCACATTTTTATAAAATTGTTCATGTAATTTTAAAATGTCCACACACATATTTTAAAAATGCATCCATCTTTTTATGTTAAAGAACAAAAGAAAGAACTAAACAGGAGTAAACCGAAAACTATAAAAGGTAAAATGAAAAAACTGGGTGGAGGCAGCCCAAAAATGAGCGTCCCCTGAGGTTGAGGATGTTCCCCTAAAAAAAAACTTCCTGCGTATCATTGCTGCAGGCCGCAGGCGCCGCCATCCCCTGCGGCACCGGCAACCCCCTTACCCCTCCCCTGCTACGACACCGGCCACCACACCAGCACTTTCGGCCTCCTTCATCCTGTGACACCCCCACCCCACCCCTGCCGTCGTGCCGCCACCAACACTCTCCTCTGCCGCCATCCTGCGACAGCCCCCGCCGCCTCCCGTCGGCCGCTGCCACCACCACTTGTCTTCGTGGTCACCTACTCCGCTGCACAGGCTATTATGCACAGCTACGTTTTGGCGGAATAATTTGAAGGCGTCCGACAACAATCAAGGCCAGTTGCTCATCCGATCAGCCATGAAGAACAAAAGTTGTCGCCCAAGGCGCAATGTAAGCTTTTCTCTTTTGTGCTTGATGTTTACGCTTCATGTAAGGTTCGTCCTCATAAGGCTGACTGTTCATTGTTCCAGCTAAATGCACACCAAAAACAACTCCAAACAAAGCCGCTGCTGGAGATGGGAGCGAAGACATGCTTAGCAAGCTGCCCAGCGATCTTTTGCTCAACATTACGGAGAGGGTGGACACGCTAGACGCCGATAAGGACCTGCGTCCTATCCAAGCAAATGCTGAAGCTCCCCACCATGTTCTCGCGGTTCTTCCTAAGTGTCGGTTCCATTCCAGCCTACCATGACAAAGCTTCGTGTTTCCAGCCTCGGCGTCGGTGACATGCTCGAACCAGCAGAGCTTTGGCGCATGTAACGGATAACATCTTGAGCACAAGGAGCACGGAGGTCGCCATCGGCAAACTCAAAATCAGATTCATTACGATGCAGCGTGACTCCTTAGTCATTGGCAACTCTGTTGCCAGCGCCATAACAACCGGAAGGTTGATGCAACGAGTTTGAGATTGTGAAAGAGAAGGCTTATAAGATCTGCTCTCTGATGATCTCCTCCGATGGGGAAGCACTTCAATGATTTTATCGGTGCTTGTCCGGATGCATTTGCCGACCTTAGGTGCCTCTGGCTGCGCAATATGAGGTTTGGTGAACTAGACATCCCCAACATCCTGAGCACTTGCAAGCTCTTGGAGTCTTTGCGCTTAACCCATTGCGACTCGAGGATCCATTCCGTGGTGCAAGTAGAGCATGCTTTCGACTTATTGAGCTCGAGGTTGACAATGGGAAATTTGAGAGAGTTGGTGACATGTCTGCCAAAACTCCAACAAGTGATCTATAATAATTGGTTCTCTTATGAAGATCCCATGTATTTTGGTTTTGTGCCACAACTTTCAAAGCTGAGCCTTATTAAAACTGGCTCCCGTTTGCAAAAGACCCTTGAGTTAAGTCAGTTCCTTGTTAATGTTCCTTCCATAGCGATCTCCATCTGGATTTTAGAAGTGAAAATATTTGGGTTATCGAGAAAGCCGGAACTGCTCACCCCTGTGCTCAGCAAACTACAGCTTGTGAATCTGGATCATCTTCACGAAGGATGTGATTTAGCTTGGACAATGTTTATTCTTGAAGCTGCACCCTCCTAAAAGAGCTGTGCATCACAGTATGGGATCATTGCTGCATAATGTTCACGAGCACGAGTTCCGGAAGGAACATGGTTTGTCGCGACAAGGCAGACCTGAAGTGGAAGCCATATGCTCATGGTTTCAAGCACAAGAATCTGGTGAAGCTCACCATCTATGGCTTCCAGCCGGCGACAACTTTGTGCGATACATCGGTGTCTCGCGGAAGCTGCGATTAACATGGCAGATATCTCTGCATGACCGGGAGGTGTGTGAGCGCTGTGGTGACTTGGATCTTGAGGTCAAGGACAAGGTTTGTCCATCGAGATATCCGTGGACGGCTGAGGAGAAGAACCAGGTAATGGCGAGGTGTTGGGTTTGGCTTGGCGGGCTGTAGTTCACTTCGGTCCTAATTGAAAAATGATTTACTATGAAGAAACCTTCAGTTGAAGCTTGTACCAAGTGTCTAAGTCTCAAGTTGCGAAATCTGTACTCTTGCTTTCCCTTCAGTTGAAGCTTGTACTATTGCCTAATAGAGGAAATATTTATCAAGTCAAAAGGTATCTGTGGCACCCTTTTTTAATGTTAAAAACCAAGTGATTGATGCAATTGAATAAGCTGGCGTGTTCAAAAATAGAAAAAGAAAAAACAGCGTTAACAGTACATTGTATTTTTTTTTTGAGAAATTAATATTACATCGTTTTTTTTTGGAGAAGATAATATTACATCGTTTGGTACCTATAGCAACAACAAATGGCTAACTGGCCTATAATGAGATCACCCCTGTGCGATTCCTCGACCTCCAGCCATCGGTCTGCCCGAGCCTCTGAGGCCTCGGTTTGGTTGGGATGCAGGCCAGGCTGTGGTTCTGTTGCTGGCCACTCAGATTGTCGAAGATGGCGCATCCTAACCGGCCTGTGCGCGTCGTTCTTCTGCTCAAGACCTCCTGCGGCATGCCTGCAGCTGCAGGTCCCCCTCGCCTCTGACTGCTCTCTTTCCGTTGGGACGCTGGTCGGGCTGTTGTTCCATTCTGCCACCAGAATCCAAGATCGTCTAGGAAGGCACAACATACGAGGCCTTTGCGTGATGCTGCTCTGGTTGTGGCGCAAAGACAACCTTTCCTGTTCCACAAAGACTTCACCTTTGGGAGTGGTAGATCAGCTTATCAGTTGAGCACCTCGGCGCTTACGTATGAATAGCACTGTTAATATGCTTCCATGTGCTCTGTAATTCAAATTCAGTGGGAAACACGTAATTTAAATTCAGTGGGAAGGCCGTGGCGGAGGATGGCCCTAACTCCCGGTGTGCAGGGCACCTTCGCCTCTTTGTCAGGCTGCAGGTCGAAAACTCTGCATGTTGATAATAGAGTTTCATTTTGGAGCTATGTTTGATAACCCATTCTATTATGATTTTCAATGTCTACATCTGTTCATCCATCCAGCCACACATATTTAGTTCTTTTTTTCTTTTGTTTGGTTCTAAGCCTGAGCTTTTCGAAGAAATGAATCACAAGTTAATAATATTGTGGTGTAGTGAATATTACTGATTTGGGAACTTCAGTGTGTAATTGGTGCTTTGATTACCTCTCAGTTAATCTTTCATAAAACATATTAGTAGCTCCGAAGACTGACATTTATTGCTTGGTGGCTTTGCTTTCAGTAGTACTCTTCATGAATCATCCCTTCCCAGTTTCTGTAAACTCCAAGATAGCCATTAACACCTGATTCTACCAAATTTGTGGTTATGTGCTAATTTGAAGATTCCATTTATGGAGTGTTTAGTTGACCTTTTCAACGAATTTTTGGGATTATATTCTGACACAAGTTTTATTCTAATATGTCCAATATTCATTATCACATTAATCATGCATTTCAATTGTGGCAAGCCAAGTAAAAATATTATGGATGATTTTCTTTCATTACATTTGATCCATTTACCAGGCTGTGTATTTGTCTACCGTGTTATCATCTTACGATGTACTGTCATTTTGCATACCTCATGTGTGCCCATATGCTTTTATCTGTGTTTATTCTAAGAAAAAATACACCTACATGCGAACTGGCCAACATATTATGTTGCTATTTCTACTTTGATACTTCCTTCAACAAAATAATAGGATCAGATATATGATGACCAGGTATTTTGTCTTGGTAGGTTTTGTAGATATGTAAATTTGAGCTGCAACATTGCAAACTAACCTTCGTGTTGGTATATTTATTTTCAGGTTGTTACAACTAAGAGTGAAACCAGCCTGAATGGTAAATGTTTGAACCTTTTTTGCACCCATTCAACTACCCATGTATTTATAATGTTTCCGATTCTTGCAAGTCTCAAATCACTTTTTAACAGAGATCTCTCAAACTTCATGTGTCATTTTGTTGTAGATGATGAGCTAACAAGTGTGATCACCTTATCATATGATAGTTCTGAAGTCCACTAGGGTAAAATAAAGTGAACCTGTGATGAGAGAGATATGACTTAGCACCTAGCCTAATTAATTATATCCAGCATTATCGTTCTACTGCCAAATTCTCATTTGTAATTTTGTTTTGATCAAGAAAGATTGTTTAGTCATCCAATATATTAACACTTTGCTGTTCAAGATTGGTCGCATAAAACTGAGCGTTTTGTGTATGCTGAATTGGAATTATATGCACGCCATCTTTTTCTACAGTTGGCTCTTGCAATAATAATGTGAGAGATAGGGAACATCCTAGGTTGGGACACATCTATAGCCCCTGAGCGTTGCATGCAACATGTTTCAATCCCTCTCCGTACCAGGTTAGACATGTTGATTAATTCTGCTCTGCTTGAGAGAGAGAGGGGGGGAGGAGGATGGAGGGGCGACACGGCACTTTGCGAATTTTTTTGTGCGTGAACTTTGCGAAGATTTGGACAGTCGTTCAGTGGAGAATGGGATAGAGCTGGCGATGTGGTGTGGTAGAAGCGCCAGCAGGAGACGGTTAAGCGGGATTGTTGGGGTGATTACCATTGAAAAAACTAGAGCATGCTATAGCGCGCTAATAACGGATTTTAAGCCGGCGCTATTTTACTATAGCACACTATTTTTCTCACCAGTGATTACCGACCCTAGCATCAACATGTCACGGAAGGAGGCAACATCTGCCTGCTTTCTTTGCTTGTCGTGGATCTATGTGTGAACATGGTGACTCCTAAACTACATTGGAAAAAAATTAAAGAGTAGTTTGTTGTCAAAGAACGTAAGCATGTTTTTTTACCTTCTATATGTGTACCATATCTGTGGAAGCATTTTTTTTTAGTTTTGCTTGGTACACACCCTCCCCCACCTAAAAGTCTGTAATATTCTTAAAGTTGTTTAAAAGGTGTATTCTTGTACATTCATGATCAACTAATTCTAATCTCAATTCCCTCAATGGATCAAACAAGAGATCAGAACAATCCAATCTTTTTGATTGAAGGGGTAACTTATAATCTCCACCTTTAATCGGCATCAGAATCTGTAAACTTTTCTACGGGGGTGTAACAAAGCAAAACTCAATTTTTTTAAAAGAAAAATAAGGTTTAAAACCCCGGCCTATGATGGTAATGCACACAACCATTTTATTTATTAAAATTGATGCAAGGCAACAAGGCCAAAGTTATCAACAAGCGGAGTACATAGCATAGACAACTACAACAGAACCATTACATGAGAAACATATTTCAAATCTTTTTCGTGCTTTGACATATACGACATTATAAGTTTATCTGGATTCTCATCATGTTCTAATCACGTGACATTGTAAATTTATCAGGATCATCTCCATGTTCTGACCCATAAGACATTGTAACCTTTTCTCGGTCATCTTCATGTTACGACCCATATGACATTGTAAGTTTATCTGGATCTTCTTCATATTGTGACCCATATGACATCGTAAGTTTTTCTGGATCCTCTTCATGTTGTGTCCCATATGACACTGTAAGGTTATGTGGACTCCTTGAGTTCTGACCAATATGACATTGTAATTCTTTTGGTTCCTCTTCACGTGTTTTTTCGTACAACAATGTAAGTTTATCTGGGCGCTCTTCAAGTTCTGGCTCATATGACATTGTAAGTCTTTTTGGATCACCTTCATGTTCTGACTCAGAGAGCTCCCTTAAACCATCTTCAACTTGAGATGCAATATGAACATGTTTATCTCCGTTATCATCTTCTAGTTTGCCTCTTCCATGTTTTGGTCCAATTTTCCGCAGTCCTTTGATAAACTTGAGGTCATTGGATCCAATAGTAATGTCATCTAGAGAGGAACACACCAGATGCACATATGAAAATATAATGATTATGAGTAGTTTCATAGTGGTAAGAACAAGTAGCACAAATTCAAATTAGGCGTGGCACTGAATGCATGCAAACACAATAATTATGCTAAATACATAGACTGTCTTGTGGCGATCTATCTGTGCATTAGAGTCATCACAACAACAACAACAATAACAACCACCCAAACCAAACACATGTTTGCAGTATGCACATAGAAATAAATGAAATTAATCATTGATATCCGTATGCGTATGGAAGAGATAGGTTGAAACACAATCTTTTACCATATCTAGTGAACATTGTATTCTATGCGTCTAGACATTCATTAATCCCCAAAAAAATCTATTAGTTTTACTCTTGAACTATATATGGCGTAGGTTTAATTTACAGTCAGGTCCAAAACCATACAACATCAATTATCAAAACCATTGAGATGTACATAGAATATGGTTTGTGATATTTCTGTGCATTAGAGTCATCACAACAACAAAACGAACCAAACTCACGTTTGTGCAGTATACATGGAGAAATAAATGAAACTCATATTTGATATGCATATGCCAGTGAAAGGGCTAGACCGAAACACAACCTTTTATTTTAGTGAACAATGTCTTCTATTTCAACTCAACATTTATTAATCCCCATTTTTTTTACTATTTTTACTCTTCAACTATTGCTTGGGTTTAATTCTCACTCAGCTCGAAACCATTAAGTTATACAATCGATTATGAAACCAATGAGACCAAGATCGCCAAGGTTAGTTTGTCTGTTTAGCCACATGACAACTGGGTGGAATAGAAGAGTCATCGTGCGCGCTTGCGTGTGTGTGTGTGTGTGTGTGTGTGTGTGTGTGTGTGTGTGTGTGTGTGAGAGAGAGAGAGAGAGAGAGAGAGAGAGACCATCTTGTTGGGCTATCAAGTCGCTGATAGCTGGGGGCATTGGAGTTTTGGGAAGCACTGCCTCCCAGTATTTCGTCAGTGTTAACGATCGCGAGTTTGGTGATGTCGTCATGGCAGCATCAGTGAAACTCGCATGCTGACTGTCTCCTCCAGCAATCTGCATTCATCACAACGAGTAAGAACGTGTATACGAACCACATAGCTATGAAGTTCGTGTGTGCAGAAATATCTGATAGAAGAATATGCATGCCGTATAAACCAGTGCTCCTATACTCACCAAAAGAAGTGATATAAGTGGCAGTAATAAATCCATGGCGTGTGTTTTTATGTGTTTGCATCGCCAGATAGACGGGGCCCTATTTATAGTCCAGAGAGGGAGCCACTGGCATAAATTATTGCTTTGAAATTAATATAAATGTCACTAACACTGCAAGCTGGCCTATACTGAGCACTGACGTGAGTGGCTCATTAACATAATTAAAAATAAATGGTGGATTGGACACATTTTTTTTGCCAATGCAGTGCATTGGACGCTGACCACTTGTTGCGTGCGTTCCTTGCGTTTGTTTCTTTATTAGAGTATAAGACCTGTGGTTGTGTAATCATCTATCGATCAGATATGCTGAACGATATACCCTGCCGACAGATGTGAGTAAATGTTCGGTGGTCTCAGAATTTTGATGTAATTTTTATCATTTTTGAGGTGCTTTGTACTTTTGGTGAATTTTGATAAGCTGTACCAGCTTTCATGCAAGGACGGAACATCTTAGGCGGTGTTGTTGTCCTACATGAAACTGTTCATGAGCTCCACCGTAAAAAGTTGAATGGGGTCATCTTTAAGATTGACTTGAGAAAGCTTATGATAAGGTGAAGTGGCCTTTTTGCTTCAAACTCTTGAATGAAAGGGTTTTCCGATACTTGGTGCCGATGGGTTGAGAACTTTGTGTCTGGAGGTAGCGTGGCTATCAAGGTGAGCGATGGCGTAGGCAAGTATTTCCAGACTAGGAAGGGGCTACGCCAAGGCGACCCGCATCAACTATCCTTTTCAACATCGTGGCTGATATGCTAGTTACTCTCATTGAGAGGGCCAAGCTAGCTGGTCAAATCACCGGGGTCATTCCTCATCTAGTAGAAGGAGGCCTGTCAATCTTACAGTATGCGAATGACACCATTTTGTTTTTGAATCACGACCTAGAAAACGCTAGAAACCTCAAATTGTTATTATGTGCTTTTGAGGATCTTTCTGGCCTTAAGATAAACTTTCATAAGAGTGAACTTTTCTGCTTTGGCGAAGCCGCAGAAACTTCACAAGAATATGCTGATATTTTTGGATGCCAACTAGGCCAATTTCGATTCGATATCTAGGTATTCCTATTCATTATCGGCGTTTGACAATCGCTGAATGGAAACATGTTGAAGAGAGACTGGAGAAAGCGGTTGGCGAGCTGGAAGGCCAAACTCTTGTCCTATGAGGGCCGACTAGTTCTGATCAACTCGGTTCTTACCAACATGGTCCTTTACATGCTATCTTTTTCATCTGCCAAAAGGTGTCCTCCAACGCCTTGATTATTTTAGATCAAGGTTTTTTGGCAGAGTGACAATGAAAAAAGAAATATAAACAGCTAGGTGGAATATATTATATCGTCCTAAAAGCCAAGGGGACTCGGAATCCAGGATCTTGAGATCAAAAACATTGCATTGCTCAGCAAATGGGTATCTGATTACTCTTGAGGATGGTGTTTGGCAGGAGATCATTAGTAATAAATCGTCGGGTCCAAAGCAATCTCCCAGGTCTACTGAAAACCAGGTGACTCTCATTTTTGGAGTGGGTTATGAAAGCTAAAGAATTCTTTTTCCAATTTGGCACTTTCTCGGTTAGGGGCGGCTCCAGATTCAATGCAGGAAGACACCTGGCTCGGGACTACTCCTCTAAATGTGCAATACCCAAGCTTATATCGGATAGTTAGACATAAGTTTGTCACGATTAAGCAGGTATTGGGACAAGAACACCGGATATTTCTTTTTCGCAGAGCGATTTCTTGACCTCGTCGACTGCATGGAGCGATTTGCTGACTCGTTTGGGAGCTGTCCAACTGTCGGCTGAATCGGACATCTTTAAATGGAACCTGCATCTGAATGGAAGATTTTCGGTTAAATTCATGTATGATGCATTGGTTCATAACGAGGTTCCATCTGATAATAGAAAATTGTGGAAGCTTAAGATTCCTCTAAAAGTGAAAATTTTCCTATGGTTTCTCAACAAAGGAGTTATCTTAACTAGGGACAATCTAGCTCGTGAAACTGGCAAGGCTGCAAAAATGTGTTTTCTGCAATCATAATAAATCCATTAAACACCTATTTTTTGATTGCAAGTTTGCTAGATCGGTATGGGCAATAGTCCAAATTGCTTGAATCTATATCCTCCGCATAGCGTCACGGAATATGTTCGGCAATTGGTTGAGGAAAATAGATAAACAATTGTCTAAGCACATTCTTGCGGGGGCGGCTGCCTTATGTTGGGCGTTGTGGCTTACCAGGAATGATATTGTTTTTAATTATAAAAGTGTTTCATCTCCTATGCAGGTAATTCATATATGCTCGCGATGGCTCCGTATGTGGTCTATCCTGCAGAGGCCGGAGGACAGAGACCTTTTTATGATGGCTTCTACCCGGTTGGAGTGCTCGGCCAGGGACATTTTTACCCCATGGATGGCGGTGTGACCTTCGGATTGGACCGGCATCACCTTGAAACCTCTTTTATCTTTTTACGCTACTGCTGGCGTTTTTGCCTTTTATTTTGGCTTCTAGTACTTTGAAACTTTGGCTGTGTGCATCTAGCTATCTGAGGCGGGTGATCTTTGATGTGGTTGTATCAACTCGATATTTCAATTCAGTGAAAAGCCCTTTATCGAAAAAAAGTTAGTGACTATCAATGGATCGGAGGAATATCATTTCAGTTTTGCATCCAAATAGTCGACCATCCAAACATTTCTGTAGTGCTGCAAACTTGTGTGTGTCCTTTAAAGAAAAAACTTGTGCGTGTAGGAGTGCATATCATTAAACACACATTTGTATTTTATTGTCTCGTGTGTCGCGTGTGACTGATTTGATTCATACTTTAGATACCCACGCGTGCCGCGTGATTTACTTTAGCTGTCACCTTTGCCTCCATGGTTATCCAAACATGAATATGTCCGCTGCTCCTCAGCAGCAGCTGAGCTACCGATGCTGGTATGCTAGTGCTACCTATTTACTATCAACGACATTTGCATAGACACCAGTACGTGAGCTCTCAAAGCAAGCAATATATAGCACTACACGCTCGTCATAGAAGTACAGAACTGAACACAAAAGGGGTGAGTGACCAGAAAGAGAGGAGCAATGGCGGCTCAGGGACAGACCATAGAGGTTCCCACGGACGCTGAGCTGCTGCAGGCACAAGCTGACCTGTGGCGCCACAGCCTCTACTACCTCTCCTCCCTGGGTCTACGCTGCGCCGTTGAGCTCGAGATCCCGACTGCCATCCACCGCCTCGGCGAGCTGTCTCACTGCCCGACCTGATGTCCGCGCTGTCCCTTCCCTTGGTTAAGATGCCATTTCTCCGCCGGGTCATGCGCGTGCTTGCCACGTCGGGCGTCTTCGCTGCCGACAACGACTCCGGGTCTGAGGCGATCTACCGCCTCACACCGTTGTCCCGCATCCTGGTGCACGGTGTAGTAGCGGATGAGCACCACAGCCAGAAGTATTTTGTGCTTGGCGTGACCTCGCCGCGCATTATCACGGAGGCGGCGATGGGGCTGGCCGGCTGGTTCAAGAAGGACCATGAGCCACGGTGCCGTCACCCTTCGAGGACATCTTCGGGTGCCGCTCTGTGATGACAGAACGCCGCTCCTGGACAAGGAGCTGGACGATGTTGTCACTCAAGGCTTGGCTGCCCACGACAACCTGGGGATTGCCACTGTAATGCGGGAGTGTCATGACCTTTTCAAAGGGCTGGACTCATTGACTGACTGTGGCGGTGGTGACGGTACGACGGCGAGAGCCATCATCAAGGCTTACCCGCACATCAAGTGCACTGTGCTAGACCTTCGAAGGTGGTTGACAAAGCACCAATGGATGGTGTCGTTACCTATGTCGCAGGTGACTTGTTCCATTCCGTCCCATCATCACAAGCTGTGATGCTCAAGGTGAACAGTAACAATTCAAGAGAGAATGCTTAAATTTTTTTCTTACAAAAATTATTATTTGGAAATTGATCTTGATGCATGCTTTGCATATTGTTGCAGCTTGTGCTACACTTCTGGAGCGATGAGGATTGTGTGAAAATCCTAGCTCAGTGCAAGAAGGCCATTCCTTCACGCGAGGAGGGAGGAAGATAATAATCATTGAAATTGTGGTTGGACCTTCCTTGGGGCCAATAATGTTTGAAGCCCAACTCCTTATGGATATGCTCATGATGGTGAACTCAAAAGGGCGTCAACGGGATGAAAATGAATGGAGCAAACTATTCACTAAAGCGGGGTTCACGGACTACAAAATTGTGAAGAAACTAGGAGCTCGTTGTGTCATTGAGGTCTATCCATAAGATATTGTGCTATAGGCACATTAATAAAGGGAGTACCCATTACCATGCATAAATGTAAGTTGCATGGACCGTAAGTATTTTATAATTGCCCAGCTTAATCCATTGCTTTATGGTCCATGCAATGTTGGCTTTGGGAAGTAATAAAGCACTTGGTGTGCATCTTCTATCATGTTGCTAAAGGTGGTTTGTTGTATGTCATCGATCTATTATATGTTTATTAAAAAAATCTTCTTGAGCCTTCTGGCAGCTTTTGCCGAGTACTAGACTCGATAAAGGTACCCTTTGCCGAGTGCAGCTCTCGGCAGCTGCGGCGCTTGGATGCCCACTGTCAACATCCAAGATGTAGTTTGCCAAGCTTGTAAGTTGTGTACAGATGGTTTGCCGAGTATCATGTTGCCGTGCGCCCATGAGTGGGAGCTCCGGCACACAGCTTGGAACTGGGCAAAGACGAGTAGTGTCTTCTGATTCATAAAACAAATGACCATTAGCATGACCATGCTTTGACTTTCTATTCTCTGAGTGCCCTAAAGCAAAGCCAAGAAATCTCATGGATTGGATCCGATTGGACTGAGGAAAGGGGAGCTAGCTGTTCTGATGCCGATGCGGCGGTAACATGGAGTTGCAGGTCAAGTCGAGCGCCGTGACGTTGGGCCAGAAGAAGCGGATCTGACATGCCAGCCGCGTCCAGTACTTGACAGCCACCAGCCCGCCCACCTCCCACCGCCCTCCATGGTGGCGCGGCCGGCGCCGTCAAGCGGCACCGGCGACGACGACGCCACGTAACCCAGCGACTGGCAGCACTACTCCGCTGCCTGGGCTATATATTATGCCTGGCTACGTTTTGGGCGGAAAAATTTCGAAGGAGTCGCAGGCCGAAGAAGAGTTGATTTCCTTGTGCAGTACTGTACGAGAAGAGAGGAGATCGGTTCTGGTTTGTGCAGCAAGCGCAGTCCAAAAGGAGTAAATTTTATTCCTAGCTCGTATGTTGAGGAGGTACAATATGGATCCTGTTGGGGAGGTATATAATCCGGATACTTCTCCTTTTGGATTTGCAAAGCGGAAAATCTACCGTGCAGGGGACCTCCGTGCCTGCATCGGCCGCTCGCTGATGGATCAAGATCCGAGCGCCGCTGATGTTTTTCATTGTTAATTGAATACTCCTTTTTTTTCAAGGGTAAAGGGAGTTTTTATTGCAAAATCATAGAGTTACAGTCGAGAGGCCATACATCCTTAATACAAGGAGGAATCGAGCCTAGCCACACAGCAGTAGCACACTCCGTACGGCTATAGTTTGCCAACCGATCGGCAACTCTATTCTGAACACGACTAAGTTTCTGAGGAATAAACTCCCTAGTACCAGATAAGTGTCTGATCTCCATCACTAAGTGGCCATAAGCAGACCGTTGGAGTGCATCCGTAGTTAAACATGATAGAGCTTCGGAAGAATCTGACTGAAGAACCACACGGTCTCTGAGTGCTCAATCGCCAACGCCATGACTTGCATCATCGCATGTAGTTCCGCCTCCAATGAGTCATTACAGTGGAAAATATATCTGTAAGCTGCAAGAAGGATGACCCCTTCATGGTTTCTAAGTGTCATCCCCACCGCCACCGATCCATCCTCGACCTGAAAGGAGCCATCGACGGACAAGGCCACCGACCCACTCGGTGGTGCCGGCCATGGCAGGCCACCTGCCCGAACCTTTTGGCGCGGTTCTGCGGGGCTTCGAGGGCATCTTTCCTTTGACAATCTCCTCCACAGTAAATTTGCCAGCCAAGTTGATAGATTTGTAGTAGATGTCCAAGAAATCAACAGAGGCCATCAACGAGGGTGCTTCCTTACCATGATAAACATCATTACGGATCTGCCAAATCCTCCAAATCAACAAGATCACCATATGCGCAACTGCCTCCGAGCAAGCGCTGAGAAGTGTCATGAGCCATTCCTTCCCATTATCAACCAGGCGCCATCGGCGGTAGAGGCCATCTCCGGCGCATGTTGATCCATAATATTCTTGCGTGCGTGCAAGCAACCAAGGCGTGGAACGTGGACTCCTCCTCCACTCCACACAGGCGAGAGGGATCTGGTTGCTACGTGCCTCATATTTTTGCATTGTTGTGTTGCTAGCGTGCGGTTGCCACTCTCCAAGCATTAATCTTCATCTTACGGGGACTTTAGCTGCCCGGATACAGTTCCAAACCCCACGATCCCCACTAGGGTTTGCGCTCGACTCTCCATTAGCAAAGGTGATGTTGTGATCGTATGTTGCCAGCTTATATGCACTTCTTACGAGAGAAGGTTCCGGTCTTCTCCGGGACCCAGGAAACAAAATCGTCCCGGTTGCGGTGAGGTCCTGATCTTTAGTATGTAGTCGGCGTCCATCGGCGGAAGAACTCCGAAGAAGGTCAACATGCCAAGCACCGTTTGCGTCGATGAAATCCGCCACCGGTTCGATCGACGATTTCCCTTAGGGGTAATAGGGCGGAAAGTCGACGGCCGTGGAATCCGGGGGTCTCTCCATGCGTATGTTAGCACCATTGCCGACCCTCAAATAACTCCTTGTTTAAGCAAATCAAGACCATGAAGGATACCTTCCCAAACTGCAGAACCGTTGCGGAAGAGCGAGGTATCCAACAACTGACCAGACGGGTAGTATCGAGCCTTCATGAGCCGTGCACATAGGCTATCTGGCGTAACAAGTAAGCGCCAAGCTTGTTTGGCCAGTAAAGCTTGATTGAAAGCCCTCATATCCTTAAACCCCATGCCACCCATCTTCTTCGGTAGTCGCAACTTATCCCAACTCATCCATGCCATCTTCTTCTTCCCGTTCTCGGCCCCACCAATCTTGGCGGATCATCCGAGTGAGCTCATCACAAACTGATGCAGGTAATTTAAAGACACTCATGACATAAGTAGGTATAGCATGTGCGACAGCCTTGATCAAAATCTCCTTATTCCCAGATGACACATATTGCTCGCTCCAATCAATAAGTTTCTTGCGTAGCCGATCCTGGATTGTTTCAAAGTTGCCTTTATGTAATCTTCCCTCCGGGACCGGAGGCCCAAGTACTTAGGCTCAAAAACTTCCTGGGTAATTTCCAAGACCGACTTAACCTCATTTACCATAGTTGGCACACAGTTTTCAGAGAAGAGGATGGAGCACTTGACGGGTTAATTAATTGACCGAGTCGCCGTCGAATACGTGTTCAACACACTCTTAACTAAATTAGCTTGCTGTGCCGAAGCTTGAAAAAACAGAAGTGAGTCGTCTGCAAACAACAAGTGTGAGATGACCGGAGCAGTCCTGCATATCTTAACCCCTTATAGGCCATGTTCTCTCAGTGATTGGTGTAACAGGGCCGATAAGGCATCAGCCACAAAGAGAAAGAGAAATGGTGATAAGGGGTCACCTTGGCGCAACCCTCTCGAGGGAGAGAACGGCTCCAGTAACTTGCCACTAAACTTAACAGAGTACTTCACAAGTAACGCATGCCATCACTCGGGAAATCCAGACATCACTGAAACCCCATTTGGACAGAGCCCTCTCCAAAAAGTTTCAATCAACGCGATCATAGGCCTTAGACAGGTCCAGTTTGTAAGCACATAATGGTGGGGAGTTAGCTCGAACATTCTGGATGTGATGAATACATTCAAATGCGATGATGGAGTTAATTGAATACTCCTACATTGGAGAATGCCAATACAACACAATACAGCGTACAATGTGTCAGATTGTACTGTAGCAGTTGTCCTTACATGCGTACTTATGTTAGCATTTTTCATAAAGGTGCGAGAGAATGAAGAGATAGTATATTACATGCATATCTATTTGTTCTATCCCTCTCCCACTAAAAACTTCCATCTTATTTTTCATGTGAAATGTTAAATGGCTCATTACTTTTGAATCAAATACTCCTTTGTAGACTAATACAAGAGTGTTTAGATAACTAAAATAGTAATCTAAGCGCTTTTATATTAGTTCTGGAGAAAATATTGTTTTTAATTTTCTATATATATATTTGAACTCCTAGTGCCAAAATCTTTAAAACAAGACCAACCTTTGTTTTCTATATATATATTTGAACTCCTAGTGCCAAAATCTTTAAAACAAGACCAACCTTTGTTACATTTCAAACAAGTTTAAATTTTAACGTTTCATATTTCATATGTGAAACAAACTTATTTCATTAAGAAGCTTGCAAGCAACGTGACTAAGAAGTTAGTTACGGGATGATGTATTACAGAACGAGTAAAGAGACTTGCAGGTACTTGAGATTGGCACATATGAATGAAAATACGTTGGCCGGAAAGGCCTGGAGATGCGGTCTTCTTGGAGGCGCCTGGCAACGGCTGTGATGCGGCCTTGAGGCTCTGAGTCTAGCCACCTGGCCATTCATGGTTGGAGGCTGGACAAGTCAAGACCTTTCATTGTTGCGGTCTGTAGTTGGTAGCACCTCCTCACGTGCTTGTTTGGTGAGGACGATGATGTGTGTGCGTGTGTGTTCCTCCTCCCGCGATGTTGTACCTGTACTACTGTTTTTCTTGTTCAGTGAAATGAAATGCAAACTCTTTTGCGTTTTCTCGAAAAAGAATTCTAGTTGTATATATGAATGGACCTGGTGTTATTCCACATGGCCAGTACGTCCTCTTCTTTTCTGCACAATATGTACAGAAAGCTGGCAGCTAAATGGTGAGGAATCACATGCACATCTCGATATATATAGCTGAAATATTTTATAGTAATTCTCAACAAGTCTGCAGGTACACCTCAGGAAAAATAAAATGGTTTTTTAGGAGAATAGTAGGTTTCCCTAGTGGATTTCTTTAATTTTAGGAGTTAATTACATTTTTAGTACATAAACTTGTACGGCGGGTACAAATTCATACATAAAGTTGAAAAATGTCACAAGATAGTACAATAACTTGCGTTTGAGGTACATTCACATACATTTCCGTCCCGGGCTGTTATCTCTATTTACTTGACAAGTGAAGCCGACGGTATTCGAACCAAAGACCTTGACATAGAGAGGCTAGCCAGAGCACAAACCGTTACTTGCTGTTTAATTTGTCATAGTCTCCTTCTTATATAATTGATAGAATTGTTCTTGTTCTTTCTCCATACAATTTTTGAAACCAAACCGGGCGTGACTCCCGGTTTAGATTTTTACGGACGTACTACCTCTCTACTGGTTTATCAGATGGTTTTTTAGGCACTATAAATTAGGATGTATTTTTTACTAAGAGCATCTATAATCAGACCCTTCATACTTGTCCTAAACGTTCGGACGGGCTGCCCGGTCACTGTTTGGATTAAAAAAGGCCACCCAACCGTACTACCCATATCCGGCCTAAACGCCCGGACTGACTGGCACTCTCCATATCAGGCCATATATGGGGCGGATATGGGGAGTCCCGGACGCGCCTGGGCATGCCCGCCAAGTAGGATTGACAGCTGGTGTTCACGCCAATTCGGTCATATCTGCCTCCCCTCTCTTTGCTTGAGCAACACTCTTCTCTTCTCTGTTCACCCTCCTCTGCATTGCCGTCACCAGACTTCCACCGGTATCGGTGCTTCCCGCCATCCCAATTCAGTGCTTCGCCACGGACGCTAACGCACACCGCTGCCGACCAGGTCGCCACCGAACAAGGTTGCCGCCACTAGGCGGCTTCTGGTACGTCAAACTCCCCCATATTTTCACCCCGCGCTCTACGTGTTCGATGAAATGCCTGAGCCGGTCTTTTATTCTTTTGGTCATTACTTCTAGTTCACGAATGGACTCGGAAAGGAAATCAGTAAACTTTGAATATATCCTTCAACGGCTTGGTTTTTACCCCCGGTTTGTAAAAAAACACGTCTGGTTCAGTGGACCAGTGAGCCAAACAATTGCTTGAAGCTGAAGTGTCCCTCACGTGTAGTGCATAGTTTTTTATTCAGATCAATTTTCCTTCTGAAAGATATATAAAGTTACTATACCCGTCTGAAGCAGTAAGAACCTGTAGCTCACTAGCTAGTCGATCACGTGCTTGTCGCGGACTCTCGAGTTCTAGTCTTGCGGGAGCAACGCGCAACTCTTCTTTATTTTTTCTCCTCTTTTCCCACTTACAAATTCTTTTTTGAGAACATTTCCCACTTCAGGTGGGCCCCATACTTAGAGACCACGCAGAGTTAACGGAAGATAACGACGAGGGGCGGAAATGTATGTAAATGTACTTCAAACACAAGTTGTTGGCCTACTTTGTGTCATTTTTCAACCTTATGTAGTGCAAGTTTATGTACTAAAAGTGTTATTAACTCTAATTTTAATGTATAGAAAAGTAAATGATAAGAGTGATTTTTTGTTTATTCACATTTGATATTTTTCTGGGAATCACATGCACATTTCGGTGTACCTACACAACACAACACAACACAAAAGCTATATTTCCCAAGACTATTTCTGCACAAGGTCTATCCAACATTGCGTGCATCATCATCTGTTCTTGGAGCTCCAGTCCATGATGGCCGACCGGAGCGAGTGGTTGGGGATGAGGCTCTTGCTCGGCAGCCGGAGGTTGGTCATCGGAGACTTGTCCTTCATGCTCACCCATGTCTCGATCGCCTTCCGGTCGTAGGTGTACCCGTCGGCGGCGACGCATGGGTCCTCCATGATTTCCTGAAGAATGGGGCAGAGGAAGTGGCCCGGCGCCGCTGACGATGATGCTGTCCGGAGGAGAAGGGCCTTCGTCTCCCTGGCGGCTCTGGCTGCGACGTCCTTGATCCGCTCCAGCGCCGGGAGGATGTGCTCGCGCAGCCCGGGCCGGTCCCTGCGCCGCATCTCTGCGCACCGCAGCGCAAGTGCGGCCAGCTCCCGCGCCTCCTCCGGCGGCCACTGCCCGGCGGTTGCGTCCAGCATCTCCACTAAGGAGTCACCGCCGTCTTCCTCCAGCGCGGTCTCCACGGCGTGGGCGAGCCCGAGCGGCGACGTCCGCCCCGTGAGCAGCTGCAGCACTACCACGCCCAGCGCGTACACGTCCGACTTGGCCGACACGGCGCCCGTCCGCTGGTACTCCGGGTCGATGTAGCAGAACGTGCCCACGGGCGTCGTGTTCCTCACCATCGTGGACTGCTGCTGGCCTCCTCCACCTCCGGCGCCCGAGTGGTGGAGCAGCGCCGTCGAGAGGCCGACGTCACCGACCATGCTGGAGAGGTTCCGGTCGAGCAGGATGTTGGCCGGCTTGAGGTCGCGGTGGATGATGGGGTCCGGCCTGGCACTGTGGAGGAAGGCGACGGCGGTGGCCACCTCCCAGGCGACGCGGACGCGGTCGTACCAGGCGAGCGGCGGCGTGCCGTTCCGGCGGTGGTGGAGCGCGTCGTCCAGGCTGCCGCTCTCCATGTACTCGTACACCACGCAGCCGCGCTCCGGGCACGCGCCCAGCAGCAGTAGCAGGTGTGGGTGCCGGATCTTGCCCAGGACCTCCAGCTGCATGCAGTAAGATGAGATTAGTACTTGCAAAACGAAAGTTCAGAATACAGATAAATGTTGCAGTGACAGTCCATTTCTAGCAGCTGAATTGATTCTATTTGATTTGAATTAAAAAAAATGTTTGCCAAATTCATTTAATGAAAATCTTTGATTGTTCTGGTGACAGTCCATTTGTAAATACTGAATTGAGTGCTGTTTGATTTTTCAAAACAAAAATAGTCATAGGTGTCTGATATTAACCAAACTTATTTGATGAATCCTTGCATCCCTGTTTGGATTGTTCTTTGCACTTTCTGTTTGGAGTTAATTTTGTTCAGCAGTCTTAAGATGCTCGGCTTACCATCTAAGATGTAAGATAAATATTTGATCTTACCGTCCAAGGTCAAGGATGAATATTTTAGTCAAGATTTGAAGTCAAAATGAAAATAAGAACAATAGCTTTGATGTGTAGTCTAGCCAAATAGAAACCTAAATAGCATTAATTAAAATTATATATTTATTTTTTTACCATTGTGCTTTAATGGCAATATGATGTACCTTCTCATTTCAACAGCCTGCAAATTTCATATTTTTAGCCCTATATAGTCTTTTTTTTGGAAAGCCCTATATAGTCATTTATAGGCTTTCACCTATTAATAGTAGGCACGAGTCATTGGATCATCCAAAATTAATGGCTAACATTAACTCAGTAGTGTCTTAAAAATTCTCAATTTTGTTTGCCAAAAAATAACCTCTGGGTGTAATGAGCAGATAGCGAAGAACATATTTGTGTTTCCAAGTAAATACAGTACCTCCTGCTGTAACTGCTGAGTTCCAATACCTTCAAGGGAGTTCAGAACTTTCACTGCTGCAACAGTATGCTGAAACTTAGCCTTGTAGACTGTTCCATATGTCCCCTTACCAATCACAAGATCACTTGAAAGCGATGAAGTCGCTGCTTGGATATGCTCCCATGAGTACCTATTATACTCGGTTAAACATCGTCCGGCGTTTTTCAGTCCTGTGTTGATCTCTCCAGCATTTTGGTGATCACCATCACCCTCTGTTGCTTTCTGTCGAGAAGAGCTTTGTATAGGTTGAGCTTCTCTTCGGTCACCTCCTCTTCTTTTCTCTCCATTTGCCTTAGCAATCTCCTCACCATTTCTTCTGTCAGGTCGATTTCTCGAAGCTTGATTTCGTGCTCGACACGCTGGATGCCCAAGTTGTTGTGTAACTAACAGCAAGATTTCAACAAGAAACGGTTAAAAGCCTTGCATATTATTACACACTTTATAGATCAGTGGGAAGTAAACCCTTACTTTTTGAGTGGAGTCAACCGGTTCAGTGTGAGCACGCTCGTGAAGCTTCTGAAGGTGTCGCAGTTTGACCTTCATACTCTCAATCTGAAGCTTCAGATCATCCTGCTTAGCAAAGAAAGTTCATAAATTGCACATTCACTTGGACACACATGATACTTTGGCTGTGTGCGTCGCGTGACGAGTTCTTCCATTATCTTTTGTTTTTGCTGAAGCAAAGGGAATTACTGTTTTTATTTAAAGAGTATAAATTCCTACCTGGTCATGAGAATGCTTCAGGTTTGTTGCAATTTCTGAAACTGCTGCCTGCAGGTCAGGGATGTCTGGGGAACTATCTCTTCGGAAGCTCTTGTAAACTGAATCCCCACTGCTGCTGCCACTGAGCTGCGCTCCCGATGCGATCGAGTGTGAATTTGTCATCAAGGTTGTGTCACCATGGTAAGAGATCTCGCTGCCTCCACTGCCTGAAGGGCTAGCTCTCCTGTTTATGTTTGCGAGTGCGTGATCACGTTGCGATGACAGAGAAGACTGGCGGAATAATACAGCTGCTGCTCCATTTCTGTCAGCGCACTCTGCAGTAGACAGAATAGTTAGTACAGTAACACTAATACATTTATGTTCCTGAAAGTTTGGTGGATCTACTGAGGTTAAGCTGCTGATCCAAATTCAATTGATTAACTTTTTCTGAAGAAACAACTTCTTCTGTATTACAAGTTGACAGATGTAACCAACACATATTCAGAAACCAAAACCAAATCCAGAATTGAGATTTACCTGACGGTGCACTGGAAAGGCTTCTGGAGCTAGGAGAAGAAACGGTTGAAGAAGTTATGGTCTTGGGTGTTTCGCAGGCATCAGATGTAGCTGAGCGCACGAATGACAGTTTGCCCTTTGAAACCACGTATGCTGTACAAAAGCTTGGAATGCACTCGGAAATTTTTGTTGCAGTCTTGCTTCCTTTGAGCTTCCTACAAACAATCAATAATGGTAACCACATGATTAAGATTGCACTAGGCATTTCTTATCGTATGCTGTACTAGGTTTTATCTTTTGTAGAGAATTGTTTATCCTGAATTTTCTGCAAATTTCCATACTAAACTTGCAATCAAGCAGTTGCAGTGCAACCTTCAGTGTTAGGCTGGCGGCTGGGGAATTAAATGAGAAGACAAGGATCATCCTACCAAATGCTCAAGCTTTTCTGACTATTTGTCACAGTGCTCCAGCTAATCATCATAAAAGTTTTCTTATGCTGAAACGACAACAATCAGAATGTACCTTCGGAATATGCTTCTCGACGAAGAGCCCAGGACCAGCTTGCCAATGTTGAATTTGCCGATTTCCTCGCTTATAGCAGCAGGCACGTCATCAGATTCAAGTAAAACAGCTTCTGCTTCCACCTGTTGATCAAACAGAGTAAAACATGTCACTATCTGTATCAGATTTCATGAGTTATTATTAACTGCAAGTCGCATGGTAAATCAGGCAATTGTGCAAGCCGGTCAACCTGTCTCTGAGCACACATCTTCTTGTAAGGGAGCAACATGTTCCTCGCTTGCCATTCCAGCTCTTCCCTGTACGCCGACGCCACATCGTCGCGCACCTGCGAGACCGGGATGTAATTGCCCACTGCCATAAGAGGAAGAATAGCAGGTCAGTGTTCTGAATAATTAGTTACGAACAACAGGTATACTCTTAATCACATATTGCCCACACTTGGTACAACAAAGGTTCATATTCATCAACCTAACGATAATGGAGTACGCCCAAGGACAAAACTCTGCACTCTGCAGTTGGTGCTCTGGTAGTAGGTATGACCTTGTGACATTGTAACCATAAACATTGTTCGTAGAGGCTGCTACTGTCAAGATCAATTATTGAGAAAGACGTACTTATGAAGCTAGTAAAACCAAAACCAAAACTAACCCATCCCATTGGCATAGAAACTTATGTATTTTGTAAACTGCTAGCAGTCATAGTAGCAAAGGTTCATGGTCTGTTAAAACTGATTTTTTTCCTTTTCTTGTTCAGACATCAAGAACTGTAAATTCAGACAGTAGGCAGAGATGAAAGAAAAGAGAAGGGGGGAGAAGAAGACAGACTTGGAGTGGGCACCATGGTGATGGGCGGGCGGACATGGAGGATCCGGAAGAGGACCCGCCCGCCGGGCACGAACTTGTCGAGGGCCCACTTGAGCGCGTGCCTGCTGCTCCTGCTCCCGCTCACCGCGATGGCCACCGTGCTCACGCCGGGGCCCTCCATCTCCGGCGCCGTCTCGCCGGAGTCGTCCTCCTGGATCTCCATCGACATCCGCCCTCTGTATATGTTTCTTCTCCCCTCCTCCTAATCAATCAATCAATCAATCACTGTCCTGCGCAGCCCCAATACCGAATATCAGAAACATTCATCTCCTCTGGTTCCTGAGGAATCTCAGAGACACGAGGAAAATCACATGACAAGGACATAAACTGCAGCGGCGAGAAGACAAGAAAGGAGTCAAGAACTTCGCGTCGGACTGAACTTGGTGTTCCGGTGAGAGAGGTGGGAGGAGATTTGGTGATGGACCGACCGGGCGTGCGTACCTTGGAGAAGCCATGGATGGGAGGGTGAGGCTGATGATCCGAGGAACCGGGCGAGGAGGAGGAGGAAGAGTCAGCAGGAGACGCGGACGTGGAGTGAGGACTGAGCTCCGCTGAGAGGCGAGCCGAGATGGACGGAAGGGGCGGGCAGAGGAGGTAAATTATTGCAACGGGAAAGGTTGGACTTGGAGGGTGTGTGTACACCTAGTACGTACCGCAGATAAGATTCACACACGCCTCCGTCATAACAACTCAACCAATGCTAGCTCTTGGATTCCCTTCATGGAATGCATCTGATGTTTTTTTTTTTTTTTTGAGGGGTACATCTGATGTTCATCTGTTAAATGCCAAATGCAAAATATCATGGCAAGGATGCACAATTGTTCTCTGACCGTCGAATTTTCAGAGAACTATTTCTTAGAAAATCAAACACGTACTACCTCTGTTTTTTTTTTCTTTTGCGGATGGTACCACCTCTATTTATAAATATAGGCGTTTTTAGAGTCAAATATACAAGTTTCTTTAGAGTCAAATGTAGATGTTTATAAATTTAGACGTTTTGGCAGTTTAAATTGAACTACCAAAATCTCTTAGTAGTATTTATGAACGGAGGATATACATGTAAACAACAACACACATGTGAACCCCCGCAGAAAAACACATGTGAATCATGGCAATCCCGTTTGGTTGATCCTTTTATTTTTACACATTTTGCGATTTGTCTATTTGCGGCTTATAGTATGCAAAAGAAAAAAGGTTTGAAATATTGCCGTGTTTCGCAAAAATGTTAGGAGATATTGGTCATCCTTGTGCAAAGTGCGGTGTTGTTTTGTTTTGTTGCATTCCATGCGTTAGAGCATCTCCACTCGCGCCCCTAACATGCCCCCAGGGCCCTTTGAGCCGGCGGTGAAAAATCAGCCCAATCGCGCCACCAGGGCCCTTTTCTTAGCGCCGGTGCTGAAAAATCAGCCCAGTCGCGCCCCCAGGGTCTTGTTTATCGCCGGTTTGGGCCGAAATAAGAGCCAGCGAACCTCGAGCCGAACCCAAGCCCTAGGGGGTCGCCTGGGGGCGCCGATAGAAGCGAAAAGGCGCGTGGGTCCTCTATGTCGGCAGGAGACGGCCCTTTTTCCCACCGATACCCCGCTTTCCCCTCTCCATTTTCCTCCATTCTCCCCTTCTGCCCCTCTTCTCCCGCCATTCTACTCCACCTCCCCTCCATCCAGCCGCCATGCTGCCGAAGAAGTATACGAACCCTCGTGCCGCTGTCGGCATCGACGCCACCCAGCCGAAGCAGAGGAAGCCGAGGGCGCCGCCGGCAAAACCATCGGGCATGTCGAACGCCAACTGGAAGGCGGAGGTTCAACGCCGGGAGGCTGTCACCACCGACCGGCTGAACAGGCTCAACGCCAAGAGGGCCCAGGACGCGGCCGCTTCGGCGGCAGCTGCGGCGGAGCAGATTGAGGCGGCTCACGCGGCAGAGCAGGCAGAGGCGTCTCACGCGGGGATGATGAATCCACCCGGCGGCCACGGCCCGCAAGCCTGGAGCCAGCAGAGCGTCAGGTCGCCACAGCCCTGGGGGTACTTGCCCTCGCCTGGCTACACCGATGGCGACGCGCACGGCGGGTTCAACTCCAACATCACCTTTCCACATGGCCACCCCGCCTAGCGCACACCCTCACCGTGTTTGCTGGTGTCCAGTACCCCCCATACGCCTACTCTCCCTCGGCTTACGCCGCCTCCCCAAAGCAGCCGTGGTGCCCTGCACTTTTGGCAAGCCTCGTCGTTGCATTTCGGCAACCCTGACGCGACGAAAGCCGATATGGACGACATCATCATGAGCGGCTCGGCTGCCGCCGCCGCCTCCCCCGGGTTCCATGCGCAAGACGATACGATGGACCTCGTCGGCAGCATGGATGACAAGCTCGACTACGACGAGGAGGAGGAGGAAAACGACGACAACGATGAGAAGGATCCGGCGCCTGCTCCGGCGAGGAAAGGGAAAAGAAGAAGCTGGCGGCCAGGATCGGCGAGCCGCGCGTCAAGTGGGTGTCCAAAGAAGACGAGTTCCTCGCCGAAGCATGGAAGACCGCCTGCCTCGACCCAATCATCGGCACGCAAGAACGCCGACACGTACTGGGAGCGCATCAAGTCAGAGTTCGATGAGCGCAAGTTGGTCGACCCCTACTTTGCTGGCATCCACATGCAGCGCGGCTCTAAGGCCATGGCGAACCATTGGGCGCTAATCCAAACGGTGTGCAACAAATGGCATGAGATCGTCGAGGAGGTCGCGGCTCGCCCGAAAAGCGGCACCAATGTCGAGGGTCAGGTATGCACCGACGCCAGTTCTCGCTCCTTTCACCGTGCGTGTCGCCGACGACACTTGTTCTTCAGCGCAGATGGTTCGGATGTTCGCCATGTACCGCTAGGACAGCAGCACCGACCAAGAGTTCAAGTACCTCCACGTGTTCTCCCGGATCGAGAAGTGTGAGAAGTGGGCGGACGTCCGACGCGCCCTCATCAAGACCAAGGAGACGTGCAAGCCGAACACGCTGACGCCGGGCGCGTCTGATGGGCGCCCGGACGGCAACAAACGAACCAAGATGGCAAAGGACACTTCCCCGGCTACCGTGCGACTGCAAGCGTCCATCGAGCAGTGCATCGCCGACGCCAAGAACCATGCCGCCCAGAGGGAAGAGAAATCTGAGGCGCGGTGGTCGGCGTTGATGACGAACAGCGCCGTCAAGCTCGACCTACTACGGACCAACGTCACTGCGAAGAAGAGGAACACCGACCTGGCATTTCTGACGGGGGCGGACATGTCGACGATGGACGAGCAGCTCAAGGCATGGTACCTGGCGGAGCGCGGCCTCATCCTGAACCAGATGCCGTCGACGACCGCGCCAGCTCGCACGCTGACCCCAACGCCGCCGCCAAGCCCGAGCGATGATGCCTCTACAACACCGACCAGCCACGCACGCCGACCCCCGCCAGTCCGACGCCGGAGGACAACGCCGCCGTTTGATGCATTGCCTACGCGTCCTTCCTTTCGAACGTTGAACTTTCGAGTGATTGATCATCGAACTGTGGCATGGTGATGGGTGAACTATGTGATGGCCGTTGATCGCCGGACTTGTGGCGTTTTTTTGATAGCGAAAAATGTCAAGTTTAAATTTATAACATCTTGGGGCCAACACCTGGGGCGTGGCTGGGAACTAGATCGCCCCAGGGCCAAAAAGCGCTGGTCGAAGGGCCAAAATAGCGCCGGCCGGTGCGCTGGGGGGCGAACGAGTGAAGATGCTCTTAGTAAGATTGACATGGTTTAATTTGCCTCATTTATTTCTGAAAAGAGAGAACTTGATTTGTCTTGGAATAAAATTTTATAAAACATCGATATAATGCAGGTCGGGAACCGTAAGTTAGACTCTCATGATTTTTTTGGGACATAGTCGGCATACTTCATCAAACGCGCAGATGCATGATGTGCATCCACATGCATGAACCTTATTCTTTTTCGTGAAGCACTGTTCACCCCTAAATGTTAAAAAAAAGTAATTAAGGTGTACATCCATCCGTCTAGAGCAAGCATCACACAAGCACGAGTAGGATATCGAGATTTGCGACAAGGTTCACCAACATGGCTATATTCTGAAGCATGACTACGAACGCTCCTTCCCATTTACTAAATCGACGAAGTACAATCGGCAACAAGCCCATTGAGGACATTAGACAGCGCCTGACTACCGCATCATGGCCAGTCCAACCATCGCTGCCACGTGTGACCGGACTGTCCCTTTTGTGGTCTTTGGCTAGCCTACTAGCTTATGTCTAGTCTATTTGGCTACCTTGCGGTGCCTTTATAGTGAAAAAAAATTTCGTCCCGCTTTATATAAAGTTACATAACCAAACCGATACAAAGTGATGAGGGAAACCTCTTCAAAAGAGATATCGCGCCTCCATGAAAAAACCATCGGACGTCGATGCAGCACGCACGCACGCAGTTGTCGCTTGGGAGGGCCACCTACGCTCTCGCTCCGGACCATGGAGCACCGCTCCTGCCAGTAGACACCAAGGATCGAGAGTGCGGCCCTCGATGTCGCATGCAAAGAATAGGAAGTCATTGGGACCGCCCAAGCCAGAGCCGAAGGAACTTCGAGATAGAATCTGAGCTCACCTGCCGATGTCGAAGTGAAACAAATGGAGGCACCTAAGCTCCATGACGACGCCCCCAAGAGGGTGCCGACGCAACGCGCTGCTGCTGTCAAGAAAAGAAGGTACGGCCAAGGGTTTTCATCAAGAGCCCCAATGCCGGGAGAGGCACCACAACAACACCCTCAAGGACACGACACCCACAAGCCTCGACGCTGTTGGTGCCGGAGCGCGGAGCTTTCGTCCCAAAACTTACCCGCACCACACCAGGGTACCAGGTACTTTTATGTAATATATGTGCCCGCATCGCAACCCATGTGTCGGACTCAAAAACCTAAACCACCGCTAATTACAAGTTCAAATGTAGCATAACTCATACACATAATTTAACACTACATACGTACACACGCATACATTCTCGTGTACGATTTCCGGGTGAAGTTGGCACTGATCAACATGCATGAGGCAGACAACCTTCCCCGGTGGAGCCAATGATCCGTCCTGAGTCTTGACCAGAGGGAGTACCACAAGCATATCGAATCGAGTATGCAAGTCAGTTGCGAGGAAGGAGGCCATGTGAACACATGGCGAATCGGGACCTTTCCTCCGAATAGGATAGGACAAAACCACCAGCGCCAGGACGACGGCGAAGACGACAGCGACGGACCGTGACGGTGACCACGACGGCGTCGACGACTCATTGGCAGACGAACTGCATCTTCAGTAGTATATCCAATTATCCATCCTGCTACAGGTCCACATGTTGTCAAGTGGAGAAGACTCTTGTCGCTGTAGCAGCTGCACGGGCACGGCAGTCTACGAGGTCGGCAGCAACAGCCTGGTCCTACGTGCATTTTTCTTCCTTTTTTTTGGGTCGGGTCCTGCGTTTTTTTTTTTTTGAGACAACCTCACCAAGCTTTATTCAGATACCAGAATGTTTACAGGTAAGAATAGCAGATCCCCGGGTTGGCCCAACCAAACATGGCGTCCAAACCCTAGCTTTAACGCGTGCTTAGCGAGACTGTGAGCCTCGAAATTCGAGCTCCTATACTCATGAACTATATTACAGGAATTAAACAAACTAGACCGACTCTCAATTTCCTGAATAATAGCTCCGTACTCCGACTTCGAGTTCTTGCCAATATCTATAACCACCGTCTTGCAATCTGATGCAACGTGAATTCTATTCCTATATAAATCCAGTGCCAATGCTTGCCCTTCCCGGATCGCCAGAGCCTCCAAAGTAGCTACATCTGAAATAGATTTTACCACCAAAACGGATGCTCCCAGGAACTTGCCATCTTTGTCGCGACACACAGCTGCAGCCGCACCATAAGAAACTTCCGCCGCCACCGCCGCATCTGTATTTATCTTTACATAGCCCTCTGGAGGAGGCTGCCACGCCGCCGATCGTGGCACTTTCGCTGCCCGAGTTGGTGTATCCCTCTCCAACATTTGGATGTCTATCAGGAAAGTATTGATGAAGGAATTAGTCGCAAATGGGCTTTCAAAAATGTCTTCATGAACTGCTCTTCGACGTGCTCGCCAAATAGCCCATAAGGTTACCACCACACGGACAAAATCCCCATGTGATAGCTCTTCATGGATTGTAAACAGCCAGTTCCTAGCATTCATAGACAGATTTTGTAGCATGACTTCCACTGCTTCTTCAGAACTTAGTGACCATATGCTCTTTGCCATCACACAATCTATTAGTGCATGCTTCCAGCTGTCATCTGCTGAACAGAATGGACATATCTTAGTGGTGGACATATTCCGATGATGTAATAGATCCCCCGTGGGTACAGTTTCATGGCCTAATCTCCAGAGAAAAACTTTGATTTTTGACGGTATCTTCAGATTCCATAGCGAGGTCCATGCCCTCTCATCTTGCGCAAAGTTTACTCGGCCTCCTACAGACTGTAACAGCTCTTCGTTCCTCCTCTTCATTCCTGCCAAGAACTTGTACACTGAACCCACCGAAAAAATGCCACGTTTATCTTCTCCCCATGCCCAAAAATCTTCCACTCTAGTGGTACAGAGTGGTATTCTCAAAATGATGTCCGCATCCACTGGAAGGAAGACCGATCTCACCTTATGTTCATTCCAAGACGCCGTTGAGCTTTCTATCAGTTCCGAGACCAAAACCGGTTTTTCATCCAACAGAGAGATCAATGGTTTCATCATCCCTGTTCTTGGTAACCAATTATCCTCCCACACTCTCGTTGACTCTCCAGTCCCGATTCTTCTAATCATTCCTTGTGCAAGAGCATCCCTTCCCTCAAGAATTGCTCTCCAAATTTGTGAGGGATTACTACCCAGCTCAGCCTCCATAAAATTGACTGTTGGAAAATATTTTGCCTTCAAAACTCTTACACTTAAAGATAACGGGTCCTGGATAATCCTCCAAGCCTGCCTCGCCAGGAGAGATATGTTAAAAATTTCGATATCTCGAAACCCCAGCCCTCCCAGGTGTTTTGGCCTTGTGCACACATCCCATGACACCCAACAGGGTTTCCTTTTCCCCCTTTTGCTGCCCCACCAAAATTGCCTTATCATTGACGTGATGCTCTCACAAATACCTCTTGGCAACCTGAAACAAGACATTGAGTACACCGGAATGGCTTGGGCCACTGCCTTGATCAATACCTCCTTTCCTGCATAAGACAGTACCTTCTCCATCCACCCTTTTATTTTCTCCCACACTCTATCCCTCAAGAATTTGAACGTGCCATTCTTTGAGTGTCCCACATCCGTGGGCATGCCCAAATATCTGTCTGTTAACTGCTCATCATGCACATTGAGGGAGTTTTTAATTGCATCCCGAGCCACCTGGGGACACCCCTTGCTGAAGAAAATTGAGGACTTATCATTGTTCACTCTCTGCCCCGACGCAGTACAATAAGTATCTAACAGGTTTGACACCACTTGTGCCCCTCAAGATTGCCTTACGAAAAGTAGCAGGCTATCATCAGCAAAGAGTAGGTGGTTGACAACTGGTGCTGTCGGTGCCACCTGAACTCCCACAAAAGCTGACGATTGAGGAACGGATTTGAGTAGGCACGAAAGGCCCTCCGCTGCTATCAAGAAAAGATAAGGGGATATCGGATCTCCCTGTCGAATACCTCTTGACGGTCTAAATTGTTCTAGTTGCTCTCCATTAAAAAGGACTGAAAAGGAAACTGAGGTGATCATCTTCATTACCGTGTTTACCCATACAGAGGCAAAACCGAGTTTGACCATCATTGCCTTGAGATAGTCCCATTCTAGCCTGTCATAGGCCTTCATCATATCGAGTTTCAAAGCACAACTACTGTTACCCTTTGCCTTGCTCCGTTTCATAAAGTGCAGACACTCATAGGCCGTAATAATATTATCTGTTATAAGTCTTCCCGGAACAAAGGCAGATTGTTCTTCTGATATGATTTCTGGCAGAATTTGCTTCAACCTATTTGCAATCACCTTCGAAGCAATTTTATACAATACATTGCACAAGCTTATGGGCCTGAATTGAGTTAACAATGATGGGTTCATTACCTTCGGGATTAGCACCAAAAAGGTATCATTGATGCAATCGGGACTCTCTTCCCCTCTAACTATTCTGAGCACCACCTTTGTAACCTCATCACCACAAAACATCCCAGTGTCTTTGATAGAAGTGAGCTGGAAAGCCATCAGGTCCCGGTGACTTGGTGGGAAACATCTGAAACAGTGCTGCTTTCACCTCCTCCTCGGTGTAATCAGCCACAAGCATCTCATTCATTCCCGGAGTAACTTTTTGAGGTACATGCTCAAGTACTGATTGCATATTAGTTACCCCCTCTGATTTATACAAGGTCTTATAAAAATCTGTTACCATCTCTTTCATCTCTTTCGGATCATCTACCTGAATTCCCAAGGAGTTCATCAGCGCCTTTATCATGTTTTTCTTGCGCCTCAAGCTCGCTCTCATATGAAAAAACTTCGTATTTCTGTCCCCTGACGTTAGCCACTCTATCCTTGACCTTTGTCGCCATAGCAATTCCTCCCGGTGATAGAGTTCTACTAGCCTCTCATTCAGCTTCCTTTCCTCTTGGCCCGGACCAGAGCGTGCAGGATCATTACGGATCTCCTCAAGCTTAGATTTTAGATTTTTCATCTCCTTTCTGACTGAACCGAACGTCCTCCTATCCCAGCCCCCAAGGCTCCTTGATAGGTTCCGGAACTTCACTCTTATTTCCTCAACTCTGTCCGCCGCCTCAGCTTCAGTCCATGCAGCGAGTATGGTATCTTTTAAACCCTCATGTGTTTCCCAGGCAACCTCATACCTGAAAATCTTGCTCTTCGCTTGTCTCGTCTCGTCACCCCTGTTCAGTACTAGATGAATAGGTCCGTGGTCAGATGTAGCAGAGGTAACATGATTAAGGTTTGCAAACGGAAACATCGAGCACCAGTCGGTAGATCCAAGTGCTCTATCCAACCTCACTCGAGTATATGTACCACCCGATACTTTCTTCTCAAAAGTCCAAAGTCGACCCTTGAAACCGATGTCCATCAACCTGCACGTGTCAATTGTGTCTCGGAATCCTTGTATTTGCGCGTTGCTTCGTTGTCCAATACCTTCATGCTCTTCCGGACGTAAGACCTCGTTAAAATCCCCAATACACAACCAGGGAAGAGTGCTCAAAGACGATATGTTTTTCATTGTGTCCCATGTTCGGTATCTAAGGTGAGTTTGAGCCTCCCCATACACAATTGTCAGTCTCCAGGGGTCCAAAACCCCCTCCCGGACTCCGCAATCCAAGTGATAATCCGAATAACCCAAAATATCAATATCTGTATTATTATTCCAAAACAACCCAATACCACCGCTCCTTCCAACACTGCTAACAGCATAGCTTTTATCAAAACCTATCGAACTAGCTAACCTTTCTACTCTTACTTTGTCAACTTGAGTTTCAACAATGCATAGTAAGGTAGGGACAAATTTCTTCGCGATTTCGCGAAGCTCGCGAATTGTCGAGGCTTTGCCCGCACCCCGACAATTCCAACTTATTATACTCATTGATCCCGGCGGCGCTCCACGTAGGAGCCCGCCGTTATAACGTTTTTTGCCTTGATCCTTTCTTCCTCTTCCCCCGCTTCTTCGTGTTCTGTCTCCTTCTTTGACCTCTTGTTTGTCTTCCTGGGTGAGACATACACCGGGGGCAATGGAGGTATGCCCGGTGGTGTCTTCGCAACAGGAATCGTTGCCGACGCCATTGACATCGCTTTAGGTTCAGCAGCCTTGGTAAATCCTACCTGAGAATTTTCCACCGAGTTCCTCTTGTTATTGGCCCTATTTTCAGAAGCTAAAACTTCCGTAGCACTGTCCTTATCACCGTCAGGGTCGTCTTCTTCTTGTGGATCACTCCCAAGATCGGGGCCATTGTTGTTTGCTGCTCCTCCCCTGCCTTGGTTCATATCTCTACCTCTGCCTCGCCCCCCTCCTCTACCTCGACCTCCTCGGAAGAAAGATCTTCCATCAGGAGGCTGGGAGTAGGATACAGTCCGGCGCTTTGCAAGCATCCAACTGCCCCACTTCTTGTCAGATTCAGTCCATATCCCATTGCCACACTCCTCAAAACCATGCCCCATGATCCCACAGATTTTGCAGAAGAACGGGACCTTTTCATACTTCACCACCAGCATCTTTCTCCCCTCTCCCTCCACATTGAGAGGAGCAAATCTAGTCAATGGTTTGGCAGTCAGAACACGAACCCTTGCTCTGACATAATCCCCTTCATAGTATAGAGTAGGCCGAAGCTGAACCTCCCTGACCTTGCCTATCCTGCGAGCTAGCTCATCTACCACCTCAGGGTGGCGATACATATCAGGAACTTTATGGATCTGTGTCCATAGAAGCAGGCTATCTAACGCATAATCTTCAGGATCAGTTTCCCCATCATAGTCCTCAATTACCACAGCATAATTCCGAAATAGCCAGGGGCCCCCATGGACTACTTTCTTCCAATCTCCGAGACAGAACATCTGGAAGATAAATCTGTTCGCCCCTGCCTCCCTGAACTTCGGTGAATGCGCCAGGCCCCAGACGAAACACATCGTATCAAACAGAGACGACGAACTAAAGGGCCGATCAGTATTGACCCTTGCCACCGCCATCCACCGAGCTTCCTCCTTGAATTGCTTTGCCCTATCCTTCCCTATAACCACATCGTCAAGTTCCTCATCCAACAAATCCATGTTCTTGAGCATCTCCTCAAGTTCCGCATCATCTCCTCGCCCTGATCGCGACGAAGAGCCCATGTCCGCCGCCATCTGGATCAGATGAAAAAGGGTAGCCTCACCCCACCCCACCCGCGGGATCGCCTTGATGGCAACCGCGTAGTCGGGCCGGTGCAAAAACGAGAAATCCTGCCGCCGGCACGATCGCCTGACAGAGGTAGAGCGAAACCCTAAACGAGAGGGTATTTTTTTGGATATGGTCGGGTCCTGCGTGAAGCTCGGCGGGTCGACGGGCAGGTTGGTCGGGCTGGGCCGACGTTGCTTTCGGGTGAGCGCGACCGGGCCATGGCTAGACTGGGCCTCCCGTAGCGAGCGTTTGGGAACTTCCGTAAGGCTTTTTTCTTCTTCAATTTTTTGTGTGTTCTCTGTCGGTATTTATCTTGTTATATTTTTATTCTTTTCCTAAAATGTCATCTAGATTTATAAAGTTCGTATTTAATAAAAATCATGAGTATTTTAACAATTGCGATTTTTCTTCATTATAAATATATTTTTTAATCCGTGACATTTTTCAGATTTGTGATTATTTCTAAATTTGTGGATATTTAAAAATTCATGAATTTTACTTTTGAATTTGGTTTTTCTACTTCATGAACATTTTCTGAAATTAATGAACTTTCTTAAAAGGGTCTATCTATATCTCATCTAGATGTGAGATAATATCTCACATCTAAATTGTGATATCAGCAGGAATCAAGGCATGTCCATGAAATATCGTTCTATGGTTTTTTTTTACGCTTCGTTCTATTGTTTGTTTGTTTCTTTTCTGAACCGTCGCGCTGCACAGCCGGCTTGACCGCAACAAAAAAATTACAACGCTCAGCACATCCTATGAATAGAACTCAGGACCTCCTAACGAAGCGCCGGAGACTCGCTTGATGCTCACGCCCTTCCCGCGGGCTGTGGCCCATTGGCAGCTCGCACCACTGCTGACTGG
Organism: Aegilops bicornis; assembly: GCA_021605145.1. Taxonomy (NCBI): domain Eukaryota; kingdom Viridiplantae; phylum Streptophyta; class Magnoliopsida; order Poales; family Poaceae; genus Aegilops; species Aegilops bicornis. Next base: position 78,460,119 of record CM038675.1, on the reverse strand, counting down.
TTTTCTCTCCTTGTTGACCGCTAGGTTGTTAAAGGTTTTTTTCTACAGTTTTTTTTGCTAGGCCGCGTTTTAGATTGCTACACGTCGCTAGGTCACTAGGTCGCACGGTTTTTTTTTTGGAGGGAAGTCGCTACAGGCTGTGACACATGCATTGCTAGGTAGCTACAGGTTGCTTGCTAGCTCCTTTTTTTGCGGGAGTTGCTAGCTCTTTTTTTCCTCACGAACATCTAGAAAAGTTTGTGAATTTAAAAAGCATTGGCTGTTGACCAACAAACGCTGACTTAAAAAACAAATAATTGAAAAGTGTTCATTAAAATAAAAATATAATGAATTTTAAAAAGTTCATGACTTGAAAAGGTTCATAATTTTAAAAAAATCTAAAAATTAACGAATTTGGAAAAAGTTCTCGACTTGGCAAATGACGTAATTTAAGGAAAAAAGTGAAAGTAAAAAATGTTCATATTGTTTTTGAAAAAAGAGTTCACAATTTGAAAAGGGTTAAAGATATTTGGAAAAAGTTCATGAATTAAAAAAATTTGGAAAAAGTTCATGCATCTGAAAAAAGTTGAAAACAAAGGGAAAATAAAAAAAGAGGAAGTTGCGAGTTGAGTGGGGACATGCAACTGTGATAACAACAAGAAAAAATGGGCCCCAGTTGCGAGTCAAGGATGGGCATGCAACTGTGATAACAACAACAAAAAATGGACGCAGTTGCAAGTCGAGGGTAGGCTTGCAACTGGGACAAAAACAACTACGGGGACCCATTGTGAGTCAATGATAATTTGGATCTATTGAGGGTGGGCTTGAAATTGGGAAGAAAACAACCACAGAGGCCCAATTGCAATAGACTAGCATGGGCTTTCAACTCGCACAAGAAAATACAAAGAAACAACTATGTGCTCGGGCCATGTGTCGAGTGTGGACTTGCAACTGGGACGTAAACAACTATGAACCCAGTTGCGACTCGAGGGTGAGATTGCAACTAATGAAACACAACTACATGCCCACTTGCGAGTCAACGGTGGACTTGCAACTGAGAGAAAAACAACTACGTGGCCGGGCTGCGGGTCGAGGCTAGTCTTGCAACTAGGATGAAAATAACTATGGGGCCGGTTTTTGGTCGATGATGGTCTTGCAAGTGGGACACAACACCAACAGGGCAGGTTGCAAAGTTGGGGTGTGCACTTGCAACTGGGACAAAAACACAACTTCTGAGGCAGATAGTATGACTATGATGGGCTTGTAGTTGACACAAAACAAAGAAAAAATACTATGGGCCTTGTTGTGAGTCGAGCGTGGACTTACAACTAGGGAAAAACAACAACGAACCTAGGTGCGAGTTGAGGGTGGACTTGTAACTGGGACAACATAAAAACTACGGGCGCAGTTCCGAGTTGAGTGTGGAATTGCAACTGAGATGAAAAACATACTACCGGCCCAGTTGTGAGTCGAGGGTGAGCTTGCAACTAGGACAAAACATGTGCTCGATTGCGAGTCGATGGGTGGCTTGCAACTCGAGACAACTATGAGTTCAGTTTCGTGTCAAGTGTGCACTTGCAACTGGGACAACTACGAAACTATGAGCCTAGTTGCGACTCAAGGGTCAACTGGCAACTGGGAAGAAACAAATTATATGGGCCCAGTTGCAAGTCAAGGGTGGACTTGCAACTGGGATAAAAAGAAGCACTAGTTGTGAGTCGAGGGTGGGCATGCAACTCGGACAACTACGAGCCGGTCGCTAGTCGATAATGGACTTGCAACTGGGACAACTATGAAACTACGAGCCCAGTTGTGAGTCAAGGGCAGACTTGCAACTAGGACAACATAAAAATTATGGGCATAATTGTGAGTTGAGTGTGGACTTGCAACTGTGATAAAAACATACTACCGACCCAGTTGTGAGTCAAGGGTGAGCTTGCAACTGGGACAAAAATACAGGCTCCAGTTGCGAGTCGAGGGGTGGCTTGCAACTCAGACAACTATAAGTTTAGTTGTGAGTCAAATGTGCACTTTTAACTAGGACAACTAAGAAACTACGAACCCAGTTGCGACTCAATGGTCGACTTGCAACTAGGTTGAAACAAGTTATGGGTCCAGTTGTGTGTCAAGGATGGACTTGCATCTGGGATGAAAAACAAAACACATAAACTAGTTGCGAGTCGAGGGTGGAAAACTACGAGCCTAGTTCCGCGTCGAGGATGGACTTCCAACTGGAACAACTACAAAATTACAAGCCTAGCTGATAGTCAAGGGTCGACTTGCAACGAGGATAAAACAAACTACGAGACGAGTTACGAATCAATGGTGGACCTGCAACCGGGGCAAAAAAAATTCAACCCTTAGATGTGAGACATGGTGGACTTACATTTGACACGAAAAAAGTGAGACTCGGTAGCTAGTTGAGGATGAACTTGCAACTAATGCAAAAAAAAGTAAGGCCCAGTTACGATTCAAAAGAAACATCGAGGCCAGTGGCAAATCGAGGGTGGACTTACAACTGGAGACAAAAAAATGCCAGTTGTGAGTTGACGATGGACTTACAACTGGGACAACTACAAACTATGAGACCAGTTGCGAGTCAAGGGTCGACTTACAACTGGGATAAAACAAACTATGATCGTAATTTTGAGTCAAGGATGGACTTGCAACTAGGATGAAAGACAAAAACACAGGCGCAGTTGCGAGTCAAGGGTGGGCTTGCAACTAGGATAAAAAAATATGGGCCTAGTTACGAGTCGAGGGTGCACTTGTAACTGAAACAACTATGAGCTCAGTTGCGTGTCGAGGGTGGACTGGCAACTAGGACATAAACAACTATGAGCCCAGTTGTGATTCGAGGGTGAGATTGCAACTAATGAAACACAATTACATGCCCAGTTGCGAGTCGACGGTGGACTTGCAACTAAGACAAAAACAAGTACATGGTCCAGCTGCGGGTCGAGGCTAGTCTTGCAACTAGGATGAAAATAACTATTGGGCCAGTTATTGGTCGAAGATGGGCTTGCAAGTGGGACACAACACCAACATGGCAGGTTGCGGAGATGGGGTGTGGACTTGCAACTAGGACAAAAAACACAAGTACAGGGCAGTAGTATGACTATGATGGGCTTGTAGCTGACATAAAAAAAAGAAAAACTATGGGCCTTGTTGTGAGTCGAGGGTGGACTTACAACTAAGGAAAAACAACAATGAACCGAGGTGCGAGTTGAGGGTGGACTTGTAACTAGGACAACATAAAAACTATGGGCACAGTTCCGAGTGGAGTGTGGACTTGCAACTGAGATGAAAAACATACTACCGGCCCAGTTGTGAGTCAAGGATGAGCTTGCAACTAGGACAAAACACAGGCTCCATTTGCGAGTCGAGGGGTGGCTTACAACTCAGACAACTATGAGTTTAGTTTCGTGTCAAGTGTGGACTTGCAACTAGGACAACTAAGAAACTATGAGCCTAGTTGCAACTCAAGGGTCAACTTGCAATTGGGATGAAACAAGTTATATGGGTCCAGGTGCAAGTCAAGGGTGGACTTGCAACTGGGATAAAACCAAAACACATGCACTAGTTGTGAGTCAAGGGTGGACATGCAACTCGGACAACTACGGGCCGGTTGCTAGTCGATGATGGACTTGCAACTGGGACAATACAAAACTACGAGCCCGGTTGTGAGTCAAGGGTGGACTTGCAACTGGGACAACATAAAAACTATGGGCATAATTGCGAGTCGAGTGTGGACTTGCAATTGAGATAAAAACATACTATCGACCCAGTTGTGAGTCGAGGGTGAGTTTGCAACTGGGACAAAAATACTTGCTCCAGTTGCGGGTCGAGGGGTGGCTTGCAACTCAGACAACTATAAGTTTAGTTGCGAGTAAAATGTGGACTTTTAACTAGGACAACTAAGAAACTATGAACCCAGTTGCGACTCAATGGTCGACTTGCAACTAGGATGAAACAAGTTATGGGTCTAGTTGTGTGTCAAGGATGGACTTGCAAATGGGATGATAAATAAAACACCTGAACTAGTTGCGAGTCGAGGGTGGACAACTACGAGCCCAATTGCGAGTCAGAGATGGACTTGCAATTGGAACAACTACAAAATTACGAGCCTAGTTGCGAGTCAAGGGTCGACTTGCAACTAGGATACAAGAAACTACGAGACGAGTTACGAATCAATGGTGGACCTGCAACCGGGCCAAAAACATTAGTTGTGAGACATGGTGGACTTACAATTGACACGGAAAAAGTGAGACTCAGTAGCAACTTGAGGATGAACTTCCAACTGATGCAAAAAAGTAAGGCCCGGTTACGATTCAAAAGAAACATAGAGGCAAGTGGCAAGTCGAGGGTGGACTTAGAACTGGAGACAAAAAATGCCAGTTATGAGTTGAGAATGGACTTACAACTAGGACAACTACAAACTATGAGACCAGTTGCGAGTCAAGGGTCCACTTGCAACTGGGATAAAACAAACTACGATCTTACTTGTGAGTCAAGGATGGACTTGCAACTAGGATGAAAGACAAAAACAAAGGCCCAGTTGCGAGTCAAGGGTGGGCTTGCAAATCGGGATAAAAAATATGGGCCTAGTTATGAGTCGAGGGTGCACTTATACCTGAGACTAGTATATAAAACTATGATACGAGTTGCAAGTTGAGAGGTTGGACTTGCAACTGAGATGAAAAACAAGCGCACCCCAGTTGCGAGTCGAGCGTAGACTTGCAACTGGGACATCAATGAACTATGGGACCCGATTCTTGAAGTCGACGGTGGACTTGCAACTAGGACAACAAAAAACTATGATCCCAGTTGAGAGTCTAGGATGGACTTGCAATTAAGACATCTATGAAACAAATCACCCAGTTGTGGGTCAAGAGTCAACTTGCAAATAGAATAAAACAAACTACGGTCCCAGCCAGAGTCAAGGTTGGACTTGTAATCGGATGAAAACAAAACAGTGCCTAGTTGCAAATCACGGGTGAGCTTGCAATTGAGAACTATGAGCCTGGGCTTGAGTCAAAGGTGGACTTGTAATTGAGACAACTACAAAACTACAAGTCCAGTTGCAAGTCAAGGGCCGACTTGCAACTAGGACGAAACAAACTACATTCCAAGTTGCGAGTCAATGGTGCACTTGCAAATGAGATGAAAGACAAAAACACAGGCCCAGTTGCCGGTCAAAAGGTTGGCTTGCAACTCGGAGGGTGGGCTTGCACGTTAGACGACTACGAGCCTAATTGCGAGTTTAGGGTGGACATGCAACTGAGACAACTACGAAACTATGAGCCTAGTTGCGAGTTAAGGGATGACTGGCAACTCGGACGAAACAAGCTATGAGACAGTTGCAATCAAAAGGTAGACTTGCAACTGGGATGAAAAACAAAACACATGTTCTAGTTGTGAGTAGAGGAAGGGCTTGCAACTTGTACAACTACAAATCCAGTTGTGAGTCTAGGGGGACTTGCACCTGGGACAACTACCAAACTACGAGCCAGTTGCGAGCCAAGGGTTGACTTGCAATTGCAATGAAACTAGCTATGGGCCCAGTTGAGAGTCAAGGGTAGACTAGCAACTAGGATGAAAAACAAAAACACATGCTCAAATTGTGGGTCGTGAGTGGGCTTGCAAGTCTGACAATTCTGAGCCCGATTCTTGAAGTCAAGGGTCGACTTGCAACTAGGATGAGACAAACTACATGTCAAGTTGCGTGTCAATGGTAGACCTGCAAGCTGGGATGAAAAACAAAACACATGCTCAAGTTGCGAGTCGATGGTAGACTTGCACCTGGGACAACTACGAACTACAGGCCCGGTTGCAAGTCAATGGTCGACTTGTAACTAGGATGAAACAAACTACATGCGGGTTGTATGTCAATGGTGGACCTATAACTGGGATGAAAAATAAAACATAGGCAAAATAACCAGGGTCAAAGATCGGTCAGTGAGAAGATGGGGAATAAGCTTCATAGTCGAGCCCCCCAAACACCAACATACATAGGTTCATGTGAAAATAAATGCGAGAACATGACACACAAAACAAAACGGAACAAGAGGACGGGCGACAAAAAGAACAAGCTGACACAGACGTGCATGATCAAGTTTGTGCGAACATTAAACCAAACAAATCAAACAATAATAGATTTACTTGAGCTAAAACTTATCTAGATTAGATTTAGCAAATCTGAAATCAAAACATCTAGTTACACTCCCTCCTAGCTACACGGTCAAACCAAAAATAAAAGAAAAACAGGGAACAAAGAGACACGTGTTCCTCCACAAAAAGGCTAAGAGGATGCTTGGATACGTTTTAGTCCCATGACTAAAAGTAATGGGACTAAAACTTGCTAGCCTCATCCATGCTTGGATTCAAATACTAAAAAGACTAAAAATCAAGTTATTGAACATTTATTATCCTCCAAACCCTCCAATCCAGAACTCGCATGTGTTAAAGGAGAGGAATTAAATGAGAAGAGAGAGGGCTAATACATATTTTAGTTGGTTTCCTATGACTAAAATTTTTTAGCCTCAAGACTAGTTCTAGCCTCTCTTTAGTCAGGGGTGCTTGGAACTTTAGCCTCTAAAAGAGACTATTTTTAGTCAGACTAAACATAGTCCCTTGGATCCAAGCACCCTCTAAGCCCACACAAAAATCAATATGCAAAACATAATAAAGGCCCATTAAAAAAATGTCATATCAGGTCTCACGCTTCGCTAAGGACAAACAGAAAACACGACGCAAGGACACCGAGCATGAATCAGAAGCACGTGTATCTAACGGTATATGAGTTATATGAAAAATTGTTAACTCTCGTTTAGATAATAATTAGCAAACCAATCCAAAACGATACCTCAGACCGCGTCGCAAAAATGGCCTAACAAAAGACACACGCGTGAACAAGTCGACAAATAGACACCAAACACACGACACGACACAGAGCACGTGTGACAAAATAACCCACAATCAAGATTTGCACGACATTTAAAGCGAACATATGACAGAGTGAAAACAAGTTCATGATTTTTAAACGAAGAAATAAAGAATAAAAAGAAAAATAATAAATAAAAAGGTGAAAATAAAAAAATAAAAACAAAAAAAATCATGAACTTGAAATAGTTTATAATTTAAAACAAATAATGAAATAGAAAAAACAAAATAAGGAAAACAAAACGGAAACGGAAAAAACAAATACTGGGAGTCAAATAGAAGTGTAGAAAAACGAGAGGAACTAGAACGGTGTAGCACAAACTTGTGAAAAGAAATAGAAAAAAGCAATTGACGTGGCACTAGCAACGCATAGGCTTGTGAAAATCAACAACGGAACCTCGCACTAGCAATGACCTGACAGGCAATGCACGAGACAACGCGCCGCGAGCCAGCGCACCATCCAAACCATCACGTTTTACACAAATATTAAAGACAGATGATCTAACGACTCTAGACTTAGACGTGAGGTAGCTATTTCATATCTAGATGTGAAATAGCAAACCCATTCAAAGAAATGTAAATTCTAAATAGTTTTCGGACACTTTATAAAGTTTTCATGCACAAAAAGTGTTGTGGATTAAAAGTAAAGAAAATGGAAAATGAAAATAAAAAAGTGAACACATGCAGTTGCGTGTTTGTTGGTGGACATGCAATGGACACCCGACAAACACTTTCATTTTGTATCACAAAGTTATAGTCGTGTTAAAGACATTAGTTGCAGTTACGGATGATACTTGCAACTGTGTGTATAGTAGAATACATTCAGTTGCCCTCCCAACAAACATTTTTGCCTCGAATTGCAGTTGCATTAGAGGTATGCAGTTGCGGGATGAAGACGACACTGTAATTACATGTTTGATGATGGACATGCATCTGACACGAACAAAAATCATGAAATTTTTAAAGAAAAATAAAACAAAAAATAAAAAGAGAAAAACCGAACAAAGAAAAAACAGAAAAAACGATTGGAAGCTTCTCTCAAAACCGGCTGGACACGAGCTGCCCGCGTCGCATGGACCTGGACACAGGCTGCCACGCGCGACAAACACGATGCCAGCGAGCGCACGAGCGAGACGAACAGTCTGCACGAATCTTAAAGACAAACAAGATCTAAGGGTTCTAGGTTTAGATGTGAGATACTATTTCACATCTAGATGTGAAATAGCAAACCTGTTCTTAAAATAGCACTAGTTTCAGATGATAACATGACACCACTAATGTAAACCGTACTAAGCCAGAAAAATCAAGCTGACAAATGATACTCTATAGTTTCTTCAGGTTTTTTTTTAGGGATATAGTTTCTTCACGTTAGTACAGAGAAACACAACATTCAGTACCTCTGATTATCTACAACATTCTGTGGGCCTCTAAATTATCACAGGACACATAGCAGTGAAATTTACAATGCATATATTTTATAGTCTTGTGCATCTTGAACAATTCCATTCAGACTAAAACAAGGACATACAAGCAAGCAAAAAAAGGAAGAAAAAACAGCATTATCAACTATTCCTAATTAATTAGGAACTGCAAGCTGAAGAGGTATGTTTTAATCACAACCCTGGTTCAGTTAAGGAGGATGTCCTGTTCTTTTTGTGCTCGTCTTCTTTTTAGAGAAACCCTAGAGATCCGTGACACAACTGAAAAAAGATGAATGCTGATCAGTCCCCCCCAAAAAAAGAAGAGATGAAAGCTGATCCAGTATATGCCCCCATTGTTTTGTTTGATAAATCGCAAGTGCGAGCACTGAAAAGGGCCGGGGCTCACTCACCCAACCCAAACAGCCTTAGCTTAAAGGAACTAAAAGGAGGAGAAAGATGGAAGCATCTGGTGCTTTGCCATGATGGAATCGAGTGCTTGGCAATGGCTTTAGCGTTCCAGCTCACTGCACAGCTTATCTATCATCACTTCATCAGTGACTGACATCGACGACGGTGAAGCACATGCATGGTTACCTCAAGTTTTGGACCTGGAGCCGCGCTTGCTAACGCTTGGAAAGCCACAAATGGGTGATAGATTTATCCTTGTCGCAGAAAGCAGCACCGTAGCATAGCAGTGGCGATGACGATGAGGTAGCCCAGGATGAGATTTCTCCCTTGCTTTCAGCTGGTTTAGCCGAGAGCCAAAGCTTTGTCCAGGCATCGCATCAGGAGGATGCTTCCTGAATCACACTTGCTAGTAGGAGTACTACTTACTGCTGCGTGTGAGGTTGCACGGGGAGGGACAGGGGGATACCAAACCTTTGCCCGGCGTGGTGCTCCACCTCCACCTCCACCTCCACCAAGAAGAGAAGAGAGCAAGTCCTCCTTGGTGGGGCAACGTTGCCGCCGGCCGACGCACAGACAAATAAGGCCGTCGCATTCGCCTCGCCTCGCCCCACCTGATGCTGTTGCTTCTCTGCAGCGGCGTCTCCCGATCCCGATGTCCAACGCCACGGGCGCCGGCCGCAACAACGGCGACGGCGAGCATAATGGCGGCCACCCGCACTACCATCACCGGCAGCGGCAGCACCACTGGCGGCCCCCGCACCCGCACAGCAGCAGGGCGTACCGGTCGGGAGTGCTGCGGTGGGCGATGGCGGTGGTGTTCACGGTGCTGGCCGTGCTAGTCCTGCTGGCGGCCGTGTCGGTGCTGCTGGTGGTGCTGGTGCTGCAGCCCCGGGCGCCGTACCTGGCGGTGCAGACGGCGCGGCTGGGGAACCTGTTGTACGACCAGCAGGGGGTGCTGGACAACGCGGAGCTGGAGCTGGACGTGCGCGCGGCGAACGTGAACGCCCACGCCGCCGTGGCCTTCTCGGAGCTGGAGCTGCGGCTGAGCTTCCACGACATGGTGATCGCCATCCTGCGCGCCGACCCCTTCGTGGTGCCGCCCAGGGGCGAGCGGCCGCTGGGCTACGTGGCGTCGTCGGAGGCGGTGCCGCTCGACGGCGCCGGGCGCGCGGCCATGGAGGGCGCGCTGGACCGCGGCGTGGTGCCGTTCCGGGTGAGCGGGCAGGCGCGGACGCGGTGGAAGGTTGGCGGGGTGGTGGCCGTCAAGTACTGGACGCGGCTGGCATGCCAGATCCGCTTCTTCTGGCCCAACGGCACCGCGCTCGACTTCACCTGCAACTCCAAGTCCAGGTCCCGCTACTGACATCGCCGTCACAAGAGAAGAGCTCTCTCCCCAGTCCAATCGAATCCAAATCCATGGGATTTGGGATGGGTGTGGACACTTGATCAAGAACAAAACAGCCACTAGCTTTCTTGGCTTGGCTTACTAATGGAATATACATTTTCCTCATGTATGTACCGCATATGTTGGAAAACTAAAGAGATATATTTGTACAATTATTCGGTGACGTGCCTTTAGTTTCACTAGCAAACATGACCGTTCTTTGCAACTGGGCAAATATTTCGCATGTTCCTAGGACTGAGGACTCCTCAATGGTTTCATGTTATCTGTTTGAACATAGCCCCCCATATATCCATGTTGTCGATTATCCTCCTTCCTGCCTTCCTCGAACATGGTCGTCGGGTCCACCTGATCGCAATGCATCCAATGTGATCATGGGACAAAACTGACATTGAACCACGCCATCGCAAGTCAACACCTAATAATTTAAAACTAATCTTGTTGAGTTGGACGTGACGGCTGCCTTTTTCGAGCTCAACCTACATTTAATCCATACACCATCCCTTATACACCCACTCACTTTTAAATTGTACATAGTGTTTTTCGAAATGCATCAGCCTTTTTCTTAAATACATAGACTTTTAAAATGATGATATAAACATTATTTTAATACGGGTGAACATTTTTATTAAAACTACACAAACAATTTTAAATGCATGATCGATTTTTAAATATTACATAATATTTTTGAAAAGGCACAAAAAAGGAAAACACGTGAACACTTTTTATGAAAACTGCACGTGTTAATCTGATTTAGAGTGTAGCAAATGATCATTCCCTCCGGTAGTTCCTGGCATAATCTTTTACTCGCGTCCATAGGCGGAGTTTATTTCCTTGTTTCTTTAGGCCTGCTCTCCCTTTATTTATTTTTGCCTTGGCTTGTTTATCGTCGCAAATCATGTTTTTATTTTTGAGCAACGCAAATCATGTATATTAATAGGTGTAATTTGTTGTCAAAAAATCAACGTGGGACTATTAGAATACAGACCTTATATCTTTTAGCGTGTGGAGAAATAGCCCAGTTGGTTGGGCTCTTATGAGCTCGATTCCCCCGAAATCACTAATTGAGGAGTACTCGTTGGAAAGATCACTCACACCCCTTAGGTTGCGACAAGTGACGCGCACCATGTACGCCACTTGTTGCAACCTGGGAGTTTTTCTTTTTTTCGTAGATCCGTTTATTTAAAATGTTTTATCTCTTAAACCGTACGCCCAAAGCTCAAATTGTTTTTCATCGTTGGATTCCTCGCATCAAGATCTTCAAAATAGATCTCATGTTGAGAAGTTTTGATAAACTTTTTTCACGAAAAAAACCGGCCGAAAAAAACGGACAAAAAACCAAACCGGGAGCACGGGTATTTTCCTTTCCGAAAGAGGCACGCCTGAGCCTCTCGCGAAATCACAAGCGTGCATCTCGGAGAAGCAAACCGTGCCTCTCGCGGAAGAAAAAAAACATAAAGGCATTTTTTCCGTTTCCAAGAGGCACGGCCGTGACTATCGCGAAAGCACAACCGTGCCTCTCGCGGAAACAAAAACGTGACTCTTGCGGAAGGAAAAAAAAATGAAAAACGTGTTTTTTTTTCCTTTTTGAGAGGCACAGATGTGACTCCCGCGGAAGCAAAACCGTGCCTCTCGTGGAAGCAAAACTGTGACTCTCGCGAAAGGAAAAAACACGTACTTCGCGCAAGAAAATAAAAGAAAATTTGGTCTAAATGTTAAGGGAGGTCGGTGGAAAACAGAAACGTCGAAAAAACCCGGTTAAAAAGCCGAAAACGCGTGCGGAAAAATAAAAATAACAAATCCAAAGAAAGCGCCCAGAGCATGACACGTGGAGGGCGGCTGAGAGCACGTCAAGTGGCGCTGATTGTTGCGAGGCTTTCGAAGGAGCGCTCGCTAACTAGTTGCTCTCTGATTCCCCACCGGAACAGCCTACTTCCAACCTTGAAGCCCACTTACGCGGTCCACATTGCTACTTCTGGCCCAGGTCAACGTCTTTTTCTTCTGTTCGACTCAGGCTGTACGCCGCACGTTGCGTCCATTTGTCGAGCTTTCGCACAAGGGATTCGACGGCGAGGTATGATCTGGGCCGGCCCGCCCTGGGCTTCATCCATCCCGGTTTTGGAAACCTTATAGGAGAATCCTAGCTAGTTTTTTCGGTTTTGGGAACCTTCTACGAGGTTTCTGAACTGGTTTTTTTCTATTTTAATTTCTTATTCTTTTTTCCTATTTCTTTTCTGTCTTTTTTCTGTTTCTTTTTTTTCGTTCTTATTTTCGAAAAATGTTTGTGTTTTTTGAAACTTGTAAACAAATTGATACAAATGTTTGTGTTTTTTGAAACTTGTAAACAAATTGATACAAATGTTTGCGTTTTCAAAAGATGTTCTCATTTTCAAAAAAATCTCGTTTTTGAAAAATGTTATCATTTTCAAAAAATGCTCTCATTTTCAAAAAAAGTTCGTGTTTCCAAAAATTGTTTAAGTTATCAAATTTGTTCTACACATTCAAAAAATGTCCCCGTTTTCAAAAATCTTTTGTATTTCCAATTTTTTTAAGTCGTTCACAAATTTAGAAAAATGTTTCTGTTTCCAAAAATTGTTCACGTTTTCAAATTTGTTCAGTTTCAGAAAATGTTCGCGTTTAAAAAAATTGGTAGTTCCAAAATTGTTCCTGTTTTCAAAAATTGTTCGCAAATTTCAGTATGGTGAACATTTTATAGAATTTCGAGCAAAAAAACAATAACACGAAAAAGAAAAATCGGAAAAAAAGGAAAGAAAATAGGTTTGGACTGCGTTGTTTTTGGTTCTCATAAAATTGCGCTGCCTGCTTATGTCTACTGGCTAGCACAGTGGTCTATTAGAGCTGATGAGGTCCTGAGTTCGATCCCTACAGTACGTAATTTTTTTAGGTAAACAGACTCGCGCTACAGTCCTGTTCCACTGGTCCCTTGCTTGGGCCGGCCTAGTCAGGTATCAGCCTGTGCGTGCGTCCGGTAATTTGCCGCAAAGAGCGACACATAGGAGGTCCCGGGATTCCTATTTGCCACCCGTGTCTAGCAAACAGCGAAATCGTTAATTAAAGAGCACTCTTTGCAAAGATCACTCTTACTTCTTAGGTTGCGACAAATGGCACACTGTATTTGCGTTGTTTGTCGCAACTCGGGATTTTTTTTATAGATTCATTTATTCCAAACGTTTTACCTCTTAAATCGTGCGTCCAAATCTCGAACCGTTTTCACCTTGGATTTCTGGCGTCGAGAACTTCAGAATTAAATATCATTATGATAGGTTTTGACGCACTTTTTTTTCACGAAAATATCGGACGGAAAAACCGAACCAGGAGCATGTTTTTTTCTTTCCGAAAGAGGCATGACTGCCTCTCGCGCAAGGAAAAAAACATTTTTCCGTTTGTGAGGGGCACGGGCGTGCCTCTCGTGGAAGCAAATCCGTGCCTCTTGTGAAAGGAAACAAATATTTTTTTCTGTTTCCCATAGGCATGGTCATGCCTTTCACGGAAACAAAACCGTGCCTCTCACAGAAGAAAAAAACAAAAACAAAACAAAAACACATTCTTTTTACCATTTTCGAGAGGCACAACCATGTGTCCTGCAGAAGGAGAAAAAGAGAACACATTTTTTTTACCATTTTCGTGAGGCACGACCATGTGTCTCGCAGAAGCAAAACATGCCTCTCACGGAAGGAAAAAAAACACATTTTTTTTCCATTTCCGAGATGCACGGCCTCTCGTGGAAGCAAATTCATGGCTCTCGAGGAAGTAAAATCGTGCCTCTCACGAAAGAAAAAAAACAGGTTTTTTTATATATTTTTTCCAAGCTAAGAAAGACCGTGAAAAACCAAAACGCCAAAAAAACCAAAAAATCATCTAAAATACGAAAATGCGTGCAGAAATAGAAAAAAACAAAAATCGAAAGGAGCACCCAAAACGCGACATGTAGCGGCGGATGAGAGCGCGCCCTGTGGCGCGCTCGAAGCCCGCCCAAGGTGACCATTCCGGGGCTCCCGAAGGATTACTCCTTAGTTACTCCCTGCAAACATTCGTGACTTTGCTGAAGCGAAGATAGTGACCGATGCACACGGGCTGCTCCACTTGGAGGAGCAGCCTATTTTGGAACCTTTTAGAAGGTACACAGATTCTTGGTTTTTCTTGTTTTGTTGTTACTCTTTTTCCTGGAATTTTTTCATATTTTATTTATAGATTATTTTTCTTGTTCATTTTTTTGGCTTATTTCTTTAGTTTTTTCTTTTCCTTTTTTCAAAATTAATTTTTTGGAATATGTTCAAAATTTCGAAAAATGTTCGAAATTACAGTAAAATATTCATGATTTCCAAAACAATGTTCATGATTTTAAAAAACTATTTCAAAACTATTCACATTTTCATGAAATTTCGTTTATATTTTTCAAAATTTGTTCACTTTAAAATGAAAACACAATTCAAAATTTGTCCAGAAATGTTCAGATTTCTGAAAAATTTATTCACGTTTTCAAAGAAAAAGCTTTCATACATTTGTTCACAATTCAAAGAAATTGTTTTGAATACGAAATTTGTTTTGCATTTTCAATTAATATTCACGTTTAAAAAAATGTTCACTTAGAAAAACAAAATTCACGAAATATTCACATTTCAAAAAATGTTCACGTTTGTCATATTTGGTTCACTTCTTCAAAAAAAATCATGTTCTAAAATTTTATTCAAGTTTGAAATTTGTTCAGGATTTTCAAACATTGTTCTCATTTAATAAGAAATTTCGCTCACATGTTTTTCCAAGAAATGTTTATTTCTTTTGAAAGAAAAGGATCTGTCGCTGTAGTTAGGACTTCAACGCTGCATTTTAGTCATCTGCAGTTATCTGCATGTTTTGTTCTATCTAGCGGGAGGTTGTTCGCTCCCATGATTGATTCTCCATGAAATTGATTGACGACTGCTAATCTCTTTTTAGAGATTCTAATATAGACAATATACAGAGTAAAATGAGTGGCGAGGAAACACGCCGAGTCTCCGTTGGTGATTCGGGTTCCAAGGAGGCTTGCTTCGGGTGCTGATGTGAGAGGCGATCCATGTTGGAAATATAAGCAATTTACCGAATGATTTTATTAATAGAAATATTAGATAAAGCATGACTAATATAGCAGAGTAAAACAAGTCATGTAATTTGACAGAGAGAAGGTAAATAGCATCTGCATATATGAACTAGAACCGAACACATCTAGAACAGATTCTAGAGCAAGAAGTTGTGACAAAACCTCTAACAGGAAGAGTATGAGAACGTACGGAACGGGAGCAGATGCACGGGTCTTGGGGTCGGTGTCCTCGCCAGCCACGTCGTCGAGGAGGTTGTCGATGTCGGGGAAGAAGTCGTCGTCGGGGAAGTAGTCGTCGGAGTCCGGCGCGTCTGTGACAAAGAAGTCAGTAGTCGCGCTGAGCGCTCCCCAAAAACCTTATCGCCCTTCTCCCGTACATGACTCAAAAGGTGCGGTTTCGGAGGCCTACTTGTTGGGGAATGTAGTAATTTCAAAATTTTCCTACGCACACGCAGGATCATGGTGATGCATAGCAACGAGAGGGGAGAGTGTTGTCCACGTACCCTCGTAGACCGAAAGCGGAAGCGTTATAACAACGCGGTTGATGTAGTAAATGCGTGTTCACGGCCCGACCGATCAAGCAATCAAACTACGGCACCTCCGAAGTTTTAGCACACGTTCAGCTCGATGACGATCCCGGACTCCGATCCAGCAAAGTGTCGGGATGAGTTCCACAAGACGACTGACGGCGTGGTGACGATCTTGATGTTCTACCGCCGCAAGGCTTCGCCTAAGCACCGCTACAATATTATCAAGGAGAACTATGGTGGAGGGGGGCACCGCACACGGCTAAGAGATCTCAAGGATCAGTTGTTGTGTCTCTAGGGTGCCCCTGCCCCCGTATATAAAGGAGCAAGGGGGAGGCCGACCGGCCCTTGCTAGGCGCGCCAGGAGGAGGAGTCCTCCTCCTAGTAGGAGTAGGACTCCCCTCTTTCCTACTCCTACTAGGAGGGGGAAAGGAAGGGGGATAGGGAGAGGGAAAGGGGGGCGCCGCCCCCCTCTCCTAGTCCAATTCGGACCAGAGGGGGAGGGGATGCGCGACCCCCTGGCTGCCCCTCTCTCTCTCCACTAAGGCCCATAAGGCCCATTACTTCTCCCGGGGGGTTTCCGGTATCCCTCCGGCACTCCGGTTTTCTCCGAAATCACCCGGAACACTTCCGGTGTCCAAATATAGTCGTCTAATATATCAATCTTTATGTCTCGACCATTTCGAGACTCCTCGTCATGTCCGTGATCATATCCGGGACTCCGAACAACCTTTGGTACATCAAAACATATAAACTCATAATATAACTGTCATCGTAACGTTAAGCGTGCGGACCCTACGGGTTCGAGAACTATGTAGACATGACCTAGAACTGTTTCCGGTCAATAACCAATAGCGGAACCTGGATGCTCATATTGGCTTCTACATATTCTACGAAGATCTTTATCGGTCAAACCGCATAACAACATACGTTGTTCCCTTTGTCATCGGTATGTTACTTGCCCGAGATTCGATCGTCGATATCTCAATACCTAGTTCAATCTCGTTACCGGCAAGTCTCTTTACTCGTTATGTAATGCATAATTCCGTAACTAACTCATTGGTTACATTGCTTGCAAGGCTTACAGTGATGTGCATTACCGAGAGGGCCCAGAGATACCTCTCCGACAATCGGAGTGACAAAACCTAATCTCAAAATATGCCAACTCAACATGTACCTTTGGAGACACCTGTAGAGCTCCTTTATAATCACCCAGTTACGTTGTGAAGTTTGGTAGCACACAAAGTGTTCCTCCGGTAAACGGAGTTGCATAATCTCATAGTTATAGGAACTCGTATAAGTCATGAAGAAAGCAATAGCAATATACTAAGCGATCAAGTGCTAAGCTAACGGAATGGGTCAAGTCAATCACATCATTCTCCTAATGATGTGATCCCATTAATCAAATGACAACACATGTCTATGGTTAGGAAACATAACCATCTTTGATCAATGAGGTAGTCAAGTAGAGGCATACTAGTGACATTAAGTTTGTCTATGTATTCACACATGTATCATGTTTCCGGTTAATACAATTCTAGCATGAATAATAAACATTTATCATGATATGAGGAAATAAATAATAACTTTATTATTGCCTCTAGGGCATATTTCCTTGATATCCCACTTGCACTAGAGTCAATAATCTAGATTACACAAGAATGATTCTAACACCCATGGAGTCTTGGTGCTGATCATGTTTTGCTCGTGGAAGAGGCTTAGTCAATGGGTCCGCAACATTCATATCCGTATGTATCTTGCAAATCTCTATGTCTCCCACCGGACTTGGTCCCGGATGGAATTGAAGCGTCTCTTGATGTGCTTGGTCCTCTTGTGAAATCTGGATTCCTTTGCCAAGGCAATTGCACCAAAGATTGTCACAGAAGATCTTCATTGGTCCCGATGCACTAGGTATGACACCTAGATCGGAAATGAACTCTTTCATCCAGACTCCTTCATTTCATTTGCCGCTCAAGCAGCTATGTACTCCGCTTCGCATGTAGATCCCGCCACAACGCTTTGTTTAGAACTGCACCAACTGACAGCTCCACCGTTCAATATAAACACGTATCCGGTTTGCGATTTAGAATCGTCTGGATCAGTGTCAAAGCTTGCATCGACGTAACCATTTACGACTAGCTCTTTGTCACCTGCATAAACGAGAAACATATCCTTAGTCCTTTTCAGGTATTTCAGGATATTCTTGACCGCTGTCCAGTTGATCCACTCTAGATTACTTTGGTACCTACCGCCAAGCTTATTGCTAAGCACACGTCGGTCCGGTACACGACATTGCATACATGATAGAGCCTATGGCTGAAGCATAGGGAACATCTTTCATTTTCTCTCTATCTTCTGCTTTGTGGTCGGGCATTGAGTCGACTCAACTTAACACCTTGTAACACGGGCAAGAACCCTTTCTTTGCACGATCCATTTTGAACTTTTCAAAACTTTATCAAGGTATGTGCTTTGTGAAAGTCCAATTAAGCGTCTTGATCTATCTCTATAGATCTTGATGCCCAATATGTAAGCAGCTTCACCGAGGTCTTTCATTGAAAAAGTTTTATTCAAGTATCCCTTTATGCCATCCGGAAATTCTATATCATTTCCAATTAACAATATGTCATCTACATATAATATCAGAAATGCTACAGAGCTCCCACTCACTTTCTTGTAAATACAGGCTTCTCCAAAAGTCTGTATAAAACCATATGCTTTGATCACACTATCAAAGCGTTTATTCCAACTCCGAGAGGCTTACACCAGTCCATAAATGGATCGCTGGAGCTTGCACACTTTGTTAGCACTATTTGGATCGACAAAACCTTCCGGTTGCATCATATACAACTCTTCTTCCAGAAATCCATTCAGGAATGCAGTTTTGACATCCATTTGCCAAATTTCATTATCATAAAATGCGGCAATTGCTAACATGATTCAGACAGACTTAAGCATCGCTACGGGTGAGAAAGTCTCATCGTAGTCAACCCCTTGAACTTGTCGAAAACCTTTCGCAACAAGTCGAGCTTTGTAGATAGTTACATTACCATGAGCATCAGTCTTCTTCTTGAAGATCCATTTATTTTCTATGGCTTGCCGATCATCGGGAAAATCAACCAAAGTCCATACTTTGTTCTCATACATGGATCCCATCTCAGATTTCATGGCCTCAAGCCATTTTGCGGAATCTGGGCTCATCATCGCTTCCTCATAGTTCGTAGGTTCGCCATGGGCAAGTAACATGACTTCCAGAATAGGATTACAGTACCACTCTGGTGCGCATCTTACTCTGGTAGACCTACGAGGTTCAGTAGTAACTTGATCTGAAGTTTCATGATCAATATCATTAGCTTCCTCACTTATTGGTGTAGTTGTCACAGGAACCGGTTCTTGTGATGAACTACTTTCCAAAGAAGGGAACAGGCAGTCTGATTACCTCATCAAGTTCTACTTTCCTCCTACCACTTCTTTCGAGAGAAACTCCTTCTCTAGAAAGGATCCGAATTTAGCAACAAAAATCTTTCCCTCGGATCTGTGATAGAAGGTGTACCCAATAGTCTCCTTTGGGTATCCTATGAAGACACATTTCTCCGATTTGGGTTCGAGCTTATCTGGTTGAAGTTTCTTCACATAAGCATCGCAGCCCCAAACTTTAAGAAACGAGAACTTTAGTTTCTTGCCAAACCACAGTTCATAAGGTGTCGTCTCAACGGATTTTGATGGTGCCCTATTTAACGTGAATGCGACCGTCTCTAAAGCATAACCTCAAAATGATAGCGGTAAATCAGTAAGAGACATCATAGATCGCACCATATCTAGTAAAGTACGATTACGACGTTCGGACACACCATTTCGTTGTGGTGTTCCGGGTGGCGTGAGTTGAAAACTATTCCGCATTGCTTCAAATGTAAACCAAACTGGTAACTCAAATATTCTCCTCCACGATCAGATCGTAGAAGTTTTATTTTCTTGTTATGATGATTTTCCACTTCACTCTGAAATTCTTTGAACTTTTCAAATGTTTCAGACTTGTGTTTCATCAAGTAGATATACCCATATCTGCTCAAATCATCTGTGAAGGTGAGAAAATAACGATACCCGCCGCGAGCCTCAATATTCATTGGACCACATACATTAGTATGTATGATTTCCAACAAATCAGTTGCTCGCTCCATAGTTCCGGAGAACGACGTTTTAGTCATCTTGCCCATGAGGCACGGTTCGCAAGTACCAAGTGATTCATAATCAAGTGATTCCAGAAGCCCATCAGTATGGAGTTTCTTCATGCGTTTTACACCAATATGACCCAAACGACAGTGCCACAAATAAGTTACACTATCATTATCAACTCTGCATCTTTTGGCTTCAACATTATGAATATGTGTATCACTACTATCGAGATTCAATAAAAATAGACCAGTCTTCAAGGGTGCATGACCATAAAAGATATTACTCATATAAATAGAACAACCATTATTCTCTGATTTAAATGAATAGCCGTGTCGCATCAAACAAGATCCAGATATAATGTTCATGCTTAACGCTGGCACCGAATAACAATTATTTAGGTCTAAAACTAATCCCGATGGTAGATGTAGAGGTAGCGTGCCGACCGCGATCACATCGACTTTGGAACCATTTCCCACGCGCATCGTCACCTCGTCCTTAGCCAATCTTCGCTTAATTCGTAGTCCCTGTTTCGAGTTGCAAATATTAGCAACAGAACCGGTATCAAATACCAGTGCTCTGCGAGCATTAGTAAGGTACACATCAATAACATGTATATCACATATACCTTTGTTCACCTTGCCATCCTTCTTATCCGCCAAATACTTGGGGCAGTTCCGCTTCCAGTGTCTAGTCTGCTTGCAGTAGAAGCACTCAGTCTCAGGCTTAGGTCCAGACTTGGGTTTCTTCTCTTGAGCAGCAACTTGCTTGTTGTTCTTCTTGAAGTTCCCCTTCTTCTTCCCTTTGCCCTTCTTCTTGAAACTGGTGGTCTTATTGACCATCAACACTTGGTGCTCCTTCTTGATTTCTACCTCCGCAGCCTTTAGCATTGCGAAGGGCCCGGGAATAGTCTTGTCCATCCCTTGCATATTATAGTTCATCATGAAGCTCTTGTAGCTTGGTGGCAGTGATTGAAGAATTCTGTCAATGACACCATCATCAGGAAGATTAACTCCCAGTTGAATCAAGTGATTATTATACCCAGACATTTTGAGTATATGTTCACTGACAGAACTATTCTCCTCCATCTTACAGCTATAGAACTTATTGGATATTTCATATCTATCAATCCGGGCATTTGCTTGAAATATTAACTTCAACTCCTGGAACATCTCATATTCTCCATGACGTTGAAAACATCGTTGAAGACCCGGTTCTAAGCCGTAAAGCATGGCACACTGAACTATCGAGTATTCATCAGCTTTGCTCTGCCAGACGTTCTTAACGTCGTCAGTTGCATCTGCAGCAGGCCTGGCACCTAGCGGTGCTTCCAAGACGTAATTCTTCTGTGCAGCAACGAGGATAATCCTCAAGTTACGGACCCAGTCCGTGTAGTTGCTACCATCATCTTTCAACTTAGCTTTCTCAAGGAACGCATTAAAATTCAACGGAACAACAACACGATCCATCTATCTACAACAAACATAGACAAGCAAAATACAATCAGGTACTAAGTTCATGATAAATTTAAGTTCAATTAATCATATTACTTAAGAACTCCCACTTAGATAGACATCTCTCTAGTCATCTAAGTGATCACGTGATCCAAATCAACTAAACCATGTCCGATCATCATGTGAGATGGAGTAGTTTCAATGGTGAACATCACTATGTTGATCATATCTACTATATGATTCACGATCGACCTTTCGGTCTCCGTGTTTCGAGGCCATATCTGTATATGCTAGGCTTGTCAAGTTTAACCTGAGTATTCCGCGTGTGCAACTGTTTTGCACCCGTTGTATTTGAACGTAGAGCCTATCACACCCGATCATCACGTGGTGTCTCAGCACGAAGAACTTTCACAGCTGTGCATACTCAAGGAGAACACTTCTTGATAGTTAGTGAGAGATCATCTTAAATGCTACCGTCAATCAAAGCAAGATAAGATGCATAAAGGATAAACATCACATGCAATCAATATAAGTGATATGATATGGCCATCATCATCTTGTGCTTGTGATCTCCATCTTAAGCACCGTCGTGATCACCATCGCCACCGCGCGACACCTTGTTCTTCATCGTAGCATCGTTGTCGTCCTCGCGCCAATCTTATGCTTCTCGACTATCGCTACCGCTTAGTGATAAAGTAAAGCATTACAGGCGATTGCATTGCATACTGAAAGCGACAACCATATGGCTCTCGCCGATTGCCGATAACTTCGGTTACAAAACATGATCATCTCATACAATAAAATATAGCATCACGTCTTGACCATATCACATCACAACATGCCCTGCAAAAACAAGTTAGACGTCCTCTACTTTGTTGTTGCAAGTTTTACGTGGCTGCTACGGGCTTAGCAAGAACCGTTCTTACCTACGCATCAAAACCACAACGATAGTTCGTCAAGTTAGTGCTGTTTTAACCTTCACAAGGACTGGGCGTAGCCACACTCCGTTCAACTTAAGTTGAAGAAACTGACACCCGCTAGCCACCTCCATGCAAAGCACGTCGGGAGAACCGGTCTCGCGTAAGCGTACGCGTAATGTCGGTCCGGGCCGCTTCATCCAACAATACCGCCGAACCAAAGTATGACATGCTGGTAAGCAGTATGACTTGTATCGCCCACAACTCACTTATGTTCTACTCGTGCATATAACATCTACGCATAAAACCAGGCTCGGATGCCACTGTTGGGGAACGTAGTAATTTCAAAATTTTCCTACGCACACGCAAGATCATGGTGATGCATAGCAACGAGAGGGGAGAGTGTTGTACACGTACCCTCGTAGACCGAAAGCGGAAGCGTTATAACAACGCGGTTGATGTAGTCGTACGTCTTCACAGCCCGACCGATCAAGCACCGAAACTACGGCACCTCCGAGTTTTAGCACACGTTCAGCTCGATGGCGATCCCGGACTCTGATCCAGCAAAGTGTCGGGGATGAGTTTCGTCAGCACGACGGCGTGGTGACGATCTTGATGTTCTACCGTCGCAGGGCTTCGCCTAAGCACCGCTACAATATTATCGAGGAGAACTATGGTGGAGGGGGGCACCACACACGGCTAAGAGATCTCAAGGATCAATTGTTGTGTCTCTAGGGTGCCCCCCTGCCCCCGTATATAAAGGAGCAAGGGGGGAGGCCGGCCGACCCTTGCTAGGCGCGCCAGGAGGAGGAGTCCTCCTAGTAGGAGTAGGACTCCCCTCTTTCCTACTCCTACTAGGAGGGGGAAAGGAAGGGGGAGAGGGAGAGGGAAAGGGGGGCGCCGCCCCCCTCTCCTATTCCAATTCGGACCAGAGGGGGAGGGGGCGCGCGGACCACCCTGGCTGCCCCCCTCTCTCTCTCCACTAAGGCCCATAAGGCCCATTACTTCTCCCGGGGGGGTTTCCGGTATCCCTCCGGCACTCCGGTTTTCTCCGAAATCACCCAGAACACTTCCGGTGTCCGAATATAGTCGTCTAATATATCAATCTTTATGTCTCGACAATTTCAAGACTCCTTGTCATGTCCGTGATCATATCTGGGACTCCGAACAACCTTCGGTACATCAAAACATATAAACTCATAATATAACTGTCATCGTAACGTTAAGCGTGCGGACCCTACGAGTTCGAGAACTATGTAGACATGACCTAGAACTGTTTCCGGTCAATAACCAATAGCGAAACCTGGATGCTCATATTGGCTCCTACATATTCTACAAAGATCTTTATCGGTCAAACTGCATAACAATATACGCTGTTCCCTTTGTCATCGGTATGTTACTTGCCCGAGATTCGATCATCGGTATCTCAATACCTAGTTCAATCTCGTTACCGGCAAGTCTCTTTACTCGTTACGTAATGCATCATTCCGTAACTAACTCATTAGTTACATTGCTTGCAAGGCTTATAGTGATGTGCATTACCGAGAGGGCCCAGAGATACCTCTCCGACAATCGGAGTGACAAAACCTAATCTCGAAATATGCCAACTCAACATGTACCTTTGGAGACACCTGTAGAGCTTCTTTATAATCACCCGGTTACGTTGTGACGTTTGGTAGCACACAAAGTGTTCCTCCGGTAAACGGAGTTGCATAATCTCATAGTTATAGGAACTTGTATAAGTCATGAAGAAAGCAATAGCAATATACTAAACGATCAAGTGCTAAGCTAATGGAATGGGTCAAGTCAATCACATCATTCTCCTAATGATGTGATCCCTTTAATCAAATGACAACACATGTCTATGGTTAGGAAACATTACCATCTTTGATCAATGAGCTAGTCAAGTAGAGGCATACTAGTGACATTAAGTTTGTCTATGTATTCACACATGTATCATGTTTCCGGTTAATACAATTCTAGCATGAATAATAAACATTTATCATGATATGAGGAAATAAATAATAACTTTATTATTGCCTCTAGGGCATATTTCCTTCACTACTGTCCCGACCTACGGTGCACGCCGCAAGTCGGGATGGGGAAGATCATAGCAGCAGCGCAGTGCTCAGGAACTTTGTGGCGAGAGGAAGAGGATCTTCTAGTGTGTCTCTCTGGAGAGGAGCGACCTCTCTTGTATAGGCACATGAGAAGGAAGCGAACAGGCTGCGACGAGAGGTGAAAAACAGAGGGAGACGAAGCGAAAAGACTTCAGCCGAAGAGGCGAGCCTTTAGGATTCAGTGTCCACTGTAGAAAAACATTTCAGCTCCCGCGTGACCTTTCGTATACCCGTCGTGCGTGGAAAAAATTTAGACATCGGCTCGGCTCATTCCCGCGGAGCGGCGTGGTGCGTCGTGACGAGGCGAGGCGTGGCGAGGCGGGTGGTGGAGGAGGAGCGCGCATGGATGTCCCTCTTGTTCTCATGCTCATACAAGTGGGGAAAGAACCTCCATAAGGAGGTCCAACTCCCACTAAACTAGCAGTGTGGGACTAAACTTTAGTAGTATCCCTTGCCTTGCACAAATGGGCTAAGTGGGCCTCTAGGATTTATTTTGGAATTTCTAAAATAGTTATTGGGTTGGCCCATAAATAGATAAAATTCCAGCAATCCCCCACCAGATCCTAGAGGCACATAGAATTTGCCTTTAGTTCCAAAACATTGTTTTATATACCGGTACTGCAGTGGAGACTGTTAAGTTGAACTTCCACCTAGAACTTTATGCTACACTAGTAAGCAACTTGAACAGTGGACTAGGCCTTGAACTACAAGTTTTCTGCGAATCTAGCTTCACATAAAGCCTAGACCGATACGTGGATACCGTGGGTCTTCCCCGTGGGTGGAGTTTATGCGTCATACTCCGAGACCTTTCATGAGTTTACTAGAGAGAACCCTACTCTCATAGATTGCGATGTTTGACAATCAGACTCATATAGGTGTGTTCTTCAAAAGATGTTCTGCAGGACAACATCTCCGCTTAAATGAGCCACTTAGAACACATTAAGATATACATCAACCTGCCATGTAGTTTTAGGAGAGTATTGCATCTTCATGGAGTGGTATTGTTAATAGTAAGGATACTCTCCTCTCAGTTGATCAACAGCTTGTCTTCCACATCTAATTCACGGGATCTCCGATAAAGAATAGGTTACCACTGTGAACAACTCATATTGTGGGTCTCATACCCATCTCCCTCGATGCATTATCTATCACATTACGTGATAGACCCTTAGTAAAAGGATCTGCCAAATTTTTAGACGTTTGGATATAATCCAATGCAATAACTCCAGAGTTTCTCATTTTCCTGACAGACTTTATCTCTCTGAACGTGTCTTGATGACTTCATGTTATCCTTTGAGCTGCTCACTTTCGTGATCACAGTTTGATTGTCACAGTTCATAAGGATACTCGGTACAGGTTTCTCAACAACCGGCAAGTCATTCAAGAGCCGGCGAAGCTAATCTGCTTCGACTATAGCTGTATCTAGTGCTGTGAGTTCTGCTTCCATTGTTGACCTTGTTAAGATGGTTTGCTTGCAAGACTTCCAAGAAACAGCGCCACCTACATGAGTGAATACATATCCGCTCGTGGCCTTTATCTCATCAGCATCTGAGATCCAGTTTGAGTCACTATACCCTTCAAGAACCTTTGGGTGCCCAGTGTAGTGAATTCCATAATTCGCAGTGCCTTTCAAATAACGCAAAACTCTCTCTAGAGCTTTCCAATGCACATCTCCTGGTTTTGAGACAAACCGACTCAGTTTGCTAACAGCAAAAGAGATGTCAGGTCTTGTAGCAATGGCTAAGTACATAAGCGAGCCAATAATTTGGTAATACTTCAATTGATCTCTAGCAATTCTTCGATTCTTTCGAAGAAGCACGCTAGCATCATATGGTGTTGGAGAGGGCTTGCAGTCACTATAGCCAAAACGGTTCAAGATCTTTTCCACATAGTGAGATTGAAGCAATGTAATCCCACCATCATCGTCTCTCAACAACTTGATGTTCAGAATGACATCAGCCACTCCTAAATCCATCATCTCAAAACAGCGAGATAGGAAATCCTTGACCTCCTTAATAACATTCAGATTTGTTTCGAAAATCAATATGTCATCAACATACAAGCAAAGGATAACTCCCTCGCCCCCACCATGGCGATAGTACACACATTTATCAGCTTTGTTTACAACAAAGCCTGCAGCTGTTAAAGTTCTTTCAAACTTCTCATGCCATTGTTTGGGTGCTTGCTTGAGTCCATACAAAGACTTCAGCAACTTGCACACTTTTCCTTCCTGACCATCTAGTACAAACCCATCTGGTTGTTCCATATAAATTTCCTCGTCCAACTCTCCATTTAGGAAAGCAGTCTTAACATCCATTTGATGAACGAGAAGACCGTGTGAGGCAGCTAGTGAAAGTAGAACTCGAATAGTGGTCAGTCGAGCCACAGGTCAGTAAGTATGAAAGAAGTCTTCACCTTCCTTTTGGGTATAACCCTTAGCCACGAGCCGAGCCTTGTACTTTTCAATAGTACCATCAGTCCTAAGCTTCTTCTTGAATACCCATTTGCATCCTATAGGTTTGCACCCATAAGGACGATCAGTTATCTCCCAAGTTTCATTCGCCAAGATGGAATCCATCTCGCTACGAACCGCTTCCTTCCAATAGTCAGCATCTTCAGATGCATAGGCCTCTGAAATAGAACTGGGAGTATCATCTATGAGATACACAAGAAAATCATCACCAAAGGACTTTGCAGTCCTCTGTCTCTTGCTCCTAGTAGGAACTTTATTGTTCTCCTCCACAGGATTTTCAAAGTGTTCCATCGAAATGGCAGGTTCGATAATTGTAACTGGTTCGTGATTCGATGAACTAGGCATCTCCTGATTAGATGAGGTAGCCATATCCTTCATTGGAAAGATATCTTCAAAGAAAGTCGCATCATTCGACTCCATGATCGTACCGACATGCATGTCAGGTACCTTAGTTTTTACAACCAAGAATCTATACCCAATGCTATGAAAAGCATAACCCAGGAAAACACAATCCACGGTCTTTGGTCCAAGCATGCGCTTCCTTGGAATTGGCACATTGACTTTCACCAAACAACCCCAGGTTCGTAGATAAGAGAGTTTTAATCTTTTGTTCTCCCATTCCTTGAATGGAGTTATCTCTTTATTCTTTGTGGGAACTCGGTTGAGGACATGACATGCAGTCAATATCGCCTCCCCCCACCATGCCTTGGAGAGACCCGATGTGTCTAACATGGTGTTAACCAAATCTGTTAGAGTACGGTTCTTTCTATCGGCCACCCCATTTGACTGAGGTGAATAGGGAGGCGTCCTCTCATGGATTATACCATGTTCCGCACAAAAAGCATCAAATTCATTGGAAAAATACTCTCCACCACAGTCGGACCTAAGCCTCTTGATTTTTCGATCAAGTTGGTTTTCCACTTCAGCTTTATAGATCTTGAAAAAGTTCAAAGCCTCATCCTTATATTTCAGAAGATACACACGGTAGTATCTAGTGGAGTCGTCAATTAACGTCATGAAATATTTCTTTCCACCTTTTGTCAAAACACCATTCATTTCACATAGATCTGAATGTATGAGTTCTAGTGGTGCAAGATTTCTTGTTTCCATGATCACATGAGACTTACGAGGTTGCTTAGCTTGCACACACACTTGACACTTGGATCCCTTGACAGTGGTGAAACTAGGGATTAAGTTCAACTTCGCTAGTCGCGACATGCAACCAAAGTTAACATGACAAAGACGTGAATGCCACACATTTGATTCACTATTGTTGCAAATATGATTAACAACTTTATTGCAAACGTCTGATAAGGATAAATGAAACAGGCCTCCTGACTCATAGCCTTTACCAACAAAGGTTCCATACTTGGATATTACAAATTTATTCGACTCAAAGACAAGCTTGTAGCCATCTCTACACAGAAGTGATCCGCTAACAAGATTTTTATTGACGGAGGGGATATAATGCATGTTCTTTAGCCGCACGATCTTCCATGAAGTAAACTTCAGATCGACCATGCCAACACCACGAACAGAAGCACTTGAACCGTTGCCCATCAGCACGGTTGAAGTCCCTGCGGTCTGATAAGACGAAAACATGGAAATATCACCACATACATGCACATTAGCACCTGTGTCAATCAACCAATCAGGAGAATGACATACTGAAACAATAGTGGGAAATATACCATACCCAACATCCTTCATGTCAGTGTCTTCAATGACAACATTAGCAGTCTTGCCGCCTTTCCCAGGATGACGCTTGTCATAGCGATTAGGGCAACTAGGAGCCCAATGATCAGGATCCCCACACACATGACAAACAACTTTCTTCTTGTCATTCTTCTTCTTGAAGTTCGTGTGTTGCACAGTCTTGTTCTTCCCATCAAACTTTGCTTTACCATCAAACTTGCCCTTGTTCTTGAACTTGTGGGGCTGCAAGTTCTTCTTCTGTACCAGATTGGCACTAGATCCTTCCTCAATACCTCGAGAACGTGTGTCCTTTGCTCTTGCCTTTTCTTCCACATCAAGAGTGCCAATGAGATCCGGGGCGGAAAACTCCCGTCTCTTATGTTTTAGTAAGGTAGAAAAGTTCCTCCACGAAGGAGGAAGCTTAGTGATGATACCTCCGGCAACAAACTTGTCTGGTAGCATATAACTGAAGTGCTCAAGTTCTCTAGCAAATGACTGTATCTCATGAGCTTGCTCAACCACGGAGCGCTCTTGGTCATCCTGTAATCATAGAATTGCTCCATGATGTACAACTCGGTTCCAAAGATCCGAGACCCCAAAGGCCTCGAGTGCATCCCACATATCTTTTCCATTATCAATTGACGATAAGCATCAACTATGTTCTCACCAAGAACACTCAAGAGAGCAGCCTTAAACAGAGTATCCATTTTCTGAAAAGCTTGTGCCTGTTGAGCATCAAGCTCTCCTTTAGGTTTGCCAAGAGTGGCGTCATAGAAACTCATGGTTTGAAATCATAAGACTGCTCTCACGCGCCACCTCTTATAGTGGATACCCTCAAACATAGGAGGTTTCATGGAAGCAGCAAAACCACTCGGGGAAAATTGCCTATAATAAGGTTTTTGGATTGTTCGAAATATGAGCAATTTACCGAATGATTTTATTAATAGAAATATTAGATAAAGCATGACTAATATAGCAGAGATAAAACAAGTCATGTAATTTGACAGAGAGAAGGTAAATAGCATCTGCATATATGAACTAGAACCGAACACATCTAGAACAGATTCTAGAGCAAGAAGTTGTGACAGAACCTCTAACAGGAAGATTATGAGAACGTACGGAACGGGAGCAGATGCACCGGTCTTGGGGTCGGTGTCCTCGCCAGCCATGTCGTCGAGGAGGTTGTCGATGTCGGGGAAGAAGTCGTCGTCGGGGAAGTATTCGTCGGAGTCCGGGGCGTCCGTGACGAAGAAGTCAGTAGTCGTGCTGAGCGCTCCCTAAAAACCTCATCACCCTTCTCCCGTACAGGACTCAAAAGGTGCGGTTTCGGAGGCCTACTGTCCCGACCTGCGGTGCATGCCGCAAGTCGGGATGGGGAAGATCGTAGCAGTAGCGCAGTTCTCATGAACTTTTTGGCGAGATGAAGAGGATCTTCTGGTGTGTCTCTCTGGAGAGGAGCGACCTCTCTTATATAGGCACAGGAGAAGGAGGCGAACAGGCTGCGACAGGAGGTGAAGCAACAGAGGGAGACAAAGCGAACAGACTTCAGCCGAAGAGGCGGGCCGTTCGGATTCAGTGTCCACTACAGAAAAACGTTTCCGCTCCAGCGTGACCTTTCGTATACCCGTCGTGCGTGGAAAAAATTTAGACATTGGCTCGGCTCATTCCCGCGGCGCGCCACGGTGGGCGGCGAGGAGGAGCGCGCGTGGATGTCCCTCTTGTTCTCATGCTCATACAAGTGGGGAAAGAACCTCCCTTATAAGGAGGTCCAACTCCCACTAAACTAGCAGTGTGGGGCTAAACTTTAGTAGTATCCCTTACCTTGCACAAATGGGTTAAGTGGGCCTCTAGGATTTATTTAGGAATTTCTGAAATAAATATTGGGTTGGCCCATAAATAGATAAAATTCCAGCAATCCCTTGCAGCCTTCGGTCCCCTCTTCCTCGTACAATGGAGGATTTGGGTGGGAGCCCTCGTGCTTTGGATCGCATGAGAGCCGCCTGAGGGAGTCCTGGATTAGGGGGTGTCCGGATAGCCGAACTATCACCGTTGGCCAGACTCCTGGACTATGAAGATACAAGATTGAAGACTTCGTCCCGTGTCTGGATGGGACTTTCCTTGGCATGGAAGGCAATCTTGGCGATACGGATATGTAGATCTCCTTCCATTGTAACCGACTCTGTGTAACCCTAACCCTATCTGGTGTCTATATAAATCGGACGGTTTTGGTCCGTAGGACGAACAACAATCATACCATAGGCTAGCTTCTAGGGTTTAGCCTCTCTGATCTCGTGGTAGATCCACTCTTGTACTACCCATATCATCAATATTAATCAAGCAGGAGTAGGGTTTTATCTCCATCGAGAGGGCCCGAACCTGGGTAAAAACATCGTGTCCCTTGTCTCCTGTTACCATCCGCCTAGACGCACAGTTCGGGACCCCCTACCCGAGATCCGCCGGTTTTGACACCGACATTGGTGCTTTCATTGAGAGTTCCTCTATGTCGTCATCCTTAGGCCCGATGGCTCCTTCGATCATCAACAACGATACGGTCCAGGGTGAGACTTTTCTCCCCGGACAGATCTTCGTATTCGGCGGCTTTGCACTGCGGGCCAATTCACTTGGCCATCTGGAGCAGATCGAAAGCTACGCCCCTGGCCATCGGGTCAGATTTGGGAGTTCGAACTACACGGCCGACATCCGCGGAGACTTGATCTTCGGCGGATTCGAGCCACAGCCAAGCGCGCCGCACTATCTCGATGGGCATGATCTAGCTCTGCC
Source organism: Aegilops bicornis (assembly GCA_021605145.1). Taxonomy (NCBI): domain Eukaryota; kingdom Viridiplantae; phylum Streptophyta; class Magnoliopsida; order Poales; family Poaceae; genus Aegilops; species Aegilops bicornis. Next base: position 78,428,734 of record CM038675.1, on the reverse strand, counting down.
GCCGAACAGTGCCCTGGAGGCCGCACCAGCGTCCGCTCCGACCCTTAGCTTGGAGCCGACTCCGCCGATCGAGGACGGGTGGCTGGACACCGCCTCGGGGGCTACGATCTCTACGACGATTGAGCCAAACTCCATCCCTGTCCTTTGCGAAGACCGTGACTCCAAGGTGCCGGACTCCTCTCCGGACTCCGAACCCTCCGCTACCGCCAATCGAATCCAATTGGGCGCGGTTATGGAGTTCATCGTCATGACATCTTTCAGCACTCGCCCTTTGGCGACATCCTGAATTCATGAAGTCTCTCTTTATCAGAGAGCCCTAGCCGGACTACGGTCGGGAAGGTTGGGATGCGACGATGAAGAAATTCAACGCCCACCCACCACCCACTTTGTAGCCACCGAAAAGCTTAAACGACGTGCTCGATTTCGACTCCGAAGACATCAACGGTATGGACGACGATGTAGGAGACAACCATGAACCAGCACCTATAGGGTACTGGACAGCCACCTCATCCCACGATGTATACATGGTGGATACACCTAAAGGAAGTGACGACGAGGAACAACGGGACACTATGAAGGATAAATCCCTCGAAAAGCAGTCAAAACGGCAACGTAAACGCTGCACCAAGTCCCGCCTCGACAAAGACGGCAGCCACACAGACCCAGCCATAGAGCAGGGCGAACCGGTGGACGACGAACATGCTATCGAGCAACTGTCCGAACAGGACAACTTGGATAAACAACCCGTCCCCGGCGAAGATAACAGTCCGGACGATCTCACGCCGGACAAATTGTTGGAGCAAAAGAACCTCCACAAAAGGCGCGTAGCCTGAAAAAGCAGAAGCGGAAGCTCAAAATAGCGGAAGATGCACTCAGAATCAGATGGAGCAAAGTACTCAACACCGCAGAGAAATACGGCGACAGTCGCCAAACAAAGAGCTACCCGAAGCGCAAATTACTGCCCGAATTCGATGAGGAGGCCGTAGAGCCCCCGAATCAAAGAACAAAGAGGCCGCCCGGTCGGATAGATGACCACATGGAAAACATGGAGCGACAAGCGGCGCCGCACTTAAGCCGGCACGCGATCCGCATAAGGATTCGCATCAAAAGGATGGCCCAGTTAGGTCCATCTATGGGCTGAGAAAGCAAGCTCTTCCAAGCAATGCAACACGCCAAATATCCGAACATCACGGCACACCCAAATATAGGGGTGCCGCACACCCCCTGTGTTTCACCGAAGAGGTGCTGGATCACGAATTCCCAGAGGGATTCAAACCCGTAAACATAGAGGCATACGACGGAACAACAGACCCTGGAGTCTGGATTGAGGATTACATCCTCCACATACACATGGCTAGAGGAGATGATCTCCATGCCATAAAATATTTACCCCTCAAGCTCAAAGGGCCAGCCCGGCATTGGCTCAAAAGCCTCCCTGAAAATACCATTGGAAGTTGGGAAGAGCTCGAGGATGCTTTTCGGGAAAATTTTCAAGGGACTTATGTCCGCCCTCCGGATGCAGACAATTTAAGTCACATAACTCAACAACCCGGAGAGTCAGCCCGCAAATTTTGGAACAGGTTCCTCACCAAAAAGAACCAAATAGTCGACTGTCCGGATGCTGAAGCCTTAGCAGCTTTCAAACACAACGTCTGAGACGAATGGCTCGCCAGACATCTCGGCCAGGAGAAGCCGAGAACAATGGCTGCATTAACAAGCCTCATGACCCGCTTTTGCGCGAGAGAGGATAGTTGGCTGGCAAGATGCAGTTTCAGCGACCCAAGTACATCCGAAGTCAGGGATGGAAATGGAAAACCACGACGCAACAAGGACCAGCGCCGGATAAAGGGAAACAGCCCGAAGAGCACGACAGTCAACGCCGGATTCAGAAGCTCCCGGCAGAATCATAAAAAACTGCCCCTCAAGGATAACATCGACGAGCTATCCAACTTAAACAAAATCTTGGACAAAATATGCCAAATCCACAGCACTCCCGGGAAGCCTGCAAACCATACCCACAGAGATTGTTGGGTCTTTAAGCAGTCCGGCAAACTCAATGCCGAACACAAGGGGCTCGACACACCAAGCGAGGACGATGACGAACCACACAATCAGAGCACCGGAAAACAAAAGAATTTCCCACAAGAAGTCAAAACAGTGAACTCACTTCAAGTGACAAAAGGGAAAAATAGAGCGGCGCCCATAGAAACACGCGCCGCACCGTCTATCCCAGCAGAGTCCCAACGTTGGTTGTCAAAACCAATCACCTTCGATCATCAGGATTATTCCGGAAGTATCCGGAACGTAGGATGGACTGCCTTGATATTAGATCCTATAATCGTGGACTCCAATTTACACAAGTCCTAATGGACAGAGGTAGCGATCTAAACCTACTATAGCAGGACACAATCCGCAAAATGGGGATAAACCCAACCAAAATTCGCCATAGCAACACCTCCTTCAAAGGGGTAATGCCAGGCCTATATGCCCATTGTACGGGCTCCCTACTGCTAGAAGTTGTGTTCGGCTCACCCGACAACTTCCGCCGCGAAAAGTTAACCTTCCATATCGCCCCATTCGAAAGTAGCTATCAAGCACTACTGGGACGTGAAGCTTTCGCCCGCTTTAACGCAATACCGCATTATGCATCTCTTACACTTAAAATGCCCGGTCCATGCGGCATCATCTCATTAAAAGGGAGTATCAAGTGTTACTCGAGCACGGAAGAACGTGAGACTGCCTTGACAACCCCACACTAATCCGGCTCCGCTAATCAAAGCACCTGAATAGGTCATTCGGACCCCGGACATGGCTAGACGAGTCCGTCGTAAACATATAAACGCCTACTAGCGGCATACCCCGCATAAGGGGCTGCACACATGTACAACAAGAGACAATAAAGCTCAATTTTATTCACTTTTCGAACCGTACTCTGTTTATTTAATATAAAGTACATTTTTCGCACGATCTTTTTTCTTTTCAACTAAGTTCTTCTCTTTTACATATGAACACCGTGCTACACCCGTCCAGGACACGGCACAATGGAGACACAGGCGCAGACGTGCAGTAGGGACCCATTGCTAGGATTATTTTCAGATTAAGACCCTGCGTAAACCTTTTTTACTGTCTCTTGTTGATACACATGCCCCGGTTTCTTGCTATAACCAAGGAGGAGGCTGGCGTTTTGGCATCGCCCGCACCAGAATTTTTATGCGTGCACGGACACCGGGGCTTAGGGCATTATTCTGCCCGTTTTCATAAAGACCGAATACCTTACGGAGTGTTTGGCGTCTCGAGTTAGGCCTTATATGCATCAGCTCCGAATCATATCTTTGGTCAAATGTTGGGTTTGCCCGGCTCCTGTGTTTTGCTGCCTTACGTTCCGTTCTATCGGCTAACGCGGCACCATGAGAACTACTGCGATTGTGCCCCGGTTCGGCCAGGTGAGCACCTTAGTAGAGAAAGCCGAAAACTGACTGTCATGATATAGCGTGAGACTGGTCAACCACTCGATGACCCACCAGAATGTTTAGAATTCCCCCGCATTAACGAAGGACCGTTTCCCGGTCAGGCACATACGCGCCCCGAATTTGGGAGAGCGCGGTGCCCCTAGGGGCTATATAGTAGCCCCACCATCGAACTCCTATGGCTAAGTGAAAGTGATAAAGCATTATAGTCCAGTTGCCTAGTTTGCTACGCTTATCACCTCCTTTACAGGACCAAGACGTTGGATTAAGTGTGAAAATGCGCCTTTTTGCAAACACCCCGCACTATGTGCGTAATGTCAAGACTGCCATCTTTCAGGTTACATACACATATACATCAACGGCCGCACAAGAGGTGTTTTAATACTTGAACGCACAAGTATAAAAAGCTCTTATATTATTTTGAAACATTGTTTTCACAAATCATACATGTCCTTAAAACATAATATCCTTCGAGCACTGCGTCTCTATTAAACGAGCGCCCTGCAGGACTTCCTCAAAATAGTGCTAGACAGGTACTCGGCTTCTGTCCGAATCTTGGGATGCAACATCGGTGGCCTTCATCTCCGCCCAGTATGTCTTGAAACGGGCAAGAGCCATCCGCGCACCCTCTATGCATGCTGACCGCTTCATTGCATCGATATGCGGCACCGCACCAATGAACTGTTGCACCAAGCCAAAATAACTCTTCAGTTCGGGCCTTTTCAGCCACAAATGAGTCACGACGGCCTTCATGGCAAGTCCGAACAACCTATTCAGCTCAGCCCATTCGGCCAAACGATCGGTTAATGAAAGTGGACGCTCCGGACTATGGAACTGCGACCAAAAAAGCTCTTCCATTCCGTGATCCTTTTGACCTCGGAAGTGTTCGGCCGCGTCTGCGGCTTTCGCCGCCAAGTCGAGATAAGCATCCTCTGCACCCACAGCCGGTCCAATTGAGCGCATTTAGGATCCGTGAATTTCCTCCGCATCGAAAGGGCTTTCCGGCCGCAATATCTCCGCCCGACGTAGCTCCTCCTTCATAGCTCTCATCGCAGAGCGAGTATCCTTGGCCTCGGTGGCGGCCTTTTTCAGTCCTCTTGTTTCGCTCGATCTTATTTTTCAAGAAGCTCGCAACGGTCAAGAGCATTCGTCACTTACACGGCCATCTCGACCATTTCTTTCTAGCTTCGGCAGTGAGCAGCCTATTCGGCTTTTAGCTCCGCGATCGCCTTTAAGGCAGCCGCATCACTTTTTTCTGGCTTGCTCCTTGGCTCGGGCGAGCTTCGCCCGAAGGCTCTCCATAGCAGCGGCTCCATCTGCATTAAGCATACATGTTGTAAGGCATGGGCGTCAAGCTCCCTTACCAGGTGTCCGCGGAGAAGTTGCATACCTTGTGACTCGTCAAGCCGCTTATTAACAAGTGTGATGTCCGCATCCGCCACGTCAAGTTGCCGCTTCAGTTCGGCAAATTCATCAGCCCGGCTAGCCACCGGACGTTTCGCCACCTACATAGGAAGAGCGCATATTATACCTGGGGTTATGATCCTCGGCGCGCCGTCATTTTTGACACCGCACCAAGTCTCAGGGGCTACTATCTATACATGGCGCATTTTATATGCAAAACTGTCAGAAGGTATATCATTTTGCGTACCTCAAAACCCATCAGTAAACTTACGACGGCTTCATGCAATCCGCTCTCAGCGGATGAAATCCTTTCAATCACCGTACCCATTAACGTACGGTGATCTTCCGAGTTAGACGATCGCCCAAGCAGATCCTTCAGCTCCTCCGACCGTACACCCGTTGGTGCCGGACTCGTCCGGTGGCCTTTTTCGAAGGCCGGACACGGAGGGCTTTGAGGGGACATACGGCTGCCTTCTGGCCCCGCCGGATTCGGAGAAGCCCTCCACGACGACACCTCAGGGTCGTCCACCTCGCATAACGGTATGGCAGGCGGAGGCGTTTCGCTCTCCATCATCTCCGGACCAAGATCCCCTGAAGACGAGCTCTGCTGTGAAGGGCTGAGATCCGAACTACAAGGTAAACTTTCGGTTACCTTCAGAAATAAAACGGGGATGTCTCTCTTTTTTTAAAAAATGCCCCCCTTTACTTACGGCTCGCTGGAGGGCTGATCTCCTTGGGGAAATAGTGCGGCCGGGGCATCTCCCGCTAGAGGACCCTCTGGTGAAGATTTCTTCCCCCGCTTCGAGGCTTTGGTCTCCGGATCTTCAGAAGCGGTCCTCTTCTCCCCTTGGAGGGAGGGATTCTCGATCCCCCTTTCTTGATAGCCTCCTTCACGGAGGTAGTAGTTCCCTTGGTCCCCCCTTCGCCTTCTTCAAAAGGCACAACCTCTAGCATCTTGGTTAATACAGGATCCGGCGTGGTCTCAGGGAAGGGGGCCGGACACCTGATCAGTTTTGCTTTTGCTATCCACTCCTGTTTAAAGGATAGCTCTTTTAAGGGCAAGTTTATAATAAATATGCAGATAACATGTCTGGGTACGGGACTACTTACTTGAGTATCCGGGCGATTGCAGCTCAGACCTGCGTCCTCGGTTATGTCCGGACACATTGCTTGTGATCCGAAGAACAGTTGGTACATCTCCACGGGCGTTACGCCCATAAAATGTTGGAGAGCTCGTGGTCCCTCCGGATTAAACTCCCACAGGCGGAGGGGCGACGTTTGCAGGGTAGGGTGCGACGAATCAGCATGACCTGCGCTACTACGACTAGATTGATCTCTCTCTCTCTCTCTCTCTCTCTCTCTCGGAGGTCTCGAATATGGCCCTGCAACAGAGGTACGTCCTTGGACGATCCCCAGTCGAGCCCTTTAATGACCCATGACGCCCACCGCAGTGGAGGACCCAAGCAGAAGGCAGGTGGCGCCGCCCATTTGGTGCCCCTGGGAGCGGTGATATAAAACCACTCCTGTTGCCATAAATTGAGCTCCTCTTGAAAAGATCCCTCGGGCCATGGAGCATCCGCATTCTTGCTTATAACAGCCCCTCTGCACTCTGCCTGATGCCCCTTGATCATCTTCGGCTCCACTTTGAAGGTCTTGAGCCACAATCCTAAGAGAGCGGTAATGCTGAGGACGGCTTAACATACGACAAGGAACGACAACATGTGGAGGATGGACTCGGATCCAAGTCATGGAATTCCAGCCCATAATAAAACATGAGCCCCCTCACAAAGGGGTCAGTCGGGAAGCCTAAACCCCGAAGGAAGTGAGACACGAATACCACGCTCTCACCAGGCTCGGGAGTGGGAATAACCTGCCCTTGGGCAGGCAGCCTATGCAAAATTTTGCCGGTTAGATACCTGGTGTCTCTCATCTTTAGCACATCTTCTTCCGTGATGGAGGAAGACATCCACCGCCGCAGGTGTCGAGCCGGACATCCTTGAAGGTCCGAAGCACCTAAATCTGGAGCTTTGGGTGTTGGAACTCGAGGCGAGGGGCGGATTTGACTGAGATTGAAAGAAAGGAGTGGGCCTTGGTCTCGTTATAAAGAGGTTGAATACCAAGAGCCCTCACCGTGACCGTTCGGGACTCGCCTTCGATGGAGGAGGCGTGCCAACGGCACGCATCGGGTTACCCACGCCCGTATTGATGAGGATCCCAGAATAAGGGGGGCACGATCTCCGCTCTGATAAGACGTGCCGAAGAAACCGCCTCGCTAAACGCGCTGAGGTGGGACAGTAAAAACGATTCATATAAAGGCCTGGCCGTGGTGTGATGTCACGCCATGAAATACGTCAGCAGATCTGTGCAGAGGTTATTCTCTCTATGGTGGTATGTGGAACTTGTTTTGCAGAGCCGGACACTATCCTTGTGTTCAAAATCTTCTATGAAGTATTCGGAGGAGGAACCCGCCTTGCAATGCCAAAGACAATATGCGCGCCGGATTAAATGCGTCATTGAAGCCTGGTTCAGGGGGCTCTTGAGGGAGTCCTAGATTAGGGGTGTCCGGATAGCCGAACTATCACCGTTGGCCGTACTCCTGGACTATGAAGATACAAGATTGAAGACTTCGTCCCGTGTCCGGATGGGACTTTCCTTGGCGTGGAAGGCAAGCTTGGCAATACAGATATGTAGATCTCCTACCATTGTAACCGACCCTCTGTAACCCTAACCCTATCTGGTGTCTATATAAATCGGAGGGTTTTGGTCCGTAGGACGAACAACAATCATACCATAGGCTAGCTTCTAGGGTTTAGCCTCTCTGTTCTCGTGGTAGATCCACTCTTGTACTACCCATATCATCAATATTAATGAAGCAGGAGTAGGGTTTTACCTCCATCGAGAGGGCCCGAACCTGGGTAAAAACATCGTGTCCCTTGTCTCCTATTACCATCCGCCTAGACGCACAGTTCGGGACCCCCTACCTGAGATCCACCGATTTTGACACCGACACCGCCCTTGGTGAAAGCGGCATCCTAGCTCAGCCTCTACAAAATGCCCTGGGAGAGGTCGGTCGCTCGGCGGAGGCCAGTGCTAAGGTACACAAATTGTGTCCCCTTAGTAGCCCCGAGCCTCGAGTATATTATGCCATAGTGTGCTTGAGGTTTAATAATTGACTACTGTCCTGTCGTTTTCCTCAGATTCTTCTTGCCAGAAGTCGGAGCTTGCTGCCCGTGTCAGCGAGCTTCGCCGTTTGGTGGAGACGGAGCGATCTTGTTGGGGAACGTAGTAATTTCAAAAATATTCCTACGCACACACAAGATCATGGTGATGCATAATAACGAGAGGGGAGAGTGTGTCCACGTACCATAGTAGACCGAAAGCGGAAGCGTTAGCACAACGCGCTTGATGTAGTCGTACGTCTTCATGATCCGACTGATCAAGTACCGAACGTATGACACCTCCGAGTTCAACACACGTTCAGCTCGATGACGTCCCTCGAACTCCAATCCAGCCGAGTGAGGGAGAGTTCCATCAACACGACGGCGTGGTGATGATGATGATGTTCTACCGACGCAGGATTTCGCCTAAGTACCGCTACGATATTATCGAGGTGGACCATGGTGGAGGGGGGCACCACACACGGCTAAGAGATCAATGATCAATTGTTGTGTCTATGGGGTGCCCCCTGCCCTCGTATGTAAAGGAGCAAGGGGGGGGGGGAGAGGCAGCCGGCCAGGAGGAGGCGCGCCAGGAGGAGTCCTACTCCCACCGGTAGTAGGACTCCCTCCCTTTCTAGTTGGAGTAGGAGAAGGTGGAAGGAGGAGGGACAGAGGAAGGAAAGGGGGGCGCCGCCCCCGCCTCCTTGTCTAATTCAGACTAGAGGGGAGGGGGTGCACGGCCTGCCCTGGCCGCCCCTCCTCTTCTCCACTAAGGCCCATGTAGGCCCATTAAACCCCCGGGGGGTTCCGGTAACCCCAGGTTCTTCAGTAAAATCCCGATTTCACCCGGAACACTTCCATATCCAAATATAGGCTTCCAATATATCAATATTGATGTCTCGACCATTTCGAGACTCGTCATGTCTGTGATCACATCCGGGACTCCGAACTATCTTCGGTACATCAAAACACATAAACTCATAATATAACCATCATCGAACTTTAAGCGTGCGGACCCTACGGGTTCGAGAACTATGTAGACATGACCGAGACACGTCTCCGGTCAATAACCAATAGCAGAACCTGGATGCTCATATTGGCTCCCACATATTCTACAAAGCTCTTTATCGGTTAAACCGCATAACAACATACGTTGTTCCCTTTGTCATCAGTATGTTACTTGCCCGAGATTCAATCGTCGGTATCTTAATACCTATTTCAATCTCATTACCGGCAAGTCTCTTTACTCGTTCTGTAATACATCATTCCCAACTAACTCATTAGTTGCAATGCTTGCAAGGCTTATAGTGATGTGCATTACCGAGTGGGCCCAGAGATACCTCTCCGACAATCGGAGTGACAAATCCTAATCTCGAAATACGCCAACCCAACAAGTACCTTTGGACACACCTGTAGAGCACCTTTATAATCACCCAGTTATGTTGTGATGTTTGGTAGCACACAAAGTGTTCCTCCGGTAAACGGGAGTTGCATAATCTCATAGTCATAGGAACATGTATAAGTCATGAAGAAAGCAATAGCAGAATACTAAATGATCGAGTGCTAAGCTAACGGAATGGGTCAAGTCAATCACATCATTCTCCTAATGATGGGATCCCGTTAATCAAATGACAACTCATGCCAATGGCTAGGGAACATAACCATCTTTGATCAACGAGCTAGTCAAGTAGAGGCATACTAGTGACACTTTGTTTGTCTATGTATTCACACAAGTATTATGTTTCCGGTTAATACAATTCTAGCATGAATAATAAACATTTATCATGATATAAGGAAATAAATAATAACTTTATTATTGCCTCTAGGACATATTTCCTTCAGTCTCCCACTTGCACTAGAGTCAATAATCTAGATTACATAGTAATGATTCTAACACCCATGGAGCCTTGGTGCTGATCATGTTTTGCTCGTGGAAGAGGCTTAGTCAACGGGTCTGCAACGTTCAGATCCGTATGTATCTTGCAAATTTCTATGTCTCCCACTTGGACTAGATCCCGGATGGAGTTGAAGCGTCTCTTGATGTGTTTGGTTCTCTTGTGAAATCTGGATTCTTTTGCCAAGGCAATTGCACTAGTATTGTCACAAAAGATTTTCATTGGACCCGATGCACTAGGTATGACACCTAGATCGGATATGAACTCCTTCATCCAGACTCCATAATTTGCTTCTTCCGAAGCAGCTATGTAGTCCGCTTCACACGTAGATCCCGCCACAACGTTTGTTTAGAACTGCACCAACTGACAGCTCCATCGTTCAATGTAAACACGTATCCGGTTTGCGATTTAGAATCGTCCGGATTAGTGTCAAAGCTCGCATCGACGTAACCATTTACGACTAGCTCTTTGTCACCTCCATAAACGAGAAACATATCCTTAGTCCTTTTCAGGTATTTCAGGATGTTCTTGACCGTTGTCCAGTGATCCACTCCTGGATTACTTTGGTACCTCCCTGCTAAACTTATAGCAAGGCACACATCAGGTCTGGTACACAACATTGCATACATGATAGAGCCTATGGCTGAAGCATAGGGAACATCTTTCATCTTCTCTCTATCTTTTGTAGTGGTCGGGCATTGAGTCTTACTCAACTTCACACCTTGTAACACAGGCAAGAACCCTTTTTTTCTTGATCCATTTTGAACTTCTTCAAAGGTTTGTCAAGGTATGTGCTTTGTCAAAGTCCAATTAAGCGTCTTGATCTATCTCTATAGATCTTGATGCCCAATATGTAAGCAGCTTCACCGAGGTCCTTCATTGAAAACTCTTATTCAAGTATCCCTTTATGCTATCCAGAAATTCCATATCATTTCCAATCAGCAATATGTCATCCACATATAATATCAGAAATGCTACAGAGCTCCCACTCACTTTCTTGTAATTACAGGCTTCTCCAAAAGTCTGTATAAAACCAAATGCTTTGATCACACTATCAAAGCATTTATTTCAACTCCGAGAGGCTTGCACCAGTCCATAAATGGATCGCTGGAGCTTGCACACTTTGTTAGCTCCCTTTGGATCGATAAAACCTTTAGGTTGCATCATATACAACTCTTCTTCCAGAAATCCATTCAGGAATGCAGTCTTTACATCCATTTGCCAAATTTCATAATCATAAAATGCGGCAGTTGCTAACATGATTCGGACGGACTTGAGCATCGCTATGGGTGAGAAGGTCTCATCGTAGTCATTCCGTTGAACTTGTTGAAAACATTTCGCAACAAGTCAAGCTTTATAGACAGTAACATTACCGTCAGCGTCAGTCTTCTTCTTGAAGATCCATTTATTCTCAATTGCTTGCCGATCATTGGGCAAGTCAACCAAAGTCCACACTTTGTTCTCATACATGGATCCCATCTCAGATTTCATGGCCTCTAGCCATTTCGCGGAATCTGGGCTCATCATTGCTTCCTCATAGTTCGTAGGTTCGTAATGATCTAGTAACATGACCTCCAGAACAGGATTACCGTACCACTCTGCTGCGGATCTCACTCTGGTTGACCTACGAGGTTATGTAGTAACTTGGTCTGAAACTTCATGATCATCATCATTAGCTTCCTCACTAATTGGTGTAGGTGTCACAGGAACCGGTTTCTGTGATGAACTACTTTCCAATAAGGGAGCAGGTACAGTCACCTCATCAAGTTCTACTTTCCTCCCACTCACTTCTTTTGAGAGAAACTCCTTCTCCAGAAAGGATCCAAATTTAGCAACAAAAGTCTTGCCTTCAGATCTGTGATAGAAGGTGTACCCAACAGTTTCCTTTGGGTATCCTATGAAGACACATTTCTCTGATTTGGGTTCGAGCTTATCAGGTTGAAGCTTTTTCACATAAGCATCGCAGCCCCAAATTTTAAGAAATGACAACTTTGGTTTCTTGCCAAACCACAATTCATAAGGCATCGTCTCAACGGATTTTGATGGTGCCCTATTTAACGTGAATGCAGCCGTCTCTAAAGCATAACCAAAAAATGATAGCAGTAAATCAGTAAGAGACATCATAGATCGCACCATATTTACTAAAGTACGATTACGACGTTCGGACACACCATTACGCTGTGGTGTTCCGGGTGGCGTGAGTTGGGAAACTATTCCGCATTGTTTCAAATGAAGGCCAAACTCGTAACTCAAATATTCTCCTCCACGATCAGATCGTAGAAACTTTATTTTCTTGTTACGATGATTTTCAACTTCACTCTGAAATTCTTTGAACTTTTAAAATGTTTCAGACTTATGTTTCATTAAGTAGATATACCCATATCTGCTTAAATTATCTGTGAAGGTGAGAAAATAACGATACCCACCGCGAGCCTCAACATTCATCGGACCACATACATCTGTATGTATTATTTCCAACAAATCTGTTGCTTGCTCCACATTTCCGGAGAACGGCGTTTTAGTCATCTTGCCCATGAGGCACGGTTCGCAAGTACCAAGTGATTTGTAATCAAGTGGTTCCAAAAGTCCATCAGTATGGAGTTTCTTCATGCATTTTACACCAATATGACATAAACGGCAGTGCCACAAATAAGTAGCACTATCATTATCAACTCTGCATCTTTTGACTTCAATATTATGAATATGTGTATCACTACTATCGAGATTCAATAAAAATAGACCACTCTTCAAGGGTGCATGACCATAAAAGATATTACTCATATAAATAGAACAACCATTATTCTCGGATTTAAATGAATAACCGTCTCACATCAAACAAGATCCAGATATAATGTTCATGCTCAATGCTGGCACCAAATAATAATTATTCAGGTCTAAAAACTAATCCCGAAGGTAGATGTAGAGGTAGCATGCCGACCGCGATCACATCGAATTTGGAACCATTTCCCATGCGCATCATCACCTCGTCCTTAGCCAATCTTCGCTTAATCCGTAGTCCCTGTTTCGAGTTGCAAATATTAGCAATGTAACCAGATCAAATACCTGTGTGCTACTGCGAGCATTACTAAGGTACACATCAATAACATGTATATCACATATACCTTTGTTCACCTTGCCATCCTTCTTATCCGCCAAATACTTGGGGCAGTTCCGCTTCTAGTGACCAGTCTGTTTGCAGTAGAAACACTCAGTCTCAGGCTTAGGTCTAGACTTGGCTTTCTTCTCCTGAGCAACAACTTGTTTGTTGTTCTTCTTGAAGTTCCCCTTCTTCTTCCCTTTGCCCTTTTTCTTGAAACTTGTGGTCTTGTTGACCATCAACACTCGATGCTCCTTCTTGATTTCTACCTCCGCAGCCTTTAGCATTGCGAAGAGCTCGGGAATCGTCTTATCCATCCCTTGCATGTTATAGTTCATCACGAAGCTCTTGTAGCTTGGTGGTAGTGATTGAAGAATTCTGTCAATGACGCTATCATCCGGAAGATTAACTCCCAGTTGAATCAAGTGATTGTTATACCCAGACATTCTGAGTATATGCTCACTGACAGAACTATTCTCATCCATCTTACATCTATAGAACTTATTGAAGACTTCATATCTCTCAATTCGGGCATTTGCTTGAAATATTAACTTCAACTTCAGGAACATCTCATATGCTCCATGACGTTCAAAACATCGTTGAAGTCCCGATTCTAAGCCGTAAAGCATGGCACACTGAACTATCGAGTAGTAGTCAGCTTTGCTCTGCTAGACGTTCATATCATCTGGTGTTGCTCCTGCAGCAGGTCCGGCACCTAGCGGTGCTTCCATGACGTAATTCTTCTGTGCAACAATGAGGATAATCTCAGTTACGGACCCAGTCCGTGTAATTGCTACCATCATCTTTCAACTTTGCTTTCTCAAGGAACACATTAAAATTCAACAGAACAACAGCACAGGCCATCTATCTACAATCAACATATACAAGCAAAATACTATCAGGTACTAAGTTCATGATAAATTTAAGATCAATTAATCATATTACTTAAGATCTCCCACTTAGATAGACATCCCTCTAATCCTCTAAGTGATCACGTGATCCAAATCAACTAAACCATGTCCGATCATCACGTGAGATGGAGTATTTTCAATGGTGAACATCACTATGTTTATCATATCTACTATATGATTCACGCTCGACCTTTCGGTCTCAGTGTTCCGAGGCCATATCTGCATATGCTAGGCCCATCAAGTTTAACCTGAGTATTCCGCGTGTGCAACTGTTTTGCACCCGTTGTATTTGAACGTAGAGCCTATCACACCCGGTCATCACGTGGTGTCTCAGCACGAAGAACTTTCGCAACAGTGCATACTCAGGGAGAACACTTATACCTTGATAATTTAGTGAGAGATCATCTTATAATGCTACCGTCAATCAAAGCAAGATAAGATGCATAAAAGATAAACATCACATGCAATCAATATAAGTGATATGATATGGCCATCATCATCTTGTGCTTTTGATCTCCATCTAGAAGCACCGTCATGATCACCATCGCCACCGGGCGCGACACCTTGATCTCCATCGTAGCATCATTGTCGTCTCGCAAACTTATGCTTCTACGACTATCGCTACCGCTTAGTGATAAAGTAAAGCATTACAGGGTGTTTGCATTGCATACAATAAAGCGACAACCATATGGCTCCTGCCAGTTGCTGATAACTCGATTACAAAACATGATCATCTCATACAATAAAATATAGCATCATGCCCTGACCATATCACATCACAACATGCCCTGCAAAAACAAGTCAGACGTCCTCTACTTTGTTTGTTGCAAATTTTACGTGGCTGCTACGGGCTGAGCAAGAACCGTTCTTACCTACGCATCAAAACCACAACGATAGTTTGTCAAGTTAGTGCTATTTTAACCTTCTCAAGGACCGGGCGTAGCCACACTCGGTTCAACTAAAGTTGGAGAAACTGACACCCGCCACCCAATTGTGGTGCAAAGCACGCCGGTAGAACCAGTCTCGCCAGAAGCATACTGGCGTAATGTCGGTTCGGGCCGCTTCATCCAACAATACCTCCGAACCAAAGTATGACATGCTGGTAAGCAGTATGACTTATATCGCCCACAACTCACTTGTCTTCTACTCGTGCATATAATATCTACGCATAAAACCAGGCTCGGATGCCACTGTTGGGGAACGTAGTAATTTCAAAAAAATTCCTACGCACACGCAAGATCTGAAGGAAATATGCCCTAGAGGCAATAATAAAGTTATTATTTATTTCCTTATATCATGATAAATGTTTATTATTCATGCTAGAATTGTATTAACCGGAAACATAATACATGTGTGAATACATAGACAAACAGAGTGTCACTAGTATGCCTCTACTTGACTAGCTCGTTAATCAAAGATGGTTATGTTTCCTAACCATAGACATGAGTTGTCATTTGATTAACGGGATCACATCATTAGGAGAATGATCTGATTGACATGACCCATTCCGTTAGCCTAGCACTTGATCGCTTAGTATGTTGCTATTGCTTTCTTCATGACTTATACATGTTCCTATAACTATGAGATTATGCAACTCCTGCCACCGGAGGAACACTTTGGTACTACCAAACGTCACAACGAATCGAGTGATTATAAAGGAGTACTACAGGTGTCTCCAAAGGTACTTGTTGGGTTGGCGTATTTCGAGATTAGGTTTTGTCACTCCGATTGTCGGAGAGGTATCTCTGGGCCTTCTCGGTAATACACATCACATAAGCCTTGCAAGCATTGCAACTAATGAGTTAGTTGTGAGATGATGTATTACAGAACGAGTAAAGAGACTTGCCGGCAACGAGATTGAACTAGGTATTGGATACCGACGATCGAATCTCGGCAAGTAACATACCGATGACAAAGGGAACAACGATGTTGTTATGCGGTCTCGACCGATAAAGATCTTCAGAGAATATGTAGGAACCAATATGGGCATCCAGGTCCCGCTATTGGTTATTGAACGGAGATGTGTCTCGGTCATGTCTACATTGTTCTCGAACCGTAGGGTCCGCACGCTTAAGGTTTCAATGACGGTTATATTATGAGTTTGTGTATTTTGATGTACGAAGGTTGTTCGGAGTCCCGGATATGATCACGGACATGACGAGGAGTCTCGAAATGGTCGAGACATAAAGATTGATATATTGGACGGATATATTTGGACACCGGAAAGGTTCCGGATAAGTTTGGAGCTCCGGGAGGTTACCGGAACCCCCCGGGAGGTATATGGGCTTTATTGGGCCCATGTAGGAGGAAGAGAGAAGGAGCAAGGGAGGGGGGCGCGCCCCCCAAGCCCAATCCGAATTGGGAGGGGCCGCCCCCTTCCTTTCTCCTTCCCCCTCTTCCTATTCCTACTACTAGTACTTATTCCTAATACTAGTACTCCTTCCTTTCCCCTCCAAATAAGATAAGGAAAAAGAGAGGGAAACCTACTTGGAGTAGGTTTCCCCCTCCCTTGGTGCGCCTCCCCCTTGGGCCGGCCACCTCCTCCCTCCCTCCTTTATATACGGGAGGGGGGCACCCTAGAACACACAAGTTGATCCTTGAGATCGTTCCTTATCCGTGTGCGTTGACCCCCTCCACCATATTCCACATCAGTCATATCGAAGCGGTGCTTAGTCGAAGCCCTGCGACGGTGAAACATCAAGATCGTCACCACGCCCGTCGTGCGACGGAACTCCTTCTCTCCGGAGCTCTGCTGGATCGGAGCCCGTGGAGCGCCATCGAGCTGAACGTGTGCCAAGAACTCGGAGGCGCCGGAGTAACGGCGCTGGATCGGCTGGATCGTGAGGAGAACGTCGACTACTTCCTCTACGTCATCATCGACTCGGAGGTGCCGGAGTAACGGCGCTGGGATCGGCAGGATCGCGAGGAGAACGACGACTACTTCCTCTACGTTGTGATCGCTTCCGCCACGGCCCACGAGGGTACGTAGACAACACTCTCCCCTCTCGTTGCTATGCCATCACCATGGTCCTGTGTGTGCGTAGGCAAATTTTTGAAATTACTGCGTTCCCCAACAGTGGCATCCGAGCCTGGTTTTTATGCGTTGATGTCATATGCACGAGTAGAACACAAGAGAGTTGTGGGCGATACAAGTCATACTGCCTACCAGCATGTCATACTTTGGTTCAGCGGTATTGTGAGATGAAGCGGCCCGGACCGACATTACGCCAGACGCTTACGCGAGACTGGTTTCACCGCTACGAGCATTCGTGCTTAAAGGTGGCTGGCGGTGTCTGTCTCTCTCACTTTAGTTGAACTGAGTGTGGCTACGCCCGGTCCTTGAGAAGGTTAAAACGGAGTCTATTTGACAAAGTATCGTTGTGGTTTTGATGCGTAGGTAAGAACGGTTCTTGCTCAGCCCGTAGCAGCCACGTAAAACTTGCAACAACAAAGTAGAGGACGTCTAACTTGTTTTTGCAGGGCATGTTGTGATGTGATATGGTCAAGACGTGATGCTATATTTATTGTATGAGATGATCATGTTTTGTAACCGAAGTTATCGGCAATCGGCAGGAGCCATATGGTTGTCGCTTTATTGTATGCAATGCAACGCCTGTAATTGCTTTTACTTTATCACTAAGCGGTAGCGATAGTCGAGAAGCAATAGATGGCGAAACGACAACGATGCTACGATGGAGATCAAGGTGTCGCGCGGTGACGATGGTGATCACGACGGTGCTTGGAGATGGAGATCACAAGCACAAGATGATGATGGCCATATCATATCACTTATATTGATTGCATGTGATGTTTATCCTTTATGCATCTTATTTTGCTTTGATTGACGGTAGCATTTTAAGATGATCTCTCACTAAAATTATCAAGTAGTGTTCTCCCGAGTATGCACCGTTGCCAAAAAGTTAAATGCGTCGAGAGAGACACCACGTGATGATCGGGTGTGATAAGCTCTACGTCCATCTACAACGGGTGCAAGCCAGTTTTGCACACGCAGAATACTCAGGTTATACTTGACGAGCCTAGCATATGCAGATATGGCCTCGGAACACGGAGACCGAAAGGTCGAAAGCGTGAATCATATAGTAGATATGATCAACATAAGATGTTCACCATTGAAAACTACTCCATCTCACGTGATGATCGGTTATGGTTTAGTTGATTTGGATCACGTGATCACTTAGATGCCTAGAGAGATGTCTGTCTAAGTGGGAGTTCTTAAGTAATATGATTAATTGAACTTAAATTTATCATGAACTTAGTACTGATAGTATCTTGCTTGTCTATGTCTGTTTGTAGATAGATGGCTCGTCTTTGTTGTTCCGTTGAATTTTAATGCGTTCCTTGAGAAAGCAAAGTTGAAAGATGATGGTAGCAATTACACGGACTGGGTCCAGAATCTCGAGGATTATCCTCATTGCTGCACGTAAGAGTTACGCCCCGGATGCACCGCTAGGTGCCGTGCTCGCCTTGATGCAACCGACGACGTTAAGAACGTCTGGCGAGCAAAGCTGATGACTACTCAGTAGTTCAGTGTGCCATGCTTTACGGCTTAGAACCGGGTCTTCAACGACGTTTTGAAAGTCGTGGAGCATATGAGATGTTCCAAGAGTTGAAGTTGATATTTCAACAGAATGCGGATTGAGAGATATGAAGTCTCCAATAAGTTCTATAGCTGCAAGATGGAGGAGAATGGGTCCGCTGCTGAGCACATACTCAGAATGTCCGGGTATTACAATCACTTGACTCAACCGGGAGTTGATCTTCCGGATGATTGTGTCATTGATGTAATTCTTCAATCAACGCCACCAAGCTACAAAGGCTTCGTGATGAACTATAATATGCAAGGGTTAGTAAAGACTAAGCTCGAGCTCTTCGCAATGCCGAAAGTCATGGAGGTAGAAATCAAGAAGGAGCATCAAGTGTTGATGGTCAATAAGACCACTAGTTTCAAGAAGAAAGGCAAAGGGAAGAAGAAAGGGAACTTCAAGAAGAACAGCAAACAAGTTGCTGCTCAAGTGAAGAAACCCAAGTCTGGACCTAAACCTGAAACTGAGTGCTTCTCGCAAGCGATCGTCATCGAAGCGGAACTGCCCCAAGTATTTGGCGGATAAGAAGGATGGCAAGGTGAACAAAGGTATATGTGATATACATGTTATTGATGTGTACCTTACTAGAGCTCGCATGAGTAGTACTGGTATTTGATAATCGGTTACATTGCTAATATTTGCAACTCAAAGCAGTGGACTACAGATTGCTTAACACCGCAAAGGACGAGGTGACGATGCGCGTGGGAAATGGTTCCAAAGTCGATGTGATCGCGGTCGGCACGCTACCTCTACATCTACCTTCGGGATTAGTTTTAGACCTAAATAATTGTTATTTGGTGCCAGCGTTAAGCATGAACATTATATCTGGATCTTGTTTGATGCGAGACGGTTATTCATTTAAATCAGAGAATAAAGGTTGTTCTATTTATATGAATAATATCTTTTATGGTCATGCACCCTTAAAGAGTGGTCTATTTTAATGGATCTCGATAGTAGTGATACACATATTCATAATGTTGAAACCAAAAGATGCAGAGTTGATAATGATAGTGCGACTTATTTGTGGCATTGCCGTTTAGGTCATATCGGTGTAAAGCGCATGAAGAAACTCCATCTTGATGGACTTTTGGAGTCACTTGATTATGAATCACTTGGCACTTAAGTAACCATGCCTCATGGGCAAGATGACTTATTCACCGTTCTACGGTACTATTGAGAGAGCAGCAGATTTGTTGGATTTTTTACATACTGATGTATGTGGTCCAATGAATATTGAGGCTCGTGGCGGATATCGTTATTTTCTCACCTTCACAGATGATTTAAGCAGATATGGGTATATCTTCTTAATGAAACATAAATCTGAGACATTTGAAAAGTTCAAAGAATTTCAGAGTGAAGTCGAAAATCATCGTAATAAGAAAATAAAGTTTCTTCGATCTGATCGTGGAGGCGAATATTTGAGTTACGAATTTGGTCTACATTTGAAACAATGCGGAATATTTTCGCAACTCACGCCACCCGGAACACCACAGCGCAATGGTGTATCCGAACGTCGTAATCGCACTTTACTAGATATGGTGCGATCTATGATGTCTCTTACAGATTTACCGCTATCGCTTTTGGGGTTATGCTCTTGAGACGGCCGCATTCACGCTGAATAGAACACCGTCAAAATCCGTTGAGACGACACCTTATGAACTGTGGTTTAGCAAGAAACCAAAGTTGTCGCTTTCTTAAAGTTTGGGGATGCGATGCTTATGTGAAAAAGCTTCAACACGATAAGCTCGAACCTAAATCGGAGAAATGTGTCTTCATAGGATACCCAAAGGAGACAGTTGGGTACACCTTCTATCACAGATCCGAAGGCAAGACATTTGTTGCTAAGAATGGATCCTTTCTAGAGAAGGAGTTTCTCTCGAAAGAAGTGAGTGGGAGGAAAGTAGAACTTGATGAGGTAACTGTACCTTCTCCCTTATTGGAAAGTAGTTTATCACGTAAACCAGTTTCATGCGACATCTACACCAAATAGTGAGGAAGTTGATGATATTGATCATGAAACTTCAGATCAAGTTACTACAGTAACCTCGTAGATCAACCAGAATAAAATCCGCACCAGAGTGGTACGGCAATCCTGTTCGGAAGTCATGCTACTAGATCATGATGAACCTACGAACTATGAAGAAGCGATGGTGAGCCCAGATTCAAGAAATGGCTTGAGGCCATGAAATCCGAGATAGGATCCATGTATGAAAACAAAGTATGGACTTTGGTTGACTTGCAGAGGGTCGGCAAGCAATAGAAAACAAGTGGATCTTCAAGAAGAAGACCGACGCCGACGGTAATATTGTTGTCTACAAAGCTCGACTTGTCGCAAAGGGTTTTCGACAAGTTCAAGGGATTGACTACGATGAGACCTTCTCACCAGAAGCGATGCTTAAGTCTGTCCGAATCATGTTAGCAATTGCTGCATTTTATGATTATGAAATTTGGCAAATGGATGTAAAGACCGCATTCCTGAATGGGTTTTACGGAAGAAGAGTTGTATATGATGCAACCAGAAGGTTTTATCGATCCAAAGGGAGCTAACAAAGTGTGCACGCTCCAGCGATCAATTTATGGACTGGTGCAAGCATCTCGGAGTTGGAATAAACGCTTTGATAGTGTGATCAAAGCATTTGGGTTTATACAGAATTATGGAGAAGCCTGTATTTACAAGAAAGTGAGTGGGAGCTCTGTAGCATTTCTGATATTATATGTAGATGACATATTGTTGATCGGAAATGATATAGAATTTCTGGATAGCATAAAGGGATACTTGAACAAGAGTTTTTCAATGAAAGACCTTGGTGAAGCTACTTACATATTGGGCATCAAGATCTATAGAGATAGATCTAGACGCTTTAATTGGACTTTCACAAAGCACATACCTTGATAAAGTTTTGAAGAAGTTGAAAATGGATCGTGCAAAGAAAGGTTTTTACCTCAGACATAAGGTGTGAAATTGAGTCGACTCAATGCCCGACCACGGCAGAAGATAGAGAGAAAATGAAAGATGTTCCCTATGCTTCAGCCATAGGCTCTATCATGTATGCAATGCTGTGTACCAGACACTGACGTATGCTTAGCAATAAGCTTGGCAGGAAGGTACCAAAGTAATCCAGAGTGGATCATCGGACAGCGGTCAAGAACATCCCGAAATACCGAAAAGGACTAAGGATATGTTTCTCGTATATGGAGGTGACAAAGAGCTAGTCGTAAATGGTTACGCCGATGTAAGTTTTGACATCGATCCGGACGATTCTAAATCGCAAACCGGATACGTGTTTTTGTTAAACGGTGGAGCTGTCGGTTGGTGCAGTTCTAAACAAAGCATCGTGGTGGGATCTACATGTGAAGCGGAGTACATAGCTGCTTCTGAAGCAGCAAATGAAGGAGTCTGGATGAAAGAGTTCATTACCGATCTAGGTGTTATACCTAGTGCATCGGGACCAATGAAGATCTTCTGTGACAATACTGGTGCAATTGCCTTGGCAAAGGAATCCAGATTTCACAAGAGGACCAAGCATATCAAGAGACGCTTCAATTCCATTCGGGACCAAGTCCAAGTGGGAGACATAGAGATTTGCAAAGTACATACGGATCTGAACATTGCAGACCCGTTGACTAAGCCTCTTCCACGAAAGCGTAACATGATCAACACCAAGACTCCATGGGTGTTAGAATCATTCTTGAGTAAACTAGATTATTGACTCTAGTGCAAGTGGGAGATCAAGGAAATATGCCCTAGAGGCAATAATAAAGTTATTATTTATTTCCTTATATCATGATAAATGTTTATTATTCATGCTAGAATTGTATTAACCGGAAACATAATACATGTGTGAATACATAGACAAACAGAGTGTCACTAGTATGCCTCTACTTGACTAGCTCGTTAATCAAAGATGGTTATGTTTCCTAACCATAGACATGAGTTGTCATTTGATTAACGGGATCACATCATTAGGAGAATGATCTGATTGACATGACCCATTCCGTTAGCCTAGCACTTGATCGCTTAGTATGTTGTTATTGCTTTCTTCATGACTTATACATGTTCCTATAACTATGAGATTATGCAACTCCCGTTTACGGAGGAACACTTTGGTACTACCAAGCGTCACAATAATCGGGTGATTATAAAGGAGTACTACAGGTGTCTCCAAAGGTACTTGTTGGGTTGGCGTATTTCGAGATTAGGTTTTGTCACTCCGATTGTCGGAGAGGTATCTCTAGGCCTTCTCAGTAATACACATCACATAAGCCTTGCAAGCATTGCAACTAATGAGTTAGTTGTGAGATGATGTATTACGAGCGAGTAAAGAGACTTGCGGTAGCGAGATTGAACTAGGTATTGGATACCGACGATCGAATCTCGGGCAAGTAACATACCGATGACAAAGGGAACAACGTATGTTGTTATGCGGTCTGACCGATAAAGATCTTCGTAGAATATGTAGGAACCAATATGGGCATCCAGGTCCCGCTTATTGGTTATTGACCGGAGATGTGTCTCGGTCATGTCTACATTGTTCTCGAACCGTAGGGTCCGCACGCTTAAGGTTTCAATGACGGTTATATTATGAGTTTGTGTATTTTGATGTACCACAGGTTGTTCGGAGTCCCGGATATGATCACGGACATGACGAGGAGTCTCGAAATGGTCGAGACATAAAGATTGATATATTGGACGGATATATTTGGACACCGGAAAGGTTCGGATAAGTTTGGAGCTCCGGAGGTTACTGAACCCCGGAGGTATATGGGCCTTATTGGGCCCATGTAGGAGGAAGAGAGAAGGAGCAAGGGAGGGGGGCGCGCCCCCCCAAGCCCAATCCGAATGGGGAGGGGGCCGCCCCCTTTCCTTTCTCCTTCCCCTCTTCCTATTCCTACTACTAGTACTTATTCCTAATACTAGTACTCCTTCCTTTCCCTCCAAATAAGATAAGGAAAAGAGAGGAAACCTAATTGGAGTAGGTTTCCCTCCCTTGGTGCGCCTCCCCTTGGGCGGCCACCTCCTCCCTCCCTCCTTTATATACGGGGGAGGGGGCACCTAGAACACACAAGTTGATCCTTGAGATCGTTCCTTAGCCGCAGGTGCGGTGCACCCCTCCACCATATTCCACCTCAGTCATATCGTAGCGGTGCTTAGGCGAAGCCCTGCGACGGTGAAACATCAAGATCGTCACCACGCCGTCGTGCTGACGGAACTCCTTCTCTCCGGAGCTCTGCTGGATCGGAGCCCGTGGAGCGTCATCGAGCTGAACGTGTGCCAAGAACTCGGAGGCGCCGGAGTATCGGCGCTGGGATCGGCTGTATCGTGAGGAGATCGTACGCCTACTTCCTCTACGTCATCATCGACTCGGAGGTGCCGGAGTAACGGCGCCGGGATCGGCTGGATCGCGAGGAGAACGTACGACTACTTCCTCTACGTTGTGATCGCTTCCGCTTACGGTCTACGAGGGTACGTAGACAACACTCTCCCCTCTCGTTGCTATGCCATCACCATGGTCCTGTGTGTGCGTAGGAAATTTTTTGAAATTACTGCGTTCCCCAACAAGATCATGGTGATGCATAGCAACGAGAGTGTGTCCACATACCCTCGTAGACCGAAAGCGGAAGCGTTAGCACAACGCGGTTGATGTAGTCGTACGTCTTCATGATCCGATCAATCAAGTACCGAACGTACGGCACCTCCGAGTTCAGCACACGTTCAAGTCGATGACGCCCCTCGAACTCCGATCATACCGAGCTTTGAGGGAGAGTTCCATCAGCACGACGACGTGGTGACGATGATGATGTTCTACCGACGCAGGGCTTCGCCTAAGCACCGCTACGATATTATCGAGATGGACTATGGTGGAGGGGGGCACCGCACACGGCTAAGAGATCAATGATCAATTGTTGTGTCCATGGCATGCCCCCCTGCCCCAGTATATAATGGAGCAAGGGGGGTGGGGGGAGAGGCGGCCGGCCAGGAGGAGGCGCGCCAGGAGGAGTCCTACTCCCACCGGGAGTAGGACTCCCTCCCTTCCTAGTTGGAGTAGGAGAAGGGGGAAGGAGGAGAGAGAGAGAGGAAGGAAAGGGGGCCGCCGCCCCCGCCGCCTTGTCCAATTCGGACTAGAGGGGGAGGGGGCGCGCGGCCTACCCTGACCGCCCCTCCTCTTCTCCACTCAGGCCCATGTAGGCCCATTAAACCCCCGGGGGGTTCCGGTAACCCCCGGTTCAAATATCCAAATATAGGCTTCCAATATATCAAAATATAGGCTTCCAATATATCAATCTTTATGTCTCGACCATTTCGAGACTCCTTGTCATGTCCGTGATCACATCTGGGACTCCGAGCTATCTTCGGTACATCAAAACACATAAACTCATAATATAACCGTCATCGAACTTTAAGCGTGCGGACCCTACGGGTTCGAGAACTATGTAGACATGATCGAGACATGTCTCCGGTCAATAACGAATAGCGAAACCTGGATGCTCATATTGGCTCCCACATATTCTACAAAGATCTTTATCGGTCAAACCGCATAACAACATACGTTGTTCCCTTTGTCATCGGTATGTTACTTGCCCGAGATTCGATCGTTGGTATCTTAATACCTAGTTTAATCTCGTTACCGGCAAGTCTCTTTACTCGTTCTTTAATACATCATTCCGCAACTAACTGATTAGTTGCAATGCTTGCAAGGCTTATAGTGATGTGCATTACCGAGTGGGCCCAGAGATACCTCTCCGACAATCGGAGTGACAAATTCTAATCTCGAAATACGCCAACCCAAAAAATACCTTTGGAGACACCTGTAGAGCACCTTTATAATCACCCAATTACGTTGTGACGTTTGGTAGCTGATGTCTACTACGCAACCTTCTCCTTGTAGACGTTGTTGGACCTCCAAGTGCAGAGGTTTGTAGGACAGTAGCAAATTTCCCTCAAGTGGATGACCTAAGGTTTATCAATCCGTGGGAGGCGTAGGATGAAGATGGTCTCTCTCAAGCAACCCTACAACCAAATAACAAAGAGTCTCTTGTGTCCCCAACACACCCAATACAATGGTAAATTGTATAGGTGCGCTAGTTCGGCGAAGAGATGGTGATACAAGTGCAATATGGATGGTAGATAAAGGTTTTTGTAATCTGAAAATATAAAAACAGCAAGGTAACAAGTGGTAAAAGTGAGCGTGAACGGTATTGCAATGCTAGGAAACAAGGCCTAGGGTTCATACTTTCACTAGTGCAAGTTCTCTCAACAATAATAACATAATCGGATCATATAACTATCCCTCAACATGCAACAAAGAGTCACTCCAAAGTCAGTAATAGCGGAGAACAAACGAAGAGATTATGGTAGGGTACGAAACCACCTCAAAGTTATTCTTTTCAATCAATCCGTTGGGCTATTCCTATAAGTGTCACAAACAGCCCCAGAGGTCATACTAGAATAACACCTTAAGACACAAATCAACCAAAACCCTAATGTCACCTAGATACTCCAATGTCACCTCAAGTATCCGTGGGTATGATTATACGATATGCATCACACAATCTCAGATTCATCAATTCAACCAACACATAGGACCTCAAAGAGTGCCCCAAAGTTTCTACCGGAGAATCACGACGAAAACGTGTGCCAACCCCTATGCATAGGTTCATGGAACCTGCAAGTTGATCACCAAAACATACATCAAGTGAATCATGTGATATCCCATTGTCACCACAGATACGCACGGCAAGACATACATCAAGTGTTCTCAAGTCATTAAAGACTCAATCCGATAAAATTACTTCAAAGGGAGAACTCAATCCATTACAAGAGAGTAGAGGGGGAGAAGCAACATAAGATCCAACTATAATAGCAAAGCTCGCGATACATCAAGATCATGCCAAATCAAGAACATGAGAGAGAGAGAGAGGGAGAGAGATCAAACACATAGCTACTGGTACATACCCTCAGCCCCGAGGGTGAACTACTCCCTCCTCGTCATGGAGAGCGCAGGGTGCCGGAATAGGGTCCCGATTGACTTTTGGTGGCTACCGAGGCTTACGGCGGCGGAACTCCAGATCTATTCTCGTCTTCTGAAGTTTTTGGGTACGTGGGTATATATGGGTGAAAGAAGTACGTCGGTGGACCTCCGAGCTGTCCACGAGGCAGGGGGCATGCCCTAGGGGGGTGGGCACGCCCCCCACCCTCGTGGGCAGCCCGGGACTGCCCTGGTGAGCTTTCGGTACTCCGTGGGCTTCTTCTGGTCCAAAAATAAGTTCCGTGGAGTTTCAGGTCAATTGGACTCCGTTTGATATTCCTTTTCTTTGAAACACTGAAATAGGCAAAAAAACAGCAATTCTGGGCTGGGCCTCCGGTTAATAGTTAGTCCCAAAAATAATATAAAAGTTGATAATAAAGCCCAATACTGTCCAAAACAGTAGATAATATAGCATGTGGCAATAAAAAATTATAGATACGTTGGGGATGTATCAAGCATCCCCAAGCTTAATTCCTGCTCGTCCTCGAGTAGGTAAATGATAAAAAAAAGAATTTTTGATGCGGAGTGCTACTTGGCATAATTTCAATGTAATTTTTCTTAATTATGATATGAATATTCAGATTCAAAAGATTCAAGACAAAATTTCATATTGACATAAAAATAATAATACTTCAAGCATACTAACTAAGCAATTATGTTTTCTCAAAATAACATGGCCAAAGAAATTTCATCCCTACAAAATCATATAGTTTAGTCATGCTCCATTTTCGTCACACAAGAATGCTCTCATCATGCACAACCCCGATGACAAGCCAAGCAACTGTTTCATACTTTAGTAATCTCAAACTTATAAACTTTCACGCAATATATGAGCGCGAGCCATGGATATATCACTATGGGTGGAATAGAATATGATGATGGGGGTTATGTGGAGAAGACAAAACAGGAGAAGATCTCACATCAACGAGGCTAATCAATGGGCTATGGAGATGCCCATCGATTAATGTTAATGCGAGGAGTAGGGATTGCCATGCAACGGATGCACAAGAGCTATAAATGTATGAAAGCTCAACAAAAGAAACTAAGTGGGTGTGCATCCAACTTGCTTGCTCACGAAGACCTAGGGCACTTGAGGAGGCCTGAGGGAGTCGTGGATTAGGGGGTGTCTGGATGGCCGGACTATAACCTTTGGCCGGACTCCTGGACTATGAAGATACAAGATTGAAGACTTCGTCCCGTGTCCGGATGGGACTTTCCTTGGCGTGGAAGGCAAGCTCGGCGATACGGATGTAGATCTCCTCCCATTCGTAACCGACTCTATGTAACCCTAACCCTCTCCGGTGTCTATATAAACCGGAGGGTTTCATCAGAGGATCTAACAACAATCATACCATAGGCTAGCTTCTAGGGTTTAGCCTCACTGATCTCGTGGTAGATCTACTCTTGTACTACCCATATCATCAATATTAATCAAGCAGTCGTAGGGTTTTACCTCCATCGAGAGGGCCCGAACCTGGGTAAAAACATCGTGTCCCTTGTCTCCTGTTACCATCCGCCTAGACGCACAGTTCGGGACCCCCTACCCGAGATCCGCCGGTTTTGACACCGACATTGGTGCTTTCATTGAGAGTTCCTCTGTGTCGTCATCTTTAGGCCCGATGGCTCCTTCGATCATCAACAACGACGCGGTCCAGGATGAGACTTTTCTCCCCGGACAGATCTTCGTATTCGGTGGCTTTGCCGCGGGCAATTAAGCTTGGCCATCTGGAGCAGATCGAAAGCTATGCCCTGGCCATCAGGTCAGATTTGGAAGTTTGAACTACACGGCTGACGTCCGCGGAGACTTGATCTTCGACGGATTCGAGCCACAGCCAAGCACGCCGCACTGTCACGATGGGCATGATCTAGCTCGCACGGTGTCCGCGATTGTCCGCTCCGACCTCAATGGAGCCGACTGCGCCAATCAAGGACGGGTGGCTGGACACCGCCTCGGGGGCTGCAATCTCTATGGCGATGGAGCCAAACACCAGCCTTGTCTTTTGCGAAGCTTGTGACTCCAAGGTGTCGGACTCCCCTCCGGACTCCGAACCTTCCGCGCCCCTGCCAATCGAATCCAACTGGGCGCCGATCATGGAGTTCACCGCTGCGGACATCTTTCAGCACTCGCCCTTCGGCGACATTCTGAATTCACTAGAGTCTCTCTCTTTATCAGGAGAGCCCTGGCCGGACTATGGTCAGCAAGGTTGGGATGCGGACGACGAAGATATTCAAAGCCCACCCACCACCCACTTCGTAGCCACTGTCGATGATTTAACCGACATGCTCGACTTCGACTCCGATGACATCGACGGTATGGATGCCGGCGCAGAGACGACCAAGAACCAGCGCCTACGAGGCACCGGAAGGCCACCTCGTTGTATTACATATACTTGGTGGACACCCCAAACGATGGTAAGGGCGATGGAACAACGGTGGATGACCCCTCCAAGAAGAAGCCTAAGCGCCAACGTCACCGGCGCCGCTCTAAATCCCGCCAAAGCAAAAACGACGATTCTGGCACGGGAGATAAAAACACCCCGGACAGTGCCGAAGACAACCCCCTCCAGCAGGATTCAGCGCAGGAGGATGCAGAAACCAGCCCTCATGAGAGAGCGGCAGACAGAGAGGTAGAGGGCTATAATTACATGCCTCCCTCCGAAGACGAGACAAGCCTCGACGACGACGAATTTGTCGTGCCTGAGGATCCCGTCGAACAAGAGCATTTCAAACGCAGGCTTATGGCCACGGCGAGCAGCCTCAAGAAAAAACAGCAACAGCTTAGAGCTGACCAAGACTTGCTAGCCGACAGATGGATCAAGTCCTTGCAGCCAAGAGTACGAACTCGAACGCCTCCAAGAGCTACCTGAAAGAGCAGGCTGCTACCTCGATTAGAGGAGGAAGCACCCAGATCTACATCACCAGCGCATGATGCGGCCGACTCGCCACCTCGTGGTCATGACGGAGAGGCCTCTCGGCCTCCACTCAAGCCGCACCTCAAATACGCTCAAAGAATACCAAGGCACGGGGAAATGCGCCAGACCAACGAGATATATTGGAGGACAGGGCAAGGCAAACAAGATCGATCTATGGATCGCGTGGGCGCCCCACGACATGTGACGATAACCGTCATGCCGTATATGGTAAATCCGGCCGGGCCGAACAAAGTAGACAAAGCTCGTTTGAGCTACGTCGTGATATAGCCCAGTACAGAGGCGCCGCACACCCACTATGCTTCACAGATTGTGGCACTCCAAAATTTTTGTTTTTGGTTTTTAACAAAAACTTGGTTGGTTTTGAAGGAGGTCATTTAAACCCAGCCTGCAAATGGCACCATTTGAGGCTCTGTACGGGCGGAGATGTCATACCCCGCTAAATTGGTCAGAAACCGGAGACAGCCATATCTTCGGCCCAGACATGCTCAAGGAAGCTGAAGATAAAGTTAAGGTGATTAGGGATCGATTCAAGACAGCCCAAAGTCGACAGAAGAGTTATTACGATCAAAAACATCGGGGAATCAGCTTTGAACCCGGTGAATTTGTGTACCTACGAGTATCCCCTATGAGAGGCCTGCATCAATTCAAGATTAAAGGAAAGCTGGCACCAAGATTCATCGGACCATTCTGCATAGTGGCACGAAGAGGCACGGTAGCCTACCAGCTAGACTTACCCGAAGTTTTATCCGACGTCCACGACGTGTTCCACGTCTCGCAATTGAGGAAGTGCGTGAGCAACCCAGAGAAGCAAGTATCCCATGAAAACATTGACGTGCAGCCAGACCTCACATATTGAGAGCATCCAATAAAAATCTTGGAGGAGTCTGAAAGGAGGACCCGACAAAAAACCATCATGTTCTTCAAACTTCAGTGGAGCAACCACACCGAGGGTGAAGCCACTTGGGAAAGAGAGTTCTTCGGACAGAGCACCCACACTTATTTGAGAATCAGCTGAAATCTCGGGGACGAGATTTTTCCTAAGGGGGTAGGTGTTGTGGCACTCCAAAATTTTTGTTTTTGGTTTTTAACAAAAACTTGGTTGGTTTTGAAGGAGGTCATTTAAACCCTTCCAAAAATCTCTTTCTCTCAAGAATTTTCCCTTTGACAAAGGATTTTACTTTGGGATCTTCTTCAACTATGGTGTTGGTTATTTAAAAACCTTTCTTCTGATTCTCTCCTTCTCAAATTTATTTTTGGGATTTATTTTTCTTCTAGAAGAAAACCCTAGGAGTTTTGGTTCTTCTATTATTTTTAAAACCACCCATGGTTTTATCTTGCCTCTTGTGGTAAATCTTCCCAAAACCCCTCCCTCCACTTTGGGACAATCCAAATATTCTGACCCAACCAGTCCAACTCACTTTTGGATTTTTATTTCATTTATTTCTTTGCCCAAAACAATTTTGTCCATATTTTTGAGCCTAGGTGTATTGCAAAGCAAGTACCTTAATGCCTTTGAACTTTGATCTCAAATAGATTCCTCTGGATAGTCCCTAGCACCCACAACCTAGAACCATCAAGATCTACTCTTCTTCTGTTCAAAATTTTCAAGTTTCACACGCAAGTTTGGACAAGATTTTTCAAATTTTTTGAAATTCATATCTCCTCTTCTCCAAAAATTCAACCAAAATTCAGGAAACCTCCAGTTTCAATTAGAAGCCACTCCACCAAAAATCAGCTCAAGGAAAAATCCCCACATGCCAAAAAACATTCTCGTCCAACACCTAGCATGCAATCGCCACTTTGCACTTTCGTAAAAATTCAGACTTTCGTAAATTCAGTTTCGCTGAGGCTGGTCACTTGTCAACTGTGCACTTGGCGCGTTGCGCATGGCTCCTCCTCCCTGTCCAGAGCGCCGCACGGGCACTTGGCTGGTTCCTGGCGTCGGTGGCGCCATGGCCCGTCAGCGCCGGCGTCTTCCGTGGCGTCGGGACCTCCCGTGGCGGCCAACAAGGGGCACCCTGCGGCACAACGCCGTTCGGCACCGCCCACGCCACCTGGGAGCTCCGCGTGACCGTCTCCCTTGCCAGCGCACGCATGCAGCACGTCGTCGTGGCCTGGCACGCATGGGGCGCGGCCTCTGCCACCGACGTGCCGCACGGCCGTTCCGTTGGGGACAGGCCGTAACCGCCCCTACCTCGCTGAGTTAGGCACCGGGATGGACTCGGTTCGCCTAGTCGATGCTCAAGCTCCTAAACCTACCGTCCAGCCACAGCACCGCCGTAATCGCCGGGACTTATCCTGTTCTCGGCAACCGCCTCGGGCGGCTATATATAGCGCCTCGAGCTCGCTCTCGACCCCGCACACCTCCACCACCTCACGGACCCCCGCCCACTGGAAGAGCCTCGAGGGGCCCTCCTTCCTCAACTCCGCCACCTCCGTCCCGCTGGCTCCGGCAGCGTTCTCGCTGGTGAGAGCTCCTCCACCGCCTAGGCTTGCCCGTAGCCTGATGGCACCTCTAGGAGACTAACCCCACTCCAATTTGACCTCAAAGAGCTCTCCGACGAGACCCACGACTTCCCGAACCACCGTCCCACGGAGCAAGGGCCGCCATCGACGTGGTGCTCGGGCGACCACCACCACCACCCACCGACGCGGAAGGGTGCGCTAACCACAGAGGTACCCCGATCCCTTGCCTCGCTGTGGATCGCCACGGCGACCACCGCAGCTCGGGCGCCACGAGCTCTGCCGCCTCCTTTGAATATTCAAACCCGACGGTGGGACCCGCCAGCCTCTCCTTTCTTTTTTTCGAACCGTTTTCTGAAAGCGTATTCTGGCAAAGGCGCTTTCTAATCTGAATCGTTTTCTGGACTTTTCTGCTTAGACCCCTGAGAGTTTTCTGTTTCATTACAGAAATGTCCTTGGACCAAAACTCTTATAACTTTTAAACACAAAAGGATTTTTGAATGATTCTTTTTCTGTCCTCTTCCAAAATTTTGTCTAGTTTGTTATCAGATTTATTTGAAAAATATTTGGAATAGTTTTGAGCACCCCCTTGGTATTTACGTTAGTGCGTGTATTTTGTATACCGTAGATACCGAAGGAGGTGACGGAACTGCGAACTTCACCGAGCTAGGCCCCGACTACTCCGAACCAGGCAAGCATGTTTGAACTTTTGATATGATGAGTGTTTGGGCATGTTTGCATTAATTAGTATCATGGCATGTTCATGAGCATCTTGATGAAAGTTTTATCACGTAAAAAGTTGAGGCAAGTGAGTTTCGGAAATCCATGAGTTGTTGGAAACGAGTTGCATGGCCATGAGTTGGCATGAGAATAGGTAAGATGGCAGTGTTGTAGCATGCCGCCTTTATGCTGCACCGCTGACCCGGTGTCAACATAAATCAGTCCAGTTCCGTCTGCCTCCCCTTTCGTACTACCACATGTTTTCCGTAAGGGATACGGCTTAGTAAGTTGCAAACCACTTTCCGTACACACCAAATCGAGAGGCCGGGATGAGGGTTCCATGGCCTCAGTATTAAAGCCTATCATCCGTCAGGGGCATGGGTGTTTCCGGTTGGGGCCGAGAGGGGCACCCTTAGAGCGCCAGATATAAATTTGATCCCATGCTATTCGAGATTGTGATCTCCCGTCTCAAAGTTTTTCTTGAACGTGTCTAGGGTGATTCCTGGCAACGTGAGGTAGGATGGGTGTGTCTTGGTTAGTTGTGTTTCCTCGAAATATCAGAACGGAACTAGTCCTCGTGACTACGGAAACTGCTGGCTGTGGATAATTTAGTACAAACTCTGCAGAGTCAAAAATCCTTGAAATCATCCTATTCAGGTCCAAGTGTTGTGTTCATCTTATCTTGTCAAATGTCAGTCCCGGAGACAGTAACTCCTGAGAACCACATGAGTATTAAAAGTTTATTTCCTGTGGATGGACTAACCCTTTACTGTCTTGTGATGAATATTTTCCGTGAGCACCATTTCTTGTAAGTTATGAATAATGAAGTATAAGCCCTTTCTGCGATGTCGCTCAGACGTCCGACTGTGGCATTGTTGTTTACTTATTCTTGATATAAGCCCTTTCATAGATGTCGCTCAGACATCCGATCGTGGCATTGTTATTTACTTATTTTTGATATAAGCCCTTTACTGCGATGTCGCCAGACGTCTGCCGCGGCATTGTTATTTGTTTACTTTTGATATAAGCCCTTTCTGCGATGTCGCCGACGTCCGATCGTAGCATTGTTATTTACTTATCTTTGATATAAGCCCTTTCGTGATGTCGCCCGACGTCCGAATCGCGGGCACGCATGTCTTTTCTTTCACTATAAGCCCTTTATGAGGTGTCGCTTAGACGCCTCGATCGTGGCATGCTTTACTTATTGGTTCGCCCTCCGAGGTGTCGCTTCAGACACCCGATCGGTTTTTAGTTTATTTTCTTTGGGTTTTCGAGCGGACTACCGTCGATTCCCTTTTTACTTACCTTGTTATACTGATTTGATTGCGCATTGTTAAATTACTCATGACGCATTCGCGCATACATTTGTTATATCTTTTGTCCGAACTGTCTTAAGTAGTACTTTCAAAGTACTCACCTGGCTTGTTGATTTGGCCAGATGTCGAAGGCGATCTCATGGATGAAGAGTTCGATAGCGAGTCCGACGCCTAGAGGAATCCCAGTCAGTCTCGTGCGACCCCTGGACTAGTCACTATGTTATATCCGCTTCCTCTACCCACATAAATTCACCGAGCCTCACCTCGACGCTCGATGAGCCGCCAGTGCAGGAGTCATATCATCCACTCCACTATGTTATTCCACTACTTAGCCTCGAGTCAGTAGTATGCCACCACTCCACTGTGTCATATCCGCCACTATGTATTATTATTGGCGTGCTTGTAATAATTTGTTGAGCAAGATCAGCTCGACCCTGTAATATATTAAATGCTATTGGCTTATTGTATCAAGGTTTTGTCTACCAGTGAGGAGGATTTTCCTCACACTGGAATTAATAGATCGGTTTCTCAATAAATATTTGTATTGGAAAACTGGTCGTGACACAGATGAAGTAATGGATCATCAAATCCCCGAGGGTTTCAAACCCGTAAACATCGAATCATACGATGGCACAACAGATCCTGTGGTATGGATTGAGGATTATCTCCTTCATATCCACATGGCCCATGGTGATGATCTACACGCCATCAAATACCTCCCACTAAAGCTTAAAGGACCAGCTCGGCATTGGCTTAACAGCTTGCCAGCAGAATCAATTGGCTATTGGGAGGACCTGGAAGCCGCATTCCTCGACAATTTCCAGGCACTTATGTGCGACCACCAGACGCCGATGACCTAAGCCACATAATTCAGCAGCCAGAGGAATCGGCCAGACAATTCTAGACACGGTTCCTAACCAAGAAAAACCAAATAGTCGACTGTCCGGACACAGAGGCCCTTGCAGCCTTCAAGCATAACATCCGCGGCGAGTGGATTGCCCGGCACCTAGGACAGGAAAAGCCGAAATCCATGGCAGCCCTCACAACACTCATGACCCGCTTTTGGACGGAGAAGACAGCTGGCTAGCTCGTAGTAATAATATGACCAAGAGCCCTGGTAATTCGGATACCAAGGACAACAATGGCAGGTCGCGTCGCAACAAGCAAAAGCGCCGCATTAACGGCGACAATGCTGAGGATACGGCAGTTAATGCCGGATTCAGAGGCTCTAAACCCGGTCAGCGGAAAAAGCCATTTAAAAGAAATACTCCAGGCCCGTCCAGTTTGGACCGAATACTCGATCGCTGCGCGATACACGGCACCACCGAAAAACCAGCCAATCACACCAACAGGGATTGTTGGGTGTTCAAGCAGGCAGGCAAGTTAATTGCCGAAAACAGAGACAAGGGGCTGCATAGCGATGACGAGGAGGAGCCCCAGCTGCCGAACAATAGGGGACAAAAGGGCTTCCCCCCACAAGTGCGGACGGTGAACATGATATACGCAACCCACATTCCCAAAAGGGAGCGGAAGCGTGCACTCAGGGACGTATATGCGTTGGAGCCGCCTCTAAAGTTCAACCCATGGTCCTCCTGCCCGATCACTTTTGATCGAAGGACCACCCACTAGCATCCGCCATGGCGGATTCGCTGCATTGGTTCTAGACCCAATCATTGGCAATTTCACCTCACTAGAGTCCTTATGGATGGCGGCAGCCCAGAACCTGCTTTATCGGGATACGGTGCAAAAAATGGGCATAGATCCCTCAAGGATTAAACCCACAAAGATGACCTTTAAAGGCGCCATACCAGGTGTAGAGGCCAATCAGACAGGCTCGATTACACTTGAGGTGGTCTTCGGATCCCCGGATAATTTCCGAAGCGAGGAGTTAATCTTCGACATAGTCCCATTCCGCAGTGGCTATCACGCACTGCTCGGACGAACCGCATTTGCAAAGTTCAATGCGGTGCCGCACTACACATACCTCAAGCTTACGATGCCAGGCACTCAAGGAGTCATTACGGTCAATGGAAACACTGAACACTCTTTCCGAACGGAGGAGCATACGGCGGCCCTCGCGACGGAAGTACAAAGCAGCCTTTCAAGGCAATTCTCCAGTCCGGCTATTAAACGTCCGGACACTGTCAAGCACGCCCGGAGTAACCTACAACAAGACCGCCTGGCACGTTCCGAGCAAGCGTAGCAATGCGGCCCCAACCCCAGCCCTCGCGAAATTGCGAAACCAAGATTACGCGTACATAACTACGCTCTGGAAATACCATGGGCATAGGGGGAGGGGCACGACCACGACATGCCCAAAATGCGGCTCAACCGCACCAGGGGCTCCCGATTTTGTCATTCTTTTTTTCTTCTTACTTTCAGGACTCCACTCTACGGAAGGCCTGTCCGGCAGTACAATCGCCGAACACATGATGCAACAGCCAGGGAGGCGTAGTTACGTCGAGTGTCCAGGTGGTCTCTATAACGAGAAGTATACTTGTTTCACATATCATCCCGCAGATCGCCCCTGGAGGGGGACATGTCAAATAGTCCCGTCTCTTGCTTATCGCACTATTTGTATCATCCTGCTTTTACCGCAGCCTTTTCGAATAAACAAGAATAAACAATACATAGCTTTCGTCTATTATTGCATTCTTTTTTTATAAAAATATGTTCAGTTATGACATTATGCACCCGTACACTTTGGTACGACCAATACACCAGGGGCTTACGTACCCCATAATATGGTGTGAGAAGTCCGAACACTCTCATGAGTGCGGCACCCCGAATTTATATCATTATATGCATCGGCTCCGAATCATGTCTTTGGTCAATAGTTGGGTTTGCCCGGCTCTCATGTTTTGGTACCTTATGTTCCGTTTATATCGGCTAAGGTAGCGCTGGGAGCACCACTGCGATTGTGCCCCGGTTGAGCTGGGCTAAGCACCTCAGTGGAGAAAGCTAAAACTGACCGTCATGATAGGGCGAGAGCCGGACGCTGTTCGAGAGGTTTTCGAGTCCCTAAAGACTTATGCCGCTTTGGAGTCGGCTTTGTCCGGCCTAGGCGTGGATAGCACCCCGAACTCGGTCATCCGAATACTAGGGGCTTCACCAAATTTAAAATTATAGAATTCTATGGCTAAGTGAGAGTGTTCAAGCATTATAGTCCGATTGCCTTGTTCGTTGTGTTGAGCGCCTCCTCGAAGGACCCAAGAATGGGAAAAAGAGCGCTCAAGTTTATCCCGAACACCCCAGCACTCGTGGCATGGGGGCAGAAGCCGACGACTCGCCATCTCTCAAATTTAATAAACTGCCGCACATAAGGTAATATTTTAAATTCAAAAGCGTTGCTTAGCGCATATGAACAAGTTTTCAGCGTACAGGATCACAAATGCGAGTTTACTCAAAAATTACATCTTTGGAGCACTCATCCGCTATAAGGCGGGCACCTTTCAGGACGCCCTCATAATACATCTCGGGCTTGCGATGCTCCTTGCTCGGCGGTGGTCCATCCATCACAAGCTTCTCAGCGTCCATCTTGCCCCAGTGCACTTTAGCACGGGCAAGGGCCCTACAGGTACCTTCGATGCATACAGAGTGCTTGATGACTTCAATCCATGGACAGGCATCCACCAGCCGCCTCACTAGCCCGAAGTAGCTTTCAGGCATGGCTTCCCCAGGCCACAGCCGGACTATGAGACCCTTCATGGCCTGTTCGGCCACCTTATGAAGCTCGACCAGCTGCTTCAGCTGGTCGCTCAAGGGCACCGGGTGTCCGCCTCAACATCTTGGGACGGAACACCTTCTCGGCCGAGCTCCCCTCTTCGGCTCGGAAGAATGTGGCAGCGTCGGACACACTCCGGGGAAGATCTGTGAATGCTCCTGGAGAGCTCCGGACTCGGGTAAGTAACAAGTAATTCACTTTAACGTGCTTGCTTTGCATAAAGAATGCCTTACCCGCCGCTATCTTCTTCATCGCCTCAATTTCTTGGAGGGATTTTTGGGCTTCGGCCTTGGCAGATTTGGTGCTCTCAAGCGCCGAGGCGAGCTCGGACTCTCGAGTCTTTGAGTCAAGCTCCAAGCTCTCGTGTTTTTCCACGATATCCTGGAGCTCTTGTTGCACCTCCGCCACCCGCGCCTCCTGCTTTTCTCGCTGGGTATGCTCCATGACCGCATTTTCTTCGGCCTTGGACAGCGCTTCCTTCAGGGTTGCCACCTGGGTTGTGGCCCCTGTAATACTCACGTTGGTCATGTCATTTTTTGCAACCACATCTTTTTTATATATACTTAAATAAGGTATTACTTACCTTCCTTGTCTTCGAGCTGCTTCTTGGCAAGGCCGAGCTCGTTCTCGGACCGCTCGAGGCTCTGCTTCAATGCATCGACCTCCACAGTCAGTGCGGCAGAGGTCAGCAGCGCAACCTGCATTCCCATATTGACATACTTATGTTAGACTCCTGCGTATATCTTTTTGATCCTCAGTTCGGCTTTTCTTTCCGAACACCAAACTGAGCATCAGGGGCTACTGTCTATGTGGTAATATTTTTACATATCTTAAATACATACCTCAAAGCCTGTTAGAAGGTCTGGCACAGCTTCACCAGCCCACTCTTGGCGGACTGAACCTTCTGGATAACCACACTCATAATAGTGCGGTGCTCCTCGTCGATGGAGGCGCCGTTAAGCACCTCCAGCAGATTATCCAGTGCCTCCGGATGGACGGATGTCACCGGCGCCGTAGGCTTGCCCTTCTTACTAGGGGGCCGCCTACCGGATTCCGGAACCGTTGAAGGTTCCGGTGCGGTGTCCGGCCTAGGGCCAGACTTGGAGCCCTTGGGGGTTTTGTCCCCTTTGCGCCTGGAGTCCGGAAGGTCGCCTTGCGGCGCCTCCAGGACCACCTCCTCCTGGCTTGGCCCCTTTTGGGACGCCACCTCGGAATCATCCGCAGCGCGAGGAGAGGAGGCGGCCGGAAGTGAAGTGCTATTCACATCCGACGAACCCAAGGAGCCGCTCGACGAAGCATCGAGCCCGGCCTTGGGCGGACTGCATGATTATATTCGGCGTCAGAAGATACTGTGCAATAATGGAACGCCATGAGTTATTCTGGTATCCGGATACTTCCAATTTTGCCAGGGGCTTGGCCCTGGACGGCCACTCCTCTTCACCGTCGTCGGCGTTGGTGGAGTAGTCCGGAGGAAGGGTCCTCCCCTTCTTGGACCCTCCC
Organism: Aegilops bicornis; assembly: GCA_021605145.1. Lineage (NCBI taxonomy): Eukaryota > Viridiplantae > Streptophyta > Magnoliopsida > Poales > Poaceae > Aegilops > Aegilops bicornis. The sequence continues at coordinate 78,389,515 of CM038675.1, read as the reverse complement.
CCCCCCCCCCGGTTGGGGCGGCCTTCCTCTTCATTCCTCCCCCCGCTGGAGGGGGAGAGGCCTCTTCTTCCTCCTCCTCGTCTTTGGAGGAGGAGCGCGCCTCGGAGTCATCAGATGATGAATCCGACACCACCGGGCGCCGGGAACTCTTTCGAGTTCCCGTGACCTTCTTCTTGGCCTTCTTCTCCGGCACCATGTAAGGTGCCGGAACCAGCAGCCCTGTTAAGCGGGCGTCCGCTGGGTCTTCGGGCAAGGGAGCCGGGCAGTCAATCTGTCCGGACGTCTTGTGCCAATCCTGTCAAAGGTAAGAGAGTTTAGATCCCGCATAGAATCAAACTATGGAAAACAAGTAACTCGTAAAGGGTAAAATAGCTTACCGCGTTGGCTTGATGCTGCGCGCTGAATCCGCGATCCTCGATAGCGGATGCGGGGGCCTCGGCGCCTTTGAACAGCACCTTCCAGGCGTCTTCGTACGTAGTGTCGAAGAGCCTACTCAGGGTTCGGTGTTGTGCTGGATCAAACTCCCACAAACTAAAAGCCCGTTGTTGGCACGGGAGGATCCGGCGAATGAGCATGACCTGGACTATGTTGACGAGTTTGAGCTTCTTGCTCACCAGGTTTTGGCTGCAGGTCTGGAGTCCGGTCATCTCCTCTGAATTACCCCATGACAAGCCCGTCTCTTTCCAGGAGGTGAGCCATGTAGGGAAGCTAGAACGGAATTCGGGGGCCGCTGCCCATTCAGGGTCACGCGGCTCGGTGATGTAGAACCACCCCAATTGCCACCCCTTTATGGTCTCCACGAAGGAGCCCTCGATCCATGTAACGTTGGGCATCTTGCCCACCATGGCGCCTCCGCACTCCGCTTGGCGGCCGCCCACTACCTTCGGTTTGACATTGAAGGTCTTCAGCCATAAGTCAAGTGGGGCTGGATGCAGAGGAAGGCCTCGCACACGACGGTGAACGTCGAGATATTGAGGATGAAGTTCGGGGCTAGATCGTGGAAATCCAGGCCGTAGTAGAACATGAGTCCCCGGACAAATGGGTGAAGTGGGAAACCTAGTCCGCGGAGGAAATGGTTGAGGAACACCACCCTCTCATGGGGCATGGGGGTGGGGATGAGCTGCCCCTTGTCGGGGAGCCGGTGTGCGATGTCATTGGAGAAGTATCCGGCTTTCCTCAGCTTTTTGATGTGTCCCTCCGTGACGGAGGAGACCATCCACTTGCCTCCCGCTCCGGACATGGCTGGAGAAGGTTGAGGTAAGATGTGCGGACTTAGTATTTGGAGCTCGAGTCTTGGCGAAAATGGATAAGCAAAGGAGGAAGAAGGCGTAGATGGAAAAGGTGGATCCTTATCCCCTTATATGGGCGGACGAAACTATGTGCCCTCACCAGCCTGGTAAAACTCACTTATCTCCCAAGCGCCGTAAATTAATGGCACGGTTGGGTTACCCATGCCCGTATTGATGAGAATCCCGGAATAAGGGGACACGATCTCTACTTCAACAAGACGTGCCAAGGAAACCGCCTCGCTAAGTGCGCTGAGGTGGGACAGTAAAAACGATTTGAATAAAGGCTTGGCTTTGGTGTGATGTCACGCTGCGGAATACGTCAGCAGATTGGATTTGTGTAAATATTATTCTCTCTACGGTGGTATGTGGAACTTATTTTGCAGAGCCGGACACTATCATTGTGTTCAAAATCTTCTATGAAGTATTCGGAGGAGGAACCCGCCTTGCAATGCCGAAGACGATCTGCACGCCAGACTCGTCGTCATTGAAGCCTGGTTCAGGGGCTACTGAGGGAGTCCTGGATTAGGGGGTGTCCGGATGGCCGGACTATAACCTTTGGCCGGACTCCTGGACTATGAAGATACAAGATTGAAGACTTCGTCCCGTGTCCGGATGTGACTTTCCTTGGCGTGGAAGGCAAGCTTGGCGATACGGATGTAGATCTCCTCCCATTTGTAACCGACTCTATGTAACCCTAACCCTCTCCGGTGTCTATATAAACCGGAGGGTTTCAGTCCGTAGAACGAATAACAATCATTCCATAGGCTAGCTTCTAGGGTTTATCCTCTCTGATCTCGTGGTAGATCTACTCTTGTACTACCCATATCATCAATATTAATCAAGCAGGAGTAGGGTTTTACCTCCATCGAGAGGGCCCGAACCTGGGTAAAAACATCGTGTCCCTTGTCTCCTGTTACCATCCGCCTAGACGCACAGTTCGGGACCCCCTACCCGAGATCCGCCGGTTTTGACACCGACAAGGCCCATTGTTGGAATATACAAGCCAAGTTCTATAATGAAAAATTCCCACTAGTATATGAAAGTGACAAAACAAGAGACTCTCTATCATGAAGATTATGGTGCTACTTTGAAGCACAAGTGTTGCAAAGGGTAGTAGCATTGTCCCTTCTCTCTTTTTCTCTCATTTTTTTGGGCCTTCTCTTTTTTTATGGCCTTTCTCTTCTATTTTTTGGGCCTTCTCTTTTTTATGGCCTTTCTCTTTTATTTTTTATTTTTTTTATTTTTTTATTTTATTTTATTTTTTTATTCCTCACTTGGGGCAATGCTCTAGAAAATGATGATCATCACACTTCTATTTATTTACAACTCAATGATTACAACTCGATACTAGAACAAAGTATGACTCTATATGTATACCGGGATATGCAATGATTCAAGAGTGACATGTATGAAAATTATGCATAGTGGCTTTGCCACAAATACGATGTCAACTACATGATCATGCTAAGCACTATGACAATGATGAATGTGTCATGATGAACGGAATGGTGGAAAGTTGCATGGTAATATATCTCGGAATGGCTATGGAAATGCCATAATAGGTAGGTATGGTGGCTGTTTTGAGGAAGATATAAGGAGGTTTATGTGTGAAAGAGCGAATCATATCACGGGGTTTGGATGCACCGTGAAGTTTGCACCAACTCTCAATGTGAGAAAGGGCAATGCACGGCATCAAGAGGCTAGCAATGATGGAAGGATGAGAGTGCGTATAATCCATGGACTCAACATTAGTCATAAAGAACTCATATACTTATTGCAAAAATCTACAAGCCATCAAGAACCAAAGCACTACGCGCATGCTCCTAGGGGGATAGATTGGTAGGAAAAGACCATTGCTCGTCCCCGACCGCCACTCATAAGGAGGAGAATCAAAGAACACCTAATGTTTCAAATATGTTACATAACGTTTACCATACGTGCATGCTACGGGACTTGCAAACTTCAAAACAAGCATTTCTCAAATTCACAACTACTCAACAAGCACGACTTTGATATTATTACCTCCATATCTCAAAACAATTATCGAGCATCAAACTTCTCTTAGTATTCAACACACTCATAAGAAAGTTATTACTAGTCTTGAATACCTAGCATATTAGGATTAAGAACATTACCATGCTGTTTAAGACTCTCAAAATAATATAAGTGAAGCATAAGAGTTCATCTATTTCTTCAAAATAAAACCACCACCGTGCTCTAAAAGATATAAGTGAAGTACTAGAGCAAATGACAAACTACTCCGAAAGATATAAGTGAAGATCAATGAGTAGTCGAATAATTATGCAACTATGTGAAGACTCTCCCATTTTAATAATTTCAGATCTTGGTATTTTATTCAAACAGAAACCAAAAAAAAGAAAATAAAATGACGCTCCAAGCAAAACACATATCATGTGGTGAATAAAAATATAGCTCCAAGTAAAGTTACCGATGAACGAAGACAAAAGAGGGGATGCCACCCGGGGCATCCCCAAGCTTAGGCTCTTGGTTGTCCTTGAATATACCTTGGGGTGCCTTGCGCATCCCCAAGCTTAGGCTCTTGCCACTCCTTATTCCATAGTCCATCGAATCTTTACCCAAAACTTGAAAACTTCACAACACAAAACTTAACAGAAAACTCGTAAGCTCCGTTAGAGAAAGAAAACAAAACACCACTTCAAGGTACTGTAATGAACTCATTATTTATTTATATTGGTGTTAAACCTACTGTATTCCAACTTCTCTATGGTTTGTAAACTATTTTACTAGCCATAGAGTCATCAAAATAAGCAAACAACACAATGAAAACAGAATCTGTCAAAAACAGAACAGTCTGTAGTAATCTGTAACTAACGCAAACTTCTGGAACTTCAAAAATTCTAAAATAAATTGGTGGACCTCAGGGATTTGTCTAGTAATCATCTGCCAAAAGAATCAACTAGATAGCACTTTCCACTAAAAAGTTCTAGTTAATCTCGTGAGTGCTAAAGTTTCTGTTTTTTACAGCATGATCATAAAGGCTTCACCCAAGTCTTCCCAAAGGTTCTACTTGGCACAAACACTAATTAAAACATAAAACCACATCTAAACATAAGCTAGATGGGTTATTTATTACTAAACAGAACCAAAAAGCAAGATACTAAAATAAAATTGGGTTGCCTCCCAACAAGCGTTAACGTTTAAAGCCCCTAGCTAGGCATGATGATTTCAATGATGCTCACATAAGACAAGAATTGAAACATAAAGAGAGCATCATGAAGAATATGACTAGCACATTTAAGTCTAACCCACTTCCTATACATAGGGATTTTGTGAGCAAACAACTTATGGGAACAATAATCAACTAGCATAGGAAGGCAAAACAAGCATAACTTCAAAACTTTAAGCACATAGAGAGGAAACTTGATATTATTGCAATTCCTACAAGCATATGTTCCTCCCTCATAATAATTTTCAGTAGCATCATGAATGAATTCAACAATATAACCAGCACCTAAAGCATTCTTTTCATGATCTACTTGCATAGAAATTTTACTACTCTCCACATAAGCAAAATTCTTCTCATTCGGAATAGTGAGAGTATCATAAGAGACTTGAATACTATAAATTGTTTCCACATTAAAAGAGTAATATTCAGAAAAAGGATAATCATAATCATAACGCAAAACAACATAACACATAACAAAGATCTTTATCGGTCAAACCGCATAACAACATACGTTGTTCCCTTTGTCATCGGTATGTTACTTGCCCGAGATTCAGTCGTTGGTATATTAATACCTAGTTTAATCTCGTTACCGCCAAGTCTCTTTACTCGTTCTGTAATACATCATTCCGCAACTAACTCATTAGTTGCAATTCTTGCAAGGCTTATAGTGATGTGCATTACCAAGTGGGCCCAGAGATACCTCTCCGACAATCGGAGTGACAAATCCTAATCTCGAAATACGCCAACCCAACAAGTATCTTTGGAGACACCTGTAGAGCACCTTTATAATCACCTAGTTACGTTGTGACGTTTGGTAGCTGATGTCTACTACGCAACCTTCTCCTTGTAGATGTTGTTGGGCCTCCAAGTGCAGAGGTTTGTAGGACAGTAGCAAATTTCCCTCAAGTGGATGGCCTAAGGTTTATCAATCCGTGGGAGGCGTAGGATGAAGATGGTCTCTCTCAAGCAACCCTGCAACCAAATAACAAAGAGTTTCTTGTGTCCCCAACACACCCAATACAATGGTAAATTGTATAGGTGCACTAGTTCATGAAGAGATGGTGATACAAGTGCAATATGGATGGTAGATAAAGGTTTTTGTAATCTGAAAATATAAAAACAGCAAGGTAACAAGTGGTAAAAGTGAGCGTAAACGGTATTGCAATGCTAGGAAACAAGGCCTAGGGTTCATACTTTCACTAATGCAAGTTCTCTCAACAATAATAACATAATTGGATCATATAACTATCCCTCAACATGCAACAAAGAGTCACTCCAAAGTCGCTAATAGCGGAGAACAAACGAAGAGATTATGGTAGGATACGAAACCACCTTAAAGTTATTCTTTCCAATCAATCCGTTGGGCTATTCCTATAAGTGTCACAAACAGCCCCAGAGTTCGTACTAGAATAACACCTTAAGACACAAATCAACCAAAACCCTAATGTCACCTAGATACTCCAATGTCACCTCAAGTATCTGTGGATATGATTAGACGATATGCATCACACAATCTCAGATTCATCTATTCAACCAACACATAGAACCTCAAAGAGTGCCCCAAAGTTTCTACCGAAGAATCACGATGAAAACGTGTGCCAACCCCTATGCATAGGTTCATGGAACCCGCAAGTTGATCACCAAAACATACATCAAGTGAATCACGTGATATCCCATTGTCACCATAGATACGCACGGCAAGACATACATCAAGTGTTCTCAAGTCATTAAAGACTCAATCCGATAAAATTACTTCAAAGGGAAAACTCAATCCATTACAAGAGAGTAGAGGGGGAGAAGCAACATAAGATCCAACTATAATAGCAAAGCTCGCGATACATCAAGATCGTGCCAAATAAAGAACACGAGAGAGAGAGAGAGAGAGAGAGAGAGAGAGAGAGAGAGAGAGAGATCAAACACATAGCTCTTTGGTACATACCCTCAGCCCCGAGGGTGAACTACTCCCTCCTCGTCATGGAGAGCGCCGGGATGATGAAGATGGCCACTGGTGAGGGTCCCCCCCTCCGGCAGGGTACCGGAACAGGGTCCCGATTGACTTTTGGTGGCTATAGAGGCTTACGGCTGCGGAACTCCAGATCTATTCTCGTCTTCTGAAGTTTTTGGTACATGGGTATATATGGGTGAAAGAAGTACGTCGGTGGACCTCCGGGCTGTCCACGAGGCAGGGGGCGCGCCCCCCACCCTTGTGGGCAGCCCAGGACTCCCCTGGTGAGCTTCCGGTACTCCGTGGGCTTCTTCTGGTCCAAAAATAAGTTCTATGGAGTTTCAGGTCAATTGGACTCCGTTTGATATCCATTTTCTTCGAAACACTGAAATAGGCAAAAAAAAACAGCAATTCTGGGCTGGGCCTTCGGTTAATAGGTTTGTCACAAAATAATATAAAAGTGGATAATAAAGCCCAATATTGTCCAAAACAGTAGATAATATAGCATGGAGCAATCAAAAATTATAGATACATTGGAGACGTATCAGTAGCACACAAAGTGTTCCTCCGGTAAACGGGAGTTGCATAATCTCATAGTCATAGAAACATGTATAAGTCATGAAGAAAGCAATAGCAGAATACTAAACAATCAAGTGCTAAGCTAACAGAATGGGTCAAGTCAATCACGTCATTCTCCTAATGATGTGATCCCATTAACCAAATGACAACTCATGTCAATGGCTAGGAAACATAGCATCTTTGATAAACGAGCTACTCAAGTAGAGGCATAATAGTGACACTCTGTTTGTCTATGTATTCACACAAGTATTATGTTTCCGGTAAATACAATTCTAGCATAAATAATAAACATTTATCATGATATAAAGAAATAAATAATAAATTTATTATTGCCTCTAAGGCATATTTCATTCAGATCTTGCGTCCCGGCTAGAGCAGTCTCTTGCAAACTGTGTTTGTGAGTCCTCCGTAATCTGTGACCTTTTTGCGCATTTGGCAAGCTTCTACCCGCCTCCAAAAGAAACGAACCGTATATTGCTGCTGCCAAGCTTGCGGAGGCACGGTTCCATCATGAGTTTCTTCGTGGTGAAGCAAGATTTTTAGACAGAAACCAGAAGATCGGTGAGGGGCGTCGCGCCCAAATGCATAAATAGGATGCTGCCGAGGATGGCCTCCGACAGCGGGTCAATAATGCCCAGGGCCAGCTAGCGGTCGCTGATCAAATTGATGATGGAGAACACATGTGAGCCTCGTGAACCAGAAGGGAGGGAGTAGCATTAAATTTATTTATTTATTGCATTCTGCGAAAAAAATTGGACATGCTTTCCGATATTTTGTTGGATATCTAGGAGTTGTAACTTGTAAGATACATCAATTGCAATGATGCACAATATATATTTTAAAGAAGGCATTTGATTGGAAAAATATTGTTGGAAACAATAAATTTGACTTGATCATCAACCTGCCTTGTAGCCCGGAGCCGTTGGACGTACTTATTTTCAGGGTCGGTCTGTACTAACCTGATTTAGCAACACTGTTCTGTACTTCAGAATCTGTCGTGGCATGCGGCTGCTATGCCTTTTTTCCATTTCCTAATTAGGAATTGTTGATAATGTTGTTCGTCTTTCAATTTAAAATAATCACAAACTTTAAATACTCATGATTGTTTGCGGTCGCGCTAACCCAAAACAGCCGCACATATTTTAAGCTAGCTCTGCTGCCAAAAAAAAAAAATGGGGCATGCACCGGCCCAGTCTAGCCATGGACCGGTCGCGCTCACCCAAACAAAACAACATCGGCTCAGCTCAACCTACGTGTGCCCGTGGACCCGCCTTGCTTCACGCAGGACCCGACCACACACAAAAAAAAATGCACGTGTTGCTCGAAAAAAATGCACGTAGCCGGGACAGGCTGCTGCTGCCGATCTCGTAGACTGCCGTGCCCGTGCAACTGCTACAGCGACAACAGTCCTCTCCACTTGACAACCTGTGGGCCTGTAGCAGGATGGATATACTACGAAGATGCAGTTCGTCTACCAATGAGTCGTCGCCGCCGTCGTGGTCACCGTCCGTCGCTGTCGTCTTCGCCGCCGTCGTCCTCGTGCTGGTGGTCTTGTCCTATTCGGAGGAAAGGTCCCGATTCACCCTGTGTTCACATGGCGTCCTTCCTCGCAACTTGCGACTTGAATACTCGATTCGATATGCTTGTGGTATTTTTCTCGGAGCCCACGGCGTCCACTCCCTCTGGTCAAGACTCACGACGGATCATTGGCTCTACCGGGGAAGGTTGTCTGCCTCATGCATGCTGAGCAGTGCCAACGTTACCCGGGAATTGTACACGAGAATATATGCGTGACTGTGTGTACGTACATAGTACTCCCTTCATAAACTACTATAAGAGCGTTTAGAATACAAGGTTTAAGTGTTAAATATTATGTGTATGAGTTGTGCTACAGTGTGACGCCCCCGATTCAATCGTACACTAATCATACACGCAAACGTGTACGATCAAGATCAGAGACTCACGGGAAGATATCACAACATAACTTTAAAAATAAAAATAAGTCATACAAGCATCATAATACAAGCCAGGGACCTCGAGGGCTCGAATACAAGTGCTCGATCATAGACGAGTCAGCGAAAGCAACAATATCTGAATACAGACATAAGTTAAACAAGTTTGCCTTGAGAAGGCTAGCACAAACTCGGATACAGATCGAAAGAGGCGCAGACCTCCTGCCTGAGATCCTCCTAAACTACTCACAGTGGTCGTCGGTGACCGCCTTGCGTAAGTAGTAGGCACCTCCGGTGTAGTAGGACTAAATAAATCGGACGGTGGCGTCGCTCTGGGCTCCATCATCCGGTTGCGACAATCGTGAAGAAAGGAAAGGGGAAATAGGGGGAGAAAAGCAACCGTGAGTACTCATCCAAAGTACTCGCAAGCAAGGATCTACACTACATATGCATGGGTATCTGTGTAAAGGGGCAATGTCGGTGGACTGAACTGCAGAATGCCAGAATAAGAGGGGGATAGCTAATCTTGTCAAAGACTACGCTTCAGGCCACCTCCATCTTACAGCATGTAGAAGAGAGTAGATGGTAAGTTCACCAAGTAGCAACGCATAGCATAATCCTACCCAGCGATCCCCTCCTCGTCGCCCTGTTAAAGAGCGATCACCGGATCATATCTGACACTTGGAAGGGTGTGTTTTATTAAGTATCCGGTTCTAGTTGTCATAAGGTCAAGGTACAATTCCAAGTCGTCCTGTTACCGAAGATCACGGCTATTCGAATAGATAAACTTCCCTGCAGGGGTGCACCACATAACCCAACACGCTCGATCCCATTTGGCCGGACACACTTTTACGGGTCATGCCCGCCTCGAAAGATCAACACGTCGCAGCCCTACCTAGGCACAACAGAGAGGTCAAGACACCGGTCTAAATCCTATGGCGCAGGGTCCGCCCATCGCCCATTGCACACCTGCACATTGCGTGGGCGTAGGAGCGTAACTAGCCCCTTAATACAAGAGCAGGCTTATGTTCCAATCCGGCGCGCGCCGCTCAGTCGCTGACGTCACGAAGGCTTCGGCTGATACCACGACGTCGAGTGCCATAACTATTCCCGCGTAGTTGGTTAGTGCGTATAGGCCAGTGGCCAGACTCAGATCAAATATCAAGATCTCGTTAAGCGTGTTATTATGAAGTAACCGTGAACGCCGACCAGGGCCAAGCCCACCTCTCTCCTAGGTGGTCTCAACCTGCCCTGTCGCTCCGCCACAAAGTAACAGCCGGGGGCCGTCGAGAACCCAGGCCCACCTCTACCGGGATGGAGCCACCTGCCCCTTCAGCTCCCATCTCCTAACAAAGATTACAAGTAATGTAACAAAGATAAAGTATATAGCATATGCCCGTGATCACCTCCAAGTGATCACGGCCCAAAGAGTATAGCATGGCAGACGGACAAGAGTGTAGGGCCATCGATGGAATACTAGCATCCTATACTAAGCATTTAGGATTGCGTAAGGGTAACAAATGTAGCAACAATGACAAAGCTATGCAATGTAATAGGATTAACCGAAGCAGTAACATGCTACGCTACTCTAATGCAAGCAGTAGAGAGAAGGAATAGGCGATATCTGGTGATCAAGGGGGGCTTGCCTGGTTTCTCTGGCAGGTAGGGGTCGTCAACAGGGTAGTCGGTTGGGGCACCAGCAGCGGCGTCGGTGTCGTAGTCTACAGGAGAGAAGAGGGAGAAGAAACAATGAATACAATGCAAACAGATGCATAATGATGCATGACAAAGCAAACAGTGGTGTTAGGTGTGCCCTAACGCGGTAAGAGGTGATATCGGCGAAGGGGAGAAACATCCGGGAAAGTATCCCCGGTGTTTCGCGTTTTCGGGCAGATGAAACGGAGGGGAAAAGTTGCGTATTCGATATGCTAGGGGTGTGTGGCATTCGGACGGGCTACGTATTCGGATTCGTCTCGTCGTTCTGAGCAACTTTCATGTACAAAGTATTTTCATCTGAGCTACGGTTTATTTTATATTAATTTTAAAAGAATTAATCAATTTTTGGATTTAATAAATTGATTTAATTTGAAAATTTACTAATGCATCAGCCTGACATCAGCATGAAGTCAGCAGTCAACGTTGACCTGGTCAACCAGACATGTGGGTCCAGTGGGACCCACCTTTCATAGACTATTCAATTAAGTAATTGTAGTTAATTAGTTTAATTAGTTAATTAGGTTAACTAAACACAATTAATTAAGTTAATTAATTAAATTAATTAATTAATATTTTTATTTCTTCTTCTTGTTATTTATATATTCTTTTTTTATTAAAACCATTCTGTGGGCGGGGCCCATAGGCCTTAACGGGCGCCAGTGCTGGTTACGGTGTGGCGCCAGGCACCAAAGGCCTGGGTGCAACCCGCCCGGTGCGAGGCGGCAGAGCTCGCATGACACCGCGGGTGAGTAGGGGGGTAAGTCTGCGGGTGCGGGACGACAGACGGCGCGGGCAGGGAAGCCGACAAAGGAAGCGGCGGAGGCAAAGCTGGCTTGGCGCCCGTGGCCGTGGACGGGGAGAGGCCGTGGTGGAGTGGAAGTGGCGATGGAGGCGAGGCTCGGCGGCGCGCACGGGCGCGATGGTGCGGGCGCAGCTTCAGGGAGGATGCGGGCGGCAAGGCGGAAGCGGGCCAGAAAGCAGCAAGAGGGGCGTAGGGGCGCGGCGAGTGGGGCGAGGCCACGCGAAAGCACGGGCCTGCGCGGGTGCGGCAAGGCGGGCGAAAGCACGCTGCGGCGGGCGAGGCGCTGCCGAGGGGACGCGTGGTCGCCGGAGGGGAGAGAAGCGCGGTGGGCGCGGGGTAGGCGACGGGCGCGTGGGGAGCGAGGGCGGCGGCGGCGTGACGCACGGTGCGGGCATGCACGTCGGACGAGCGGCCGGAGCGGGCGAGTGCCGCGGTGGTGATGCGGGATAGGCGAGCGGTCAGTCGGTCGGGCGCGTGCGCGTGAGTACGGCGACAGGGGAAGTGAGTACGGCGGCGGGGGGGGGCTCATAGGGGAGCTGTAGGGAACATGGCAGTGGGGCTCGGAGAGGAGGTCGGGGACGTCAGCGTTGGGGAGGCTGTCCGACGGAGAGGTCCGGCGATGCACATCGAGGCGATGGGGACGGGGTGCCGATCCAGCGGCGAGGAGGCGGGGCGTCAGGGATAGGCTCGATCCGCGCGAGGCGGGGACGAAGACGACGGAGGCGGTGCACCTGGCGTAGTCTGAGGCGGCGGGGAGGACATCGGGCGCGAGGACGGCATGGTTGGGGTGTTGGGCGCGGCCCGATCCAGATCTGGATCGGGGGGGGGGGGAGAAGAGCAGATAGTGGGGGGTGGGGGAGTGGGCGTGACCGGTTAGGGTTTGGTCGCCCCGGGGGTTTGTAGGCGCCGGCTGGGCCAGCCTGGTTGGCCGCGAGGCCAGTTGGGCCGTGGCCTAGCGCGGGGGGGGGGGGGGGGGGTTATCCTTTTATCCTTTTCTTGTCGTCATTTTTTTCTTAATATTTTCTTTACTTTTGTATTTTTAGTTTCTCTTTATATTAGTTTTATAATTATAATCTTAGTTCCTGAAAAGTATTACTACTTATTCTAATGCCACATATCTCGAGCACCCAAATAAGTAATAATATTTTATACTTATAAAAGGCATCTAATTATTGGTTTTAGCTACTGCTCTATTTAATTTGGAGTTTTAAAACATTTCATAAAAATGTGGTTTCACCATCATAATCATCTATGATTTATTTGCTACAATTTGAACATTTTAAATTTGACATTTAAAAACTTTTACCGTTTGACTAATTCAAATTTGAATTTGAATCGGTTTCGAACTAACGCGGGAATAACAACAGTAACCGAGGTGACGTGGCATCATTAGTAGGGAATTACTGTAGTCTAATTATCTGGGCGTCACAATTCTCCTCCACTACAAGAAATCTCGTCCCGAGATTTAAGAGGGGAGTAAGGGGGAAAGTTCTAGTTATGAAATTTTAATGGGTGTCCTCGGTCTTGGTTGCTCTTCTCGAAGAGGTCGATCCATTATGTTGATGTCTTTATTCCTCTGCTTCAGGGCATCATGATGAAGTCATCATCCTTTCTTCGGGGGTTCCATCATACTTACGAAAAAGGATAATGGGTATCTTCGGAAGAATTGGCCTCTAGAAGGTTGCTTATCTGGTAGATAACACCAGGAAAGGTGGCGAAAAGTAACTCTCGAATTGTAACAGAAGAAAATTTCGAGAGCAAAGTAAGAAGGTACCATGAGAAGTTTCGATCGGGCAGGCAATCGTTCGTTGCCTGAAGCGTAGTGTGAACGGGGTTTAGAACAAAGGGAATAAGCATTGTGGCACCCGCCCGGCCAGCGGCCACAATACAGACGTGTGCACGGCGCAGGGGATGGGGCCACGTGGAAGTACTATTATAACGAGGACCCCGATGCCAAAAGACAGAGAAAGAAGTTCAGTCAAGTGACTATCGACGAGAAGGTGGCGCAGGCGATGGAGAAAGCAAAAGTTGAGACCAAAGCTGAGATAATCGTTGTCTGTAGATCTGATATGGTGGCTGCCTTTACAAGCTTGATTCCAACAGTGGTCACATGGGTGCAACAAAATCCAAACGCGCCACCAAGTGATTTTCCCATGCCCAGCTTCACCGGGAGCAACTCAATGAACACCGCACCCATACCCGTACCTAGTATGGCAACCGCACCCGCACCTCCTCCAGCACCTGCTCCTCCACCCAGCTCACACAGCAGCCCTAGCTCCGTCTCTGGCTTGAATGTCGGGTCGTCGACATTGGCTGAGATCGACGCCCTCACGGTAAATACGCGTCGCACCTTCATCAACTCAACTAATTAATTAATCTTCAGTTGTCGCTCTTTTTGGATCTCCGACGCCGCACGTATATGTCTTTGTAGGCCGACTCCACTCCGTGCACCCTCCTTTACAACATGAAGGGCGGGTTGGTGGATGTGGGGAAGGGTACTATAGTGAAGCCTAAGGATCGATTGTTTCACCGCCGGCAGATGCCCGATAACGCCTTTAAGGGTCTCCGTATGAGTGTGAAAGCGGGCTACGAGGGTCTCCCTCGTCCGATACAAACCGATGGAGAGGATGACGAGACCCCCACGCAGCTTGGCCTATGCAAAAATTGGCCGATCCTGTGACCGAAAAATCTTCTTCGTGTCGAGGTGGCCGGGGGCACAACAACGGGACCTCAAGAAGGTATGACCACAACACCACCTACACAAGTACAACCATCGTCTGTGCTGCTTGCTGAGATCGGGAGACATGAGGAAGGAGGGCCAACCGTTCCGCCGGCAGATGATGCCATCTGCCCCATGGAAGAGGATATGGATCATGACATGGAGGAGGCCGATGACCCTCTCCAGTATCTCAATACTGCCTTTGACAACGAAGTAACAATGAGTCAACCATATGAATATGAGATGCATCTACCAGAGCCGGAACGCCCCTCGGGAGTGCAAGAAGTCTTTGTTCATGCAATCCTCGCAGGACACGCCTCCAGATGCCGGCTCCACCCAAGCTCAACTAATTAGCCAGAGTCGTCCAAAGCTGAGCCCGACAACACTAGGGTGGTGCTCAGGGAGGGTCTGACAGACCCACCAGCACCTGAGACCACCAAGAAGAACCAGAGGAAGAGACCGGCGGCGAGAAAATCCAATAAAGCTGGCAATGTTGGTTCTAGCAGCCAGCCGCCTTCGACCAAGGTTGACCGCATACCGATGAAACATGTACCATTAATCCATGTCACGGGAGAGCCAATGGTACCGGCGAATGCACTAGCTGCCATAGAAGGGGATCTCAGGAGACTCTATGACCATGTGCTTTCGACAGAGAGAAGCCTCCTTGTCGTGGAATTGTCACGGCAGATGTCCTCTTGCAAGGACTTAGTCGTGGAGCCATCGCAACTAGGAAGCTTAAAGGGGTTAATCGGGACAAAGGACACAAGAGAGTTATACTAGTTCGGCCCCTTACGGTGAAGGTAAGGCCTACATCTAGTTGGGTTGGTATTGCTTGATGTTTCGATAACCAGGGAGCGAGATATGTTATGACTGGCTCTCGAGGAGTTGTTTCTTGCCCTAAGCCGCCAGCGAGTCGTCCCCTTATATACACGGGTTGACGCCCTGCGGCATACAGAGTCCCGGCCGGCTTATAGAAAGTGTTCGGCTCGGTGATTAGTTAATTCTACCTTATAATAAAAGTCATGCCATCATGGCAGTTTATCACTATGGGCCTTAAGTCGCCTATGGGCCTTAGACCCTTTATTGAACCGCCATCTTCATGTTTGGTCTTGGGCTTCTTCTGATGAGTCTCTCTTTGCGTAACTCGGCCCCTCCTGGGCGGCTTACACAAATAGTCATATCCCCAACATTAGGCCCTAGATTGATTTGAACCGGTTCATGTCAATCTTAAAATACCTTGACAACCAGTCCTTCTGTCTTCAGTCCTGCGAAAAGGTCATAACCCGTTGTAACGTCATCTTCTGGATCCGTGTTAACCCGTCGTGACGTCATATTCAATTGAATTCATATTTTACTCTGTCGTATCCTCCAACGGATCTTGCCTTTACTAACCCTTCCGAAAACCGAGGCGTCCGGGCCGCTGGATAATGATATTTGGTCTTCTCGTTTCTCGTGCCCTCTTTCCGTCGTCTTCTTCCTCTTGCTGCCTCTCTGTCGCTCGAGCTCCGCCGCCGCCACCGTCGAACTTCCCCGTCTTCACCGACTCAGGCTGCTACATCAACCTGACTCTGACCAGAAAAACGACGGCGAATCTCCACAGCTCGTCCACATCCGTGAGTTCCTCTCCTTCCCTTTCTTAGATCTGCACTGGAACTTTTTTGAGTTTGTCGGTGTTCATCGCCGCCTGCTGCAAACCCTCGATAGTTTTTACCTCCAATGCCCTGTTAGATCGTAAAAATAACGTAGAACTGCTGCGGTGATTGTTTGTGCTTAACTTGCATAGAGACAGATCTCATTTCCCTTGTTCAGAAGCCTTCTTCGAGTGTATGAGCTTCTCTGCACTGTTTTAGGTCTAGAAATTTTTTCTTTCAGAGCAACCGTTTGATACAAAATAATTTCGGAAAATTGTGAAACCTATTTGTTCCACACTTAGCCAAAAACTGCATCTGTTGAATCTGTTCAGCCATGGTAGCCCATACGGCCGATTTAAGACAACACCGGTTGTTAGCCTCGCTTGTTCCGGCGACTTAAGAAAATTTAAGTGCTTTTGATACCTGTAACAGTTTTTAAATATTACTGCATAGCTACCCATATGTCATTAGGCCCCTTGTTAAGCCGCCATTTGAATAAACTTTGAAATGCTTTCCTCCGGGTTAAATTTGAACCGGAACTTCTTATTTTGTCATAGGCTTCAATTTATACAATGGCACCCAAGGCCCCCAAAAGCTCCTGTGACCTGCAACTGGGTCAAATCCACTGTCACAGAAAGCACCTTGTCTAACTTTGTGAAATCCGTCCATCTGCCCAAGAGAGAGATCATGTCTTATCGTGCTCCTGACCCGTCAGAGGAGAAACCTCAACCCAAGGAGCGGGAGGTGATCGTGTTTACTGATCACATGAACCGGGGCTTCGCTCCACCCGGTTCAAAATTCTTCAGGGATGTTTTGCATTTCTTCGATCTCAGACCTCAAGATATCGGACCCAATTCCGTGTCAAATATTTGCAACTTCCAAGTTTTCTGCGAGGTGTATCTTGGAGAGGAACCCAGCATACTTTTATTCAGAGAACAGTTTTACTTAAACCGGCAGAATCTAACGCGTGCTAACGGGCCCACCGAACTTGGTGGCATCTCGATTCAGCAGCGGAGAGATCTTTTTTCCTTACGCTTGAACTGCCGAGTC
Source organism: Aegilops bicornis (assembly GCA_021605145.1). Taxonomy (NCBI): domain Eukaryota; kingdom Viridiplantae; phylum Streptophyta; class Magnoliopsida; order Poales; family Poaceae; genus Aegilops; species Aegilops bicornis. Next base: position 78,372,624 of record CM038675.1, on the reverse strand, counting down.
ATCCAAAGGATTGGAATCAAACATGGTTTTATCATGAGGATACTTCTCCGATTTAAAAATCCTCTACTCCGGCTTTCGCGCTTTGCGCCTTTGAATCCAACCACCACGCCGGATAAACTGTCGCCACTTGCTCCCACCATTAGCAAAATCAAAGCTCTTTGGGAAATGGCTTAGATGGTGTTGACCTGGTCCGAGTCCGGGTCGCTTGGCGAGTGATTCCATTAAGCCGCCGGCTTAATGTGCACTTACTCAAAGTAGAAGAATGACCCACCGCGTCATAGTCCCGACGACTTACCAGATGATGTGGTGGACGCTACGACCCAGACATTGCTGAAAGAGGGCACGGTGACCAGTAATGCCTTCGGCTTACTTCCTTTCTGCAAGAAGAACCCGGCTCCTGCAGTAAGTCATCAACCTCAATAATTACTCCTTACTGTGTTATACCTTACTTTTATTCATAACCCCTTATCATTCTTCACAGGCAGATGATAATTTCTGGAAGGTCAAGTATAATCATGAGGCGGCGAAACAAGCCAGAGCAGCCAAAAGAGCTGAAAGGAAAACCGCCAAGACCGGAACTTCAAGGAAAAGGAAGCCAAGCGCTTCCGATTTACTTAAATTAGATGACACTTCTGACGATGAAGAAGAGGTAGCTTTTAACTCCCTTGACTCTTTACCATCACCTTGCTGACCCTTACTCTTTTCAGGAGGATACGGGGAACAACCAAGCCGTCGAGGAAGAGGTCACTATAATCTCCTCCGACTTCGAGCCCCTGCCGCGTCAGAAAATTCGAAGAGTAACCCGGAAAGTAAGATTTTCACATCCTTTGGCTTACCAAGATCCTCAATTTCTTTTGAAGCAACAACAATTTGAAAGCCGGAGGCAGACCCGGACCAGCAAGGATATAGAGCTCTCCTCCGGCTTACCAGATGTAACCAGGAAGCGTCGGGCCGAGGTTATCTCTGATTTACGTTCTGTTTACCCTTTGGCGGGTTTAATTCGTCAACCTCTCAATTCATCTGACTCCAATTATCAGGATACCTCTCCTTCATCCGGCGAGTCTATGCAATCTAACATGCCGGCTTTCAAGACTGCCCCTGGGTAATATAATTTTGTTTTCCTTATGCTTTACATTACTGATATTTTTTGCTCACCCTTCTGCTTTGTCCACAGCATGCGTGTGAAGCCCAAAGAAGAGGGCAAAAAGAATAAGCCATCCCAAGACCGGTAGTAATCGAACCGAACTCGGAACACCGCCTCGACACTTCCACTCATCAACCGCCGCCTGAACCGGCTTATGAAATTCCAGCACCATCCTCTGATCCGCCCGCTGAAGAAACTTTTGGCGGCTCTGATAAACCGGAAACTCCTAGCCCGGTCAAGACAATTGATCCGGAGGTTGAAATTACCAAGACTCAGTTTGTCGAGCCAAGTCAGCCCACCGTCCTTGCCAAGTGTTCTGCCAAAGAAGAGTTTTTGGAGCGCCGAAAGGCCAAATTAGACATTGCAGATTATACTAATTTGAGCATTGGAGATATAGTCTCTGGCTATATCAATCAAGTTCATAGCAGCCGTGACCTGGAAATTAACATGGTGTAACAAATACAACAAGAATCTGAGGTACAACTTATGCTACTTTCCTTAATCATACTTACTGTATCAGCCCCCAAGTCTATTGCTTATGAATGAATATGTTGTAGACTTAGAAACCTGCTTAGCACTGCCTTGTCCGATTTATATGAAAATATGTAATCCGGTTGTAATATGATACCTTGAATTTGCAATACACATTAGCCCCCAAGTCTCAAGTATCTTTGCTTGCAAAGTGCTTGGGACTTAATTTCTCATGAACCGGCATTGTACATTAAATTTCTTCAGCATACATTAGCCCCCAAGTGTCAAGTACCTTTGCTTGCAAAGTGCTTGGGACTTAATGATATCTTACCATAATTTTGATTATAACCCGGCATCAACGCAGGCCACCACAAGTCAATTTGAGTCGGAGATTGCCAACCTGAAGAACAACCTGGCAGCTCAAGAACTGGAAATTCAAAAGGCCAACTCCAAATTTGCATTCAGCGTCTCTGAACAAGAGAAGTTGAAGAAGAATTTTGATGCGGAGAAGAAAATCTGGGCTGATGAAAAGGCCTCATTGGTAACCCGGGCCGAGACAGCAGAAACGTCACTTGTAGAAGCAACAGCCGAGCTGTCCGGCTTAAAGCGCCAGATATCTCAAATGGTCTCAGCAATCTTCGGTAAGTTACTATATATAACCTTGAATATTGCAATCCTTCCTTTGATAACTATTTTAATTGTCATCTCCGGCTCACCTTATGTGTATAAACGTAGGCCCAGGAACACAAACCTCAAGCAGAACATGTTGATCAAGCTAAAAGCGGTGTACACTCTGGCGGAGCGGCTGTACGCCGAGTCACAACGTGATTTGGCCGTTGTGGCTTTATCAAATGACGTTCCCCATCTCCTGCAAGATGTGCTAAAGCGGGCATCTGCCAGAACCGGGGCCATAGCTGCCTTAAGCCGGGCCAAGGCATTGCTTCCAGAGTTAGACCTGGCAGACGTTGCTCTTGGATATCCTAGCTTGAAGGAAGACGGCTCTGTATTTGACGAAACAAACTTTACCGCCTGTGTGAGAGTCGTACATCCCGTGGCTACCATCATTGGGAATGACATTGATCTTACCAAGTATCAGCCGGGCTATGATAGCGAGAACCGGAGAATTCCAACACCTCACTATGATGACGTCAGCCTGATCCCTCCAACTCGTAAGCACACCTTTGCCCCTGAAGTTGACCAGCCGGTTTAATAGAAGATGAAGCTGAGTTTGAAGCCTTAAGCGGCATTGACTGGACCTCGTCAACCTTCCAGGACAGGGCAGCAGATGGAGAGGCGGAGAAGGATAACCCGGAATCTTCAAGCCCACCAAAGGAGTGAACCGCCAGGCATTATGACTTTGCAAAAAACAATGCTTCATTATTCAGACTCGGGGAGTCTTGTAATAGGGTAGAAAAAACCTCTCAACTTTGTCATGCCTTCACGCATGTTTGTGGCGCTTAAGACTTTCGTAAGCCACCATCGCTATATACTTCCTGTTGGAAATATGCCCTAGAGGCAATAATAAAAGGATTATTATTATATTTCCTTGTTCGTGATAATTGTCTTTTATTCATGCTATAATTGTATTATCCGGAAATCGTAATACACATGTGAATACATAGACTACTATATGTCCCTAGTGAGCCTGTAGTTGTCTAGCTCGTTGTTCAACAAATAGTCATGGTTTCCTGACTATGGACATTTGATGTCATTGATAACGTGATCACATCATTAGGAGAATGATGTGATGGACAAGACCCAATCCTAAGCATAGCACAAGATCGTGTAGTTCGTTTTGCTAGAGCTTTTCCAATGTCAAGTATCTTTTCCTTAGACCATGAGATCGTGTAACTCCCGGATACCGTAGGAGTGCTTTGGGTGTACCAAACGTCACAACGAATCGGGTGACTATAAAGGTGCACTACAGGTATCTCCGAAAGTGTGCATTGGGTTGTCACGGATCAAGTCTGGATTTGTCACTCCAGACACGGAGAGGTATCACCGGGCCCACTCGGTAATGCATCATCATAATGAGCTCAAGGTGACCAAGTGTTTGGTCACCGGATCATGCGTTACTGATACGAGTAAAGTGACTTGCGATACTTGAGATTGAACGAGGTATTGGGATACCGACGATCGAATCTCGGGCAAGTAGCATACCGATTGACAAAGGGAATAGAATACAGGGTTGCTTGAATCCTCGACATCGTGGTTCATCCGATGAGATCATCGAGGAGTATGTGGGAGCCAACATCGGTATCCAGATCCCGCTATTGGTTATTGACCGGAGAGCCGTCTCGGTCATGTCTACATGTCTCCCGAACCCGTAGGGTCTACACACTTAAAGTTCGGTGACGCTAGGGTTGTATGAATATGAGTATGCAGCAAACCGAATGTTGTTCGGGGTCCCGGATGAGATCCCGGACGTCATGAGGAGTTCCGAAATGGTCCGGAGGTAAAGAATTATATATATGAAGTGCGGTTTCGGCCATCGGGAAAGTTTCGGGGTCACCCGGTATTGTACCCGGACCACCGGAAGGGTCCCGGGGGTCCACCGGGTGGGGCCACCTATCCCGGAGGGCCCCGTGGGCTCAAGTGGGAGGGGAACCAGCCCTTAGTGGGCTGGGGCGTCCCCCCCTTGGGCCCCCCTCCGCCTAGGGTTGAAAACCCTAGGGTGGGGGGCGCACCCCACTTGCCTTGGGGGGCACTTCACCCCCCTGGCCGCCGCCCCCTTGGGAGATTCCCATCTCCAGGGCGGCGCCTGTGGGGGCCTATATAAAGGAGGGGGAAGGGAGGAAGCCGCACCTAAGTCTTGGCGCCTCCCTCCCGCTACACCTCCTCCTCCTCCCGTAGTTGCTTGGCGAAGCCTCGCCGGAGCCTGCTGCATCCACCACCACGCCGTCAGGTTGCTGGATATTCATCAACCTCTCCTTCCCCTTGCTGGATCAAGACGGAGGAGACGCCACGCTGACCGTGACGTGTGTTGAACGCGGAGGTGCCGTCTGCTCGGCGCTTAGGATCTCCGGTGATTTGGATCACGACGAGAACGACTCCCTCAACCCCGTTCTCTTGAACGCTTCCGCACGCGATCTACAAGGGTATGTAGATGCATCTCTCTCTCTCTCTCTCGTTGCTAGATGAACTCATAGATGGATCTTGGTGAACATAGGAAAATTTTATTTTATGCAACGTTCCCCGACAGTGGCATCATGAGCTAGTCTATGCGTAGTTCTCTATTGCACGAGTAGAACACAATTTGTTGTGGGTGTAGATTTTGTCAACTTTCTTGCCGCTAATAGTCTTATCTTGCTTCAGCGGTATTGTGGGATGAAGCGGCCCGGACCGACCTTACACGTACGCTTACGTGAGACAGGTTCCACCGACTGACATGCACTAGTTGCATAAGGTGGCTAGCGGGTGTCTGTCTCTCCCACTTTAGTTGGAGCGGATTCGATGAAAAGGGTCCTTATGAAGGGTAAATAGAAGTTGACAAATCACGTTGTGGCTTTCACGTAGGTAAGAAAACGTTCTTGCTAGAACCCTATTGCAGCCACGTAAGAACTTGCAACAACAATTAGAGGACGTCTAACTTGTTTTTGCAGCAAGTGTTTTGTGATGTGATATGGCCAAGGTAATGAATGATGAACGATATATATGTGATGTATGAGATCATGTTCTTGTAATAGGAATCACGACTTGCATGTTGATGAGTATGACAACCGGCAGGAGCCATAGGAGTTGTCTTTATTTTTTGTATGACCTGCGTGTCATTGAGAAACGCCATGTAAATTACTTTACTTTATTGCTAAATGTGTTAGCCATAGTAGTACAAGTAATAGTTGGCGAGCAACTTCATGGAGACACGATGATGGAGATCATGGTGTCATGCCGGTGACAAGATGATCATGGAGCCTCGAAGATGAAGATCAAAGGAGCTATATGATATTGGCCAAATCATGTCACTACTATATAATTGCATGTGATGTTTATTATGTTTATCCATCTTGTTTACTTAGAACGACGGTAGTAAATAAGATGATCCCTTATAATAATTTCAAGAAAGTGTTCGCCCTAACTGTGCGCCGTTGCTAAAGTTCGTTGTTTCGAAGCACCACGTGATGATCGGGTGTGATAGATTCTTACGTTCACATACAACGGGTGTAAGACAGTTTTACATATGCAAAACACTTAGGTTAACTTGACGAGCCTAGCATGTACAGACATGGCCTCGGAACACAAGAGACCGAAAGGTCGAACATGAGTCGTATGGAAGATACGATCAACATGGAGATGTTCACCGACGATGACTAGTCCGTCTCACATGATGATCGGACACGGCCTAGTCGACTCGGATCATGTAACACTTAGATGACTAGAGGGATGTCAAATCTGAGTGGGAGTTCATTATATAATTTGATTAGATGAACTTAATTATCATGAACATTAGTCTAAAATCTTTGCAAAATGTCTTGTAGATCAAATGGCCAACGCTCATGTCACCATGAACTTCAATGCGTTCCTAGAGAAAACCAAGCTGAAAGATGATGGCAGCAACTATTCGGACTGGGTCCTAACCCGAGGATCATCCTCATAGCAGCCAAGAAACAATATGTCCTAGAAGCACCGCTAGGTGAAGCACCCATCGAGAGAACCAAGACGTTATGAATGCTTGGCAGTCTCGTCTTGATGATTACTCCCTCGTTCAGTGTGGCATTCTTTAGAGCTTAGAGCGGGTGCTCCAAAAGCGTTTTGAGCAACACGGAGCATATGAGATGTTCGAGGAGCTGAAAATGGTTTTCCAAGCTCATGCCCGGGTCGAGAGATATGAAGTCTCCGATAAGTTCTATAGTTGTAAGATGGAGGAAAATAGTTCTGTCAGTGAGCACATACTCAAAATGTCTGGGTTGCACAACCGCTTGTCCCAGCTGGACATTAATCTCCCGGACGAGGCGGTCATTGACAGAATCCTTGATCGCTCCCACCGAGCTACAAGAGCTTTGTGATGAACTACAATATGCAGGGGATGGTGAAAACTATTCCTGAAGTATTTTCAATGCTGAAGTCAGCAGAGGTAGAAATCAAGAAAGAACATCAAGTGTTGATGGTCAATAAAACCACTAAGTTCAAGAAGGGCGAGGGTAAGAAGAACTTCAAGAAGGACGGCAAGGATGTTGCCGCGCCCGGTAAGCCAGTTGCCGGGAAGAAGTCAAAGAATGGACCCAAGCCTGAGACTGAGTGCTTTTATTGCAAAGGGAAGGGTCACTAGAAGGCCGGCAACACTAAAGGTATATTTGATATACATGTAATTGATGTGTACCTTACCAGTACTCGTAGTAACTCCTGGGTATTTGATACTGGTGCTGTTGCTCATATTTGTAACTCACAGCAGGAGCTGCGGAATAAGCGGAGGCTGGCGAAGGACGAGGTGACGATGCTTGGCGTCGAGAATGGTTCCAAGGTCGATGTGATCGTCGTCGGCACGCTACCTCTACATTTACCTACGGGATTAGTTTTAAACCTCAATAATTGTTATTTAGTGCCAAGTTTGAGCATGAACATTGTATCAGGGTCTCGTTTAATATGAGATGGCTACTCATTTAAATCCGAGAATGATGGTTGTTCTATTTATATGAGAGATATGTTTTATGGTCATGCTCTGATGGTCAATGGTTTATTCTTAATGAATCTCGAACATGATGTTACACATATTCATAGTGTGAATACCAAAAGATGTAAAGTTGATAATGATAGTCCCACATACTTGTGGCAATCGCCACCTTGGTCACATTGGTGTCAAGCGCATGAAGAAGCTCCATGCTGATGGACTTTTAGAGTCTCTCGATTATGAATCATTTGACACATGCGAACCATGCCTCATGGGAAAAATGACCAAGACTCCGTTCTCGGAACAATGGAGCGAGCAACCAACTTATTGGAAATCATACATACCGATGTATGCGGTCCAATGAGCGTTGAGGCTCATGGAGGATATCTTTATGTTCTCACTCTCACGCATTGACTTAAGTAGATATGGGTATGTCTACTTGATGAAACATAAGTCTGAGACCTTTGAAAAGTTCAAGGAATTTCAGAATGAGGTAGAGAATCAACGTGACCGAAAAATAAAGTTCTTACGATCAGATCATGGAGGAGAATATTTAAGTCATGAATTTGGTACACACTTAAGGAAATGTGGAATCGTTTCACAACTCACGCCGCTGGAACACCTCAGCATAACGGTGTGTCTGAACGTCGTAATCGCACTCTATTGGATATGGTGCGATCTATGATGTCTCTTACTGATTTACCGCTATCATTTTGGGGATACGCTCTAGAGACAGCTACATTCACTTTAAATAGGGCACCGTCTAAATCCGTTGAGACGACACCGTATGAATTATGGTTTGGGAAGAAACCTAAGTCATCGTTTCTAAAAGTTTGGGGATGCGATGCTTATGTCAAGAAACTTCAACCTGAAAAGCTGGAACCCAAGTCGGAAAAATGCGTCTTCATAGGATACCCTAAGGAAACCATTGGGTATAGCTTATACCTTAGATCCGAAGGCAAGATCTTTGTTGCCAAAAACGGATCCTTTCTGGAAAAAGAGTTTCTCTCGAAAGGAGTAAGTGGGAGGAAAGTAGAACTCGATGAAGTACTACCTCTTGAACCGGAAAGTAGTGCAGCTCAGGAAAATGTTCTGTGGTGCCTACACCGATCGGAGAGGAAATTAATGATGATGATCAAGGTACTTCAGATCAAGTTGCTACTGAACTTGGGTCCACAAGGACACGTTCCACACCAGAGTGGTATGGCAACCTGTCTCCGGAAATCATGTTGTTAGACAACGGTGAACCTTGAACTATGAAGAAGCGATGGCGGGCCCAGATTCCAACAAATGGCTTGAAGCCATGCAATCCGAGATAGGATCCATGTATGAAAACAAAGTATGGACTTTGAAAGACTTGCCCGATGATCAGCGAGCGATAGAAAACAAATGGATCTTTAAGAAGAAGACGGACGCGGATGGTAATGTTACCATCTATAAAGCTCGACTTGTCGCTAAAGGTTATCGGCAAGTTCAAGGGGTTGACTACGATGAGACTTTCTCTCCCGTAGCGAAGCTGAAGTCCGTCCGAATCATGTTAGCAATTGCCGCATACTATGATTATGAGATATGGCAAATGGACGTCAAAACGGCATTCCTTAACGGCTACCTTAAGGAAGAACTGTATATGATGTAGCCAGAAGGTTTTGTCGACCCTAAAAATGCTAACAAGGTATGCAAGGTCCAGCGATCCATTTATGGGCTGGTGCAAGCATCTCGGAGTTGGAACATTCGCTTTGATGAGATGATCAAAGCGTTTGGGTTTATGCAGACTTATGGAGAAGCCTGCGTTTACAAGAAAGTGAGTGGGAGCTCTGTAGCATTTCTCATATTATATGTAGATGACATACTTTTGATGGGAAATGATATAGAACTTTTGGACAACATTAAGGCCTACTTGAATAAGAGTTTTTCAATGAAGGACCTTGGAGAAGCTGCTTATATATTAGGCATCAAGATCTATAGAGATAGATCGAGACGCCTCATAGGTCTTTCACAAAGCACATACCTTGATAAGATATTGAAGAAGTTCAAAATGGATCAGTCCAAGAAAGGGTTCTTGCCTGTATTACAAGGTGTGAAATTGAGCTCGGCTCAATGTCCCACCAATGGCAGAAGATATAGAAGAGATGAGTGTCATCCCTATGCATCAGCCATAGGGTCTATCTTGTATGCCATGCTGTGTAGCAGACCTGATGTAAACCTTGCAGTAAGTTTTGTAGGAAGGTACAAAAGTTATCCCTGCAAGGTACACTAGTCTGCGGTCATGAATATCCTTAAGTACCTGAAAAGGTCTAATGACATGTTTCTCGTTTATGGAGGTGACGAAGAGCTCGTCAGAAGGGTTACGTCGACGCTAGCTTCGACACAGATCTGGATGACTCTAAGTCACAAACCGGATACGTGTATATGTTGAATGGTGGAGCAGTAAGCTGGTGCAGCTGCAAGCAGAGCGTCGTGGCGGGGTCTACATGTGAAGCGGAGTACATGGCAGCCTCGGAGGCAGCGCATGAAGCAATTTGGGTGAAGGAGTTCATCACCGACCTAGGAGTCATACCCAATGCGTCGGGGCCGATCAAACTCTTCTGTGACAACACTGGAGCTATTGCACTTGCCAAGGAGCCAGGTTTCACAAGAAGACCAGGCACATCAAGTTGCCGCTTCAACTCCATTCGTGAAAATGTTCAAGATGGAGACATAGAAATTTGCAAAGTGCATACGGATCTGAATGTCGCAGATCCGCTGACTAAACCTCTTCTTCATGAAAGCAAAACATGATCAACACCGTAACTCTATGGGTGTTCGATTCATCACAATGTAACTAGATTATTGACTCTAGTGCAAGTGGGAGACTGTTGGAAATATGCCCTAGAGGCAATAATAAAAGGATTATTATTATATTTCCTTGTTCGTGATAATTGTCTTTTATTCATGCTATAATTGTATTATCCGGAAATCGTAATACACGTGTGAATACATAGACTACAATATGTCCCTAGTGAGCCTCTAGTTGACTAGCTCGTTGATCAACAGATAGTCATGGTTTCCTGACTATGGACATTGGATGTCATTGATAACGGATCACATCATTAGGAGAATGCTGTGATGGCCCAGACCCAACCCTAAGCATAGCACAAGATCGTGTAGTTCGCTTTTGCTAGAGCTTTTTCCAATGTCAAGTATCTTTTCCTTAGACCATGAGATCGTGTAACTCCCGGATACCGTAGGAGTGCTTTGGGTGTACCAAACGTCACAACGTAATCGGGTGACTATAAAGGTGCACTACAGGTATCTCCGAAAGTGTCTCATTGGGTTGTCACGGATCGAGATCGGGATTTGTCACTCCAGACACGGAGAGGTATCACTGGGCCCACTTTCGGTAATGCATCATCATAATGAGCTCAAGGTGACCAAGTGTTTGGTCACGGGATCATGCATTACGGTACGAGTAAAGTGACTTTCCGGTAACGAGATTGAACGAGGTATTGGGATACCGACGATCGGATCTCGGGCAAGTAACATACCGATTGACAAAGGGAATAGAATACAGGGTTGCTTGAATCCTCGACATCGTGGTTCATCCGATGAGATCGTCGAGGAGTATGTGGGAGCCAACATGGGTATCCATATCCTGCTGTTGGTTATTGACCGGAGAGCCGTCTCGGTCATGTCTATATGTCTCCCGAACCCGTAGGGTCTACACACTTAAGTTTCGGTGACGCTAGGGTTGTATGAATATGAGTATGCAGCAAACCGAATGTTGTTCGGAGTCCCGGATGAGATCCCGGACGTCACGAGGAGTTCCGGAATGGTCCAGAGGGAAAGAATTATATATAGGAAGTGCGGTTTCGGCCATCGGGAAAGTTTCGGGGTCACCTGGTATTTTACCGGGACCACCGGAAGGGTCCCGGGGGTCCACCGGGTGGGGCCACCTATCCCGGAGGGCCCCGTGGGCTGAAGTGGGAGGGGAACCAACCCTTAGTGGGCTGGGGTGCCCCCCCCCCCTTGGCCCTCCTGCGCCTAGGGTTGAAAACCCTAGGGTGGGGGGCGCACCCCACTTGCCTTGGGGGCACTTCACCCCCCTGGCCGCTGCCCCCTTGGGAGATTCCCATCTCCAGGGCCGGCGCCCCCCCAGGGGGCCTATATCAAGGAGGGGGAAGGGAGGGCAGCCGCACCTAAGTCTTGGCGCCTCCCTCCCCCTGCTACACCTCCTCCTCCTCCCGTAGTTGCTTGGCGAAGCCTCGCCGGAACCTCGCTGCATCCACCACCATTTGTCGTCTGCTGGATCTTCATCAACCACTCCTTCCCCCTTGCTGGATCAAGACGGAGGAGACGTCATGCTGACCGTACGTGTGTTGAACGCGGAGGTGCCATCCGTTCGCCGCTAGGATCTCCGGTGATTTGGATCACGACGAGAACGACTCCCTCAACCCCGTTCTATTGAACGCTTCTGCACGCGATCTACAAGGGTATGTAGATGCATCTCTCTCTCTCTCTCGTTGCTAGATGAACTCATATATGGATCTTGGTGAACGTAGGAAAATTTTATTTTATGCAACGTTCCCCGACACTTCCAGCCTATGTTGATCTTTCCTTGATGTTAAAAACTTTCCTGCTTTATCATGCGTATAGAACAAAACAGAATTCCCTTGGCGACTTATCGCATCCGGGGTCACATAAAGTATTGATAACCCGGAGTATGAACCAAAACATCATATAAAGGACGGTTTATGACTATGTTCACAATAGCATACCTGCGATCTTATTTGGTATATACTCGCCAGCTTATGTGACCCAAATCAGAGAGTTAGTTTAACTCCTGAAAGTTGGCACATATAATGTTTACCTGGCCCTTAATAACATTTATACTTACAGAGTATAATGAATAGTAAACTTAATTTCAAAGGCCTCTGATTCGAATACGACCAGCGAACCGTTCCAAAGGGGTTAAGCTAAGATTCGGATACGATCATATAGGGCCCCAGTGGCTTTGGCGATGCCGATCAAGTGGGTATCGACAGCTATGTTCTCTTTGGTTCGAATACGACCTATGTTTGAACAAGAAGCCCCCAAGTGACCATAAGAATTGTTTAATGACGTTGATTCGAATACGATCCACGTCAGACCCAAAGGGGTTAAGCTATGATTCAAATATGATCAAGAAGCCCCCAAGTGGGTTTGGCAGTATGTCGATCAATTGGGTATCGACAGCTATGTTCTCTTTGGTTCGAATACGACCTATGTTTGAACAGGAAGCCCCCAAGTGACCATGGCTAGATTCAGATATGATCATAAGCCGGACCAAAGGGAAAGCCGGATTCAGATATTATCCGCTCCCTGTTGGTTGTTTCCACCACCTGGCAAAGAAGATATATAAACCTTTGAGGGTGAAAAGAAAAGAGGTCCTACTTTATTGCTTTATATAATATAAACATTGCCAAAAAAGAAAAAAATTGATATATGTCTTGAGAGCCGGTGGCTCAAGTATAATAAGGCCGAAGATGAGCTATGTTCCACGACCGGCGGGTCTCTTCCTCCGACTTACGTGAGTCTTTGTGCTCTCGAACATCGATGAGGTAGTATGACCCGTTGTTCATATTTTTACTGACCACAAAGGGTCCTTCCCAAGGAGGGGATAGCTTGTGCCTATCAGATTGATCCTAGATGAGCCGGAGCACTAAGTCGCCTTCTTGAAAGGCTCTGCTTCTAACCCAGCGGTTGTGATAGCGGCGCAGGTCTTGCTGGTAAATCACCGAGCGGGCTATTGCCAAGTCTCGCTCCTCATCCAACAAGTCAAGTGCATCCTGACGAGCTGTTTCGTTATCAGCCTCAACGTAAGCCACCACGCGGGGTGAATCGTGCCGGATGTCACTTGGCAGAACTGCCTCTGCTCCATACACCATTAAGAAAGGTGTATAACCTGTAGATCTGTTAGGCGTTGTGTTGATGCTCCATAGTACAGAGGGTAGCTCCTCCACCCAACAACCCGGAGTTTGCTGTAAGGGGACCAAGAGCCGGGGTTTGATACCCTTCAAGATCTCTTGATTAGCTCTCTCTGCTTGACCATTAGATTGAGGGTGAGCAACAGCCAAAACATCAAGCCGAATATGTTCTCGTTGACAGAACTCTTCCATGGCACCCTTGGAGAGATTAGTACCATTATCAGTTATGATACTGTGTGGAAAGCCAAAACGAAAGATCACCTTTTTCATGAATTGAACCGCCGTGGCTGAATCACACTTACTGACCGGCTCTGCCTCAACCCACTTGGTGAATTTATCCACTGCCTCCAAAATGTGTGTCTTCTTATCCTTAGACCTTTTGAAAGGTCCAACCATATCAAGCTCCCAGACTGCAAACGACCAAGTAATTGGAATCATCCTCAATTCTTGAGCCGACACATGAGCTCTTCATGAGAATTTTTGACATCCGTCACATTTGCTGACCAGATCCTCCGCATCAGCATGAGCCGTCAGCCAATAGAAACCATGACGGAAAGCCTTGGCCACCAGAGATTTTGAGCCGGCATGATGACCAAAATCTCCTTCATGGATCTCACGTAGTATCTCCTGACCCTCCGCGGGCGACACACAACATTGAAACGCCCCAAAGATAATCAAGGTGATGTAACTCGCCATGAACAATTGTCATAGATTTGGACCGCCTGATGATTTGTCTCGCCAAGGTCTCATCCTCAGGCAACTCTTCTCGGGTCATATAGGCCAAATATGGGACTGTCCAATCCGGGATGACGTGAAGAGCTGCCACCAGCTGTGCCTTCGGGTCTGGCACTGCTAGTTCCTCCTCCGTAGGCACTTTGACAGAAGGTTTATGCAAAACGTCGAGAAAAGTGTTAGGCGGCACCGGCTTACGCTGAGATCCTAGCCGGCTTAAAGCATCAGCCGCCTCATTCTTCCTCCGATCAATGTGCTCCACTTGATAACCTTTGAAGTGTCCAGCCACATCATCAACTTCACGACGATAAGCCGCCATAAGGGGATCCTTGGAGTCCCACGTGCCTGACACCTGTTGAGCTACGAGATCTGAATCGCCCAAGCACCTTACCTGGCTCAAATTCATTTCTTTGGCCATCCAAAGACCATGGAGTAAGGCCTCGTACTCAGCTACATTGTTGGTACAGGGGAACATAAGCCGGAACACATAACAAAAATTTTCACCTCGAGGGGAAGTTAAAACAACTCCAGCCCCCGAGCCTTCCAACTTCCTGGACCCATGAAAGTGAATAGTCCAATATGTGTTATCTGGCTTCTCCTCAGGTGCCTGCAACTCTGTCCAATCATTGATAAAATCCACGGGGCTTGAGACTTGATAGCAGTCCGAGGCATGTATTTCAAACCATGGGGTCCAAGCTCAATGGCCCACTTGGCGACTCGTCCTGTGGCCTCTCTATTCTGTATGATATCTCCTAGGGGGGCAGAGCTTACCACAGTGATAGCTAGGATGACCTTGGAAGTACTGCTTCAGCTTCCGGCTTGCCATAAACACTCCGTAAACAAGTTTCTGCCAATGTGGATACCTTTGTTTGGACTCAATGAGCACCTCACTCATGTAGTAAACCGGCCGTTGAACCGGATGCTCCTTGCCAGCCTCCTTGCGCTCCACCACGATGGCCACACTGACGGCTCGGGCGTTAGCAGCCACATATAACATCAATGGCTCTCTATCAATAGGAGCAGCAAGGACCGGCGGCTCAGACAACTGTCTCTTTAAATCCTCAAAGGCAGCGTCAGCAGCATCACTCCAGACAAAAGCATCCGTTTTCTTCATCATCTGATATAGCGGCGGGGCCTTCTCACCTAACTGGCTTATGAACCGGCTTAAAGCAGCAACACGACCCGCCAGTCGTTGGACATCATTGATGCACGCCGGCTTGGCTAAGGAGGTGATCGCCTTGATCTTCTCTGGGTTAGCTTCGATGCCTATGTTTGAGACCAGGAAACCCAGAAGCTTGCCTGCAGGTACACCAAACACACACTTGTCTGGGTTAAGCATCATCTTATAAACCCGGAGATTGTCAAAGGTCTCCTTCAAATCAGATATCAAGGTTTCCTTCTCCCTGGATTTCACCATGATGTCATCCACATAAGCATGAACATTGTGCCCAATTTGACTGTGGAGACAGTTTTGTACACATCTCTGATAAGTCGCCTGGGCACTCTTGAGCCCAAATGGCATAGATACGTAGCAGAAGGCTCCAAACGGAGTGATGAAAGCCGTCTTCTCCTGGTCCTTAACTGCCATTTTGATCTGATGATAGCCAGAGTAAGCATCCAAAAAGCTCAATCGCTCGCAACCCGCTGTAGCATCGATGATTTGATCAATACGGGGGAGGGCAAAGGGATCAGCCGGACAAGCTTTATTTAAGTCCGTATAATCCACACACATTCGCCAAGTGCCGTTCTTCTTGAGTACCAGCACCGGGTTAGCCAACCACTCCGGGTGAAAAACTTCCACGATGAACCCAGCCGCTAAGAGCCGAGCGACCTCTTCCCCAATAGCTTTCCATCTTTCCTCATTGAACCGTTGAAGAAATTGCCTGACCGTCTTATACTTTGGATCAATATTGAGAGTGTGCTCAGCGAGTTCTCTCGGGGCACCCGGCATGTCAGAAGGTTTCCATGCAAAGATGTCCCGGTTCTCACGGATGAACTCGATGAGTGCGCTTTCCTATTTAGGATCCAAGTTGGCACTGATGCTGAACTGCTTGGAAGAGTCACCTGGAGTGAAGTCAACAAGCTTTTTTTCAGCGGCCGATTTAAACTTCAATGCCGGGTCATGCTCTGTAGTTGGCTTCTTTAAAGAGGTCATATCCACAAGGTCAACATTATTTTGATAAAACTTTAGCTCCTCCGCTGCACAAACAGACTCATCATAAGCCGCATCGCCTTCTTCACATTCCAAGGCTACCTTTCGACTCCCATGCACAGTGATGGTTCCCTTGTGATCCGGCATCTTGAGCTGCAGATAAACATAACACGGTCGTGCCATGAACTTGGCATAAGCCGGCGGTCCAAACAGAGCATGATACGGGCTCTTGATTTTGACTACCTCAAACGTCAATTTCTCAGCCCTGGAATCATATTCATCTCCAAAGGCCACTTCCAGTTCAATCTTGCCAAGTGGGTACGCCGACTTACCAGGCACCACTCCATGAAACACAGTGTTGGACGTCCTCAAGTCCTTATCAGTCAACCCATGCGGCGAAAGGTCTCATAATACAGAAATAGAGAATATTGATGCTGCTTCCTCCGTCCATGAGTACCTTAGTGAATTTATATCCACCAACCTGAGGTGCTACCACCAAGGCCAACTGACCCGGATTATCAACCCGGAGGGGGTGATCTTCCCTGCTCCATATAATGGTCTGCTCGACCACCTCAAATAACGGGGAACCGCGGCTCAACAGAATTCACGGTCCTCTTATGAATCTTACGGTCACGTTTGCACAAATTAGTGGTGAACACATGGTACGCCCACCATTCAGCTGCTTTGGGTGGCTTTGATAACTTTATTCTTCTTCTTGTCCCCCTTGACCAGTGCTTTGTTGATCATAGCCGCCTTTGACTTCCTGGCCGGAACTTGAACCGCCGCCTGGCCATGAAAGCCGCTGCCCTGAACCGCCGCCCGATCCATGACTGCCATCAAACATGTTGGAATTCTTGAAAGCCTTCATGATCGCGCAATCTTTCCATAAGTGGGTGGCGGGTCGTTCCTGAGTGCCGTGTCTCAGGCAAGGCTCATTAAGAAGCTGCTCAAGAGATGGGCCTGACCCGCCAGATCGAGGGGGCGGTTTTCCCTTACGTCTCTGATTGTTACCCTGTGCATTGGCATTGGCCACAAACTCCGGGTTACCCTCCGCCTTACGCTTGTTGCCTCCTTGATTTGCTGGGTTATCTGCTTGACCCTTTCCATTGCCGTTCTTCTTTCCCTTCCCTGTCTTTTCCTCATCAGACGCGGGATCCTTGGTACTATCAGAATTGGCGTATTTGACTAAAGTCGCCATCAGCGTACCCATATCATTGCAATCACGCTTAAGGCGCCCCAGTTTCTGCCTCAGCGGCTCAAAGCGGCAATTCTTCTCCAACATGAGGACTGCAGAGCCGGCATCCATCTTATCGGACGAATGTATTATTTCCTTGACCCGGCGCACCCAATGAGTTGTGGATTCACCCTCCTCCTGCTTACAATTGGTCAAGTCCATAATTGACATAGATTGCTTGCAAGTGTCCTTGAAGTTCTGGATAAACCGGGCCTTTAGCTCTGCCCATGAACTAATGGAATTGGGTGGCAAACCCTTTAACCAAGACCGGGCCGTTTCGTCTAACATCATGGTGAAGTACTTAGCCATTGCTGTGTCGCTAACCTCCAGGAGCTCCATGGCCATCTCGTAACTTTCGATCCATGCCCCGGGCTGTAAGTCGGCCGTGTAATTCGGCACCTTTCGAGGTCCCTTGAAGTCGCGGGCGACGTACATCCCTGAGCCGGCACCAAACAAGGAACACCGCGGTTCTAGTAGCCACTCCTCCTCCAATGTAAGTCGCTTGATACTGGGAGATCTTGATGAGCCGCCGGCTGAGCCGCTAGCTGAGCTACCCGCTCGTCCTCCTGACGTATTCGGTCTTGCACCGGGTTATAGCCACTGGGCTGGTCACGACGCTGGGCATTGCTTGACAAAGCTTCTGACTCCATGTGCCCGCTGTAACTCGGACTCCGGTTTTGACGAGGCGGTGCTAGCCAAGGCGGAGGAGTTGAATGAATCCTGTCCCGGCTGTAAGAATAGGTCTCTTGATGAGCCAGGGCCGTCTGAATAAGTTCTCTGACCCTCCGGGTCTCCACATTGTCGGATCATCACCGTCCCATCGAAAGCCGCCAAACGCGCCGATGTTGCGATTAAGTTTTCCATGGGGTTGGAAAAGTGACCCGGTGGTATTGGTACATAGCGGGGTGGGGCCATACTCCCATGAGGTGGTGCCATCTCCCGAAGCTGAGCCGGTCCTCCCGCTCCGGCTGTTGTGACCTGATTTGCCTCGGGCGGGTTGCTAGGGCCGGCCCCGGGTGTAGTGAAGAGGTTCCAAGGGTCGTAAACCGGAGGCAAACGGGATTGAGTTTTCTGGTGCCTCCTTCTCATTACTTCATTAGACGCGTTTAAGCTCATATTAAGCTGGAAAGCCTCTGACTGGAGTTGCTGCACCCGTGCATCCAAAGCCGCCCGCTTTGTAGCTAACCTGGTGTCCTCAGCTGCCAAGGCCTCCTTGGCCCGGGCTATCTCCTCATGCACCTTTGCCACCTCCGCGTTATGCTCATCTTGATTTGCAGGAATAACCGTGGCGGTTAACAGGGCCGTCAGTTTATCCATAAGATCCATCAGCACCTGAGCCGGCGGGCGCACAGGGCCTCGTGCCCCGGCCGATCCTGATCCGGACGTTATTGCTGTTGTAGCCGTTGAGTTTTGACCGGGTTGAGTACCAGCCATAAAGACTCCTGCCCAGCTTGGCGGCTCATAGGAATCCGGAATACTAGAGTCGTCGGAACAGCCCCCAAGCATGCCCTCATGTACTTGATACAGCGAATATGTTGAACCGGCGAACGAGTCACCGTCAGAAAGGACAGCCGTCTCACCATCATGTTCAGATCCTTTAGAAAGTTCCTCTCCGTGGATGCAGCCCACGAAGGCACGCTTCATGCTGGGTTGAACTCGGGCGGGTCTCGCACGCTGAGCCGTCTCGACGAGGTCGGTGCAGTTGTCCGGCTCAGGACCCGACTCACCAATCCGGCCGATGAAGACGTGGATTCCGCCAAAGGGGACCCGGTACCCATACTCAATTGAGTCGGCGTCGGGGCCCCAGCCTTCGTTGTCGATGTAGATCTTGCCGCGACGACTTTTGGTCATCCGGCCCACTGCGTATCCCTTGAGCCCTTCGAAGCTGCCCTTCAAGAACTCAAATCCACCGTGCGCTGGCCCCACGGTGGGCGCCAACTGTCGTGGAATTGTCACGGCAGATGTCCTCTTGCAAGGACTTAGTCGGGACAAAGGACACGAGAGAGTTATACTAGTTCGGCCCCTTACGGTGAAGGTAAGGCCTACGTCTAGTTGGGTTGGTATTGCTTGATGTTTCGATAACCAGGGAGCGAGATACGCTATGTCCGGCTCTCGAGGAGTTGTTTCTTGCCCTAAGCCGCCAGCGGGTCGTCCCCTTATATACACGAGTTGACGCCTGCGACCTCTGAGTCCCGGCGGCTTATAGGCGGTGTCCGCTCGGTGATTAGTTAATTCTAGCTTATAATACAAGTCATGCCATCATGGCGGTTTATCACTATGGGCCTTAAGTCGCCTATGGGCCTTAGACCCTTTATTGAACCGCCATCTTCATGCTTGGTCTTGGGCTTCTTCTGATGAGTCTCTCTTTGCGTAACCCGGCCCCTCCTGGGCGGCTTACACAAATAGTCATATCCCCAACACTCCTCGCCTCGGATGATCCAGGATACCCACCTTATACGGTTCATGTGCCGAGCAGTTGCAAGATGTATGTCCACACATGCCCCGCGGACCTCTTCTTCCTGAGGTTTGATTACATCTTCCAGATGTTTCAAATGAGGACACTCGATTTTACGTTTGACCGCCTGTATGCGCTGCACATGAACTACATCGTCAGGAGAGAGCAAGTCACCGGTCTTGCGGTCGCGGACCCATACTACATGCATGAGGGCTTCTTGTCAATCAACGACGGCAACCGTCAATATGCGAGTCAGTACATCGAAGAATTCTTGGTCAGCAATAAGGACAAAGAAACGATTCTCCTACCTTATCATCCTGTAAGTCATCCGCGGATAGCACTATAACACATACATCCCTTCGTGCATTTCAATAGTTACTTTGCACGCATGGAGGCTAAACTTGATCGTGTATTTTTCTTGTGGCCGGGGGGGTGTCGTGCCGTTCTCATTGTTCTTTACCCGCGTTACTCTCGCGCTCTATATTTGGACCCGTCGAAGAACATATAGAAGAAAGATTACACACACATAAAGTATGTTACGACAGAGCTATGCTGGGCTTCAAAGATGCGGGTGGCTACATCAATGCAAAAAAATAAAAATAAGACCGGGCTTTGTTTCAGCCACAAGATCGACTTACATTGCATCCAAAGAACCGGCAAGAAGTGAGAATGATGGATTCTACGTCATCCATCTAATGATGGGGTACAGAAGGGATGTGCAATCACTTTGCATGAAATCTTCATCCGATACACATATCCAGAGATGGGTTGAAGCCTTTGGAGTTGTGCCGGATAATCGACTTCGAAATGATTTCTACCGGACCCAACAGGAAATTGCGTCCATCATCATGAAAGATGTCTCGAAGAGAATGGGATGTTCTACGGCAGCCCAATATCGTGAGCTGACGTCCGAACCCGCATTGCTCTACAGCGTCAGGACATGACACCTTTCACTAAGCTTGGTGACACCCTCCCGGATATGGACAGATGGGGAGAGTGCACTGCTTAAAAACAAGGGACAAATGCATTTTTGCCCCTAGTTGGAACCTACCCATGGGTTTTGCCCTTACTTTTCGACTCTGCTCAGTTTTGCCCTTAGATTTTCCTCCGAGGTCGCCCGAATGCCCTTTGACCGTTTGACCAATACTTTGAAAATTCATAACAAATTGATATGAACTCAGAAAAATGCAAATAAGATATAAAAATGTTCAAATAAACATTACTTTTATGTGTATGTCATGTGCATTCAGGAAAAAAGTACCGTTTAAACTACCTAAGTTTATTAATGTTTTTAACATTATTAAAAATAAAGAAGTATAAATAATACTATTTCCAGGAATAAAAATTACATGCAAATGTAGGTGACGTTTTCTAAACATCATGATATCTTATTTGCATTTTTCTGAGTTCATATCAATTTGTTATCAAGTTTCAAAATAATGGTCAAAGTCGTTTGAACATTCATAAAAAGTTGATAGGAACTCAAAAAAAATGCAAAAAAGATATCAAGATGTTCAGAAAACATCACCTACATTTGCATGCAATTTTTATTCTTGAAAAAACTATTTTTATACCCTTTTATTTTTAATAATGTTAATAACATTAATAACCTCGGGTAGTTTAAACAATACTTTTGTCCTTAATGCAAATGATATGCACATAAAGGTAATGTTTGTCTGAACATTTTGATATCTTATTTGCATTTTTCCAAGTTCATATGAATTTGTTATGAGTTTTCAAAGTATTGGTCAAACGGACAAAGGGCATTCGGGTGACCTCGGGGGCATATCTAAGGGCAAAACTGAGCAGAGTCAAAAAGTAAGGGCAAAACCCGTGGGTATGTTCCAACTAGGGGCAAAAATGCAATTGTCCCTAAAAACAATGTGTCTGTTTAGTTACTTGTTACTTTCTGTACGATGAAACTTCGAATCTCTCAGTACGATGAAACTATTAGATGTATGGTGCCGCGCTCTAGTTAATTACTTTCGATACGATGAAATTTGTTAACTATGTTTACTATATATGTTGCTTCTATTTCATAACTGTTTTGTTGAATTCGCTTCATGGTATATATATGTGCATCTCTGACAGGTATATAGATCAACGATAGCGAGGAAGTGGTATGCCGTGTATGTAGGGCATGTTCCGGTGTGTATGATGAGTGGCAGTGTCAGGCCCAAGTCTCTGGCTTCTCCGGCGGAAGCCAGAAAGGGTTTGATAGCAGAGCGAAAGCCGAAGCTAGTTACTTGAGATTCATAGCACAACAGGGGATTCAGAACCAGCGCCGCTGCAAAAACTACTACATAATGCCTCTTTTGATCATCCTGATCGCTCTTATCTTCTATGCGGTCATATCATAGTCTACATAGATGATGAAACATGAGTATGTGACCATGTAGTTGCATGTATTGAGAACTTGTAATGACTTGTAACGCTATTTCGAGACATGTGTTCGACCATGATTGATGATGATGAGATATTTGAGACATGTCGAGACTTCTAATAACTTTGGCTCATCGATGGCTCACTTGCTTTTCAATGAATATGCATGTTATTGTATAAACGGTGGATCTGTTTAATTGTGTACAGAGCCAAAACGCAAAAAAAAATAATACAAAAGTTAGCAGTGGCGTGGGGGTAAAGATTACGGTAGCACTCAAATGTGATGGTATTTGGCTAGCTCCACGCGTTGTAGATAAATATCAGTAGCGCTGGGTGGAAGCGCGCTACAGCTACTTTAGCTACCAGTAGCGCTGGGTTAAACAAGCGCTACTGCTAAAAAAATAGCTGTAGCGTCGTAGCAGTAGCGCGCCTACCCTGCTACTAATAGTAAAAAACCAGCGCTACTGGTAAGGGTTTTCCTAGTAGTGGGCATATATCCGAGATGGTCCACGTTTGTGAAGAGTATCTCAAACCCTGTGCCAGGAGGCAAGAACTCCCACTTTGCCAAGTGTCATGAGGCTTGCCGGAAGGATGTCGAGCAGGCATTTGGTGTGCTCCAATCTCGATTTGCTGTTATCCAGTACCCCGCTCAGACCTGGTCAAAAGATCAAATGTGAAAGGTCATGACTTGCTGTGTCATCTTACACAACATGATCATTGGGAGCGAGCAGGAAGAGCCAGTGTTTGACATTGAACCATATTACAGGCAGGGTCCTTTTGCCCAAGTTGATCACCAAGTTAATCACCAGCTACCGGCAACCTGGACTGCCTTCCTCAATATGCATCAGGAGATCTGAGACCCACAGGTGCATCAACAACTGTAGCAGGATCTGGAGGAGCACCTATGGAGGCTCAAGGGCTGGTAAGGGTTTTTATTTGTTGAACTATATGATTTGTATTGATTTGTTGAACTATTTAATTTTTATTGATTTTTTGTGATGAACTATGTGATAAAAAATAGCTTCTATTGAATTTGCGCTGAAGCACGCAGAATATGGGCCGAAATTGGTCAATTTGCGATGATAGTGGGCAATTTGCGCCGAAAATGGGCTAAAAAGTGGGTCGAAATCGGCGCCTGGGGGCGGCGGCTGGGAACCCGACCATCCCCACCCTGATTTTTCCGCCGGCGCGCCTCCAAGCGGCGCTATGTCAAGCCCCTGGGACCGAACGGCTGAAGATGCTCTTACATCGAGGGAAACCGAGAGAGTACTCCCTCCGTCTAGGTGTGTAAGTCATCTTACGAAAACCAAATAATCCCAAAAACACTTAGGCGCGGTACATTAACTCTCATCTCGTTTCTTGTTTCGTGACATATCAACCAATAAGAGATGTGGGTCATGCATGCTTTAAATGATTTGAGACTACCAAACACGACATGCATTGGTCAGTTCGTTGCATGCATTGTTATTAATTAGCAAAAACACATTAAGTTCTCTCGTTTTCCCCTCCACCTTGATCACGGTGCGCAACGTAAGATGACTTACACACCTAGACGGAGGGAGTAGTATTGATTGAGTGGTTATTACTGAGGCGTGTGAATCTGAGGGTAAGCATAGCAATATCACCTATTCATTCATCTCGTACTACGTGTACACACACCTTCCAACCTTGCCCGTTGCAATAATTTATTACGGTACGTTCCAACCAACTTAACCGGAGACCGGCCCTTCCTTCCGTCTCGGCTCCCCTCTCAGCTGAGCTCAGTCCTCACTCCACGTCCGCGTCTCCTGCTGACTCCTCCTCCTCCTCCTTGCCCGGTTCCTCGGATCACCATCGTCACCCTCCCATCCATGGCTTCTCCAAGGTTCAATCCTGTGCGAAGTTCTTGACTCCTTTGTCTTCTCGCCCCTGCAGTTTATGTCCTTGTCACGTGATTACTCCCCTAGGATTTTCCTCATATCTCTGAGATTTCTCGCAGAAGATTTGACTGCATTTTTTTATGATGAGGAGCTGAATGTTTCTGATGTTGTTCTTGGGCTGCACAGGGCAGTGATTGATTGATTGATTAGGGGGGAGGGGAGAAGGGGTCGATACAGAGGGGAGGGCGGATGTCGATGGAGATCCAGGAGGAGGACTCCGGCGAGACGGCGCCGGAGATGGAGGCGCCCGGCGTGAGCACGGTGGCCATCGCGGTGAGCGGGAGCAGGAGCAGCAGGCACGCGCTCAAGTGGGCCCTCGACAAGTTCGTGCCAGGCGGGAGGGTCCTCTTCCGGATCCTCCATGTCCGCCCACCCATCACCATGGTGCCCACTCCAAGTCAGTCTTCTCTTTCTCATTTTTTTTTCATTTCATCTCTGCCTGTGCCTCCTACCAGTAAACTGTATGAATTTACAGTTCTTGATGTCTCAACAAGATTTTTTTTTTTTTTTTTGCAGTTTTAATAGGCCATGAACCTTTTGCTATTATGACTGCTAGTTAAAAATACAGTTTCAGACTGTCATTATTTTTTTTACAATGACTGGCATTTCTATGCAAATCGGATAGGTCAGTTTTGGTTTTGCTAGCTTCACACTGTTAATAATCAGTCCAAATAATTGATCTTCACAGTAGCAGCATCTATGAACAATTTTTATGGGTACAGTGTCACAAGGTCCCACCTACCAGAACACCAACTGCAGAGTGCAGAGTTTTGTCCTTGGGCGTACTCCATTATTGTTAGGTTGATGTCTTGATGAATATGAATTTTTGTTGTACTAAATGTGGGCAATTTGTGATTTAAGGGTATACCTGCTGTTCTTTAGTCGTTGCCAATTATTCAGAACACTGACCTGACCTGCTGTTCTTCTTCCTCTGATGACAGTGGGCAATTACATCCCAGTCTCGCAAGTGCGCGACGATGTGGCATCGGCATACAGGGAAGAACTGGAATGGCAAGCGAGGAACATGTTGCTCCCTTACAAGAAGATGTGTGCTCAGAGACAGGTTCACCAGCTTGCGCAATTGCCTGATTTACCATGCGATTTGCAGTTAACATAACTCATGAAATCTGATACAGATAGTGATATGTTTTGCTCTGTTTGATTAACAGGTGGAAGCTGAGGCTGTTTTACTTGAATCTGATGATGTGCCGGCTGCTATAAGCGAGGAAATCGACAAATTCAACATTGGCAAGCTGGTCTTGGGCTCCTCATCGAGAAGCATATTCCGAAGGTACATTCTGATTGTTGTCACTTCAGCATAAGAAAACTTTTAGGATGACTAGATGGAGCACTGTGATAAATAGTCAGAAAACCTTAAGCATTTGGTAGGATAGGATGATCGTTGTCTTCTCATTTAATTCCCCCAGCTACCAGCCTAACACTGAAGGTTGCACTGCAACTACTACTGGATTGCAATATGAAAAATTGCAGAGAATTTCAGATGAACAATTCTTTATGAAAAAAAATCCTAGTACAACATAGGATGAGAAATGCCTATCACAACCTTAATCATGTCGTTATCATTGTTAACTACTTGCAGGAAGCTCAAAGGAAGCAAGACTGCAACCAAAATCTCCGAATGCATTCCAAGCTTCTGTACGGCATACGTGGTTTCAAAGGGCAAACTGTCATTCGTGCGCTCAGCTACATCTGATGCCTGCGAAACACCCAAGACCGTATCTTCTTCAACCGTTTCTTCTCCTAGCTCCAGAAGCCTTTCCAGTGCGCCCTCAGGTAATACTCAAGTCTGCATTTGGTTTTGGTTTCTGAATATGTGTTGGTTACACCTGTCAACTTATGATACAGAAAAAGTTGTTTCTTCGGAAAAAGTTAATCAATTGAATTTGGATCAGCAGCTTAACCTCAGTAGAACCACCAAACTTTCAGGAACATGCCTTCAAAAACAGGAACATAAATGTATTAGTGTTACTAACTAATCTGTCTACTGCAGAGTGCGCTGACAGAAATGGAGCAGCAGCTGTATTATTCCGCCAGTCTTCTCTGTCATCGCAACGTGATCACGCACTCGCAAACATAAACAGGAGAGCTAGCCCTTCAGGCAGTGGAGGCCGAGAGATCTCTTACCATGCTGACACAACCCTGATGACAAGTTCACACTCGATCGCATCGGGAGCACAGCTCAGTAGCAGCAGCAGCAGTGGGGATTCAGTTTACAAGAGCTTCCGAAGAGACAGTTCCCCAGACATCCCTGACCTGCAGGCAGCAGTTTCAGAACTTGCAACAAACCTCAAGCATTCTCATGACCAGGTAGGAATTTACTCTTTAAATAAAAACAGTATTCCCTTTGCTTCAGCAAAAACAAAAGATAATGGAAGAACTCGTCATACGACGCACACAGCCAAAGTAACATATGCGTCCAAGTGTATGTGCAGTTTATGAACTTTCTTTGCTAAGCAGGATGATTTGAAGCTTCAAATTAAGAGCATGAAGGTCAAACTGCGACATCTTCAGAAGCTTCACGAGTGTGCTCACACTGAACCGGTCGACTCCGCTCAGAAAGTAAGGGTTTACTTCCAACTGATCTATAAAGTGTGTAACAATATGCAAGGTTTTTAACCGTTTCTTGTTGAAACCTTGCTGTTAGTTACACAACAACTTGGGCATCCAGCGTGTCGAGCACGAAATCAAGCTTCGAGAAATCGACCTGACAGAAGAAATGGTGAGGAGATTGCTAAGGCGAATGGAGAGAGAAGAAGAGGAGGTGGCCGAAAGAGAAGCTCAGCCTATACAAAGCTCTTCTGGACAGAAAGCAGCAGAGGGTGATGGTGATCACCAAAATGCTGGAGAGATCAACACAGGACTGAAAAATGCCGGACGATATTTAACCGAGTACAATAGGTACTCATGGGAGCATATCCAAGCAGCGACTTCATCGTTTTCAAGTGATCTTGTGATTGGTAAGGGGACATATGGAACAGTCTACAAAGCTAAGTTTCAGCATACTGTTGCGGCAGTGAAAGTTTTGAACTCCCTGGAAGGTTTTGGAACTCAGCAGTTACAGCAGGAGGTACTGTATTTACCAGCTGCTCATTACAACAAGCGTGGTTATTTGCAAACACAATTAGTTAATTTTAAGAAATTCCTGAGTTAATATTAGCCATTACTTTGGATGATCTAGTGACTCATACCTATTATTAATAGGTGAGAGCCTATAAATGAATATATAGGGCTAATATGGACTTTGCATGTCACCGAAATGAGGAAGTAAATCATATTGTCATTAAAGCACAATGGTAAATAAGAGAAAATATAGTTATTTTAATTAATGCTATTTATATTTCTATCTGGCTAGGCTACACAATGAGATCATGTTTCTTATTTTCAACATGATTTCAAATCTTGATCAAAAATATTCATCATTGAACTAGGACGGTGAGATCAAATATTCATTTTACATCTTAGAAGGTAAGAGAAGCATCTTAAAACTGCTCAAGAAAATTAAATCCAAACAGACATCAGAGTTTGGTTAACACCAGACACACACCTATGACTTGTTTTTGTTTGTTGAATCCAAAACAAAACAGAATTCCAATTCATTATTTACAAATGAACTGTGACTAGAACATTTTAAGGTTTTTTAATCACAATCAAAGAGAATTCCAATCCAGCTTTTAGAAATGGACTATCACTGCAACATGTATCTGTATTCTGAACTTTCGTTTTGCAAGTGCTAATCTCGTCTTACTGCATGCAGCTGGAGGTCCTGGGCAAGATCCGGCACCCTCACCTGCTGCTGCTGCTGGGCGCCTGCCCGGAGCGCGGCTGCGTGGTGTACGAGTACATGGAGAACGGCAGCCTGGACGATGCGCTCCACCACTGCCGGAACGGCACGCCGCCGCTCGCCTGGTACGACCGCGTCCGGGTCGCCTGGGAGGTGGCCACAGCCGTCGCCTTCCTCCACAGTGCCAGACCGGACCCCATCATCCACCGCGACCTCAAGCCGGCCAACATCCTGCTCGACCGGAACCTCGCCAGCAAGGTCGGCGACGTCGGGCTTTCCACGGCACTGCTCCACCACCCGGGCACCGGAGGTGGAGGAGGCCAGCAGCAGTCCACGATGGTGAGGAACACGACGCCTATGGGCACGTTCTGCTACATCGACCCGGAGTACCAGCGGACGGGCGCCGTGTCGGCCAAGTCAGACGTGTACGCGCTCGGCGTGGTAATGCTGCAGCTGCTCACGGGGCGGACATCGCCGCTGGGGCTCGCCCACGCCGTGGAGACCGCACTGGAGGAAGACGGCGGTGACTCCTTCACGGAGATGCTGGACGCAACCGCCGGGCAGTGGCCGCCGGAGGAGGCGCGGGAGCTGGCCGCACTTGCGCTGCGGTGCACAGAGATGCGGCGCAGGGACCGGCCCGGGCTGCGCGAGCACATCCTCCCGGCGCTGGAGCGGATCAAGGACGTCGCTGCCAGAGCCGCCAGGGAGACGAAGGCCCTTCTCCTCCGGACAGCATCATCGTCAGCGGCGCCGGGCCACTTCCTCTGCCCCATTCTTCAGGAAATCATGGAGGACCCATGCGTTGCCGCCGACGGGTACACCTACGACCGGAAGGCGATCGAGACATGGGTGAGCATGAAGGACAAGTCGCCGATGACCAACCTCCGGCTGCCGAGCAAGAGCCTCATCCCCAACCACTCGCTCCGGTCGGCCATCATGGACTGGAGCTCCAAGAACAGATGATGATGCACACAATGTTAGATAGACCTTGTGCAGAAATAGTCTTGGGAAATATAGCTTTTGTGTTGTGTAGGTACACCGAAATGTGCATGTGATTCCTCGGAAAAATATGAAATGTGAATAAACAAAAAATCACTCTTATCATTTACTTTTCTTTACATTAAAATTAAAAAATCCAGTAGGGAAACCTACTATTATTCTCCTAAAAAATCATTTATTTTCCTGAGGTGTACCGTTTTGCAGACTTGTTGAGAATTACTACAAGATATTTCAGCTATATACATCGAGATGTCCATGTGATTCCTCACCATTTGGTTGCCAGCTTCTGTACATACTGTGCAGAAAAAGAAGAGGCCGTACTGGCCATTGTGGAATAACACCAGGTCTATTCATATATACGACTAGAATTCAGACGTTATGAAAGCCGGCAACACGCTACATTTTCAGCTTTCAGCTTCGACCAACAGCGTTATTGTTTCAGGGTCATTCACAGAGCAAGAGCGAAAGATAATTCAACCAAGTTTACCTACTTCAGGTTTTCAATGTCTTGACAAATGCCAGCATCGCAGAAGCTTAGAGGATTTTCAAAGCATTTCAGTATAAGAAACAATCTTTCTGGATCCAGCATCTAAGAGATAGTCCATAGCTTACCAAAGTGTCGTAATCATCTCCGAGTTCGCTGCTCATTCAAGGCCACAATAACAAGACCCCTTCAACCTTTGACTGAAACAATGAAACTGGATCAGTTCCTTTTCTACGTTTTGTTCTCTCCCCTTGTCTTGTGTCGCTTGTGCTTTTGATTACAGAGGCTGGTGCCTGGACGGCTGCAGTATTGTATTCTACGCAATTTTATTCTAGCGGCCTGCAAGCTAATGTTATAACTGATCACTAAGTAAGTGAGCAGTCAAACCATAAGACAAACAAGCTTTCCAAATGATGTTGATAAGAAGGAAGCTCTTGGAGGGGCCGAGAGCTGGTTACCTTTGGTTAGTCAGAACCATGATAATCGTCTTGCTGCTCCTTCTCGGCTTCCAGCCATTTGTCTCAGCTACTCTATTGGTTTACCTCTGCAACGTTAGCAACTCCAGCATGAACAATGGCACCTACCAAGGCAACCTTGAGCTCCTATCCAAAGTGCTATCCAGGAGTGCCTCGTCCAAACAAACCCTCCTCACCAAGGGATCCGTCGGAACCAACCAAGACCGCACATACGGCGTCGCGGTGTGCCATGGCGACATCGCTGGCCTCACCCCAGCCTGTCCCAGATGCATCGCCAGAGCATTCCACAATGCGTGGCGGTTGTGTGCATCCGACGACACACATATCCTGTATGAGGACTGCATCGTCCACATCACTGCCACGGACCTTATCTACGACTCCAATGTTGTGCTAAAGAGGTTGCTCATCTTTGCGAACCGCGAATTTGAGGCTTGGGATCGCATGCCCATCGAGGTGAGGGCCAAGTACACTGAGGTCAACATTGATTACAACATCAAAGTGCTGCTTCAAGAGACAGCAAAACAGGCAGCGTACCACTCGACAATGAGGTACGCCACTGGCCGCATGGATGTGAACAGCACATTCCCGCTGCTCTACTCTCAGGCGCAGTGCAACCTGGACCTGCCGCCGGGTGACTGCTGGGAATGCCTCTACCATATCCAGAGCACGACCAAGAGTTTCTTGAACCAGCAACTTGGTGAATGGATTGCTGGTATGTGGTGCAATCTCAGGTACAGCCCGCGTCCCTTCTATGAGGGCCAGCCAATGAAACAGATCACCTGGTCAGATCCAACAACAAACATGATGATACCCCAGCCAGCGCCAGGGCCAGTTGGTGTACCAAGGCAGAAAGATGAGAATAAGCCGGTTGTTTCGCCCGGCCCGAAACACAAGAGTAAGCAACAGGGTTCTTTTTCCCCAAAAAATAGGTCGTCTTCCTCTTTTTTTTTGTTCTAACAAGCATTTGCATTATCTGTATCTATCTACTATTTTTTCTCTTTTTACATTATTCCAGTCACATCTTTATGACCCTAAAATTGACTATAGTGCAGCATCCTTACAGTGCCAGGTCACCTTCAAATGGCACCCATCATACTCAAGCGTCGAGTTAAATGAAATTATACACTTGGTGGGTCTATATTTCTCTAATGGTATAGAGTAGATCTAAGGTAGAACTGACTGTAATAATTTCTCTAATGGTATAGGGCCAGTTGACGAATAGGTTAGCGTATGAAGAGTGAGCGGCTTGTATGACTTATGCATATACAGCACCTTCGGATATATAGATCTAATGGCCATGACTTAGTTTCAATGACATTGAAGGGAATAATCAATTCATCTGGCTGATTGCTAAACATTGAGCAATGCTTCAACTTGCGAACTTACATTCGATGCAACATTAGATTCTATTACATGTCAGAATATTCCTCAAAAATAACGAAGTAAGTCCACTTTCAACCCACTTTTCAACCTTGAGATTCTAAACCGTTTGTTTTCAACCTTGAGCTCCAAAACCATTTGTTTTCAGCCTTGAACTGCTGAATCTTACTACTGTGTAATACATGCAAAGAATTTTCTAATGAACTAAGTAACTAACCACCTGCCTTTGTCATGAAATCTTCCATTTTAGGGCATGTAATAAAGGTTTTGATCATTACCACGGTTGTGCTTCCACTAGCATCATTGTTCTGCTTCATGATTTGGTTTCGATTGATCAAAAGGCATGTAACAGGTCAGTTACAAAAATGCTACTCTACTCATACATTTTTCAAGCCATTTAGATTCATAGATACTTTGAGTCAGCAGTACCCGAAAGGAGTACATAAACTCTGGTTTCTGAATTTAGGTAAAGTGAGCTCACAGGAAGATGAAGAACTAGTATGGGGAATAGGAAGGAGTTCAGAGTTCACGTTTTTTGACTTTTCACTAGTATCAGATGCAACAAGTAACTTCTCAGATGAAAATAAATTGGGACAAGGTGGTTTTGGCCCAGTATACAAGGTAAGAACACTTTTTTTTTTGAATTTTCACCAGGGGGGGGGGGGGGAGAGAACTCCCCCACCTGAATATATTTCTCAAACCCAACACCGAGTACATTGGTACAAATGCCGGGGAGGCAGCAGAGGGGAGGAGGCAGGGGGCGAACCCCCGACCACTATGTCACATGCAGTGTGTGTGTTCTATCCGTGCAGGGCCAGCAGCCACGCATCAACATGACCACGATCCATAGAGCGAAACCGGCCGCGCCAGAGGATGGCGTCGTCACAGCAGGCCTTCAAAGTGGTGGCCAGGGACGGCGCTTCCCGCCTGAACACCACCGCATTCCGCCGCTTCCAGAGGTGCCAGCAGCAGAGCTGCACGAACGCATGCGGCGAGGCAGCGCCAACCGCCATGGAGGCGTCGAATAGGTGCAGGTCGCGCACACAAGCCCCAGAGGTGGGAAGGCGCAAAGAGCACCAGAACGCACACGCGAAGGGGCAGCCGAAGATCAAGTGATCAGGCGTCTCCAAGCTCGCCCCACACTCGGGGCACCCGGCGCCCTGCAGCTCGACGATGTATTTCTTCAGAAGGTTGTCCCAAGTGTGGATACGGCCGAGCGTCAGTAGCCAGGCGAAGAACCGGACCCGGGAGGGCGCCGGCGTACTCCAGAGAAAGGCGGCATTCTCCACCACCTCACCGCCCAGGCGGAAGAGTCCATAGGCTGCGGTCGACGCCAGCCGCCCGCCCTTCTGATCACAGAGCACCAAGCTTCGGTGGTCGGCCTCGCCGGCGCCCCCCCCCCCCCCTCCCGCGCCCCCGATGAGTTGGAGCAGGAGTAGGCGTTCCCTGGCGGCAGCAGTGGATAGCCGGGGCACTAGCACCGCGTCCAGCCCGAGGTGGCGTACGGCCCATACCGAGACCTCCGAGCAGGTCGCATGCGAGGCCAGAGCCGGGAAAGCACACCGCACGGGCCCGCAGGGCAGCCAATGATCCTCCCAGAAGGCTGTCATCCTGCCGTCCCCCAACGAGACGCGGGTGAGAGCGCGGTAGACAGGCATAAGCCCGCGGAGAGCGCCCCAGTGCTCGCCAGCGAGCCCCGAGCTACGGGGGTCCAGAAGAAGGCGCTCCCCCAAGGTGCCCCAAACCCAGGTCACCCAGTGGGACAAGGGGATGGAGTGGAGTCGGTGTAGGATCTTCAGAAGGAGGGCATCATTCTGCGTGGTGAGGTGACGGACCCCCAGCCCCCTCTCCTCCTTGCTGCGGCACACCCGCTCCCAGGCAACGAGACATCACAAGACCGGAGGCTCGCTCGGCCGCGTTCCAGAGGAAAGAGCGACGGAGGGAGTCCAGCGCCCGTACCACCTTGGGAGGCAGCCTGAGCGCGCCCATGGCATAGATCGGAATGGCATCCAGCACAACGTTGATGAGGACCAGCCGCCCCGTCGGAGAGAGGAGGCGGGCACGCCAGCCGGCCAGGTACCGGTCGACCTTGGCGATGATGAAGTGGAAATCCGCCAGGGAGAGTTTGTGGCACGACAGCGGGAGCCCGAGGTAAGTCTGCGGGAACCCCTCCACCCGACACCCCATGGCTGCCACGATCGCGGCCAGCGTGTCCGCATCCACGTTCATTGGGACCAACGTGCTCTTCGAGTAGTTGATGACGAGGCCGGTAGCCGCGGCGAACTCGTCTAGGATGGAGCGCAGCCGGGCCGCCGCGGACGCACACGCACGCATGATGATGAGCGTGTCGTCCGCATACTGCAACACTAGGGGCGGCCCCCCCTCCAGCAGTGGATGACGTAGAAGATCGTCACGGCGGATCAGCCTCTAGAGCACGTCGGCGACGAGAAGGAAGAGGTACGGGGAGATGGGATCCCCCTGCCGCAGCCCGCAGCGAAGGGGGAACCACTTCCCCGGGACGCCGTTGAGCAGGACCGCGGAGCGCGAGGAGCGGAGGATCAGGTCCATCCAATCGCACCAAAGCTCAGGGAAACCCCTAGCCAGCGCGATCACACGCAGGCTCTCCCAGTTGATGCAGTCGAAGGCTTTGGAGAAGTCCAACTTGAAGACGATGGTGGGGGCGGCACGCTTGTGGCAACATTGCACCATCTCCGCAGCGTAGACGAAATTCTCGGCAATGCTCCGCCCGGGGATGAACCCGGATTGGTCCTCGTCGATCAGAAGCCCGATCTGCCGCTGCAGCCTGGTGGTGAGCCCACGAGACCGACCACCGAAGCTTGGTCATCTGTGATCAGAAGGGCGGGCGGCTGGCGTCGAGCGCAGCCTATGGACTCTTCCGCCTGGGCGGTGAGGTGGTGGAGAATGCCGCCTTTCTCTGGAGTACGCCGGCGCCCTCCCGAGCCCACGGCAATTAAGAACACATTTATGCATGTAGACAAAGAGAAGAAGAAACCTAGCTTGCATCAATAGGTAAAATTGTACGACACAGTTGGTTTCATACATGTACCTTTGACTTTACCCACAAACCTGGGGGGCGTGGGGCGAGCTTTTATTTTGTGAGATGATATCACTGATCGAACTCTTTTAAACCTCCACAGGGTCAGCTACCGAAAGGATCAGAGGTAGCAATTAAGAGACTAGCTTCACAGTCAGGGCAAGGTTTCACCGAGTTCAAAAATGAAGTCCAACTCATAGCTAAGCTCCAGCACACAAATTTGGTTAGGCTCTTGGGATGTTGCTCTCAAGGAGAGGAGAAAATATTGATATATGAATATTTGCCAAATAAAAGCTTGGACTTCTTTATCTTTGGTATTACTTCTTGAGCTTCCTGTTACAGATTATGGGTTAACTCTATCTACTAAAGCTATCACCCCTCCTCCCTCTCTAATATACATCTATTCTTAACTCGTGTGCAGATGAAATTAAAAAGGCTTTATTAAAATGGGATAAAAGAAAAGGTATTATCGAAGGGATAGCACAAGGACTTCTATATTTGCATAAACACTCTCGGTTACGTGTCATACACAGAGATCTTAAAGCAAGCAACATTCTTTTGGACAGTGAAATGAATCCTAAAATATCAGATTTTGGGCTTGCAAAAATATTCAGCTCAAATGATACTGAAGGAAACACAAAAAGGATTGCTGGGACATAGTAAGCTCTTCCTTAAGTCCATACTACTAAAAGTTAACCAAATACCAGATAGAAGTATAATTTTCTCTGTATCTTCACAGTGGGTATATGGCTCCCGAGTATGCTTCCGAGGGTCTCTTCTCGATCAAATCTGATGTATTCAGCTTTGGTGTGCTAATTCTTGAGATCATCCATGGAAAAAGGAACTCATGTTTCCATCAATTTGGGGACTTCTTCAACCTTCTTGGATATGTAAGTATTTTCTATATCCAATATGTAAAATTACTTTTGCTCATCTATGTTCTCTGTGTAATGTGTGTGTAAACTCTTTCTAGGCATGGAAGTTGTGGAAAGAAGAAAGATGGCTTGAGTTTGTCGATGAATCAATAGTTTCACAGTCACATGCATCAGAGATAATGAGGTGTATCAACATCGCATTGCTGTGTGTGCAAGAGAATGCAGCTGACAGACCCACCACGACAAGCATGGTTACAATGCTAAGCAGCGAAAGTACGACCCTGCCTGAACCTAAGCATCCGGCGTACTTCCATGTAAGGGTAACGGAGGAAGAGCCACCTAGTGCTAATGATGTGACGATGTCTGCTCTACAGGGCAGATAATATCATTCTGCCTGATGTGGTTTTGCAATGTTGCTTTGCTGATGGGGACTCCTTCTGTTGCAACACTAAATTTCTGACAGAAACACATACATATCTTTGGTTAAGTGTGTCATGAAAGGAAGACAGTCTACACATGTTCAAACGGCAAAAGATGATCAATTGGCGTGCATAGTGTGATGCTGAATCGTACGCGGACGCCTCGGTTGCTAATTAGTCGTCAGCTTCGTATTCGTGAACGTGAACGATGAAATGTGAAGCACAGTAATCTTCCTGTTTACTTTTTTGTGTAGAAATGGTAATGGTTAGCTACAAACAAAGGGGGATGCACAGTAGGTTCAGATTATTCATGCAACCACAGAAGATTTTGTACTGAAATCGTAAGCATAAGCATCCACACTGCAGTTGTAGGATCAAAGGGCTATTTGTACTGAATCTTTTCTCTGACAGGTATATGTGCTGAATATTGTTTTGACAGGTATTTGTAGTTTTGTACTGAATCGATTCAACGCAGTAGTCCCAACGATAAAAAGGTCCCCGGAGCTAACCTGGATTGATGGGTCGATTCGAGTAAGCGGAATCGCGGGCACCTTCGGAGGAGGAGGCGGGGAAGACGCGAGATGCCTCGCCGCCGCCGACCACCACCAGATCCATAGCGGGGCAGCCGCCGGAGGCCGCTGCGGCAGCGCAACGTTGGTCCCAGCGCTCGCACCCGCTGGGGTGGAACGAGCGAGGGACATGGAGAGAGAGAGAGAGAGAGAGAGAGAGCGCCCCCTGGGCTGGGATGGACGGCGGACGGGCTGGTGCCGCGCGCCGGACTGCCTATGCCTATGAAAAACCAATGTTTAGTTTGTCCTTGACCAAATTTAGTCAAACTTTATTTAGTTTGACATTGACCAAATTTTATATGCAATGCAAAGTTAAAAATAAGCGAAAGGAGTACATCATCAATTATTTCACATGTATACGTATACATGAGAAAAAAGAGATATTTGGTAAGTGTCGAAGTGAACAAACATCATTTTCGTTCAAAACAAAGGAGAACTCTAGCACAGAGATTTTATCATCCAAAACAAAGGAATATGTGCTCCAAATCAATGAAACCCTGGAATATCAGCTCTGTTTACAGAATTTGGAAAGTTGCTTAGTGAGGAGAGCTTTGTTTTGAATGCTCAACTGTGCTCCCCGGGCTTGCACACCTGGTGCCAAGCAGCAAGGGATAGTTGTCACTTGGCTCGTGCATTCAATTTCAACCAAAACGCATGAGGACCAAGATCTTCTTCTCCAACTTCAAAATAAAGTTGCACACATGAGAGGGCTAGCAAAAGAATACATGTTGATTATCCGGCCAAATGACCAAGAGCATATCCGGCAAACAAGTTGCCACATAGAACAACATACTTGCTCGATGATTTGCGTACCACTTGGCCACCGACCGATTTGTTGTTGCGAGAGAATTAAATTCCAGTTTTTGTAACCCGGGCCTTAATAGCCTTAGGTGTGTAAACACTAGAATTAAAACATGCATGAGTATGAGGTCTTGATTCTTACAACCATATATTTGTGATCGGGATCATCATGATATTAATTTGTGCTCTTGAAGACACCCGTTAAGACATGCGTGCTTATGACACAATGATGTGGGGATTTGTTCAAATTATGTCTGACTGGTGCGCGACCTGCATCAAGAGTCAATTGTCCGATCGCAGGCCCTTAACGCCTCACGGGGTTACCTCAGTTATTAAGAATAAATATTCGAAGTAAAACATTGGGTGTTTAATGACTAACCTCATGAATCCCCAAGGATTGGCTTTTCCGCTACGGTACTAAACCTTTCTGTCACTAGTGTTAGTATAGCGTTCCACATTCTCCTCGCTCCTTACCCCCTCCTCTATTTGAACTGGGATCCTGGGTACCTACAGGATCCTAGAATGACAAAGAGACAAGAGATAACTCCATTGCAATTGGACACGTACATAACGATGATTCAAAGTCATTCAATCGATACACAAATGCTTTATTGGAGAAGACATAACGATGAATGCTTTATTGGTAATATGTTCTGCAATGGTTGTCAGATGCGATACACGATTACAGTTATGGCTAACCTGGAGAGGAGTTGTTACGGTGATGGTGATGGTGGTGGCTATAGAGATGAGATGGGGAATGGCAGCAGCCAGGGTTGAAAGATGGATTCTGATTCACGACTGGTGTTCTCTATGCTCTCCAGTTGAGATTCTGGTGTTGACCCCTTTATAATTGTTGGAGGATTAGACCTCACGGATCCGCTGACGCTCGAGCGCGTGTGCTCGTATCAGACGCCGTCTTGCGCTCTGGATAGACTATTGCGTATCAGACGCCGTCTTGCGCTCTGGATAGACTGTTGCGCCTCCAGTTTCTTCCATTAATTCCTTCTTCATTTTTCTTGTTTCCTTCTAAGTGATGATTTATATCCATATTTCGCGATCTCTCGCATTCATTAGTCATAACTAGCAATATCGGAGTCTTTTTCTCAAGATTTTCCAAGATTATCCGGTTTAAACAACAGTTTGATGGGCGTAAAAATATCATTCATCGATGGATAACGACGGCGGCGCCCGTGTCCTCGTCGCCGACTGATCACTGCATCCATCGCCACCCCTCCTCCTTCATTTTGCCGGTCGCCACCTCCTCTTGACCCTCCCCCTTTGAGGCGATGGACTTGTCGTGTCGCAGAATTGATCTTGCGGCCGGTTACCTCCTCTGGACCCTGCACTTTTGCCAGGTCCATCAGCTCTTCGTACGGGTCAATGCATCGACGGACGGCGAAAAAGCACGGGAGGTGGGGTGGAGCATGGCGGCTATCAGAGCAGAGAGGGTGGAAAAAACACAGGTTTTGACATGGAAACAATGTTGACCGCTCCAAATGCGCTTGTTTTGTCTCACTTTTTTGGCCGGCCGAGGATGTCGGAGTCCTACTAACAGAGATCCGAACTCCTTCAATGTCTCCTGGTTTACATTCAGTTTGTACAAAAACAGATGGGCGGATCCTTCCACGAAATAATATGAATCCGCGTTGAATGGCAAAGTGTGTCCGGAAAGTTTGATTTGAAGGTGTGTGGGTGTTTTTAGGGGTTCGGTCGCGTTGGAGATGCATGGTTGTTTGGGAAGGCGGAGAGGAAATGGGTGATACGTCTCCGAAGTATCTATAATAATTTATGAGGTATTCATGTCATCTTTATTATAATTTTGTATGATATTGGTGCACTTTTATATGGCTTTTATATGATTTTCATGGACTAACATATTGACCTAGTCCCCAGTGTCAGTTGCTATTTTCTGCTTGTTTTTGATTTTCCAGAAAATCCATATCAAATGAAGGCCAAATGCAACGAAACTTTTTGACGATTTTTTAAGCAAAAGAGACCCCTGAAACTTCATGGGAGGACCAGAAGAGCCACCAGGCCCCCACAAGCCACCAGGGCGCGCCCATAGGGGGTGGACATGGCCTGGTGGCTGATACGTCCATTTTGCATCATGCTTTTATATCAATATTTATTGCATTATGGGCTGTTATTACACATCATATCTCAATACTTATGGCTATTCTCTCTTAGTAGTCATGTGAATTTGGTATTCGTTTGATATTTTGATGAGATGTATGTTGTCTTTTCCTCTAGTGGTGTTATGTGAACATTGACTACATGAAATTTCACCATTATTTGGGCCTAGAGGAAGGCATGGGGAAGTAATAAGTAGATGATGGGTTGCTAGAGTGACAGAAGGTTAAACCCTAGTTTATGCGTTGCTTCGTTAAGGGCTGATATGGATCTATATGTTTAATGATGTGGTTAGGTTTACCTTAATACTTCTTTTGTAGTTGCGGACGCTTGCAATAGGGGTTAATCATAAGTTGGATGCTTGTCCAAGTAAGGGCAGTACCCAAGCACCGGTCCACCCACATATCAAATTATCAAAGTACCGAACGCGAATCATATGAACGTGATGAAAACTAGCTTGACGATAATTCCCATGTGTCCTCGGGAGCTCCTTTCTCATTATTAGAAATTGTCCAAGCTTATCCTTTGCTACATAAAGGATTGGGCCACCTTGCTGCACTTTATTTACTTTATTTACTTGTTACTCGTTACTATTTATCTTATCACAAAACTATCTAGTACCTATTATTTCAGTGCTTGCAGAGAAAACCTTACCGAAAACCGCTTATCATTTCCTTCTGCTCCTCGTTGGGTTCGATACTCTTACCTATCGAAAGGACTATGATAGATCCCCTACACTTGTGGGTCATCAAGACTCTTTTCTGGCGCCGTTGCTGGGGAGTGTAGCGCTTTTGGTGAGTGGAACTTGGTAAGGAAACATTTATATAGTGTGCTGAAATTTTCTGTTACTTGTCACTATGGAAACTAATCCTTTGAGGGGCTTGTTCGGGGTATCTTCACCCCGACCATAAGAGCAAAGAGTTGCACCTCAACCTACTGAAATTTATGAAAATATTTACTTTGAGATTCCTTCGGGTATGATAGAGAAACTGCTAGCTAATCCATTTGCAGGAGATGGAACATTGCATCCCAATTTACACCTTATCTTTGTGGATGAAGTTTGTGGATTATTTAAGCTTGCAGGTATTCCCGATGATGTTGTCAAAAGGAAGGTCTTCCCTTTATCTTTGAAGGGAGATGCATTGACATGGTATAGGCTATGTGATGATACGAGATCTTGGAATTATAAGCGATTGAAGTTGGAATTTCACGGAAGTTCTATCCTATGCATCTTGTTCATCATGATCGTAATTACATATATAATTTCTGGCCTCGCGAAGGAGAAAGCATCGCTCAAGTTTGGGGGAGGCTTAAGTCAATGTTATATTCATGCCCCAATCATGAGCTCTCTCAGGAAATGATTATTCAGAAGTTTTATGCTCGGCTTTCTCTTGATAATCGCAACCTGCTCGATACTGGTTCTTATATGCTGAAGACTATTGATTTCAAATGGGACTTATTGGAAAAAATAAAATGCAACTCTGAAGATTGGGGTTCCGATGATGGTAAGGAGTCAGGTATGACACCTAAGTTCGATTGTGTTAAATCTTTTATGGATACCGATGCTTTTCGTGGATTTAGCGCTAAGTATGGACTTGACTCTGAGATAGTAGCTTCTTTTTG
Organism: Aegilops bicornis; assembly: GCA_021605145.1. Lineage (NCBI taxonomy): Eukaryota > Viridiplantae > Streptophyta > Magnoliopsida > Poales > Poaceae > Aegilops > Aegilops bicornis. The sequence goes on along the minus strand of CM038675.1, from coordinate 78,331,975 downwards.
TGAATCTTTTGCTACTCACATTGATCTCCCTAAAGAGAAGTGGTTTAAATATAATCCCCCTGTTGAAGTGAAAGTAGTTGCACCTATTACAGTTGAAGAAAAGTCTGTCACCTATAGTGATCCTATTGTCCCTACTACTTATGTTGAGAAACCTCCCTTTCCTGTTAGGATAAAGGATCATGCATGCTAAAGCTTCGACTGTTGTTCGTAAGAGTAATACTAGGACTTATACACCTCCTGAGCAAATTAATGTTGAACCTAGTATTGCTATGGTTAAAGATCTCTTGGATGATGATTTAGATGGGCATGTTATTTATTTCTGTGGTGAGACTGCTAATATTTCTAGGCCAGATATTAAGACACGTAGACCTGTCGTAGGCATGCCTGCTATTTCTGTTAAAATAGGAGATCATTGTTATCATGGCTTATGTGATATGGGTGCTAGTGCTAGTGCAATACCTTATACCTTATATCAAGAAATTATGCATGACATTGCACCCATTGAATTAGAAGACATTGATGTTACCATTAAGCTTGCTAATAGGGATACCATTAAACCCTTTGGGATTGTTAGAGATGTTGAAGTTTTGGGTGGGAAGGTTAAATACCCTTTGGGATTGTTAACGGGCAAAGAAAGATGTTAAGCCTAGACTCATTAGATGGGTTCTCTTGCTCCAAGAATTTGATTTGCATATTATTGATAGAAAGGGAGCTGAGAACCCCGTTGCAGACAACTTGTCTAGGTTAGAGAATGTTCTTGATGACCCACTGCCTATTGATGATAGCTTTCCTGATGAACAATTAGTGGTCGTTAATGCTTCTCGTACTGCTCCTTGGTATGCTGATTATGCTAATTACATTGTTGCTAAATTTATACCGCCTAGTTTCACATACCAGCAAAAGAAAAAGTTCTTTTATGATTTAAGACATTACTTCTGGGATGATCCACACCTTTATAAAGAAGGAGTAGATGGTGTTATTAGACGCGTTGTGTGCCTGAGCATGAACAGGAACAGATCCTACGCAAGTGTCACTCTGAATCCTATGGAGGACACCACGCTGGAGATAGAACTGCACACAAGGTACTACAATCTGGTTTTTATTGGCCTACTCTCTTCAAAGATGCTTGTAAGTTTGTCTTATCTTGTGATGAATGCCAAAGAATAGGTAACATTAGTAGACGTCAAGAAATGCCTATGAATTATTCTCTTGTTATTGAACCGTTTGATGTTTGGGGATTTGATTATATGGGACCCTTTCCTGCCTCTAATGGTTATACACATATTTTAGTCGTTGTTGATTACGTTACTAAGTGGGTAGAAGCTATTCCAACTAGTAGTGTTGATCATAACACTTCTATTAAAATGCTTAAAGAAGTTATTTTTCCGAGGTTTGGAGTCCCTAGATATCTTATGACTGATGGTGGTTCACATTTTATTCATGGTGCTTTCCGTAAGATGCTTGCTAAGTATGATGTCAATCATAGAATCGCATCTCCTTATCATCCGCATGATCTAGTGGTCAAGTAGAGTTGAGCAATAGAGAGCTCAAATTAATTTTGCAAAAGACTGTGAATAGATCTAGAAAGAATTGGTCCAAAAACTTGATGATGCATTATGGGCCTATAGAACTGCATACAAAAATCCTATGGGCATGTCTCCATATAAGATGGTTTATGGAAAAGCGTGTCATTTACCTCTTGAACTTGAACATAAGGCATACTGGGCTATTAAAGAGCTCAACTATGACTTCAAAATTGCCGGTGAGAAGAGGTTGTTTGATATTACCTCACTTGATGAATGGAGAACTCAAGCCTATGAGAATGCCAAGCTATTCAAAGAAAAAGTCAAACGCTGGCATGACAAAAGGATACAAAAGCGTGAGTTTAACGTAGGAGATTATGTGTTATTATTCAACTCTCGTTTAAGAATTTTTGCAGGAAAACTTCTCTCAAAATGGGAAGGTCCTTACGTTATCGAGGAATTCTATCGTTCTGGTGCCATAAAAATCAACAACTTCGAAGGCACAAGTCCGAGGGTGGTAAACGGTCAAAGAATTAAACATTATATTTTAGGTAATCCTATCAATGTTGAAACTAATATTATTGAAACCGTAACCTCGGAGGAATACATAAGGGACACTTTCCAGAACGTTCCAGACTTCGAAAAGGAATAGGTATGTGGTACGGTAAGTAAACCGACTCCAAAACAACTCCAATGGCAATTTTTATCAGTTTTGGAATATTTAAGAATTTTTGGAAGAAAGAAGTAGTCCGAAAGGGACACGAGGCCTCCACGAGAGTGGAGGGCGCGCCCCCCTCTACTGGGCGCGCCCCCTGTCTCGTGGGCACCTCGTGTGCCTCCCGGACTCCGTTTTCTTGGACGTTACGTATTTTGGTCGGTAAAAATTCATTATATATACTCCCGAAGGTTTTGACCACCGTATCACGCAAGTATCCTCTATTTTCGTTTCGAGTTGTTTTTGTTTCAGATCTAGAGCATCATGTCGTCTCCAAGCGCTCCCAAGGACAATTTTTTCGAGAGGGTTATCAACCCCTATCTGCGGACGTGCTGCAACACCCTCAAACCATTGAGATGCGTGAGGGGGTGCTGCACATCCGCGACGTGGAGGGACCAAGGCGTACCTGAAGCGTGGAGACAAAGCTCGAAGCCGTGGAGCAGCAAGTTTTCAAGTGCCAAGGGATGGTGGAGCGTGGACTCAACACCAACCAGATGATGATCACGGAGTTCACCAACAACCACAAGCTGGATGCCAGAGTCATTGGGGAGACCATCTTCAAACTTCAAGAGAAGATCAAGCACCTCCAAGCCCAGATCTATGACCTGCAAAACCAGAACTGTGAGTATGAATATAGATTCAAAAGGATGAGTTTGGCTACAAATTTAAGGATACCGGAGACTCGATCATCCTTCTATGATGGAGAGCCTATGCATTGGAAGACGGACGACAAGCCTACGTCATCAACAACTTCTACTTCACCACCTCCGAGGACATAATCACATGGGTATGGGCACTCCCCTTGGCAACTGCCAAGCTTGGGGGAGGTGCCCCGGTATCATATCACCATCACACTCCTATCTTTACCGTTTTATTTAGTTTGATCCTTTTAGTATTATCTTGATCTAGTAGATTGAAGTTTTGATATCAAGTAGTTTTGAGTTTTGCTTTGTGATCTTTTTTTGTAATCGAGTCTGCGAGTTATCTATAATAAAGATTAGTGTTGAGTCAAGGGCTTCGCTATGTTGCTATGATCTTGAGAAAGTAGAAAGAATAAAAGGGTTCATATTGATCTTATGGATAGTGATAACTTCACACATAGAAAGTATGAGGCATAAAAATTGTTGAGAGTTGATGAACGTAGTTTTGGTCATCGTTGCAATTAATAGGAAGTGATAAGGAAAGAGAGGTTCACATATAAATATATTATCTTGGACACCTTTTATAATTGGGAGCACTCATTAAGTATGACATGCTAAAAGAGTCGACGTTGGACACGGAAGAAAACGTAATGGTTTATGTTTTCGCGCATCTCAGTTAAAGTATATTGTCATTGACCTTCCAAACATGTTGAGCTTTCCTTTCCCCCTCTTGCTAGCCAAATTCCTTGCACCAAGTAGAGTTACTACTTGTGCTTCTAAATATCCTTAAACCCAGTTTTGCCATAAGAGTCCACCATATCTACCTATGGATTGAGTAAGATCCTTCAAGTAAGTTGTCATGTTGCAAGCAATAAAAATTGCTATCTAAATATGTATGACTTATTAGTGCAGAGAAAATAAGCTTTGTACGATCTTGTTGTGGAAGTAATAAAAGCGACGGACTGCATAATAAAGGTCCACATACAAGGGGCAATACAAAGTGACGTTCTTTTGCATTAAGATTTTCTGCATCAACCCTAAATGCACATGACAACCTCTGCTTCCCTCTGTGAAGGGCCTATCTTTTACTTTATGTTTTTACTTTATGCTTGAGTCAAGGTGATTCTCACCTTTTCCTTTTTCATTTTATCCTTTGGCAAGCTCCTCGTGTTTGAAAGATCATGATATATATATATATATATATATATATATATATATATATATATATATATATCCAATTGGATGTTAGTTAGCATGGGCTATTTTTGTTGACTTCACCTAAAGGTGAATACGTTGGGAGTCAACACAATAAGCCCCTATCTTTCTCAAAGGTCCCATTGAAACTCCATAACCACAAGTACTGCGTGAGTGTTAGCAACTGTAGAGGACTACAAGATAGTTGAGTATGTGAACTTGCTGAAAAGCTCTATTGTTGACTCTTTCTGATGTCATGATAAATTGCAATTGCTTCAATGACTGAGATTATAGTTTGTTAGTTCTCAATGAAGTTTTTGAACCATACTTGACATTGTGAATTGATTGTTACTTGAGCATAAGAAATCATATGATAAAATTAATATGTTGTTGTTATAAGAATGATCATGATGCCCTCATGTCCGTATTTCATTTTTATCGACACCTCTATCTCTAAACATGTGGACATATTTTTCGATTTCGGCTTCCGCTTGAGGAAAAGCGAGGTCTAAGCTTGGGGGAGTTGATACGTCCATTTTGCATCATGCTTTTATATCAATATTTATTGCATTATGGGCTATTATTACACATCATATCTCAATACTTATGGCTATTCTCTCTTATTTTACAAGGTTTATCATGAAGAGGGGAATGCCAAAGAATCGAATTCTGGCCGAAAAGGAGCAAACATTGGAAACCTATTCTGCACTTCTCCAAAAATCCTGAAACTCCACGAAACATGTTTTTGGAATTTATAAGAATTATTGAGCGAAAGAAATACAACAGGGGGCCCACACCCTGTCCAGGAGAGAGGAGGGCGCGCCCCTATCTCCTGGGCCCCCTGGTGGGCCTCCGGTGTCCATCTTGTGTTATATTAGAGCTTTTACCCTGGAAAAATCATGGGCAAGCTTACGGGACGAAACTCCGCCGCCACGAGGTGGAACCTTGGCGGAATCAATCTAGGGCTCCAGCGGAGCTGTTCTGCCAGGGACACTTCCCTCCGGGAGGGGGAAATCATCACCAACATCATCACCAACGATCCTCTCATCGGCAGGGGGTCAATCTCCATCAACATCTTCACCAGCACCATCTCCTCTCAAAACCCTAGTTCATCTATTGTATCCAATCTTGTACCAAAACCACAAATTGGTACCTATGGGTTGCTAGTAGTGTTGATTACTCCTTGTAGTTGATGCTAATTGGTTTACTTGGTTAAAGATCATATGTTCAGATCCTTTATGCATATTATTACCCCTCTGATTATGAACATGAATATGCTTTGTGAGTAGTTATGTTTGTTCCTGAGGACATGGGTGAAGTCTTGCTATTAGTAGTCATGTGAATTTGGTATTCGTTCGATATTTTGATGAGATGTATGTTGTCTTTTCCTCTAGTGGTGTTATTTGAACATCGGCTTGACACTTCACCATTATTTGGGCCTAGAGGAAGGCATGGGGAAGTAATAAGTAGATGATGGGTTGCTAGAGTGATAGAAGCTTAAACCCTAGTTTATGCGTTGCTTCGTTAGGGGCTGATATGGATCCATATGTTTAATGATGTGGTTATTAGGTTTACCTTAATACTTCTTTTGTAGTTGTGGACGCTTGCAATAGGGGTTAATCATAAGTGGGATGCTTGTCCAAGTAAGGGCAGTACCCAAGCACCGGTCCACCCACATATCAAATTATCAAAGTACCAAACGCGAATCATATGAACGTGATGAAAACTAGCTTGACGATAATTTCCATGTGTCCTCGGGAGCTCCTTTCTCATTATTAGAAATTTTCCAGGCTTATCCTTTGCTACATAAAGGATTGGGCCACCTTGCTACACTTTATTTACTTTATTTACTTGCTACTCGTTACTATTTATCTTATCACAAAACTATCTATTACCTATTATTTCAGTGCTTGCAGAGAAAACCTTACCGAAAACCGCTTATCATTTCCTTCTGCTCCTCGTTGGGTTCGACACTCTTACTTATCAAAAGGACTACGATAGATCCCCTACACTTGTGGGTCATCAGTGGCTTGTGGGCCCATCTTAGCTATTTTGCGTGATTCCAACGCTGAAAATTCCTATAAATAGAGAAACGCCCAGAAATAAACCTAGAACTTCGACTCCGCCGCCGTAAGCCTCTATACCAAATAGATCCCATATGGAGCCCTGTTCCGGTACCCTATCGGAGGGGGAAATCATCACCATAGGCCATCTTCATCATCCTGGCGGTCTCCATGACGAGGAGGGAGTAATTCACCCTCGGGGCTGAGGGTATGTACTAGTAGCTATGTGTTTGATCTCTCGCTCGTGTTCTTGGTTTGGCACGATCTTGATGTACCACGAGCTTTGTTAATATAGTTGGGATCATATGGTGTTTTCCCCTTCTCTATCTTGTTGTGATGAATTGAGTTTTTACATTTGAGGTTTCACTATTATCGGATTGAATACTTTTATGGATTTGAGAACACTGGATGTATGTCTTGCATATGAATACCCGTGGTGACAATGGCGTATTATATTGATTCATGATAACCCACAAGTGTAGGGGATCGCAACATCTTTCGAGGGTAGAGTATTCAACCCAAATTTATTGATTCGACACAAGGGAGCCAAAGAATATTCTTAAGTATTAGCACTTGAGTTGTCAATTCAACCACACTTGGATAACTTAATATCTGCAGCAAAGTATTTAGTAGCAAAGTAGTATGATAGTAATGGTAACAGTGGCAAAAATAAAGATAATAGTTTTGTAGTAATTGTAACAGTAGCAACGGAAAAGTAAATAAGCGAAACACAATATGTGAAAAGCTCGTAGGCATTGGATTAGTGATGGATAATTATGTCCGATGCGATTCCTCATGTAATAGCTATAACATAGGGTGACACAGAACTAGCTCTAGTTCATCAATGTAATGTAGTCATGTATTCCGAATAAAGTCATACGTGCTTATGGAAAAGAACTTGCATGACATCTTTTGTCCTACCCTCCCGTGGCAGCGGGGTCCTAATGGAAACTAAGGGATATTAAGGCCTCCTTTTAATAGAGAACCTGACCAAAGCATTAGCCCTTAGTGAATACATGAACTCCTCAAACTATGGTCATCACCGAGAAGTATCCCGATTATTGTCACTTCGGGGTTGTCGGATCATAACACATAATAGGTGACTATAGACTTGCAAGATAGGATCAAGAACTCACATATATTCATAATAGGTTCAGATCTGAAATCATGGCACTCAGGCCCTAGTGACAAGCATTAAGCATAGCAAAGTCATAGCAACATCAATCTCAGAACATAGTGGATACTAGGGATCAAACCCAAACAAAACTAACTTGATTGCATGGTAAATCTCATCCAACCCATCACCGTCCAGCAAGCCTACGATGGAATTACTCATGCACAGCGGTGAGCATCATGAAATTGGTGATGGAGGATGGTTGATGATGACGACGGCGACGAATCCCCCTCTCCGGAGCCCTGAACGGACTCTAGATCAGCCCTCCCGAGAGAGATTAGGCTTGGCGGTGGCTCCGTATCGTAAAACGCGATGAAACTTTCTCTCTGATTTTTTTCTCCGTGAAACGGAATATATGGAGTTGGAGTTGAGGTCTGTGGAGCATCAGGGGGCCCACGAGACAGGGGGGCGCGCCCAGGGGAGGGCGCTCCCCCCATCCTCGTGGACAAGGTGTGGGCTCCCTGGCCTTGATTCTTTCGCCAGTATTTTTTATATTTTCCAAAAGTTATCTCCGTGGATTTTCAGGTCATTCCGAGAACTTTTGTTTTCTGCACAATAAACAACATCATGGCAGTTCTGCTGAAAACAGCGTCAGTCCGGGTTAGTTTCATTCAAAGTATCAATTACTTGATGTATGTTTTGGCACTCAACTCGCGGATTCCTAAGGTGACATTGGGGTAATCTATGCATAGGGGTTGATGCACGTTTTCGTCCTACTTTTTCCGATAGAAATCTTGGGGCACTCTTTGAAGTTCTTTGTCTTGGATTGAATATTATAAATCTGAAGTTATTTGATGCATATCAAATAATCAACTCACAAATACTTGTGGTGACATTGGAGTATCTAGGTGACATTAGAGTTGGTTGATGCGTGTCATATGGTGTTATTTTAGTACAATTTCTAGGGCTATTTGTGACACTTATAAGAATAGCTCAATAGATTGATCGGAAAGGATAACTTTCACATGGTTTCATACCCTACGAACAATTCCATCTTATGTTCTCCGCTTGATAAGAACTTTGGAGTGACTCTTTGTCACGCGTTAACGTTGAGGGATGGTTATATGATTCAATATGTTAGCACTGTTGAGAGATTGCACTAGTGAAAGTATGAACCCTACGCCTTGTTTTCAAGCATTGCAATATCGTGCTCCGTTTTATCACTTGCTACCTTGCTATTTTTATATTTTCAGATTACAAAAATCTATATCTACTGTCCATACTACACTTGTATCACCATCTCTTCGCCGAACTAGTGCACCTATACAATTTACCATTGTATTTGGTGTGTTCGGGACACAAGAGATTTCTTATATTTGATTGCAAGGTTGTTCTGGAGAGACCATCTTCATCCTATGCCTCCCATGATTGATAAACTTTAGGTCGTCCTTTTGAGAGAAAATTGCCACTGTCCTAAAAAACTCTATGCTTGGAGACCCAGCACGAGTCTACAAGAATAAGTTGTGTAGTAGACATCAATAGGTTCTCCAAAGAGCAAATGGAATGGGTGCACCTACCTAAGGGCAATTCCAATGCGCCGACGCAAATGGACGTGGATTTTATCCGCTTTTTGTCTGTTTGGATTAGTGTTTTCGGTGGCGTCTGCCCCCCGTTCGTCTTTGTGCTGTCAGTGCGCCCAAAAAGCCGATGCATTTTTGTTCGTGCAGCCGGTATACGACCATGTTTTTGCACCTTTCTTCGTACAGGTCAAAAACATTGCCCAAAGTTTTCATAATTCATAACCAAATAAAAAGATTATAGTTTTGCAGCCAAATAAAAATCTCATAGTTTACAAACCACAAGAAATTTAAATTGTCGCAAATACTTTGAAATAAAAGATGTTGATACATCTATTGGTTGCCAAGGTGAGCCCACATATGCTCAACTAAATCATCTTGTAGTTGAATGTGAGTTGCCCAATCATGCATTTCATGATGAAATTGCTTGGACTGTGCAAACGTTGCTGCATCTCCATGCTCAGGCACAACATTTTCACCCTGAATTGAAACCCCTGGTCGAAGATTTCATCCTCACGCTCATCCTCTATGATCATCTTGTGCATGACCAAACAAGCAGTTATCACCTCCCATAACTTCTTGGTGCTCCAAGTTCTAGTAGGATACCGAACGATGCTCCATTGAGATTGAAGAACACCAAAAGCATGCTCCACATCCTTCCTAGCACTGTCTTGTGCTTGGGAAAATTTCTTCCTCTTCTCTTCTACCGGGTTGGGGATTGTCTTCACAAGAGTAGTCCACTGAGGATAGGTACCATCAACTAGGTAGTATCCTTTGTTGTAGTGGTGCCCATTGATATCAACATTGACCTCTGGTCAGTTCCCTTCTGCAAGCCTTCCGCACACCGGAGAACACTGAAGCACAATGATGTCATCGTGAGAGCCGGCCATGCCGAAAAAAGAGGGCCAAATTCAGAGATCTTGTGAAGCCACAACCTCAAGTATGAGAATGCAAGCTTTCAATTGCCCCCTATACTGCCCTGCCAAGCAGATGGACAATTCTTCCACTTTCAGTGCATACAATCTATACTATCAAGCATTCGGGAAAGCCCCTATATACATTGATCGTCAACAACTAGGTTGTATCTGCAACGGTTGGCTCTCTCAAGTACTCCGGACCAAATACTGCCACCACAGCCTTGCAGAACTTGTACATTGATTCTAGGCATGTGGACTCACTCACGCAGAGATACTCATCAATAAGATCACCAGGGATTTCGTATGCAAGCATCTGAATAGTTGCAGTGCATTTTTTATAAGAGAAGTCAACTTTTCCCAAGGCATCCTACTTGCATACGAAATAATCATCGTATGCCACCACTTCCTCCTGAATATGATTAAACACATGGCTAGCCATCCGGAAGCGGCGTTGGAATAGCTTGTGTTTGAAGAGTGGGGAAGAGGACTTGAAGTAGTCTTCCCAGAGTAGGCAATGTCCGCTCTCTCTGTTGCGATTCAACATCGGAGCATGGCCCGGGATCAAGCCCCTAAACATCGGCCGCTGCCTAGCAATGTGGCCCTGGACGACCAAAGTAGCAGCCACAAACTCCTCATCGTCCGAATCGCAAATGAAGTTGTTGAAAAAGTACTCATCGCCACTATCCATTTGTACCTTGCGGGCAAAACGTCGAACACCTTGCTGGTGTGGTGGAAGAAGTCAGTCGGTGAAGAGCCTCGCGCCTCTCCTAGACCAGGCAGCAGGCCTATCAGCATGAGGCGACCATGGCGGCGACCGTCTTGCGAGGACGTCGGGCTTGGAGCATTGCCGGCGGCGGCGGAGGCGAGGGGGTGGCGTCGTCGTGGGGGCGATATGAAGGCGGAGAAAATAGGCCACAAACGCTGGTAAGAGCGTCCGCGGCGTGCTGCTGGGGGAGGTGTGTGGGTGCGGGTGGCGGCATGGGAAGCGTCCAACTGGTCAAACCTGGCAACGTCGGCAAGGGCAGGGTGGCCAGGTGCCTTCGTCGTGGATGAGAGAGGAAAAGAATGGCCAATACGCAACCGACTCACATGGAGGACAAGGGCGGGCGTTGTACGCATCCGCGTAGACACAAATCCGATCCAAATATAAGGCTGAAATGGAGTTAAATTCACCCGCGGTCACTGTATTTGATCACAAAGTTCACTTTGGTCACTGGATTACGGAATACCCAAATTATGGTGCTTATCATTACATTTGTTAACAGCGTAGGTCACCGCGTACGCTGTGTCGCCGTATTTGTCCCACGTGGCGTACTGTTTGACTGTTTGACCAGCCACGCAAGCGAGGCGGGGGTTCTTTTGCACTGGCGAGTTGATTTGGGGGGCTATTTTGAAAATTTCTCATTGTAGCTGCCTCTGTTTTGCATAAAGCTCCTCCCCTAGCCATTATCCCTAGCCATTATCCTCTTTCGCTGTCGGCCGGCCACCAAATCCCTAGCCGGGCGCCGCCCCGTCGCCCACTCCGCCCAAAGACCGCTCATCGCCGGCATCGCCGCTTCTGCAACGAGTTCTTCTTTCCCTGAAGCATGTCTGCATCGAGCTCCTGCCGCTCTTCTCGTCGCGGCGGTGGTCCATTCATCCCCCTCATCGGTTACCCGTGGGGGTGTGGTTCAATGGTGAAGAAGCATGTTTCCGGCACTGAGGATCACCCTGGATGGGTGTACTACCGCTGCCCCGGCCATGGTGTAAGTTCTCTGACATTTGGTTTTGGAAAGCATTGATTTTGCATTTGGTCTCTGTTTTTGGCACATTTGGTCTCTGATTTTGCATTCATTTTGACAGAATGGATGCAATTTCTGGCATTGGAAGAGGGAGTATGTTGCTTACTTGGTGGAGAAGATGTTTCTCACCGGAGATAATGTTGTGGATGCAATTGGGTGGTCTGAAGACAGGAGAGAAGAGCTGGAGCGGCGCAATGAACAGAGAAGAGCTGGAGCTGGAGCTGGAGGGATGATGGCAGCGGGATTCAGGGGTTCATGCTGTGAGGAGAGGAGGAGTGAATCTTTGTTGCAGGTTGGCAGGCAGATTGTTCTTCTGTTGAAGATGGTTGTGGCAGTAGGTGTGCTTGTGTGTGTGCTGTGTGTGATGTTGTTGATGAAGTGATGCAAGTGTTGTGTGTGATGCTGCTGAGGAGAGGAGGAGTGAACTCTGTGTGTGATGTTGTTGAAGATAGCTGTGGCAGTAGGTGTGCTTGTGTGTGTGTTGTGTGTGTCCTGTTGAACTAGTAAGCTAGTAATGTAATGGAACTATGTAGTGTCGTGATGCTGGTGAGATGAAGAAGTGATCCAAGTGTCCCCTTTTGGTTATGTAATGACAGTATGTTGTTGGCCAATATATATGATCACAATTGGGTTGTTTGCATTACTATATTGTCATCTGACATAATGATAAGTGGTAAGTGACAAATCAGAAAATGTACAAGATATGTACCAAAGATGATCATCACAAGATATGTACCAAAGATGATCATCACAAGATATGTACCAAAGATTATCATCAGAAGATATGTAACATAGCAGCAGGTTAAATAAGATAGTGAAGATCCACCAAAAGCACATGTCTAACAAGCTTAACATGAAGGTTTAAGTTCACCAGAAGAACTTGACAGAGACCAAATTTAAGTTTAACATGACAACAAACACCAAAATGCTGGATTAGTTCACCAGAACTTGATACAGACCAAAATTTCTACTTCCTAGGCTCTCTCAGTTCATCAAACATGCTGAGCTTCCTGGTTTTCTTCCTTGTAGAGCCATCTCCCATGTCATGTGCACTTGTAGAGGCCCTCTTAAGCCTGGACCTGTTCTGCTGATCTTCCTTTCTTTTGGCAGCAAGCTCAGAAGCTTTTCTCTTCCTTGCCTCCTCTCTAGCAGCTGCCAGCTCTGCTGTTTTCTTCTCTCTTTGTTGTAGGACAATTGCTCTCTTTGCTTCATCTATTTCTTTCTTCTTTGCAACATTGGCAGCTCTTTTCTGTTGTGTTTCATGCTTATTTGCTTCTCTTTCTATTGCTTTCTTCTTTGCAGCCAGGTCTCTCTTCTCTTGTGCCTCAGCAGCTCTCTTCTCTGTTGCAGCATTTAGTGCCTCTAGTGCAGCATCTCTCTTCTCTGCCATTTCTCTTTCTTTCTCCATCTTCATCTGCCTGAGCTTCATGGCTTGACTTCCATCCCTGCTAGCAGTTGTATGTCTGAGCTCTGAGCTCTTGCTGAGCTAATGAAGCTTGATTCAGGCATGGGTTGCTGATAAAGTGTATGTCTCCTAGATGATTGTTGCTCTCTTCTCATCTGTTGCACCATTGTGTCAGCATACACTTCCTGAAAAGATGAAAGTAACATCATTAGAACACTTCACAAGTCATAAACCTGAGTTATCAAGATGAAATGTAAAGCTTGACAATGATTAAGGAAGACAAACCTGAGTTATTACTGGTTCCTCTTCACTGTTTTCACTGCATGAATCAACTTCAACTTGATGCACATTCTGTTGTTCATCATCTGATGAGTCAACAGGAATAGGAGGAATAGGTTGTGGTAGTGGCACATGCCTCACAGGTGGCAAACCAGCTTTCCTCTTGTTGCAACCTACTCTGTTGTGACCCTCCTCTTGGCAATGAGAGCAAGTGATGATCACACCATGCCTTGTGAGCTTTTTGCCTCCTCTCTTGTCATTGGCTTCATGTGGTTGTTTCCTTCTATTCTTCTGATGCCTTCCCTTCTTGTCATTCTTCTTGGGTGGGGGTTTGATCACTGGACCATGCATCTTTTCCCACTCTCTCTCATCTCTGTCTGGCATGATGATAGGTTGGTAGGCTTGCAGAAATGAGGCAATGCTGTAGCATTTGTCAACTAGGTCCTCAGGCTCAATTCTCTCATCTTTGCAGCAAACCACAGAATGATGGCATGGTATGCCATTGTGGTCCCACCTTTTGCAAGTACAACTTAAAGCTTTTATGTCCACTATGTAAGATCTCCATTTGTTATCAACCTACACAGATGACATAGGGCACTTATTCAATGCAAGAAAACAGGATGAATATGCAAATGAAATGTGCAAAATGCTAAGTCAGGCTAGATTACCTGGAATATTCCATCCCCTGCATTTGATGCATGACATGTGGCTGACAAATCACCATTCTTCTCAAGTATTTTCTTAATTTTGGGGAAAATAGTGCCATCCCATGTTTCTGCTTCCTCTCTCTTGTTGTAGAACCTTGTCATCAACTGCTTTTTTATTGTCATGATCAATGACAATATGGGGAGCTCTCTGGCCTCAAGAATGTACCTGCAGCCAACAGTTGGTTCATGTTAGAAGAATATTGTGATGGAGAACTACCTGTTGAAAGCTTCATGTGATGAAAAACACAAACAATGATGCAACATACTTGTTAAACACTTCACAAGCATTATTGAGAAGAATATCACACTTGGGGAACTCTTGTTGAAATGCCCTAACCCAAGTGTTGGGGTCCATCCCTGACAGCCATTTCCATGCTTCAAAGTTTATCACTTTAAGCTCTTCCATGTTCTGTTCAAAATCAGAAGGAGTTGTGCTCCTAGCACATTTCCACAGCTGGTTCTTGAGCACTTCACCCCTAAACTGTTGTTGGTAGTTTTGCCACAAGTGCCTAACACAGAACCTGTGCTCTGCATGTGGAAAGTAATCTCTGACAGCTTTGATCAAACCCTAAAAGAAATGTGAAAGACAATGTCAGCATCATGACAAAACAATTGTGGAAGCAGAAACTTTGAAGCATGGAAATGAAAGACAAAGTTACGAAAGTACCTTCTGCTTGTCAGACATAATAGTCCATGATCAGTTTCAAGAATGACTAGGTCCTGTTTCAGAGAGGATAAGAACCACCTCCAGGTGTCAGTGTTCTCAATATCAACAATAGCACAGGCAATTGGATAGATGCAATCATTTGGATCTAGGCCAACTGCAGTGAGAAGAACACCTCCATATCTGGTCTTCAAATGGCATCCATCTAGGCAGATTACTGGCCTACAAGCCTGCATGAACCCTCTCTTGCATGGCTCCAAAGAGAAATAGCAGTGTAGGAAAGTACCATCTGTATCTGCTGCTAAATAAAATGTACTCCCTGGATTTGACCTTCTCCATTCATTTGCATAGTCCCAAAGCTTGTTGTACTGTTTCTCCTCATCTCCATGGACAACATTAAGAGCCAACCTTTTTGCTCTCCTAAGCTTACTCCTTGTAGGCTTCATATTCCATTGTTCCTGCACCACCCTAGAGAAGTTCTTCATGCTCATGTTTTCATCTGCCCTAAATGAGTCCAAATACTTCTCTACCATGTATGGAGCTGTGAAGCTTTTCACTTGCCATTTCTTGCTGCATGTGTGTTTGTCCACAAGCTTCTTAACCATGAATGCCCTTGTCCTATTGTCATTGGATGCCCATAGATACCAAGGGCACCCCTCCTCACATTTTGCACAAACCCTCATCTTGTCATTAGTTGGCATCTTCAGGTTGACCCTGTTCATGCATGAGTATTCTTTGATAGCCTTCCTAAGCAGCTGCACATTCTGAAAAACTTGCCCCACATGAAACTTAGGGCATATCAAATCTTCATCCCTAAATGTCTTGAAGTTCATCTCATTTCTTCCTTCATCATCAGAATCTGACCTTCTTAAATTATCATCTTCTGACACATCCAATTGTTCCTCATTCCTATTCTCATGTACAACATCAAAGCAATTGTTGACATACAAGTCATCATCTCCCTCTGATATGGCATAGTCACTATCTGCAATTTCAGGCACATAATCAATGTCACTACCCTCTTCTTCTGAATCTGTTGATCCTCCACTTGAAACTTTGCCATGAACATCACCTGCATCCATATTGATCACTAACTTGCCTTTCTCCTTTAGTACTTCAGTTGCTGTCCTGAAACCTTCCCTTGATTCAGGTCTGATCACATTCAATGGCTACATTGGGCTGATGACTGTTGGGAGATCTTGAATTGGGAACCTAACTACATCATCAAGATCCCTGATAGAATCATCATGTTCCAGAAAAATATCCATGAAATGATGGCCAAATGTCACAAAAGCTCTCATGTTATCTGTGGCATCCTCTCCATTGATCACTCTAAGCCCATTTGTGTTGACTTGATGACCTGGCATGCAGTAGTACACTGTCATCCTTCCTTCCTTCTCATACCCTATCTGCTCTATGAGATCATCCACATCTGGGGGTGACCATGTGTTCTTGTCTATATTATCAAACCAGGTGCTCTGCCCTCCATAGTATTTTTTGGTTCTGCCTTGGCCCATGAAAAAACCTCCATGCCAAATTTGAACAGAAAACATAGGATCATCCTCACCTGCAATCAATAAGTGGTGTTGATCAGAATAACATTTTCAATCACATGTTGACCACATGCCAAATGCTCAAAAATGTAACTCATTGTGACCACAAGTTTCTGTCCTAAAAAATGAACACTTATTGTCACCACAAGTGTAAGGGCATATTTATCCCCAAGATGTTTTGGTGATTGATGACAATGCTTTTGCGGACTAATCGTGTGCGTTAAGTTCTTTCAGAGATTCATCCATTGGCACGAGACGATTACCTTCCCTCGGTGTGTTATTCAAGACGGTCTAGCTCCTTCGTTTCTTTGTTGGTGGACTAGTTTCGTAGGAGTCACCGTACTATCAAGAGGGGATCCGCTTTGGTAAGGCTAGGGTGGAATCAACACGTACACATCCGTATCACACCCGATGTTTTCCTTCTGCTTCGATGGAGCAGCCTTTCCTTCTCCTGTGCCTGCCCTGTCCTGCCCCAACGGTAGTACCGCGGTCCTCAGCGGTAGTACCGCTCCCAGAGCGGTAGTACCGCTTGTGGGCTTCGGCCGTAGCACCGCAGTGGTTCCGGGCTACTACCGCCTCGACTCGAGACCGGTGTTTTTCGTGTCGGGTTTATGGTACTAAGTGCGGCAGTAGTGGCGGTAGTACCGCTCCTACTCCCGGTAGTACCGCCTGGGGCAGGACCACGACCTCCTCGTCAAGACGGGCAAGATGCGGCTGGGTGGGAGCGGTAGTACCGCCCTGCCCAAGCGGTAGTACCGCTCTGTTGTAGTACCGCCTGCCCAAGCGGTAGTACCGCCTGTGCGTGGCTGTTCATTGGGGTAACAGTTGGATTGGTTCCCTCACTATATATAGGTGTCTTCTTCCCCAAAGTTGACCTACCTCTTTCCCCCAAAGCTCCATTGTTGCTCCAAGATCCACTTTCGCCCGATCTCTCTCCCTAGCCAATCAAACTTGTTGATTTGCTTGGGATTGGTTGAGAAGGCCCCGATCTACATTTCCACCAAGAGAAATTTGATTCCCTCTCTTATCCCTAGCGGATCTTGTTACTCTTGGGTGCTTGAGCACCCTAGACGGTTGAGGTCACCCCGAAGCCATACTCCATTGTGGTGAAGCTTCATGGTGTTGTTGGGAGCCTCCAATTGTTGTGGAGATTGCCCCAACCTTGTTTGTAAAGGTCCGGTCGCCGCCTTTAAGGGCACCAATAGTGGAATCACGGCATCTCGCATTGTGTGAGGGCGTGAGGAGAATACGGTGGCCCTAGTGGCTTCTTGGGGAGCATTGTGCCTCCACACCGCTCTAACGGAGACGCATTTCCCTTAAAAGGAAGGAACTTCGGTAACACATCCTCGTCTCCACCGGCTCCACTCTTGGTTATTTCGTGCCTTTACTTTTGCAAGCTTCTTGTGTTATATCCTTGCTTGCTCTTGTGTTAGTTGTCATTGCATCATATAGGTTGCTCACATAGTTGCACATCTAGACAACCTATATTATTTCAAAGTTTAAATTGGTAAAGAAAAGCTTAAAAAATGTTAGTTGCCTATTCACCCCCCCCCCCTCTAGTCAACCATATCGATCCTTTCAATTGGTATCAGAGCCTCGTCTCTTTATTAAGGACTTTGTCGTCTGAAGAGTATGGTTGACACCACAGACGGTGCGGAGGAGCACTCCGGTGTGAATCCTATCTCGTCTACGGCCGATGGGGGAACCTCGGTCTCTCGTGAGGATCTCAATGTGGCTCTAGACACATTGAGAGACTCCATGACGACCAAGGTTGAAAGCATGCTTACTAAATTTCTCGAAGGACTCAAACCGTCCACCTCGCCTATGAAAGTGGGTGATCCCACTAACAAGGTGACGGATGCTACCTCCGACAAGGGGGAGGCTAACGATGAAAAGAGTCCTTCTACTAGTGGTAGAAATGGCACCGCATCTTTGCCCATGTGGAACCTCCAATTTATGGGGGCCGATTCCCTCTACTCATTTAAATCATGCGGTCCTCCTCCTAAGTATGAGAAACATGAAGATTTTGATTCTTGGGTTTATCGCTTCAAGCGTCATTTAAAACATGTGAATACTAACCTTTGGAGAATCATTGAAGAAGGTTTCTATCCTCATGACCCAAGCAACTTCACCCCTCGAGAAGTCGTGGATAATCAATTCAATGAGAGTGCTCTCTTCATCATCCAAGATGCAATTCTTCCCGAAGATCTCCCTCATCTTCGACCTCATGCCAGGGCTAAAGACGCATGGAAATGTGTTGTGTCTCTCTATCGAGGAAGTTCTAGCATTCAACGCTCCAACTATGAAGTGGTGCAAGATGAAGCCGATGAGTTTAACTATGAAGTGGTGCAAGATGAAGCCGATGAGTTTGCAATGAAAGAAGATGAAGAACCTCGTGAGCTCTTTCGAAGAGTGACCAAACTCGCGGTCTCACTCCGAGATCATGGAAGCAAGGACACGGATGACAATTGGATCAAGTGCAAGTTCCTCAAGGCCATGATGCCCTACAACAAGGCCATGTCCTCCGTCATCCGTCAAAGACCGGATTTCCACTCCATGACCTCAAGCGAAGTTTTGGATGAGTTCGTTGCAATGAACATCTTGGACAAGACCACCGACAATGCGGTGCTCCGTTCTCAAAGGGAAAAGAAGCCCAACCTTGCGTTGAAGGCCAAGGTTATTATGGAAGAAGAGGAAGAGGTGGAAGATGAGGAGAGCAACCCCAAAGACACCAAATATGATTATCATGAGCACATGGCTCTTGCTTCAAGACAATTTTGGAGCAAGAAGAATACAAGACCCAACTTCAACAAGAACAACTTAAGTGGCGTCAAGGGCAAGCAACGAGTTAGAACTTGCTTCAACTGTGGCAATGTGAGCCATTTCGCTATGCGGATTGTCCTTACGAGAAACGGGAAGACAATGGTGGCAAGTTCATCCGAAAAGACAAAGCCAAGTCCTTCCCCAACAAGAACAACTTCACCAAGAAGACTCCCACTCGTGGGTTGGTGGTTCAAGAAGAATACCGAGAGGATGACGATGATGATGAAAGCGGAGAAGCAATGGCCATGGCATCCGTTGCCATTGCTACTACTCCCCGAGCGTCTCTCTTTGATTCACCCAACGAGAACATCATCGCCAAGTGCCTCATGGCTAAAGCTTCAAACAAGGTAACCCCAACATCACTACTACCATCATTACTAATCCCTCCTCGGAGGATTGCATTGATGAACATGATGGGTCTAATGATGAAGTGAATGAATTGGAGTCTTTTATGAGTAAGCTCAAGGGCAAGTCCAAGAAGCATTTTGTTGCTTTCTTGGAACAACTTGGTGAGGCCAATGGCATGATCGAGGCTCACGAAGATACCATCTCTAAGATGGAAGGTCATAGTCGTGACTGTGCCGATGAGATATCGGATCTCTCTAATGCTCTTGAGGAAGAGCGTGTGCATCGTTTGACTTTTGAGGAGTCACACAACGATGACCATGCTAAGTTAAAGAAAGATCTTGATCATGCTCTTGTTGTGTCTCATGTGTTAACTTCCGAGAAGGCTAAACTTGGGGTTGATCATGCTAGACTCAAAGAGGAGTTTGAGATACTTGAAAAGGCCCACAAGGTCTTGAAGGGTAATCACGCTAACCTCAAGGAGTCTCATGCTCAACTCCAAGTTAAGCTAACCAAGGAAAAGGCCACATTCCCACACATGATATTAATTGATAATGCTTGTGCTACTAACCCGTGTTGTGAGCATGTGCATCTTGTGGAGGAGAATGCCAAATTGAAGGAACAACTTGAGAAAGGCCTTGTGACATGCATTCAAGGTGAGAAGAACCTCAACGACCTTTTGAGCAATCAAAAGGAAGTTGTGGCCAAGGAAGGAGTTGGGTTTGCACCCAAGTCCAAGATCAAGAAGAAGAAGAATGACAAGACCAAACGTCCTCCTCCTCTCAAGCAAACTTTTGTGAAAGAGGGAGAGGGTGCTCCTAGGGAGAAGAAAGAAAGAGGGAAGAGAGTTGACGTCCAAAAGGGCAAAAGCATTCCCTCCAACAAAGCCGGCGACTTTAACCCGTCATATGTGTTGTGACGTGCTAGTGATGGACATGTTTATGCTAAATTCATTGGTTCTCCTTATGAGTACATTGAATGGTCTATTTGGGTTCCTAAGACCCTTGTTACTAACATCAAAGGACCCATTACTAAATGGGTACCTAAAACCAAGCATTGATCTCTTGTAGGTGTTTGCTTACGGTTGGTGATCATGGTTGCTCGATAGTGGAGCAACAAATCATATGACCGGAAGCAAGGACTTGGTGGTGGACGTGCAAAAGATTCCATCTATGCCCACCAATGTTGAGTGGGGTGATGCCTCACATTCTAAGGTATTGGGTCTTGGAAAGGTTGTCATTTCTCATGATCTAACGATCGAGAAAGTCATGCTTGTTGAGTCCCTTGCATACAATTTGCTTTCCGTTCGTCAACTTGCACTCATGGGTTTTGCTACCTTCTTTGACATTGATACCGTGGCCCTCTTGTGGAGCAAGACTCTTAAAGTAGTTTTTGTTGGGCATGTCGAGAACGGTCTCTATGTGATTAACTTTTCGGAGCGACCCACTAAGACCGCGACATGCCTAATGCCTAAAGTTGACGTGGGATGGCTTTGGCATCGCCGTTTGGCCCACGTCAATATGAGATCTTTGCAAAGTCTTCTCAAGGGGGACCATGTCCATGGACTAACAAATGTTAGTTTTGCCAAAGATCGTGCTTGCAGTGCTTGTATTGAAGGAAAGCTTCATGAGAAGGCTCACCCTCCCACGACCATCATCTACTCGAAGAGACCGTTGGAGCTCCTTCACATGGATCTCTTTGGGCCTCCATCTTTTGATAGTCTTGGAGGTAGAAAGTATTGCTTGGTGATTGTGGATGATTATTCAAGATACACTTGGGTATACTTCTTCAAGAGGAAGAGTGAGACTCAACAAACCGTCATCGACTTTGCAAATGAAGCTCAATGTCAACATAATGCAAAGATCTTGACAATCAGAAGTGACAACGGCACCGAGTTCAAGAACTACACCTTGGATGAGTTTCTTAGTGATGAGGGGATCAAGCACCAATATGCTGCTCCATATACCCCTCAACAAAATGGTGTTGCGGAGAGGAAGAACCGGACGTTGATGGATGCGGCAAGGACCATGATGGCGGAGTTCAAGTCTCCATACAACTTTTGGGCCGAAGCCATCAACACCGCATGTCATGCATCTAATCGGCTCTATCTCCGCAAAGGCTTGAACAAGACTCCTTATGAGATACTCACCGGCAACAAGCCCAACCTCAAGTACTTCCGGTGTTCGGTTGTAAGTGTTTCATTCTCAAGAAAGGTGTTCGTTTGTCTAAATTTGAGGCTAGAGCTCATGAGGGCATATTTGTTGGTTATGCTACAAACTCTCATGCTTACCGTGTCCTCAACAAGTCCACCGGACTCATTGAGGAGACGATGTAACGTGGAGTTTGACGAAAATAACGGCTCCCAAGTGGAGCAAAGTGGCACTTGTGATGTAGGTGATGAAATTCCTCCCCAAGCCATAAGAAGAATGGGTATTGGTCATATTCTACCCATTGAGGAACCCCTTGTGGTCAAGGAGAAGGACAATGCTCCACTCGAGTGGAGCCATCACCTCCCAAGACCCACTCGCTCAAGAACAAAGTGAAGGCCCTCAACCTCGTGAACAAGACCAAGGGCAAGATCAACCTCAAGATGGTGGTGAACCTCTAAATGATGCCCAAGGTCAAGTTCTACCCCTCGAGCAAGTTCAAGATCATGAGCAAGCTCAAGATCTAGAACAAGCTCAAGACGGCGCTCAAGATAATCAAGTTAACCCTCCTCCTTCCACACCCGAGGAGGAATTAGAGCGTCGTGCCGCGAAGATTGCTTCCAAGCTCACCACCCAAGGCCATCTCATGGAAAAGGTGGTTGGAAGCCTAAGAAAGGGGGTAAGCACTCGTAGACAATTAGCAAACTATTGTGAACATCACGCGTTTGTCTCTTGTGTTGAACCCCAAAAGGTCTATGAGGCGCGAAGACTCGGATTGGCTCAATGCCATGCATGAAGAACTCAACAACTTCGAGTACAACAAGGTGTGGAGATTAGTGCCAAGGCCATCGGGGGACCACAACGTCATTGGAACCAAGTGGATCTTCAAGAAGAAGCAAGATGCTCATGGGAACACCGTTCGCAACAAGGCAAGATTGGTAGCACAAGGCTACTCCCAAGTCGAGGGTATCGACTACGGTGAAACCTTTGCTCCCGTTGCTCGTCTTGAATCCATACGTTTGTTGATTGCTTATGCTTCCCATCACAACTTTAAGTTGCAACAAATGGATGTGAAAAGTGCTTTTCTTAATGGTCCTATTAATGAGTTGGTCTATGTCAAGCAACCCCCCGGGTTCGAGGATCCCTACTTCCCGGATCATGTGTATCAACTTGATAAGGCACTCTATGGCCTTAAACAAGCCCCACGTGCGTGGTATGACCACCTTACCGAGTTGTTACAAGACCGTGGATTTGAGGTGGGGCTAATCGATCCACTCTTTTTACTAAGAAGGTCAAAGGGGAGTTGTTTGTATGCCAACTATATGTTGATGATATTATCTTTGGTTCTCCTAACAAAGCTTTCAATGAGGAATTTGCCGCTCTCATGAACTCCAAGTTCAAGATGTCTTCGATGGGAGAGTTGAAGTTCTTCCTTGGTTTTGATATCAAACAAAGAAGAGAAGGAACCTTCATCAACCAAGCTAAATACACTCAAGACATGCTAAAAAGATTCAAGCTAAGTGATGTCAAGCCGGCTACTACACCAATGCCCACCAAGTGCCAACTTGACATTGATCTCAATGGTAAAGCGGTGGATCAAAAGGTATATCGCTCCATGATTGGCTCCTTGCTTTACCTTTGTGCATCTAGACCAGATATCATGTTGAGTGTGGGGATGTGTGCATGGTTTCAAGCCGCACCGAAGGAAAGTCACTATGTGGCGGTCAAGCGAATCTTTCTATATTTGGCTCATACCCAAAACTTTGGCTTATGGTACCCAAGAGGGGCAAACTTCAAGCTTGAAGGATTTACGGATTCCGATTGGGCGGGAGACAAAGTGGATAGGAAGTCCACTTCCGGAGGGTGCCAGTTTCTTGGGTGCTCTTTGGTGAGTTGTTCTTCCAAGAAGCAAAGTTTTGTGTCTCTCTCGTCCATCGAAGCGGAATATGTGGCGGCCGGTAGTTGTTGTGCACAACTCTTATGGATGAGGCAAACTTTAAAGGAATACGGTGTCATTTGTGACAAAGTGCCTCTTTGGTGTGACAACAAAAGTGCCATCAAGATTTCTCTCAACCCGGTGCAACACTTCAAGACGAAGCATATTGAGATTCGGTATCATTTCATCCGGAATCACATTAGGCGAGGGGAGATCGAGCTCAAGTATGTCAACACTCATGATAACCTTGCTGATATTTTCACGAAGCCCTTGGATGAAGCAAGATTTCATGAGTTAAGGCATGAGCTAAATATCATTGATTCGAGCAATGTGACTTGAACCCTTGCACACCCCACCTCACTCAACTTGGTGTCTAGTTTAGGTGTAGGCATGGACATAGGGGGAGTGTTGTTCTCTCAATGAACTCTCCTCCCCCATTATGCATAAAACGATCAACTCTTTCACATTAGCCATTTTTTATGGTACTTGTGCTTCAAAGACGAGTTTTGATCATGGGCCCAAGGATAATTCTTCGCGGTGCCATACCAATTGACTCAAACATAGGTGGCTCCGGCCACCGCCCTCTCTTGAGAGAGGCCAGAGCTCGCTTTGCTTTCGTGTGGTTGTTTTGAATAAGTGGGTTACGGACCGTTGTTAGTGTGTGTTGCCTTGTTGGTCTTTCCTTTTTCTTGGCCTTGCCTTCTCGTCTCGTTGGTGCTTTAGCCGTGTGTTTAGAGGCCATCTGGTTGCTGAGCGGTACTACCGCTGGTGGCGGGCGGTACTACCGCCTCCCAGCGGTACTCGCCTTCCAACATGGTACTACCGCTGTGAGGCGCGGGCAGGGGGTTATATCGGGGGCAGAGGGAGTTTTCTTCTCCCCCATACCCATTCGCACGCCCCCTCGCTCTGTTCCTCTCTCCAGCAACCGGCACCACGGGAGGGCTCCGGCGGATCTCCTTCTCCGGGGCGTTCCTCTCCATTTCCTTCGGTGGAGACGATCCCCACCTTGTCCTCTTGCCATGGATGCCGGTATTGCCCCCGTTCCCTCTTTCTTCTTGTCTAGATTTCCAATCTAGCATCTTAGGGGCAATAGCAGTTGCATCTCTAGATTTTTGGCCAAATCTAGGCTTGAGTAGGATGGAGAAAGCTTCTAGGCAGTTTGGATTGATGTTTGGTTGGAGTTTTTTTTTTTGAATTTGGTAGGACGGTAGTGCCGGATCTGACCACGGTAGTAGGAAACTGTTGTTTCCCCGTCTCGAGCGGTACTACCGCTCTCTGTGGAGCGGTACTACCGCTTGGGGCGGTACTATCCCGCAGTCGCGGTACTACCGCCCTCTATCGATTTCCACAATGCTCTTACCTCTCGGTAATCTTTTGCTCGTGTTTTGTGGCTTATGCTCGTTCTTTACGGTTGTTTGCGTGTTCTTGTGTGTGGTTCGGTGATGAGGTTCCTGAGCATCAGGCTCGTCGTGTCAACCCCGGTCGTGCCTTGTCCAAGCGTTACCGCACCACTGAGTCTGCCGGAGGTTCCTCAAGTGCTCCACCTCCACCTCAACTCCAAAATAAGACTGGTGTCAAGCTGAAGCACTCTGGCAAAACCGTGCTGTAAATGCAACCCAAGGAGTTCTGGGCAAGGCATCGCTGCAACCCATATGAGGCAGACCAAGATCCCTCTTTGGTCAACCGTCCGTTCTGGAACAGGTTTCAGTTCGCAATCTTCTTTGATGTTCTCAAGGCCAAGAAGAACCTCTTTGTCAACGTGCACTCCATCGACACCGACCATATGGAGAAGGATCCTGAATACTTTGGTGAAGCTCTTCAGATGTGCACTCAACTGAACATTCTTGGGGTCATGCAATTCAACAAAGATTTTGATGCTGATATTGTGGCCCAATTCTATGCCACGGTTCATCTCGGGACTGATGAGGACAGGACACTGACTTGGTTGACCAATGGCAAGTTGTTGTCAGTCAAGTGGAAAGCTTTCATGGATTTGATTGGGGTGCAGGATCTAGGACTTGAGTCTCCTGTCGGCTTTCGCCCACACCGCAACACCAACTCCACTCACAAGCAAGCTCTGTGGCCCTACTGCACTTTGAGGATCAACCCTGAGACGAAGAAGGAAACTTATGAGCTGCCTGCCTTTCTAGATATCCTTCACCATGTCTTCAGAGAGACTCTTTTCCCTCGTATCGGGAATCTGGATATGGTTCACTCCTATCTCGTGGACATGCTTCTCTTCCGTTGTCGGAAGGAATAGAACACCGGAGAGTCCTCGGATATCTCTCATGTTATGTGGTCTGAACTGTTATCTGCTATCTCCGAGCGCAAGTGCCCGATTTATGGTCCGTTCATCATGCCGCTTATTGAGAAGGCTGGGCTCGTGTCTATCCCAAGGTGATGCTTTGGAGATCGGAGAGTTGGTTTCTCACGACATCAAGCGCCCGAGGAAGAAGGATAATCGGGGCACTCAGGCCCCTAAGACTGGAGTTCCTTCGCTGCTACTCGCCATGGAGACCGAGGAGGAGGCCGAGGTGAGGATGATGATGATGACTACGTGCCTTCTGAGACAGAGCCCTCTTGGGCAAAGAAGCTCAAGCTCAAGATGAAGAAGCTGTTCTGCATGGAGTCTCACGGTCAGTACATGACTCATGTGGCTGAGAAGAAGGCCCGAGGTCGCCACAAGGAGCTCATGCGTCAGTTGGGTGCTACTGATTAACGGTGGGTCCGAGGATCAGCCATCGAGGAGGAGGAGTGGATTCAGCAGCACTGCCCGTGGACCGATTCTGATGCCGAGCACTTCCCGACTGACGACGGTGGCGCAGATGATCCCGCTGAGATCTGATGTGTGTGTCCCTCTATTGCTATCACCTGGAGCCATAGCAACACTCCCTTTTTTGGTGTCTCGATGCCAAAGGGGGGGAGAGTTTAGGGATTTGTGCCTTGTGTTTGTGTCTTCCATCTTCTGTGTTTGTGCTTTCTTATGATTTGCTTTGTTTGGTTTGTGTCGGTGAGACCTAAGTTCCCGTCATATGGTGTGAGACATATGCTACCTTATCTTTCCAAAGATCTTTATCTATGTCACTATCTAGCTTATGAGTTGCATGCTTATCCTGTTAAGTTATCTATGCTCCTCTCATATACCTGCTTAGGTGATTGGTCGGACTCTAAAATGTAGGGGGAGCATTGATCCTAGTATGTGTGCCGTGCAGTCCAAAGCACTTATCTAGATAGCACACATCTAGGAGAGCCCATCTACATTTTAGGACGGTGGGGTTTTTGCGCGTGTCCTATATCTCTCATGTTTGTGCAAATCCCGTATTATCATCAATCCACCAAAAAGGGGGAGATTGTAAGGGCATATTTATCCCCAAGATGTTTTGGTGATTGATGACAATGCTTTTGCGGACTAATCGTGTGTGTTAAGTTCTTTCAGAGATTCATCCATTGGCACGAGACGATTACCTCCCCGCAGTGTGTTATTCAAGACGGTGTAGCCCCTTCGTTTCTTTGTTGGTGGACTAGTTTCGTAGGAGTCACCGTACTATCAAGAGGGGATCCGCTTTGGTAAGGCTAGGGTGGAATCAACACGTACACATCCGTATCACACCGATGTTTTCCTTCCGCTTCGATGGAGCAGCCTTTCCTTCCCCTGTGCCTGCCCTGACCTGCCCCAGCGGTAGTACCGCGGTCCTCAGCGGTAGTACCGCCGAAGCACTCAAGCGGTAGTACCGCTCCCAGAGCGGTAGTACCGCTCCCCAAGCGGTAGTACCGCTCCCCGAGCGGTAGTACCGCTTGTGGGCTTCCGTACCGCATGATGGTTCCGGCTACTACCGCCTCGACTCGAGACCGGTGTTTTTCGTGTCGGGTTTTACGGTACTAAGT
Organism: Aegilops bicornis; assembly: GCA_021605145.1. Taxonomy (NCBI): domain Eukaryota; kingdom Viridiplantae; phylum Streptophyta; class Magnoliopsida; order Poales; family Poaceae; genus Aegilops; species Aegilops bicornis. The sequence continues at coordinate 78,304,706 of CM038675.1, read as the reverse complement.
GCGGCAGTAGTGGCGGTAGTACCGCTCCTACTCCCATGGTAGTACCGCTCTGGGGCCAGGACCCTGACCTCCTCGTCAGCACGGCAGTACCGCTGGGTGGGAGCGGTAGTACCGCCCTGCCCAAGCGGTAGTACCGCTCTTAAGCGGTAGTACCGCCCTGCCCAAGCGGTAGTACCGCTCTGTGCGTGGCTGTTCAGTGGGGTAACGGTTGGATTGGTTCCCTCACTATATATAGGTGTCTTCTTCCCCAAAGTTGACCTACCTCTTTCCCCCAAAGCTCCATTGTTGCTCCAAGCTCCACTTTCGCCCGATCTCTCTCCCTAGCCAATCAAACTTGTTGATTTGCTCGAGATTGGTTGAGAAGGCCCCGATCTACACTTCCACCAAGAGATATTTGATTCCCCCCACTTATCCCTAGCGGATCTTGTTACTCTTGGGTGCTTGAGCACCCTAGACGGTTGAGGTCACCCCGAAGCCATACTCCATTGTGGTAAAGCTTCGTGGTGTTGTTGGGAGCCTCCAATTGTTGTGGAGATTGCCCCAACCTTATTTGTAAAGGTCCGGTCGCCGCCTTCAAGGGCACCAATAGTGGAATCACGGCATTTCGCATTGTGTGAGGGCGTGAGGAGAATACGGTGGCCCTAGTGGCTTCTTGGGGAGCATTGTGCCTCCACACCGCTCTAACGGAGACGTACTTTCCCCTTAAAAGGAAGGAACTTGGTAACACATCCTCGTCTCCACCGCTCCACTCTTGGTTATTTCGTGCCTTTACTTTTGCAAGCTTCTTGTGTTATATCCTTGCTTGCTCTTGTGTTAGTTGTCATTGCATCATATAGGTTGCTCACATAGTTACACATCTAGACAACCTATATTATTGCAAAGTTTAAATTGGTAAAGAAAAGCTTAAAAATTCTTAGTAGCCTACTCACCCCCCCCCCCCTCTAGTCAACCATATCGATCCTTTCAACAAGTTTCTGAATTTAAACATGCATCTCTCCATAATGTCAAACTTATCTGAATGTACCTGAATGTGCCTCAATTTGAACTACTTCAACAAATTATATCAGAATTTAAACAACTTGACATATGCACCAATCAATTCATAATAGAAAAAGACAATGTTCTAAAATATTGCATAAATAACTGCCTGCATTGGAAGCAACTACAATAAAAAGAGACTGCTTTCATTACAAACTCCTCCCAAATTAGTACTAACCCTACTCAATTCACTACAAACCCTAGCTCTCGTCAGCATATCACATAGTATCTACAAACTCCTCCTAAATCAGTCCACATCCTAGTCAATGCAACCCACACCAAGCGAAAACCCAACCTAAATCCCCCAAAAAATCCCCCTGCCAAAACCCTATCAAAACCCTAACGCTAACCCCTTACCCCCAAAAATTCCATGGAGCAGTCAGACGATCGGATATGAACGGAATCACGTGAATAAAAGCTGGTGCAGGAGAGGCTCGCGGGTTGTTACCGTAATGCGGCGGCGGTCCGTGCTCCGGGCGACGAACAGGGGCCATCGCCAGAGCAGATGCACGACGCTGCCTTCCGATCTCCTGCGACGAGACGACGGCAACGACCTCCTGAAGCCTCGCTCCCGACGACGAGCAGTCGCCGGTCACCTCCGCCGCCGATCACCGCCTCCCGACGAGAGGAAAACCAACCGTCTCCGCCTCGACCGCAACTAACAAGAAAACAGAGCAGGGAGGAGCTTTATACAAAACAGAGGCAGCTACAATGAGAAATTTGCAAAATAGCCCCCCAAATCAACTCGCCAGTGCAAAAGAACCCCCGCTCGCTTGCGTGGCTGGTCAAACAGTCAAACAGTACGCCACGTGGGACAAATACTGCGCTGTTAACAAATGTGATGATAAGCACCGTAATTTGGGTATTCCGTAATCCAGTGACCAAAGTGAACTTTATGATCAAATACAGTAACCATGGGAAATGGGTCGAACGGGGACAAAATACGGACGATCATCCGTTTGCGTCTGCGCATTGGGCTGCTTCTTGCATTCGTTTTAATCTAATAATGGACGCGCGTGGAGAGAATGCGTCGGCGGGTCGGAGTTGGCCTGACCCTGAGCTTGGAGGCGACGACCTGGACGTCCACGGTTGACCCACTGCACGGTTGAATTGAATCTCACCTACCACATCTGTCTCTGCATCTCTCATCTCCCTTCTCTGTTTTCCCACGGGATATCACATTGCAGCCCATGCTCTAGAAGAAAGGAGAGCTTGCCGCGAGTCCGCGTCGTGGTGGGCGGGGCAGCTCCTGGTGGCGCCGCCGCCGCGGGCTCACGGCGCACCGATGTGCACGGTGCCCTCCGCCGCCGCCCACCATCACCAATACTCTCTCTCGCGCGCGGCGCGCCCAGAAAGTGGTTGAGTAATCGATTCGTCAGGCAACCTTCAGTTCACATTCATCGCAGGCAAGCTTCGATTCGCCTACCCCTAATCTTTTTTTCATTTGATTTTGATTCAGTTGCTAGTTGCTAGTTCCTGAATCAGTTGCTAGTTGCTACATGCCACAAATACACCACAAGCAGATTACAGCCATCCACAAAACACATTTCATAAAACAGTGCCGAGGTCTATGTAAACTTTTTAGGACAAAATTGAAGGGAAAAGTTCAACAATTTTGACATCAAATAAGTATAAAATGATACCAATTTGTGATCGTAAATATTGGTGTTTTATCTATATAAACTTAGTCAAATTTAAGATTGTCTGACTTCAGCACAAAGCTAAATGTGTGCTCATTTTGCAACGGATGGAGCATAAATAAAAGTTATTTAGTGAACAGAAGGACAAAACACTAAATGGAGGCAAGTTGGTTCATTATAGTGAACAGAAGGACAAAATAGTATTCCTTGGCCAATCTGTTTTTTTTATACAATATATATATGTTACCCACCGGGATGTTGATGCCTCACGCGCTGGAGCAAGTGATCATTGGACCAGATCCCCAAGGAAAAAGCCTATTCTCATCTCACCTACGTACTATTTATTCACAAGTCTATTCTCATCTCTACTCTGTATTCTTTCTCCTTCCTCACCCCAACTCTCCTTGTGTCCATCCAGATTTGTATCTGCAGTTGTGACTCTGAACTTGAGTGAAATCCATCCTGTGATATCGGGAATTAGGAGAAGTGATTGGTGCGTGGAATCGGGTTCATAACAATATACGAGCTCCTCTTCATCAACCGGCAGTGCTTCTCAAACTTACTAGTCATTCACCGACCGCGGCCTTCACACGGTATGTAATCAGTACTTCATCCTAATCTCTCTAGCATGCAGATATAACTGGTTTTTTTTTCGAAAAGGGGGACTCCCCGGCCTCTGCATCATCAGAACGATGCATACGGCCACATGCAGATATAACTGGTGTATCTAGCAGTAGTCGATGATTGCATATATGATCTCTGTGTATTGTAACCTCCATCATTTGTGTGCAGGAGGATTATTTATTGGGTATGGCTGGAATTTGGATGGACAAGGCGACAGAGGACCGAATGAATCTATGTATGACCCGGGTCTTGGTCCTTGTGAGCTTCGCGGCGCATCTTACCCTGGCCCTATTAGCCGGGATCCGTCGGCGCAGACACTCCGGCGTGCGGAGGTCTCTGGTATGGTTGGCCTACTACGTGACCGAGATAGGCACACCAATCGCCCTTACCAAGGTGTTCATCGACACTGCGTCTGTGGATAGCGAGCAGCAGCTCAAGGCGTTGGTCGCATACAGAGAGCAGCAGATGTTTGCGTTCTGGGCGCCGTTTCTGCTGCTCCACCTTGGTCGCCCTGACAACATCACCAGCTACGCCTTGGAGAACAAGGGGCTGTCGCCGACCCAAAAGGCCGTTCTCATCCTTGCAATCCTAGGAGCCATCTATGGCTCATACAAGCAAAGATTTATGCGTGGGGATGGGGCTCTGCGTGCCGCATTCTTCATCATGGTCTTCTTGGGTTCCTATAAGTATGTGGAGAGGGCAGTTGCTCTACGGCGAGCTTCCTTCGACAACATTCGCCGCTCAAACCAGAGAAAGATGTTGAAGCAATTCAGTTCTAAGGGCAAAGCCCGTAAGCAGGACAATGATAACGCCCTGCTTGATGCTCACGGCCTTCTGGGCGTCACCATGGGTGCCTTCGCCGACTATCAAGTCGACTGCAGAAGGTATGTCCCATCTTATTCTGGTTGCAAGGATGTGAGCAAGGTGGTTGAGATGGAGGTGTCACTCATGTACGACATGCTATACACCAAGGCAAGCGTGATCCACACATGGGGTGGCTATATCATCCGTCTGGTCTCGCCGCCCGCCACCGCCACGGCGCTCTATCTCTTCCACAGTAAAGACGGCCAGGCGATGGAGAGTGCAGATCGGGCGATCACATACACCTTGCTTGCTGGCACCCTGCTGTTGGATGTGAGATGGCTGCTTAGAGCACTAGGGTCCACCTGGACCTATGCATTCTTGCTTGATAGTACAGAGGAGGATGGAAGCAAACAAGGGCTGCTTCTGGGCCGCCTCCGCTGGAACCTCCTGGCCAGTTTGCTGCGGCTGGGCCGCCTCAAGAAGGCAGGTCGTCGTCGGTCTGTGAGGCATTCATGGTATTGGCTCCGTCGCCTCCTGGTCTCTCTGGATCCGTCCCGGCTCCCACTGAGAAGCGGCCCAAGTGGCCACAGGTTGTTGCCTGGTTCGGCAGTCGGACAGCACAACTTGTTGCAAGAGTGCACTACTTGGGGTGGACTGGAGAAGATGATCTCTTATTTTTGCGCCGGACAGGGGAAGAAGAAGATTGATGTCAAGGATGTCCTGTTGGAAGTTATGTGTACATATCTAGTGCTGGAATTGGAGACAATGGCTTGGATGCGTCCTACGGGGGAAGTTGATGATTACATGAGGACTAATAGCAAGAAATTAAATTTCCAAAAGAACATCATCGCACTGCACGTCGCCACGGACATTTTCCTCTTGTGCAGGACAAAGTCCCAAAGGAGAGAAAGTAGAGCATCAGCCAAGGACGAGAAGAAGATCCGAGCGCTATCAAATTACATGATGTTCCTCCTCGCTCAACGCCAGCACATGGTATTGCCACCGGGTGACGAGGCCAGCGACTACAAAAAGGCCTGCCTCGATCTGAAGGAAATATGGCGTGAAAGAGGAGGGACCAGCGGTTCTCTAACAACCCCAAGAGAGACCAAGCTTGCCAACATCCTTCTGAAGATGAATGCAACTGAGGGCAGCAGGTACAACACTGAGGGCAGTAGGTACAACACGTACGGCGAATCAAGTCTCCTTTCCGAGAGAAACGAAACTCTTGCGCTTGGTGCCGGCTGGGCCTTGAAGCTGTTACATCAGCTGGACCCGGCAGCAGATTATGGACGGCATCAGACGCGGGTCCAAGACATTCACAAACTTGAAGACTTTATTCCGGCATTCACCGATGAGACACAAACCGTTATTGAACGGTACAGGGACCGCGGGGAACGATGGGAACTCCTCGATTATATGTTGCAGCTCATTCTTGTTTCATGGGTGCGTCTTCTCAGCTTCACGTCCGGCCAATGCAGCAGGGATTCCCATGCCAAGCAGCTCAGCCGCGGCGGTGAGCTCTTAACCATCGTCTGGATGATGAGTCGGCACAAGAATATATATATTCCAAGCCAATAAAATGACCAGCATCGTGTATATATCCTCTCTGCTCACTATTAAATTTTTCAGCATTGTCATAGTGTAGAAGTAGGACTCCTGCAGATATATCCGAATCTGCTAATGCAGTTGCTTGTCAGGCCTATTCTAAATTGAAATTTCCGTTATCTATTTATCCCTCTTATTACTGGAACCGTACGCATGAGCTGACGTCTTTGTCTAGTTTGCTGGCCATATCGTCTTGTGTTGGCTGAGCAGCCATTTACCTTGTGACACGGTGACACAATCTTTTATCAAATCTTACTTGGTCACATCTTCACCGTGTGATGAACCTTTTGTTTGTTTTATTTTTATTTTTTCATCGGGCACTTTAGATTATTTATTTTTACCTTCTTCCCATTACCATGCTCCGTTCTCTTCCCAGTTTGTCCATATTTTCTTCTTCTTCTCCTTCATCAGAGCTGTTCCTGTCTCTTGTGTGGTGCTCAACTCAAGCAAGTATTGGAGTGGTCCGAGTGGATGTTTCAGAGTTGTTCATGTCTGTTTAGTATTCTCAGTACTACTACTCTATGCAGTAACTACTGAACTATTTCTCTGTATGTGTAGCCATGCCATGGTACTAATCTTACAATTTTTAACTTGTGTTTGCTCAGCTGTAAACCTGTGTTGGCCTACTTTTAACTGTTATTACCTGTTGGTACTTCTGATGCCTGCAAGATGCAAGTTCCGATAACCATTAAAGTTGTTTAGCGTTTTTCTTGGTTCGTTCAGTTTTTTGGCTGCTCATTTTTTTTACAAGTTGTTGACATAAACATGTGTTTAAAAAAGAAGAAAGTATAGTTTTTCCCCCCAAATCCACACTGATGGATACATAACCCCTGAACTCAAATACCATATAATTTACCCCCTCAAATTGTCAAGATCGGAAATGAAGCCCCGTAGTGGTTTTGGGTCACATTGAAGCCGGTTTTGAGTGCTGACCAGAGTCAACACAGATAAGCCCGATGATTCTTTTTTTCCTTTTTCTTGCCGAGCGGCACCATAGCTTCGAGCGCTCCGCCACGGAGGGAGAGCATGGCGCCACGGGAGCCGCGCAACCGTCAGCGAATTGGATGAGACGCGCGGCAGTGTCAAGCGCGGCCACAACGGCTTCGGCGAGGAGCACGGCTTCATGCCCGGTCGTGTCGTGCGGGTGTTGCAGCTGGTTCGTTCTTGCCGGAACGATCAATCTACCCGACGCCTATGTAGTTGTGCGTGTGTATCTAGCCGACTCCGTTTGCTAGGTGCACGAGCAAACTTGCAATGAAAATCGATCAGGTGCTTCTGCTAGCTCCTGAGTATGTGCGCGTACAAGCGTTTTGGCCGGAAAGAATCGCCACCGTCCGCCGTGTTGGACATTGCTGTCAGCCTGGACCGCCTCAGCCTTATCCTTTGCGCCAGCAGCCTTGTCTGACGATGCACTATCCACTCCTTCTCGCAGCTCCCTCCTTCATTCCTCTCTCTCTCGAGAGAGAGTTCGTGCTGCAGAGAAGGTCGCCGACATCGCCGTTTGTCGTCCTCGTGGCAAGAGACCACCCCGAGCCCAGCTGACATGTCCTGTAGAACCGCCTCGTCGCCCTCTTCGTCCCTCTAGAAGGAATCGCGTCAAGCCGCCACAAATCAACGGCATGGTCTTTGTCTTCTCTGCCGGCCGCCGCCATCGCTCGATCTCCACCTCCGGCGAAAGCCCGACGCCTCTTCTAGCCTCCTTGACTCACGAGGCACGTCCCCACCAGCGCAAGCCTTCCTGAGGCTTTCTTCAGTGACGCTGTCCTTTCACAACCGCCGCCGGCACCTCGCTCGGTGATTTGCCACGGCCGCCGCTCATCATTTTTTTTAAATCCTCTGACTTGGTTGTGTTGACTCTGGTCAGTGCTCAAAACCGGTTTCAATGTGACCCAAAACCACTACGGGGCTTGATTTATCCAGTTTTGATAATTTGAGGGGGTAAATTATATGGTATTGGAGTTTAGGGGGTTATGGATCCATCAATGTGGATTTAAGGGGGAAAACTATATTTCTTCTTAAAAAAAACCTTTATGAACATTTTTTAGTTACATAAACATTTTTTAATGCAATTTATCTTGAAAATTTGAGAAAGTAGGCATCTTTAAAACAAGTGATCAGTTTCTAAAAGTTTTTTTAATATTTCTTAAAAATTATGACATTTTTTAAAATGTGAATGTTTTTAAAGGGAACATTTTTTCAAAAGATACAACCATTTTTAGAAAAATGCAAAAGTTTTTCAAAAACTGATCATTTTTAAAATTCGGAGACATTTTTAAAGAAAACAAAAAATTAGAAAGAAAAAAGAATGGTGGTTCCAAAGAGTTGAATCTGGTTTGGTCTCTAAGCATGAATAGCATGGGTGTCTCGGCAGTATTGGAAGACAATCTTCGGAGGTACCAAGGCTCAGAGATTTAGGAGTAGTTATTACGAAATAAATTTCCACTAGTAGTAGATAGTTGCATTGAAACTAAGAAGCACATTTCTCTGGCCCATTGCACGTTCCAGATGAATCCAATCATATAGTGAAAAACTAGTCCAATGGGACGCTAAAGAAGCAGTAGTCTGATTCGTAGCGTTTCCCAAAAGTATAACACCAGATTTGTTAAAACACCGTCCAAACTTGTCCTGGAAGCCATGTCATTGTCATTCCAGAACAAAACTAGAGCACACCACAAGTCACCCATGGTCGCGATAAAGGAGCAGAGAAAAAAACACTAACACTACATGATAAGAAATGAACATAAGGTACTCATAATTGCTAAGTACTCGGGATGATATTGTCTCAAGTAAGGCTCTGCCATAGACCTACAGGAACTGCTGACGTGGTGAGCAAAAATCATGCTTTCTTGCCTCCCAGCCTCCAGCGGCCCAGCCCAAGTGCCTTGCTTCAACCTATAAAAACAAAGTTGCAATTATCGAATATAGCTGAAATGACTACAAGGTGAAAAGGAAACAATCAACATAACTCATACCGTACATGTACTTTTGAAAGGGTCCAGGTTTTCTACCGACAGGCACGCATTTCGGCAATGTTAATTTCCCTGTTTAGCTTTAGCATACGAAGACCTGGAAGAAAGATCAGAGAGACAGTAAATCTATAGATGTACATGCGCAGAAGGGTTCAAGTCAAAAAAACAAATGAACATCTTGCTAAATAAAGTTGTATGGTTGAAATATAATTTAATAGCTGCACTTAAACTATAATCCACTTTTCCTGCACAAGGTAGAATGTCTCTTATTTCTTAAACAATGCTTCTTAACTATGAAGATACATAAGAACTAGGTATATGAACTCAAAGGGCCAAGGCACTCACTGAAGCTCCCACTCCGATGTACACAAATCTTCTCAAGCGGTATGTCATTAGCCTTAAACAACTGTGCCAGCATATGGACTCTAGGATCATCCTTGGTGCATTTGATCTTCACCATTCTAAGGTGTTTGCAAGCAAATGATCCTCCGTTCGGTTTACATCTTCCCAATGCATTTTGGATGTCGAAGTTCTTTTAGAAGGACAAAAAGAACATTATTAGCTTGATGAACTGTCAGCAAAAATCATGAAGCAATGTATCAAAATGCAAACATTGAGAAAATACATGCACGCACCATTTCAAGTTGAAGGAAGAGATTCTCCAAGTAAGGTGTATGCTGAAGTAAGAGAACTAGTATGTCAAAATCAGCACCCCTACTGATACACCATTCACCAAGGGACAAAGTCTTCAGGTTGTTAAAAGTTGGACAACTTACTGATTCCCTCCTCAGAACCACCTTCATATTTTTGTGAAAGTGAGTTGTTTCATATACAGAAACAAATGGACAATGATGGTGATGCAATTGTGTATGTGAACATAGCAATGTAATAGTGCGTGGAAATAGGCATGTAACTGACACTATGATTATGCAATGTGCTGAAACAAAATTATATGGTAATACAAGAATCACCAAAATCACTTCTCAAAAGAATTACTGCAATAATCAAATTGTTAAAAGTTGGACAGAACCACCTTCATATTTTTGTAGAAGTGAGTTATTTCATATGTAGAAACAAATTTCAATGATAGTAATGCAATTGTGTATGTGAACATTGCAATGTAATAGTGTGGAAATGGGCATGTACTGACATTATGATGATGCAATGTGCTGAAACAAAATTATATGGTAATATAAGAATCGCCAAAATCGCTTCAAAAGAATTACTGCAATAATCAAATGTGACACACTAGGCGTTTTGAACTTTTAACAATCTGTTGATTCACCTACAATATCAGATACTAGAAACATTACAAACGTTCTCTTGATCCGCAAGATAAACTAGTTTCAGTCAAGTCAATCATGAAACACAAACAAGATGTTACGTGTAAGCAGCAGTATAGAGAAGTAGAAAAGCTCATACCACTACCACTGCCAGTTTGCCACTGATATGATCTCTTAAGTAAAGTTCAATTTATGACACCTTTAAAGTCATGAAATCGATCATAGGCTAGGATAAAAAAAGATTGCATTTTAGAGGAAAAAGTCAAATGTACAGAAGTCCAGATTAGACCTACTATAAAACAGTTTGTTTAACCCCCTCAACTTTGGTTTTGCTTACATGGCATCCGACATGCCTTGCTGAGAGACCAAGTAAATGGGTCATGTCAGTGAGCCACTTGCCACTTCCCAAAGTGAGGCAACAAGTTGATTAAAAAGTGAAAGAAATTGTTCTCTCAATATTCCTTATCCATCTGTCCCTTTTCTCCTCTCTAATGGGTTCAACTCGTGTTTGCTGACTTAACACTAATCTGGACGACACATAACCCGCCAGCAACGCAAATTTGCTTTTTAAAACACTGCCAATAGGTGATCACTAAAAAAAATGAAGGTTCGCAGGATTACATAACTTGTTTTAACCTGTGTTTCTGTGTAAGTTGACTGTTTTCCATTTTGCTAGAACAAGTAAAGGACTGGCATCCAATGAGGTAAAATGCAATACGACTCTATAGCTATATTACGTCTAGCCAGTATGATTTACAGCACAGAAAAGATCATTAGTTCGATGAACAGATTAAAGAACATGAAGGTATACCAAGTGCTGCATGACTAACATCTATATAGTAACAATTATTTTCTAAGACAAGTCATTCTTATCCATAAATACCAAAGCTGGCAGGTCTAGTGAAATATTTGAAAAACATTGTAAATACAACATATCTAATCCGGAAGTAAAAGAAAGAAAAATGTCTCCGTATGATAGCAAACACCTACAGCAGCACATTCATTCAACAACAATTCAACATCAGTAAACTGCATCAATTTTCCGATTCTTAACCGGGCTTAATAGAAAAAGTGCATGGCAGAAAACTGACAAATTTGTTTTGCATGCAAGCATTGTGATATACTGATATAAGGACCATGCATACTACTCCCTCCGTCCGGAAATACTCGTCGGAGAAATGGATAAAAATGAATGCATCTAGAAGTAAAATACGTCTAGATACATTCATTTATCCGACGAGTATTTCCGGACGGAGGGAGTATTACTTTCTACACAGTAGTTAAAGTATAAGGTGTAGACTGAATTGAAATACATCAGTGAAGAAGTTAATAATTGTACCTCTCCTGAATGACCTAGCAGCTCTATGCTTCTGGCATTTAAAAGGCTGCAAAGAATATTTTGGCCACCTAAGGTTTTATAGTCGTTAAACCCATAGTTTCCACTGTAGCCAGAAGTTTTACCACCCTTACTGAATTCAAAGTCATTTGCAAAATATTTATCTTCAGAGCCATTTGCAATTTCACTATATTCGTATGTATCATCGTCGCTATTGATATCACTTCCATAATCATAATCATCTTTGATGTCATCGGAATAGCCATCATAAAAATCATCAGAATAGCCATCACAATAATCAGAAAAGCTGCCATACAAGATACTATCCAGAAAGCCCTCAGCAGCAGCAGCACTTTTACCATTGCACTGATCATTTCTATTATCAATGTCGTCATCTTCATCGCTAGTCTGAGGAAATTCATCCTCATCCTCATGGTACTTTTGAAATTCACAACTCAATAAAGAGTCATCAAGCATGATGCTGCCACTGATAAGAGACACAGAGTTCTTGATTATGGGAACCCACTTCTGCGGTTTGATGCAACGAAAGAACATGAGGTTTGGAGCATCCACCGAGAGGTTCATAGTAAGCTTGCACTTGACCATGGTCAAACTCTTCAGAGTGAAGGACAAAATCTCATGGCCACCTACCACACATCTCTTGAGCTCTAGTTCTTCCAAAGGGCACTGAGAAGAGAGCTGCTTCACAACTTTACCATCTAGCTCGACATATGACAGTTTCAAGATTTTGAGATGGCAAGAGGCGAAGTCTATGTGATCCAGCGTAATGTACTTGTGGAGATGCCCATTAAGCTGAATGGCACGAGCTTTTCGCTTGATAGCAGTACGGATCCAGCTCTTGACATTGCCATCGTTATAAGTCTCATAGAAATCATCCTCACCAACCGAGCGCACACGGAGCGTGTCCAGTGGCGTGAGCGTGTCCCGGCTGCACAGCAACCGGTTAACAAACTTGGCGAATTCCTCAGGTGGGTTATCATGGCGTCCCACACGGACGTCGATGCAAGGCGCGGAGGCCCAGAGGTTGCGCCACCTCCGCGAGAGCCTGCACGTGCCGACCATCTCCCACGCCTTCAAGAACGACATGATGTGGTGCAGCAGCACGTCCGGGAGGTCGCTGAGCCTGTCGGCGGGTTCGCCTGCCACACGAGGTGTCCCCACAGTTGGCAGTCGGTTAACCGGTACCCATTGCTTGGATACCTTCCGGGGGATCTCATTCGATGGTTTGCCTGCCCCGCGAGACTTCCCCGTCCCCATGGGTCGGTTCACTGGCACTGCCTTCAGGGGCATTCCGTCGGACGGGTTGCGTGCAACAGGAGACGTCGCAGCCGGCCGGTTAACCGGCACCCATTGCTTGGATGACTTCCAGGGGATTTCGTTCGACGGTTTGCCTGCCCCCGTCCCCGTCCCGACGGGTCGGTTCACCGTCACTACCTTTGGCGGCATTCCGTCGGACGGGTTGCCTGCAGCAGGAGACATCACGGCCGGCCGGTTAACGGGCACCCATCGCTTGGAAACCTTCGGGGGCATTCCGTTGGACGGGTTGCCCGCAGCAGGAGACGGCACGGCCGGCCGGTTAACCGGCACCCACCGCTTGGATGCCTTCGGGGGCATTTCGTCGAACGGGCAGCCTGCACGGACATGGCCGCAGAGAAAACTAAACCAAGAGCTGAGATCAACGCATTACGAGGAATGCTTCCAAGAAATTTCCGATCTGGTTGGATGTTGGGAGAGAAAGCTTACACGAAGACTGGCAGCAATGGCGATGAGCTCTTGATCCGTCAACGTAGCAGCGGGTAGCGGCGGCGCCGGGGTATGGTTGGTAGGGGTTGAGAGGAGGGGAGTTGGAGGCTTTCCAATGGGTCGGTACCCTCTTTGTAGGGATTGGCCAGCTTCTTTCCCATTGGAAAAACCTGGCCCGGCACGGCACGGCCTGGCCTGGGTTATACGGGCCACGCACGGCACGACCCACCCAGGCATGTTGTTTTCTTTTTTTTTTAATTTCGTTAAATTTCCAAATATTTTAAACATGTACTTCACATAATATTAATGTTTTAAATGGTTTATTAATCATGCATCTGAATATGTTAAATGTGTACAGAAAAAGTAGACGATCTATTTAAAAACTATTAATCTTGTATTTGAAAAATATTAATGAAGCATTTGAAAATGTTAAATGTGTATAGAAAAATGTCGATCATGTATTCAAAAAATGTTATATGACGATTTCTAGTGCTCTACAGACTTCTAAATGTTGACCTTTTATAAATGTATGTTTTATGACGATTAAAGTCTGTAGATGTTCGAGAAAAGAAGATACATGTACTCATTGCATGGGCGGAGAATGGCCATTTGTCCTCAACAAAAATCCGTACGTAAATATATATTTCTCATAGTAAACATGGATTTTTTTTCCAAACGTGTATTTAATGGATCAAGTAAAAGTCACTTTCACATGTGCACACATACGATAATACCAAGTAATGGTAAAAGATGGTACCGACCCACCAACCAACATAACTTCATGCATATGGGCATGCATATATGCTGCGCAATCTTCATCCAAGTAGCAATCGGTCCACCGCTATCAAATAAGTTGGTTGTGGATGAGAAAGGCAAGGGGATAGTTGCCTAGAGAGACAAGACGGGAAGAGGAGGATGTCAAAATAGAAATATTAGGTGGATCAGCCAACTAGTTTGAAAGAGTTGCGCCCCATCAGTTTATGTACAGTGCTTTACAAGGTCATTGCAAAGTGTTTAGCGAACAGATTGCGTCCCCTACTAGCCAGGGGAAATCATCTCCGTCAACCAGAGTGCATTTGTACCTGGTAGACTAATCACCGACAATGCTTTGGTGGTGTTTGAATGCTTTCACTTTCTTGAGCATAATACGAACCCAGGGAAGAACTTCTGTGCTTATAAAATTGATCTGTCCAAGGCTTATGACCACGTGGATTGGGGTTTTCTGGAAAGTGCGATGAAAGGCTTAGGTTTCTCTCACCGATGGATCAGTTGGATCATGTCATGTGTGACCACGGTGAGCTGCTCAGTTAAATTAAATGGAACCTTGCTGGATTCGTTTTCCCCTTCGCATGGGCTACGTCAGGGAGATCCTTTATCTCCATTCTTGTTTCTTTTTGTGGCGGATGGCCTCTCTGCACTAATTCAGAAAGAAATTGCTGACAACTGGATCGAGCCGTTAAAGGTATGTCGTCGTGCTCCAGGTATTTCTCACATGCTCTTTGCTGACGACACACTTTTGTTTCTCAAAGCTGATGCGGAACAAGCGGCCCGGGTGCAACACGTGATTAATAAGTATGTACAAGGGACCGGCCAGTTAGTCAATCATGATAAATGTACCCTAATGTTCGGCAAGGCATGTCCTGTAGAGACACAAGAAGCTATTAAAGCTGTTTTGCAAGTGACGCAAGCAGAATTTGAACCCAAGTACCTCGGCTTACCCACCCCAGAGGGACGCATGAACCGAGGTAAATTCCAAAGTATCCAAGAAAAGATGTTGAAGAGACTAGTTCAGTGGGGAGAATATTCGCATGGAGGCAAAGAAATACTTATCAAAGCAGTGGCACAATCAATTCCTACCTTCCTGATGGGTGTGTTTAAGTTACCGGCAGGCCTATGCGAGGATCTCACAAAGATGATACGTCAATTCTGGTGGGGTGCAAGTCATTGGGTCTCATGGGACTGCATGCTTCGTCCAAAGGCCCAAGGGGGTAATGGGGTTTCGTGATATGAAGCTTTTTAATCAGGCCTTGCTCGCCAAGCTTGCTTGGCGGCTCATTGAAAATCCTAATAGCCTTTGTGCACAAGTACTCAAAGCGAAGTATTGCCCGAATGGCTTGTTGATGGATACAGTTTTCCCTGGGAATGCTTCCTCATCGTGGCAAGCCATCGAGTTTGGGCTGGAGCTGGTAAAAAAGGCTATATATGGAGGATTGGCGACGGGTCGCAGGTTCGGATTTGGCGCGATCACACACGTCGGCCCATCACCCCAAGGCGGAGGTGTCGTCTCAAATGGGTGTCGGAACTGTTGCAAATAGATGGATCTTGGAACATGGCTCTCTTGCACCAACATTTTTACCCACCAGATATTATGGAGATCACAAAAATAAAGGCGTCGTGTCGAATGGAGGAAGACTTTGTAGACTGGCACCCGGACAAACGTGGCATTTTTTCAGTTAAAAGCGCTTATTATCTGGGTCTCCAGGAGATGCCGATGATGCAGAACGTGGGATCCTCGAGCTCTAGGCCGGACGGGCGCCGGCCGGCTTGGGACCTTATTTGGAAGAACCCGGCTCCACCGAAGGTCCGTATCTTTGCCTGGAAGGCAGCCTTAGAAGCACTGGCTACAGAGGAGTACCAATGTCGTCTACATATTTCTCAGTCAGTAATCTGTACAGTATGCGGTAATGCTATGGAAGATGCCCATCATGCTCTGATTTGGTGCCCACATGCTGCTGGCCTTTGGAATGCTATGCGGGAGGAATGGGACATTCCTAAAGCTGACCAACTCAAGGATGGTGCCCCTGATTGGTTGTTCAGGTTGCTTGTGAAATTATCAGATACCCAACGACTTATATGCCTCATGATCATGTGGCGAGCCTGGCATGTACGCAATGAGGTGACCCATCAGAAGTTGTTTATCCCTATTGCAAAATCAAGGCGATTTTTGTCCAGCTATATCACCTCCCTCCTGGCACTACAACAATACCCTCATGACGACCAGATCAAGGGGAAAGGTGTGATTGAGCTAGGCGGTGTCAAACATGTCCATCAAGAGCCTATACCGCATATAGAGAAGTGGAGACCTCCGAAAGATGCTGCCAAGCTCAACGTTGATGGGGCGTATGTGGCGGAGAATGGTTCTGCAGCGCAGGTATGATCCTTCGAGATCACTCAGGGCTGTTATCTTTGCTGCGATCCGCGGCGCTGCCATCACCTTTGGAGCGCTTGAAGCCGAGCTTGCCGCAATCCGGAGGGAATTCATCTCGCTCTGAGTTGGGCGGATCTCGATTTTGTTGTCGAGTCATTGCTGAAGCCATCACAATGTTATAAATGCCAAGAAAGGATCGATCACCACATGCATATCGTGTGAATGAGATTAGAAATCTTATTTCTGGAGGAAGGAGGATAGAACTTGTTAAGGTTAGGCGGGATGTTAATGTTGCTAGTCATAGCCTCGCTTACATGGGACGATCGCAACAACGCACTGCATGTTGGCTACGTAGTACCCCCAAAGAAATTGCTAGCGTTGTGAACGCCGATTGTAACCTTATTCCTTAATCAATAGAATCCTTTTCCACGCAAAAAAAAATAATAATAGAAATATTAGGGAATAGGAGACATCAGAAAAAGTGCATCAATGCTCAGTGGAGAACGATACAATTCTAATATTTTTGCGAGTGTTGTGAGATTAAACGTCATAGCCTACTTGTGCTTGATGCCACAGTCAGTTGCACAATCATAGCCTCTGATTGTAATATTTGCCTAACTATTTCATATTCTTCTAACGGAAATGAAGCTATTGGCAGAGCATTTTTTACGTCACAACATTTTTTCTGAGACATATTTTTCTAGAATTTCCATCTCATTTTTGAGGGACAGATACTATTTTTTTTATTGAGAATCCGGGGGACAGTTTTTTTTTTTTTGAGAAATATCCGGGGGACAGATACTAATGTTACACGAAGATGCCCGTTTTGCCTCAGCCTGTTACATGTTTCAGGCTTTGATTCTGACCGGCCCAACAATTAAGTCCGCATAAGCCCAGCGAGTGGGCCGACGCACCTCCTCTCTCCTTCACTCCACGGA
Organism: Aegilops bicornis; assembly: GCA_021605145.1. Lineage (NCBI taxonomy): Eukaryota > Viridiplantae > Streptophyta > Magnoliopsida > Poales > Poaceae > Aegilops > Aegilops bicornis. The sequence continues at coordinate 78,287,557 of CM038675.1, read as the reverse complement.
GCAGAGTAGATCACGCCGCCGCCGCCATTCTCTCCGTCACGCCGCCGAGCCAGGGTCTCCGACCTCCGGCTCCCCCGACGGCGCCGCGCCCATGGATCCTCCGTGCAATCAGGCGGCGGAATCGGGCTCCCGCGTCCCGGACGAGCTGCTGGAGGACATCTTCGCGCGGATGCCGGCCAAGTCGGTGCAGCGCTGCCGCTGCCTCTCCCGCGCATGGGCTGCCGCGCTCTCCTCCAGCGGCTTCGTCGACCGCAACCTCCGCCTCGCCAACCGCCGGGACGGCTCCCGCGGCCTCTTCTTCCTCCCAGACCCCGACTCGGGCGACGACGCCACGGTGCACGCTTGGTCGCCCCGCCGCCCCCTCGTCGCCGTCCGCCGAGACGAGCGCCTCCGCCGCGTTGCCGCCGTCACCCGCCAGTGCCGCGGCCTCGTCGTGCTGGAGGCCAAAGGGGACAACCTGCCCTTGGCCTGCAGCCCGGCCCGCGGGCACTGCAGCTACACGGTGGACCACTACGTCTGCAACCCGTCCACCGGCCAGGTGACGGCGCTCCCGGAGGGCAAGGAGGCGTCCGGCGTCTGGCCGCAGAACCATGCCATCCTCGGCCTCGGCTACGACACAGGCATCCGGAAGCACAAGGTGGTGCGCCTCTACTGCCGCGGTGAGCTCCCTCCGGCGTGCGAGGTATACGTGCTCGACTCCACAGGGTACTGGCGGCCGCCGTCCGGTGCCGCCAGGACGATGCCGCCGGCCTGGGCAACCAATTACTGCACCGACCAGAGCGTCTTTGCACAGGGCCACGTCTACTGGGCCGCCCAGCCGCACAAGATGTACACCGGCGAAAGGGTCGTCATGTCATTCTCGATGGCCGACGAGGTGTTTGGGATTTTGCCGCCACCGGACATGGACACGACGCACTGGCGGATAACAGAGCTCGGCGGGCGCCTCTGCCTCTTCAAAGACACCTCCGCTGTGTGCTCGTACGACATCTGGATTCTGCGAGACCCCCTGGCGGGCACTTGGGACCTGCATTGCCGCATTAACCTGGACGCGGCGTCTCCAGCAGCAAAACAACTGAGATGCTGCACGAGCGTCATCCCACTCGACATCGTTGATGATGGCAACCGCGTGCTGCTCAGGCCAGAGCCTTGCAATATCCGGAGGGAAAATTTGGGTGCCCATCAACTTGTTGTGTACGAAACGGAGATGTCGAGGACCTTCTCGCTGAGGGCAGCATGATTACTCATCACACCATGACGCAGAGACCCGCGGCACCGTATGAGGAAAGCATCGAGTCTACCGGGCGGCCACATGAGGACATCATCTTCTCGTCTACGTCCTCGCAGGTTCTGGCGCAGGTGCTGCGTCGGCTACCAGCCCGCATCCTTGGGCGGCTCAAGTGCGTATGTCGGACCTGGCGCGCCATCATTGAGTCTGGCCGCTTCATCAGGCTGCACTACGAGCACACAGGCAGAAGCTCCCTTGCCCGTGTTGTCCTCTCCTCCATGCCTTATGACTGGCAGTTCGCCTCACTGGATTCTTGCCTGAACGACCTGAAACTGGCATGCCAAATGCAGCAGCTACATCGCAGGGTGGTGAGCTCGAAGCCCTGCCATGGCCTCCTCCTCATAGCCCACAACAACTATGGTGTTCACGTGTGCAACCCTGTCACTGGAGCACAGGTTTTCCATTGCAGTTTGCCTTTTCAGCAGCCATCAGACGCTGCTGTTGCTCACCCTGGTTGCGCTGGCTTGGGGTACGACCTATTGAGGGAGGAGCATATCATCGTGGTTCTTGCCTATAAATCGCGCAACTTTGACACTGGGAGCTACAGCATGGAGTGCAGCATCCGGAGGCTAACGGATTGCATGACGAAGAAGGTGGCCCCTTCGCCACTGATCCCGGTGACCGTCGATGTGCCACCGGTCTATGCAGGGGGCAAGATGTACTGGATGGGGGAGTCACGATTCAGTGCAGGCTGCTCATCAATTCTTGTGTTTGACATCTGCAGAGAGTCTTTCAATGTCCTACCAGCACCACTCACCATGGGCAACAGTGGTAGGATGCTCGTGGCGGAGCTCACCGGGCAGGTTCGCATCGTGCACATTTGCCCAAATACAGAGACGATGACCATATGGCGCGAGCAGGAGCCAGTTACACTTAATGATGGCCGAGGATGGACAAGAGAGCACTGGATACAGCTCGGACAGTGGCCAGACTTCTCACTGAGAACAGAAGCGAGGCTCGTGATTCCGTTGGCTGTTGACGATGCCGGACGGATCTTACTCGACACTGGAAGAGCGCTGGGGTATTATGACCCAAGAAACCAGACTTTGGAGACTGTATACCCGACTACTAGCAGCAGTCTGCAGCTTAACTACTGCCCAGGCTTCTTCTTCGCGGTGTTGTGTGAGGACAGTTTAGTTCGTCCAAATTATCGGCAACGTGAGTTCTTTTGAACCTAAATGAAGGAAGAAGAAAGATGATGATGTATGATTGACGTGCTCCTGCAGAATGTCACACTAGTCCATCAGTATTTATTTTGCAGTGTCTTCCATCAGTCAAATCAAGATTTTGAAGGCCTATCCAGTCCAGTCCAAGTGAGATTCCCTGGGATTTTTTTTCGGAAGCGTCCCCCAAATAGTTTTACCTCGTGGTTTGGAGAACCACACTGCCTACTGCATCTAAAATCTGAAAGTATGTTATGTGGCCGTAGTTTGTATCATCTTTTGTCGCACTTCACTCTAGTTATTGGTTCAAATCCGTGTCGTACAGGACCAGTAGACCTGTCATATTCGATCCAGTTTCTTTAGCGTTGATGCAACTTACAACTCACATTTATTTAACTAGGATCAAACTGGAATGTTACCGTGTTGTTATCACTACCTATGAAAGCTTTTTCTGGGGTGTAAAGTTCAGATTCATGGGCTATTTTGGTGTCTCTGCTCATCACTAAATCTACAATCTGGTAGCTTTGCTCATAAGAGCCTCAGTTTTCGTATTACAGATTAGTAGCATTGCTTTGCTGCAGAAATAGAACAGCACTCCATAATTGCAGAAATTTCTTGTGTTCATCAAATGTATGCATCTATCTGGGAGACAGAGTTATAAGTTCTTTAAGTGCGCTTTTGAGCTATTGTCAGCGGGTTTGCATGACTAGGAAGGATGATGCTGTGTTTTTTTTCTTGCAATTGAGTCAGCTATGCAGGTAAGATATCCATTAACTGTTAAAACCAGTATTTCCCCCTTGAGCAGTATATCATTTTTTCTTCTGCCATTCTCCCTTTTTCAAGGGAAAAAACCCACAGCATTTCCCCCCTGCAAGATTTCTTTGCCTCTGCAATTTGGGTTTCTCTTTGGACGTTAGAGAAACATATTTGTTAATTAATTTGGGTATTTTTTTCCTAGAAAAGCTGAAGTTTGATTATGGTATGCTTGTTAGAAATAACAAGTTCAGACTTTGTGAATTTTTTGGTTTATCAATCGACAGCGAATAAATGTGTTTTCGCTTTGTTTCGTGTGGGTTTCTTTCTGGGTACATTTCCACCATTTCCGATCTAGTACTACTTTTCGTGGACATCGGTTTCTTTTTGAGATCATAATTTTATGAACATATGCCATTGATTCCTCTTTTTCTGCAAGGGGGTACCATAAAGTAAAATAGATAAGCACACATTGTCTGTTAGAAGACAAAGATTTTCCATTTTTGTCAACATAATAGTTCATGAAAGGAGCCATAATGAACATGTTGGTGAAACTGAATGGTGAACTTCCAATTCTGAATGGTCAAAATGAAAAATGAGTTCTTATGCAAATTTTGTTCATCGGTGATAGTCTTGTTTACTTTATTTTAACTGAAAGGAAGACGGTCTCCTCATGTTCAAACTGCAAAAGCATATAAGTTGAATATAAGTTGACCTCAGTTGCTTTTGACCTGTTCAAAAAAAGAAAAAAAAGAAAAAAAGAGTTGCTATTGACAACCTTGTGTTCCTGGATGGTGAATTGTGAAGTGAAAGTAGTACTCCCACTTTAAACGAATACTACCTCTGTCTTGAATTACTTATTTTAGATTTATCTAGATACAAATAAATCTAGACGTTTTCGTGTCAGATACATCCATATCTAAAAATATATCTAAGACAACTAATTTGGCACAGGGTAATACAAAGTAGTGAGCTAAAATGTCTTATATTTGTTTACAGTACATTGCAATAATCAAAGAAAAAAGTATGCTTTTGGTCCCGTTCCCCAAAAGTATAGACTTGGTCCCTCAAGATTTTTTGGTGCTTGAAGTCTCAAAACCGGATAAGATCAGTCCAAAACCAGATTTTAAGCATGTTGACCGGGTTCGACCATGTTTGACCGATGAATGATAAATTCAAAAAATAGCGAAAAGATTGTGAAAAAAAAATTGGCTAGAGCTCCTCGGATGTTATTTGACCACAAAAAATTACACGCACCTAGCACACCCAAGCGTGTTTGTTGTCACGAAATTTCAGATTTTTTTTAATTTACTATTTACCAGTCAAACATGGTCAACACTGTCAAACCCGCCCAAATCCTGGTCAACATGCTCAAAATCTGGTTTTGGACCAAACTTATCAGGTTTTGAGACTTGAAGGAACAAATGTATAAAGGAAAATTGAGGGACCAAGTATATATTACTAGGGAACCTGAGGGACTAATAACATATTTTTCTCATAATCAAACGAGCAGCTAGCTAGCTGCTTAGACATGAATTATGAAGTGAAAGTACAGTACATTTCAATATGCAAATATTATACTTATCGGCTATAAGCTTAGCAATAGATGATGCGGCAAGATCATATAGCCAGCAACTTGGCTATACTATTAACCATGCTCTTAGACAGGCGGATCTGTCCGATTTGTTTGTACGGGCCAACTAGGTAACTGTGTGGTGCACATTTTCATGTTAAACACTCATAAGCTAATAAATATCCATACGAGCCAGCTAGGGATCTGGGTGATGCACATTCTCAAGCAAATAATATACGCCATATCAATATATTGGTACGAGTAAGTTAGAGCCGTGGCACACATTCTCAATTCTAAGCCAAAGGGTACACGCTAAACCAATATATCCGTAAGACCCAGGGAACCACTTCATGCACATTCTCAAGCCAAATATCACACACCAAACCAATATATTGAGCGAGCTAGAGAACCACGTGGTGCACATTCTCAAGCCAAAGAGTTCACACAAAATCAATATATTCGTACAAGCCAGATAGGAAACCGCATAGTCTACATTCTTAAGCCAAATAGTACTCGTCAAACCAATATATTCGTAAGAGACAGCTAGGAAACCGCATGGTGCACATTCTCAAGCCAAATAGTACACGTCAGACAATGTTGTATTCGTATGGGTCAGCTAGGGAACGACATGGTTCACATGGTCTAGCCAAATATAGCACTACACGCTAAACCAATATATTCATATGAGCCAGCTAGGAACCATGTTATGCATATTCTCAAGCCAATTAGTACATGCCAAACGGATATGTGGTATGCGAACCAACCTGTGTTAGTATGCGAGCCAATTAGTACAACCTGTGTTAGTACACGTGTTAGTATGCAAGCCAGCCTGTGGTATGCGAGCCAATTAGTACACGTGTTATGCGAATCAACCTGTGGTTGGATGATTAGAGGGACTGTGGTATCCCCACTTCACCAGGATTCAAATCCTGGTGCTCGCATTTATTCTTGAATTTATTTCAGGATTTCCGGCGATGCGCATTCATTGGGAGGAGACGTTCCCGTCGACGACAAGGTGCCTATGGTGACTTCGTAAATTTCAAGATGATATACCGGCTCAGTCTTTTGGAGGTGCTCATAGCTAGGGGTAGAGTGTGCGTGTGTGTGTTCATAGAGGTGAATGTATACGCGTGTATATGAGCGCTTGCGTCTGTACTGTGTTAAAAAAACGGATCTGGCACCAGACTTGGGGAACTTATAGCTTTGTGTTGCATTCTGCAGTCATATCCAAAATGTGTGATTCCTCAACGAAAAAGCATTAAGTCTTTTTTTAGAAAAAAACGCCTTTAACATAGGTTTTTTCTGAGATTGTTTTGCAAACTTGTTGGGAATTAGTATCAGATATTTATGTAGAGTTGTTGTTTTCTTTCTTCTAAATTACTTCCTCCATTTTTAAATATTTGTTTTTCTAAATATTTCAACAAGTGACTACATACGAAGCAAAATGAGTGAATCTACACTCTAAAATATGTCTATATACATTTATATGTGGTAGTTCATTTGAAATCTCTAAAAACACAAATATTTAGGAACGGGGGGACTGGTACTTTTGCATGAGCATTTTGCTCAGTTCGCTGTATATGTATCAGATATTTATGCATTCTAACTATTTGGTTACCTGCTTCTGTACATGTATTGTGCAGAAAAATAGAACAGGCCATACTGGCCATGTGGAATGGCATCAGGCCCATTCAAAAATACCATTAGGATTTTGACGTTATGAAAGCCGACAACAAGCCACATTGCACTTCTACTTTCAGCTTTCAGCTTCGACCAACACCTCATTTTGTGTCACTTTTGCCGATGGCCTCAGCCTCTCTCAAAAAACCACCCACATCATTATTGTTTCAGGGCTATCCACAAAGTTTAGTAGAAACAAACAACAAACAATACCGGTCAAAACTTAGTTAACAAATTGTCGAGATATCGAACTTGGTTTACAAACAACATTACATAATAATAAAAAATCCAACCAAGTTTACATACTTGAGATCTTCAATGTCATGACAAATGCCAGCATGAAAGGAGCTTACATATTTTACAAATAGTTTCCATATAAGAAACAATCTTTCTGGACCCAGCTTCTAACAGATAGCCCACAGCTTACCGAACAGTTGCAAGAGAATCATCTTCGACTTCGCTGCTCGTTCAAGGTCGGAATAAGAAGACCTCTTCTCCATTGACTGAAACACTGAAACTGGATTTGTTCTTTCTTCTACATTTTGTTTGCCACTTGTCTTGCATCACTTGTACTCCCGACTAATTTTGATTACACATGCTGATGATGCCTGGACGGCAGCAGCATTGTATTCTATGCAACTTCATTGCCAGGCCAAGGGATTCGTCGGAACCGACCAAGACCGAATTTATGGCGTCACACAGTGCCCAGGAGAGGCCGCAGCATCTGAATGCTCCAGCTGCATCACCGCTGCGTTCAATGATGCTTGGCGGCTCTGCGGATCGCAAATGGACATGCATTTCTTGTATTGGGACTGCATCGTCCACATCTCCACAGAGGATCTTATCTACGATTCCAATTTTGTGCTAAACAGGTTGCTGATCTTTACGGACCTTATGAATCCTCGCAGTCGGATCACATGGAGCGCCAGCTTCACCAACATCAGCATTGATGGCAACATCAAGGTGCTGCTCCAAGAGACAGCCAAACAGGCAGCCTACAACTCTACAATGATGCACGCCACCGGCCGCATGGATTTATCCGAGGGACTCCCGCTGCTCTACTCTATGGCGCAGTGCAACCTGGACCTACAACCGAATGACTGCTGGGATTGCCTCGAAAATATCAGGAGCGCAGCAAGGAGTTTCCATGAGCAACATAGTGAATGGACTAGAGGCTGGGGCGCGCCTTGGCGCGCCTCCTGGGCGGTCATGTGCAACCTTAATTAGCTGACGGTCATGTACGTTCTATATTAGCACCTGAGTTAATTTCTTGGCGTGACATCTCTGTGACATAAATTGTTGATTTTTTTTGCGGGAAATTGTTGGTTTATTGTCCAGCCACACATGCAGGACAGCAGAGGCCATGGCTTGTCCGTATAGCTTAATCGTGTGAAGAGCAAACAAATTTCTAAATAGGTAATACAGATTGTAGATAACCCACAAAAAAAAGATTGTAGACAGGTATGGTTCGAGAGAGCATATATTGCATAGCAGCACATATCTAAGTCGTACAGAGTTCATTACTCGTTTAACATGCACACCCATATACATGCTACAGCTAGCTGCACTCTCCACTACCTCTCCACTTCTCACTTCACACTGAGAGCACCGACTGATGCCTAGCGACGCGCTGAACCTGAAAGGCAAGATACCTAGCATGCACATGAAAGGTAAGTAATGGAGTACACAACCAAAAAGTAACAATAGATTTTTGAACCAAGATATAAACCAAAACTACGACCGACACGTATAATGTTCAGATTCGTAACTGCCCATGCTTGTTGATCTCTTGCCATCCTCCCAATGACCCTAATCATTTCAGGGAGCCAGAAATGACTATTTTGCAAAATAATTAACCAGTCGAAAGTAACCAAAAAGAAATGTTGGGAAGCACGATGACATAAACCCACTGGAAAAGAAAAAACAAACCAATATGTTGTTGCGCACTTTTTAACCTCACACATAACTTTCAGAGGTTAGATTACTCAGTGCGTGGCCTACGCATTGATCTGAAAAAAAAGTACACAAACCAATCATTGCAACCATCATTCATTGACTGAATGTACATATTCAGTACATGCATGATAAAATGGCATCAATTGATATCTTAGCTTCAATTTTTGGTAGCATCACTGAGAAGTGACAGTCGGATATTTTGTACACTCTAGAAGTTGAGGGACTAACTAATCCAAATTTTAGCACATTAAGCTTCATGTTCAGATCTTCTATAGTTTCTAAACCCTTACTCTCCATGGGCATCTTTTCACTGTCAGGATATAGGAATCATTGCTACTTCATGTATTAAGCAACTCCAACAATATCTTTATGCTTAGGCGTGATGAAGAATAAAAGTAGCTTATTTTAATCTAAAAACAGTGAACTACGAGCACATCAAAGACTATTCATCAAAGTAGACTCCTTTGGACATATGTTAGGAAACAAAATTTATGTGAGATATAGGTACTAATTAGAGAAGAAAATAGGCTTGCATATCCTTACTTGGGGAAAAAAGGGCAAGGAGTAGGCATAGCAAGTGCAGCTAAAGTTGCACCATAACAAACATGTGGTTGTACGTGTGCATTTTCTGGAAGTGAAAGCTCACTCACGCACATTCATAGACATCATTTCATCACGAACAATCTCTGAAAGCATATATTAAGATGCAGTTAGAAGAAAACAATCATAAGTATATCCAAACCAGAAAATCAATGGAAATCTTTTAACAAAACTATATCAAGACTATGCCCAATCTCACCTTTTATGGCATTTTATCTAGATTCTTATGGAGGCACTCAGTGTGTACTACAACATAATCAACTTCGCCTAACAGAGGCTTTATTTCTTGCTATCATTTAGGTTCATACAATAAAATAATTAAATAAAAAAATCATTAGTCAGGTCAACATAGCTTATGAACTGCAACTAACAGGTGTAATCCCAACAAGAATTAAGATTCTTCTGCCCACCTCCCCCATATCAACTAATAACAGTGAACATAGATGACCATCAAATAAACCACCACAAGATCCTGAGCAGGTTCAGGCACGAGGTTACATAAAAATTGCAACACCAAATTACTTGCATAAAAAGAAACAGATGAAAGAAACATACCTTGACTTCACAGAGGCTGCAGAAAAACATCCCCTCTTCACTGTCTTGCTGCTCACGGGACCTCTCACCATTGGCAGCATGAGAAAACAAAAGAAAGAAGGCACAATATAAGAAGAAATGCAGATAACATCAGTAGGGGCGAGCACGACAATAGCATCAAGGAGAGAGGAGTACCTGGTGGTGGCAGGAAGGAGCCGATTCATTGCGGTCGAGCGGATCAGGGATGCCTCTTGATCCCCTGCGGTACTGTCTGAACTGAACTTTTTCTTTGCTTGTTCTGAAATAAGGGGTAGTTCAGTTCAGTTCATCCTCCTCTGCTAGCATTATAGATTAGGTAGGACTTGAAATAGCAACAAACAAACAAACAAACAGATTTCATTTAGAACAATAGTTCACTTACATCACGCAATTTATTGCGGGGAAACATGCGCATGGCAGCTTTGCGGACCACTTCAGCTGGGTCTTTTGCGATCTTGTCCTTGAGCTTTCTTTCCTTCAGATGGCCAATATACCTATTGGGGAAATGGCAAAATGCACATGGCAGAAAAAACTTAATAATGATATCGAATAAGGTAAAAATGTATTTGCTAGAATTACTAAGCTTGTATGCCAGTATAAATTTTGTTAGTCATTTTTCTTCCTGTAACACAGATATATTTTGCCAGTGCTAACTACAGTTACTTTCAAAATAGAAATAATCAATACCAGCCAAGATTTCACTGACAGTCAGCAAATGTTTGCCAGTACCCAAGTTGTTGTACTTGGCCACATAGTCCGTGATGGAGATCGCAACCTCGAACTTCTGTGGATACGGGTCGATACCCGCGCTTCTAAGAGAACACTTTGAGCTAAGAGAATAAGCATCTGAAAAATGTAACAAACAGACATATACATGATATCCATCAGACCATCAATTCAAGTGAGAGGATAGCGGTTTCTATGAGGTAATACTGTGTGCCAAATATTAAATCAATCCGGGTGGCGATGAGATGTGCTAGAAGACAGGGTTCATTCAGGTTCAGCGGAGACAGAAAAAATACCTCAGCTATTTGGACCTGCCATGAGGATGTTGGCACAGTGAGCACAAGCATAGAAGACGGGGCTCGAACTGCAGCATACACGTTCCTTCCTCTTCTCTTACTCCATCCCCACTTTTCCATCCCTCCCTCTCAAACATAAATGTTCTCCCCTCAGCATTTATACAATTTAATTTGAGCATGAAAAACAAGGGGATACTAGGTGCACAACCTCTGTACTACGTTGCGGCGCTGCGGAAATCGGCCTATCAGAGCGACGGTGGAAGAGGAACTTGGGAACCAACAAGCAAAAGAGAAAATTCAGAGGAGTAAAAGATCATAAGGAAACCAAACTGGAATTTCCTAGTAAGGACTGAGAGACGAGCTTTGAGGGTTACTGCCATCCAAATCGATGAATCGAGATTTCAAACACCTAAGAAAACAAGAAAAAGGAGAAGTACAGCTGATATGAAGTACTTTGAGTTTCAAGTTACTTCATAAATACAGACTTGTTTGCCACACAGACTTGGTAACCAACCCTGAAGTCTGTGTGTTGATTTTATCTGCCTATCTAAAGCCTGCATTACAGTTTTTTTGTTTTTTTGTGTCAGATAGTTTTCTGCATCACAGAATCTATAAGCATAAACTTGAACAGGAGAGCACCTGAAATTCTCCACCTTAAAACTTGTGCTTAATCAGCTCTGTTGTTTCAGAATTCAGAGTTTTGAGATCAGACACTTCTTCACCTAAGTGCACTTGTTACTCAAAACATAGATGAATTTCAGTCATCCGGATGAGCTTGGGCATTTTATTATTTGTGTTACAACCTAAAAGAATGTTAGGGTCAAAATTGTGGTCTGCTTTGTAACTTGAAGTCACGTTAACTCATATTCTTTTCAAGTGTGGAATCGCTTCTTAAGCATCTTGTCTTTTTGCCAGTATTTCTGAATTTTTATTCATCTGTTTTCCCCTGGTTTGTTATACGTCCGTGTAAGTAATTTCATGACATCAACTTTTATTTCACAGAGCACCATTGGCTTCAAAATGCTAAGAAAGCTCCAAATGTTCATCTTGGAGATATTGTCAAGTCAAGGCTTATGCAATTCTCGAGAATGAATAGATTCAAAAGAAGAGCTGTATGCACCTATGCACCTAGCTCATGTTCCACCTGCCCCCCCCCCCCCCCACCCTGATGCATCAACACCAAGTTAGAAACAAGAATGCCCAAAAGCAGAGCAAGAACACCACCCAAAAGAAGAATAGGGGCATCACTCACGCGAACTTGTTGGATCCATCTGTAGGATGAAGATGAACTCGATACCATCTGCCCAGAGGGAGACGGGGAAGCCGTGGAGCTCAGCGACGTCCGCTCGATCGATCTGTCAAGGAGGGTGGATGATAAACAAAGGGTTTTGGGTTATGGGCCTCGACACCTCAAAGGGTCGGCCTCAATAACATATATATAACAAGGGGTACCTCATCGGGTACAGATACAATTATACAGAGTTTACAATACGTACAAGTCTAACACCCTCCCTCAATCTTAACCGTGATCTGAGGAATTCAGAAGGTTAAGATTGCGACGACATCCCTCAAACTGAGGTAGTGGCAACGGCTTCGTGAAGATGTCGGCAAGTTGATCCTTTGATGGGATGAACTTGATTTGAAGCAACTTCTGTGAAACTCGTTCTCTGACAAAGTGATAGTCAACTTCAATGTGTTTAGTTCGGGCATGAAATACCGGATTTGAAGAAAGGTACGTAGCACCGATGTTGTCACACCAAAGAACAGGTGGGTGACGCTGAGAGACTCTCAACTCTCGAAGTAAGGCCTGAACCCAGATAAGTTCAGCGGTGGCATTGGCAACTGCTTTGTATTCAGCTTCAGTACTACTACGAGACACTGTAGCTTGTTTACGAGCACTCCAGGCGATCAAATTAGGACCATAGAACACTGCATATCCCCCCGTGGATCGCCTGTCATCTGGGCTACCAGCCCAATCTGCATCAGAAAACGCCGAGAGGCTACCGGAAGGGGCAGACCGAAGATGCAGACCCAGAGCAGCAGTCAAACGAACATAGCGCAGAATGCGCTTCACAGCAGTCCAGTGAGTATCCCGAGGAGCATGAAGAAACTGACACACGCTGTTTACCGCATAAGAGATGTCAGGACGAGTAATCGTCAAATACTGTAAGCCACCAACAATACTGCGATACGTAGTAGCCTCATCCGAAGGAAGAAGGGTACCATCCAGTGCAGAGAGTCTATCAGAAGCTGTCATGGGAGTGGAAGCAGGCTTACACTGAAGCATACCAGCACGACGAAGCAAATCCAGAGAGTACTTCTGCTGAGTGAGAGTGAGACCGGCATCAGAATGAGAAACCTCCAAGCCAAGGAAATAATGAAGCCGACCAAGATCTGTAATGGCAAAATCACCACTCAAAGCAGAAACAAGACGATCCGCAGCAAGAGCTGACGAGCTGATCAATATAATGTCATCAACATACACCAACAGGTACATAGTGACCACAGGGCGCTGTAACATGAACAAGGACGTATCAGCTGTCGAAGGAACAAATCCATGTGCACGAAGAGCAGAAGCAAGGCGCGCATGCCAAGCACGTGGTGCCTGTTTAAGACCATAAAGAGCCTTTACCAAGCGACACAAATGTTGTGGACGAGTAGGATCAACAAAACCAGGCGGCTGACGCATATAGACCTCTTCATCAAGAACACCATGCAGAAAAGCATTCTGAACATCGAGCTGTCGAAGAAACCATCCACGGGTAACCGCAAGAGACAAGAGCAGGCGAATAGTCGTCGGCTTGATCACAGGACTGAAGGTATCATCATAATCAAGACCTTGACGTTGTTTGAACCCACGAGCAACAAGCCGAGCCTTATACCGTTCAATAGAGCCATCAGCATGTCGCTTGACTTTGAATACCCATTTAGAATCAATAATATTGACACCACTGTGCGGAGGAACAAGACGCCACGTACCATTTTTGAGCAATGCCTGATACTCTTGTTCCATTGCAGATCGCCAGTGAGGAATGCCCAGAGCTGCTTGATAATGACGGGGTTCAGCAGAAGGATTATTTTCAGAATGAGCGATACAAGCCGCGAGCCAGGAAACCGTGCCATCGGTGCGTTGAAGCGGTTTGAAAATACCACTCTTTCTACGAGTGTGTGGACGCAGAGCAACCGGAGCAGTTGGCGTAATGGAAATCACAGGAGCCGTTGATGGAGAGTCCCGCATCTCCTGAGAAGAAGACAACGCGGGTGATGATGACCATGACAATGACGGGCTGCCAGGAGGCGAGTCAGTCCTCGCGGGCGTCGCCGAACCAGGTGACACGGGCGAGTCCGTAGACGCGGGTGTCGCCGGATCAGTCGATGCAGGCGAGACCGGCCCGGTTACGGGCGAGGCGAAGACAGGCGACGCAGGGAGGTCCAGCTCCAGTCGAGCAGGGGCCGCGCGCGGGGCGGGCATGAGCAGACCCGACCCTGCATGGCCCATGCAAGGGGAAGGGGGCGCGGGATCCGTCGAGCGCAAACCCACCGCTACCGGAGCCGGATCCGAGTGTCGGGCGGGCGCGGGTGCAGTGGACCCTGCATGCCCCATGCAGGAGGGCGCAGCGGCATGATGGACGTGACCCGTCGAAGAAGTCGTCGGAACAGTGGAGGAATCCTCGAGAAGAACAAGCCGAGCACCTCTACCAGTTCCTGCACCATGGTTAGACAACAAAAGAGGCGAGTGTGCAGCATCTACAAATTGATCAGGCAATAAAGGAGATGAATGCACGGGTTCATTAGTTGTGGTGACAGGAGTTGGAAGATTAGAGAAAGGAAAAACATGCTCATCAAAGATAACATCACGCGAAATATACACACGATTTGTTGGAACGTGAAGGCATTTATAACCTTTGTGCAACGGACTGTACCCAAGGAAGACACATTTTTTAGAACGAAACTCAAGCTTCCGATTATTGTAAGGATGGAGATGCGGCCAACACGCACAACCGAAGACTTTGAGAAAGGTATAATCAGGAGTCTCATGAAGCAAGAGTTCTAGCGGAGTTTTCATGCCAAGGAGTCGCGATGGAAGTCTGTTTATGAGAAAACAGGCAGTAGTGAAAGCATCACTCCAAAACCGAAAAGGAACAGAGGCATGGGCTAGTAAAGTTAAGCCTGTCTCAACAAGATGACGATGCTTACGTTCAGCTGAACCATTCTGCTGATGTGTATGAGGACAAGACACACGATGCGAAATCCCAAGTTTCTCAAAAAAGGTATTTAGATTGCGGTACTCACCCCCCCAATCCGATTGGACATGAATGATTTTGTGTTGTAGGAGACGCTCAACGTGTGCTTGGAATTTAAGAAAAACATCGAACACATCAGATTTATGTTTAAGAAGATAAATCCAGGTAAAGCGACTATAAGCATCGATAAAGCTAATATAGTACTCATGACCACTAACAGACATCTGAGCAGGACCTGTAACTGATGACTCTTTCCCTGTTGACAAGCATCACAAACTGAGACATCTTTATTACTAGACACTGACGGTAACTCATGACGATGAAGAATATGTCGAACAATGGGTGCAGCTGGATGACCAAGGCGATAGTGCCATTGCGAGGGAGACACTCGAACAACACTGAAGACTTGGGGGACAACTGGAGAGACAGATCGCGGCACATCAAGAGCATATAGTCCATGACGAAGGCGCCCTCTAAGAAGTACATCCCGTGTAGCCCGGTCCTTGATAAAAAGATGAAAAGGGTGAAAGTCACAGAACACATTATTGTCATAAGTAAGTTTAGGTACGGAGAGTAAGTTACGGGAAACAGTGGGAACTCGAAGAACATTCTTAAGACGCAACTGTCGAGATGTATGTGTGAGGAGAGATGCCTGACCAATATGAGAGATGTGCATACCTGCTCCATTGGCTGTGTGAACCTTGTCAGGACCATGGTAGGCCTCCCGAACAGCTAGCTTGTCTAGTTCATTTGTCACATGCTCTGTGGCTCCAGTGTCCATGTACCAGGTGGGATCAACATTATAAGACTGAGTCTTTCCTTGATGCTGCGTCATGTTGACTTGACGCTCATTACCCTTTCCGTTGTTGCCAAGACCCAGAAAATCAGGCTGAAAACGACGGTAACAGCGCGAAGCAACGTGGCGAGGAATTCCACACAGCTGAGAAGGGGCAACAGCTCCACAAGCGGCACAACAGGCACATGGGCGCCCGTTGTCGACGATGATGGTAGGGCGCGACTGGGACGGTGCAGCAGGAGAAGCGCCACCCTTGCCTCCCGTAGGAGGGGTCGAAGCCGCTGTGGGAGCAGCAGGACGGGCACCAGAACGCCCTTTTCCACCACGAACAACAGCGTTGACCGAGGGAGCCTCATCTGGATGACGACTGGCAAGGCGTTGCTCCGTTGAGAGGAGGCGCTGAAAGAGTTCCTGCGGCTTGATGGGAACCTTGCGTTCCTGGATCACCTCCACAAGAGAGTCATACTCGGCATCGAGACCTTGGAAAACATATGTGGTAAACTCCGTGTCACGAAGTGGTTCACCGATGGAAGCAAGCTGATCGGCGAGGCGTTTAATCTTGTTGAAGAAAACGGTGACAGAGTGATGATCTTTGCGGGTCTCATTGAGCTGTGTACGAAGAGCCATGTGCTGAGACGAGGATTGTGCGGAGAAACTGGACTCCAACGCATCCCATACTTCATGAGACGTAGTAGCAAATAAAACCAAGCCGGCGACGCCCTCGGTGAGGGAGGACTGAATCGCCGAGAGAATCGCTTGATCTTGAGCAATCCATGGCCGGTACATATGATGATCCGGTGGGGGACATGGCAGAGTGCCATCGACAAAGCCCTCCAAGTAGTGACTACGGAGGAGGGGAAGGATCTGTGCACGCCAAAACAGATAGTTGTCCATCTTCAGTTTCACCGGCAGAAGATTGCTGAAGTAGAACGGGGGAGTCGAGATGACATCAAGGGCGAAGTCATAGGGCGGCACAGGAGCCACACCGGAGGAGACGACATCCACCGCAGACGATGATTGCGGCACAACCGGAGGCGCCTGTGGTGGCGCACCGTGAGTCGCTGCAGGCCGCGGGTACCCGGCGTAGCTAGTGCCATAACCAGCACCAAGAAGTGCGCCGTAGCCAGCGCCATGGCCAGCGTAGGGGGCGCCGTAGGGAGCGCCGTATGGAGCGCCATAGAAGGCACCGTAGGCGGTCAGACGATACGTGGCGGCGACGCGTAGGGCGCCAGCGCGGCGTAGTTGGGGCGTAGAGCCGGCGAGCCAGGAGGAGCTGAGGACGGCGCCCCGGAAAACAAGGGTCTTGTTGATCTTCCTCCTTGAAGCAGATTGGACAGGAACGGCGGGGCGAAGACGGACGCGCCCGTTCCGATTGGATCGGTGAGCGACGCAGGGGCCGAATAGGGTTCGGCGAACAAGGTGGTGGAGGCGGAGATGGTCGCCGCGCCGGAGAGAGCAGCGAGGGTGGACGCGCCGGAGAGGGCAGCGGCGGCGGCGGCGGCCTCGGAGGAAGCAGCGGAAGACGACATGGCTAGGTCAGGATCGTTAGATCGCATCAGATACCATGATAAACAAAGGGTTTTGGGTTATGGGCCTCGACACCTCAAAGGGTCGGCCTCAATAACATATATATAACAAGGGGGTACCTCATCGGGTCCAGATACAATTGTATAGAGTTTACAATACGTACAAGTCTAACAGTGGACGTCGATGGCGATGTGGGGGTCACGGATCTGGCCGGAGAAGCGCCTCCCCTTCCTCCTCCTCTGACCTCCGTGGCGACGACGACCACAGCTGGATCCTGCTAGACTTCGTGGCGGCGGCGTCCTCCCATTAATCCTCGTCACCGGCATCCGCGCGCACGCGGTGGCGGCAGGGGCACGAACCCGACGGCGACGGAAAGAGAGAGCACGGGAGAGGGAGGGGGGCAGGAGGCTCAGGAAGAGAGGGAGCGGCGGCGACGCCCACCCTGCCATGAGTGGGTGCGAGAGGAGAGAAAAGAGGTGACGTGCGTGGGGAGGCGAAGTGGGTTGGAGCGGGACGGCCGGGCGGGCATACCTGGCGACCTCAAGGAAACGACCAGGAAGCCAACCCTCCAAATCCAACTGAACAACGTCTTTGTTTTTCCTGCCCTTCACGGTTCGTCACGTGGATGACCCCAGAGTGCACCCTTTGTGCCACTGTTAATGGGTTTAATTGTTGGTGCGTGGTGCAATTTCAGGTACAGCGCGTATCAGTTC
Source organism: Aegilops bicornis (assembly GCA_021605145.1). Lineage (NCBI taxonomy): Eukaryota > Viridiplantae > Streptophyta > Magnoliopsida > Poales > Poaceae > Aegilops > Aegilops bicornis. The sequence goes on along the minus strand of CM038675.1, from coordinate 78,269,672 downwards.
TACAATGGCCAGCCCACGAAGCAGATTGTCTGGTCGGATACAGATCCAACAACAAACGTGCTGGCGCCAGGGCCAGTTGGTGTTCCAAGGAAGAAAAACAAGAGTAAGAAAGACAACATGTTATTCCTTCCGTTCACAAATATAAGATGTTCTATTTTCTTTTCTAAATCAGATGTATATAGATACGTTTTCCTGTGTTTGTTCACCTATCTCAGTCCAAATGTAGTCCATATTGAAATATCCAAAACATCTTATATTTGTGAGCAAAGGGAGTATTTCTTTTTCCGTGTTCTAAAGAGCATTTTCACCATCTCTTATAGTAGCTGTTTGTATTCATATTAATCCTATCACATCTTTATTACACTAAAACTGACTTATAGTGCAGCATCCTTATAGTACCAACTGCCCAGTGGCCTTTCTAATGGTGCCCATCAGACTCAAGCATCAAGTTAAATGAATTTTTGGAACTTACTTATCATCATAGTTGTCAAAACTTTCACAATGTCTGCACGACTAGGGAGTTCTACAACTCTTACTGGGAGTCTGGGATAAAAGAAAGGACCAGTTGATGAGTAGCTTACTGTAGGAAGAGTGGGCGCCTGAGCGGGGTTATATACCTGCGAGTCTGTGACTTATGGGCACATAGCACCTTCCAATATATACTAGATCCAATGACCACAAATCAATTTTGATAACGGAAAATTCGTTCCTAGGACGAGCTACCTGTGAGAAAATATAGAACTCTGGAATTATATGTTGTATTGATCTAATCCTCGTACATATATATATAGAGTACAACGTAGAAGAGACTTGGAGTACAAGGCAAGATATTGTGTGTTTAAACTAAGTCTATCTCTATCTCCTTATCTCTAGATAATCACGTTTATACTTCTAACATTTCCCCTCAGTCGTAGCGGGAGTGAAGCGGACGATTGCGACTGAATTTGAAGTCTTGCGCTTCTGTCGTCCTCTCCGCTGCACCATCATCAACTGCGTCTCTGATGGCTGATGGGTCGGCACCTAGGGCAGTGACTGCGTCCCCTTCTGGTGCCTTCCCTGTCTTCTCCTCTATTCCCTCCCGCAGTCACAGCGTGAGTGTCGTGGACGCAAGTGACGAGGCGGACGCTGTTGACTGGAGTTGTTGCCGATGAGTTGCTGTAGGCGTAGCCATTAATGTCGAGGTAGCCGATCATGGTGATGTAGCCGTGGTCGATGGTGTGGTCGTTGTGGATGATGAAGCCGCACAAAAGCTGGAGGCGCAAAAAAAAGGCGCTATGACGGAGCTGCAGACGTGGACGATGCACCTTGCGGATGTCGGAAGGTGTCGTCAGCGATGAGTCCACCGGTTTTGCCAAGACCGAAGGAAGACCATCAAGCACACATCGGTTTTGCCAGAACCGTGTGGCCGTGTAGGGTCGTCACTGCATGTCGATGCAGTCGTGCCGTCGTGGATGACGCGGTCGATGCCGTCGTCGTGACGCGGTCATTACCGTCGTCGAGGTCGCGTCTTGCAGAAAAATCTGTCAGAGGACGCTAGGTGTCCATCTTGTGGACGAGGTAGCGGCGGCGTGTTGACGATGATGTTGATGAAGACCTTGGCGATGAAGTGTCGGTGATGGCACGCAACGGCGTGTCAACGATGATGCGTCGTTTGAAGGCGTCCCTCGCGACGACGAAGTGTCGATGCCGTGTCGTGCCCGAGAAGTCGAGGAAGATTGCATCTCGTTTCACACCGGCCTGGCGTGTGGACAGTGCATGTTGAGGTCGCTGCAGTCGCTCGGTTCTGCGATGGAGCGCTTGATGTAGATCCGTGCAGGTGGTTGGTGTAGATGACCCGCTCCCAGCTGACGCGGGAATCCCGGACTTACGCGCGTACCGTAGCAGTCGCGTCGCATGGAGATGCCGAAACCGGCTCGTAGCAGGTGCGTGTCGTCGGATCCCGCGAGAGGCCTCTCGGCAGGCACGGGCGTGTGTCGGTGGAGTTTGCGGCCGTGGTGGATGAAGGAGCGTGTGGCGCTGATGTTTCCTGTACGCATGCATCTTCTAGTTTCTTGCTGCACGCACTGATTTCTATGGGATTTTTACGGGATTCTAAGGGTCGTAGGATTTATTTGTGGCTAAAAAGAATCGATGTATGAAATTTGGGAAAGTGAAAAATATCTAATCTATGGAACCGACTCAATCTTTGATCGATCGGGTGCCGCGCCCCCGGGAAGGATATTGATCTCCCCGGCCGAGGGCGGCATGCTACGGAAGTGATGGAAGGTCCTAGGATCGGCGTCGTTGGACAAAAATTATATGTTGTATTGATCTGACCCTCGTAGGGGTATATATAGAATATAACGTAGAAGAGGCTTGAAGTACAAGGAAGATATTGTGTGTTTAAACTAAGTCTATCTCTATCTCCTTATCTCTAGCTAATCACGTTTATACTTCTGACACTACCCGGTACCCTATATATATATATATATATATATATATATATATATATATATATATATATATATATATATATATATATACCCTTGGCATTTAGTCTTTTGATAATTTTGGAAGACATAATTAAATCATCTGGGTGTCTGCTACACTTGATCAATGACTCAATTCATCAACCTTGCATGCGATGCAACCTTAGATTATACTATATGTTGAAATATTCCTTAAAACATACAGAAAAACTCCACTTTTCAACCCTAAACTATTACAAAAGTTCATATTTCAGCTTTTAACATCAAAACCAGTTGCTTCAAAACATAAGCACCAAAACAACAGTTTGTCTAATAAACTAACTTCTTCTGTTTGTGTGAAATCTTCCGTTTTAGGGCATATAATAAAGGTTTTGATCATTACCACTGTTGTGGTTCTATTAGCATCATTTTTCTGCTTCATCGCTTGGTTGGGACTGGTCAAAAGGCACATAAAAGGTTAGTTACGGAGATGCTACTGTACTGAAAAATCTCTTAGGTTGTTTAGATTCATATATAGTATGTTGCATCAGCATTACCTGAAAGGATTACATAATCTATGGTTTTTCAATTAGATAAAGCAAGCTCACAGGAAGATGATGAACTAGTTTGGGGAATAGGGAGGAGTTCAGAGTTCAAGCTTTTTGACTTTTCACAAGTATCAGATGCTACAAGTAACTTCTCAGATGAAAATATTTTAGGGCAAGGTGGCTTCGGCCCAGTATACAAGGTAAAGAACATATATGCATGTACACAAAGAGAACAAAATGTACGGCATTGTAGATTTTATAAATGCAGTTTAATCGTACTTACTAGAATGGGGGATCAGACCGTAAGTAAAAAACAACTTTTATTTCGCATGATGATATCACTAATCAAGCTCTTGTAAACCTCCACAGGGCCAGCTTATGAAAGGTTTGGAGGTAGCAATTAAGAGACTTGCTTCACAGTCTGGGCAAGGTTTCACGGAGTTCAAAAATGAAGTCCAACTCATAGCCAAGCTCCAGCATATTAATTTGGTTAGGCTCTTGGGATGTTGCTTGCAAGGGGAGAGAAAATATTGATCTATGAATATTTGCCAAATAAAAGCTTGGACTCCTTTATCTTCGGTATTACTTCTCTTAATATCCTGTTAGGAATTATATATGGGTTAACTCTGGCTGCTAAAGCTACCCCCACCGCCACCTCTCTCTTCCCTCCTCCCCATCTAATGTACATATATTTGTTAACTTATGTGCAGATGAACTGATCAAAAAAAAAACTTATTTTCAGATGAAACTAAAAGAGCTTTATTGAACTGGAATAAAAGAAAAGTGATTATCGAAGGGATAGCGCAAGGGCTTCTATATTTGCATAAACACTCTCGGTTACGTGTCATACATAGAGATCTTAAAGCAAGCAACATTCTGTTGGACAGTGAAATGAATCCAAAAATATCAGATTTTGGGCTTGCAAAAATATTCAGTTCAAATGACACCGAAGGGAACACAAAAAGGATTGCTGGAACATAGTAAGCTCTTCACTATAGTCCATCCTACTACAAGTCAACCACATGCCAGATTAAGTTTACCCCCCCCCTCACATTTTCAGTGGGTATATGGCTCCCGAGTATGCTTCAGAGGGTCTCTTCTCGATCAAATCTGACATATTCAGCTTCGGTGTGCTAATTCTTGAGATCATCCATGGAAAAAGGAACTCATGTTTCCATCAATTTGGGGACTTCTTCAACCTTCTTGGATATGGAAGTATTTTCTCTACCCAATGTGTAAAATTACTTTTGTTCATCTAACGAAAATATTGTGTGGAACCATGGCTCGCTCGAACCTATGCTTGGAGCCACACATCTCAGGGCAGCTTTTGTGGGGATCTGTGCATGTTGAGTGCGGTAATGCAAGGCAGGAACAATCAAGGCACATGGCGGGAACCATCACTCCTGATTGCTAACAATATAATAACAATATAGAGAATAAAATAATGGGCCATTCTTGAAAGAAGTGAGTGTTGTCTCCCATGCACTTGCACTGTTCACAGCTGTTTATTGCCTACAAAAATTTAGATGTCGACAGATACACCATAAATCTACTGGCAACATAGTGAGAGCATCTGAAATTTGTGCAATATCGAATATTTCTGGATTACTCTCTAATATTTTTGTTGCATGCTACGGCAGCATCTAAATGTTTTTCCCGTTCTAGCTTTTTTGGATATATTGAGAATAGACTCGTAGTAGTAAGTGGAAAGCCTGTTCTTCAAATAGCAATATTCAGGCTTCTCTCAATGTAGATGTGGCATACAGTTTTTACTGAACATTGCTTCCATAAAAAAACTGTTCCCACAAGCCTGGCATAGAATTATTTTTATATTTCTCGTGCTTGGCTCCTCTGCTACAGTAGCATGGGAAGGTGTGCCAGCCCATCATGCCCAAAAAAAATATAGAGCCCCTAAGCTTAGGCATCGCTAATGGAGAGACGTATTAAGAATGATAGTACGAGATAAGAGAAATTTGAATCTTGACAGGACTCGGATCCACATGTGAGTCATGCTAGATCGGACGGCTCTGATCGTAGGTTCGGCTGAACCATGGTGCTAAACCTCTCCTCTCTCTAACGAAAATATTGTGTGTAAACTCTTGCTAGGCATGGAAGTTGTGGAAAGAGGAAAGATGGCTTGAGTTCGTCGATGAATCAATAGTTTCAGAGTCTGACACATTAGAGACGATGAGGTGCATCAACATTGCTTTGTTATGCGTGCAAGAGAAGGCAGCTGATAGACCCACCACAACGAGTGTGGCTGCGATGCTAAGCAGCGAAATTATGGCTCTGCCTGAACCTAAGCATCCAGCGTATTTCCACATAAGGGTAACGGAGGAAGAGCCACCTACCGCTAACGATGTGACAATGTCTGCTCTACAGGGCAGATAGTTTCTTGTCATTCTGCATGATGTGGTTGTGCAACGTAGCTATGCTGAGGGGCTCCTTTTGTTTTAACACTGTAAAGTTCTGACATAAACACTCACATACCTTTGGTTAAGTGTGGCATGAAAGGAAGAGGGTCTCATCATGTCCAAACAGCAAAATATGTCTAATCAGTGTTTGTAATGTTGAATCATAAGCGGACGCCTCGGTTGCCAATTAGTAGTCGACTTCCTGTCCGTGAACGATGAATTGTGAAGTACGGTACTTCTTATTTCTTTCTTTTTTTTGTGTGTAGAAATGATAATGCTTGCCTACAGATAAAGGGGTGATGCTCCTTACCTCCACCGCATGGGCCTCCTAAGGCAGTCGCCGATCACCACCAGATCCGTAGCAGGAAAGCCGCAGAAGGTTGCTGCGGATGCACTGCACTGGCCGCAGCGCTCGCTCCCGCAAATGCAGCATCTAAGCACCCCCGCACTCACAGAAACCTGCAATCATTGCATTGTGCACCACTCTATCAGCCTGAATACCCCTTCCCTTCAGGCTTCAGCCAACCCTAAACAATGCCCTAACCAAGGTCGCATAAATGGCGGGATCCGGCTGCCCAAGATCCATGCTCGCCGCCATCTCCTCTTTGAGACCCACTGCCTTGTCAACATCCCACCACCTGTGGCAGAGTGCCTTCATCAAACTTGGCATACACATGAGCATTTGGCCTCACACTGTAGTACTGTTTAGCCATGGCGTCGACCTGGCGTCAAATGCCTCCTCGAGCCGACCAAAATCGCAGAATGCGGCGACGAGGGTGCCAAGCGTGACAACGGTCGGGGCGATCCAACGCTGTAGCATTTCGTCGAACAGGAGGCGGGCGTGCTCGATGAAGCCGGACGCTGCCACCGCGCGCATGAGGATGTTATCGGTGCACGCATCCGGAGGGATGGCGGTGTCCCTGAGAACGGAGAGGAGTTTAGTGAGGGGCGTGTGGCAGACGGCGAGGGTGTGCAGGAGAGTGTTGAGGGCGCGAGTGGTGCGAGGAGCGGGGAAGGCGGGGCGGGCAAAGGCGCGGCGGGGAGGCGGGCGCGGCCGTAAGCGGATATGACGCAGCGGAGCGGGGGCTCGCGAGGCTGGAGGGAGGAGGTGCGGATGCTGGAGAGGAGGGACTCCATGGCCAGCAAGAGGCGCGCGGCGGCGAGTTCAAACAAGATTTCATTGTGCATTTGGGTAGAAGTAGTCTTCAAAAATATAGAGCTTTTCTGCTTTTGCATTGTGCTCTGCAGCCATATCACAAAATGTGAATGGTTCCTCCAAAGGAAAGAAAACAAACTGTGAGCACACAAAACAAAAAACGGCTCTTCTCATAGGTTTTTATGTGGTTGTTTTGCAGACTTGTTGAGAATTAGTTTCAATATTTATGCACAGTTAATGTTCTTTTTATTTGGCAACCTGCTTCTGTACATATCCTGTGCAGAAAAAAAAAAGTAAGAACAGTCCATACTGGCCAGTGTAGAAGGACATCAGGCCAGTGACAAATAAGAAAAAGCACCCATGGCATTTTTGTTTCAGGTCATTCACAAATTGCAGTAGGAACACACGAGTATCAAAAAGATACCCGTCGAAAAACCTAGTTAACAAAGTCTTGGGATATCGAACTTTGTTTGCAAACTCCACTACATGATACAAAAATTCAACCAAGTTTACATGCTTGAGAAATCTTCAATGTCTTGACAAATGCCGGCTTCCCATGAGCTTACATAGTTTTCAGAAAAAAAAATCGGTATAAGAATTGTTTCTGGTCAAGCTTCTAAGTTCTAACAGATAGCCCATAGCTTCGCCGAAATGTTGTAAGAGAACCCACCTTCGACTTTGATGCTCGTTCAAGGCCACACTAAGAAGACCTCTTCTCCTTTCACTGCAGCACTGAACCTGGATTTGTTCATTTTCTACATTTTGTTCTCTCCCCTTGTCTTGCATCACTTGTACTACAACCAATTTGATTACACAGGATGGGCGGTGCCAGGACGGCTGCAGTATTGTATTCCATGTAATCTGATTGCACGGCCTGCAAGCTGATATCATCAATTAATCACTAATCTAGTAAGCAGTCAAACCATAAGCCGGACAAGTTTTCCAAATGATGTTGATAACAAGGGAGCTGTAGTAGAGGCAGAGCTCAGTTAGCTTTGGTTAGCCACAGCCATGATCATCATCTTGCTCCTCATTCTCGGCTTTCAGCCATTCGTCGCAACCGGCGATCCACTGGCGCAGCTTTGCAACGGTGCCTACTCCAGCATGAATGGTAGCACCTACCAAGCTAACCTTGAGCTCCTATCCACCATGCTATCCAAGAGTGCCTCATCCAAACAAACCCTCCTGGCCAAGGGTTTTGTCGGAGCCAACAAAGATCGCACATATGGAGTCGCGCTGTGCCGTGGTGACGGCATGGCCCCTGCCTGCACGAGATGCATCACCACAGCGTTCCGCGATGCTCGGTGGCTGTGCATATCCTATGAAGACACGCATGTCCTGTATGAGGACTGCATCGTCCACATCTCCCCCAAGGACCTTATCTACGACCCCATTGTTGCGCCAAATGGGTTGCTTATCTTTACGGACACAGAAAAAAGCATTGATCCCAGCATTCCCATCGAGGTGAGCGCCAAGTACACCAATGTCCGGATTGATGGCAACATCAAGGTGCTGCTTCAAGAGACAGCCAAACAGGCAGCATACAACTCGACGACGAGGTATGCCACCGGCCGCATGGATGTCAACAGCACACTCCCTCTGCTCTACTCTCTGGTGCAGTGCAACCTGGATCTGTCACAGAATGACTGCTATAATTGCCTCGACAATATCAAGAGTGCGACCAAGAGTTTCTTGTACCAACAACGTGGTGAATGGATAGCTGGTGCGTGGTGCAATTTCAGGTACAACACGTATCAGTTTTACGAGGAGCATCCCATGCAGCAGATCACCTGGTCTGATGCTGTAGATCCAACAACAAACATGCCGGCACCCAAGCTGGCGCCAGTTCCAGTTGGTGTTCCGAGGCAGAAAAACGAGAATAAAGCGGTTGTTATGCCAAGCCAGAAACACAAAGGTAAGATAGATAATAGGTTATTTCTTTCCATAAAAAACTAGGCTGTCTTCCTTTTTTGTTGTTCTAAAGAACATTTGCACTATTCTCTACCCATATACTCCCTCCGTCCGAAAAAGCTTGTCCCTCAAATGAATGTATCTAGCACCAAGTTAGTGCTAGATACAACCATTTGAGGGACAAACTTGGGACAAGTTTTTTCGGACGGAGGTAGTATCTATTTGAACCATTTACATTATTCCAATCACATCTATATGAACTAAAATTGACTATAATGCAGCATCATTACAGTGTCAGGACACCTTTCAAATGGTACCCACATGGGATGTACACTGGCCCGCTAGATGACTGTAAACCACCTCCTAGGAGGATTGTAACTTCAAACTCTCTCTTTTCAATGAAATGAAACGCAAAGGTCCTTTGCGTTTTCTCAAACAAAAAATAGTCAGGACACCTTTCAAATGGTACCCATCAGACTCAAGCATCAAATTAAATGAAATTATTACACTTAATGGGACTACATTTCTAACGGTATAGATTAGATATATGGTAGAACTGGTTGCAATAGTTTCACAAGAAACAAAATCCTATTTTAGATAAGGAGATTCATATATATACTATCAAACTATATCACCCATGCATGCATTTTATTCCATCCATTTGGCAAAGACATATACATGATCATAGTTATCATAACTTTCAAAAGTTCTGAGGGACTCGGGAATCCTACAAGGAAAAGCTCCAGTTGACGAATAGGTTAATTTAGGAAGAGTAAGTGGGAAGACTTCCCGGCTGTCATCGATGAGGTCAAGCTGGCTCCGGTAGGGGAGCGGCAACAGCGGCGCGTCGGCGGCTCGTTCTGACGACAGTAGTGGTCATTTGGTGGACTTGGAATCTCGATGTAATTTTTATTACGTTTCAGATGCTTTGTACTTCCGATAAACTTTTATAATAGATCTGATCCTTTTCGCAAAAAAAGGAAGAGTGACTGGGGTTATATATGTATGAGTTATGGGTAAATAGCACCTTCGGATATAGATCTAATGGCCGCACATTAATTTTAATGACGTTGAAGGACATAATTTATTCATCTGGATGACTGCTAGACATTGATCAGTGCTTCAATTTAAGAGCCTTCCATGAGATGCAACCTTTAGATTGTATTAAATGTCAGAATATTCCTCAAAATACAATGAAATAAGTCCACTTCGAGTCCAGTTTTCAACCTTGCGCTTGAAACCATTTGTTATCTTCAGCTCCAAAACCATTTGTTTTTAAACTTGAACTGTTGAATCTGTTTACTTTACACCATTGTGCCTACTCCTGATGGTTTTGAGCCCATTAGACACATGGTGTATTTATATACATAAGTAAAAATAGGCAGTAAAAAAATAGTAATTTTCTGGGCAATTATTAGTGTTTTACCAAATGTCTTGGCTTGTTTCTAATTTTCCCTGATTATTTGGAATTTTCTGAAATTCAAAAAAAATATCATCTTTTTGTTTATTGATTTTCCTCAAAAAATAGTTGAACTGTTAAGATGGCAAGATGTTGACGTGTATAAGTGACGCTACATACTTATATCTCTACCATGTGTTGTCCGAGTAAGCTCAAAACCGCTTGGGATAGGACCAAATGGGTAAAGTGAACAGATTCAATGGTTCAAGGTTAAAAGCAAACTGGTTTTGAGATTTTACAATAAATTTTATTGTGTAATTATATGTGCAGAATTGTCTAATGAACTAACCACCTATATTTGTGTGAAATATTTCATTTTAGGGCATGTAATAAAGGTTTTGATCATTACCTCTATTGTGCTTCCACTAGCATCATTTCTCTGCTTCATGATTTGGTTTGGATTGATCAAAAGGCATGCAACAGGTCAGTTACAGAAATGATACTGTACTCACACACCTCTCGGGCCATTTAGATTCATAGATACTTGGAATCAGCACTACCTGAAAGGAGTACATAAACTATGATTTCTGAATTTAGGTAAAGTAAGCTCACAGGAAGATGAAGAACTAGTCTGGGGAATAGGAAGGAGTTCGGAGTTCACATTTTTTGAATTTTCACTAATATCAGATGCAACAAGTAACTTCTCAGATGAAAATAAATTGGGGCAAGGTGGCTTTGGCCCAGTGTACAAGGTAAAAATACATTTATGCATGTAGACAAAGAGAAGAAGAAACCTAGTTTGCATCAATAGCTAAATTTGTACGACATTGTTGATTTTACACATGTACCTTTGACTTTACCCAAAAACCTGCTGGGCTTCAGAAGATATTTAAAAAAATCACAAGACGATATCACTGATCAAGCTCTTTTAAACCTCCACAGGGCCAGCTTCCGAAAGGATCAGAGGTAGCAATTAAGAGACTAGCTTCAACATAGATACTTGGAATCAGCACTACCTGAAAGGAGTACATAAACTATGATTTCTGAATTTAGGTAAAGTAAGCTCACAGGAAGATGAAGAACTAGTCTGGGGAATAGGAAGGAGTTCGGAGTTCACATTTTTTGAATTTTCACTAATATCAGATGCAACAAGTAACTTCTCAGATGAAAATAAATTGGGGCAAGGTGGCTTTGGCCCAGTGTACAAGGTAAAAATACATTTATGCATGTAGACAAAGAGAAGAAGAAACCTAGTTTGCATCAATAGCTAAATTTGTACGACATTGTTGATTTTACACATGTACCTTTGACTTTACCCAAAAACCTGCGCGGGGCTTCAGAAGATATTTAAAAAAATCACAAGACGATATCACTGATCAAGCTCTTTTAAACCTCCACAGGGCCAGCTTCCGAAAGGATCAGAGGTAGCAATTAAGAGACTAGCTTCACAGTCTGGGCAAGGTTTCACAGAGTTTAAAAACGAAGTCCAACTCATAGCCAAGCTCCAGCACACAAATTTGGTTAGGCTATTGGGATGTTGCTCTCAAGGAGAAGAGAAAATATTAATCTATGAATATTTGGCAAATAAAAGCTTGGACTTCTTTATCTTTGGTAATAATTCTTGTAATTTCCTGTTACAAATCATGGGTTAACTCTGTCTGCTAAAATTATCCACCCCCTCCCCCTCTAATATACATATATCATTAACTGATGTGCAGATGAAACTAAAAAGGCTTTATTGAAATGGAATAAAAGAAAAGCGATTATCGAAGGGATCGCACAAGGACTTCTATATTTGCATAAGCACTCTCGGTTACGTGTCATACATAGGGATCTTAAAGCTAGCAACATTCTTTTGGACAGTGAAATGAATCCTAAAATATCAGATTTTGGGCTTGCAAAAATATTCAGCTCAAATGATACTGAAGGGAACACAAAAAGGATTGCTGGGACATAGTAAGCTCTTCTTACAAATTAGTGCATCCTGCACAAGTCAGCTAGATACAAAAAACAGAAATAGAAGTTTATTTTTTTTCCTATATTTTCAGCGGGTATATGGCTCCCGAGTATGCTTCAGAGGGTCTCTTCTCGATCAAATCTGATGTATTCAGCTTTGGTGTGCTGATTCTTGAGATCATCCATGGAAAAAGGAACTCATGTTTTCATCAATTTGGGGACTTCTTCAACCTTCTTGGATATGTAAGTATTTTCTGTATTGAATATGTAAATTTACTTTGTTTATCTATTGACCTTTACTTAATATGCCTCTAAACTGTTGCTAGGCCTGGAAGTTGTGGAAAGAGGAAAGGTGGCTTGAGTTCGTTGATGAATCAATAATTTCAGAGTCTGACACATTAGAGACAATGAGGCGTATCAATATCGCACTGCTCTGTGTGCAAGAGAATGCGGTTGACAGACCCAGCACAACAAGTGTGGTTGCAATGCTAAGCAGTGAAAGTATGACCCTGCCTGAACCTAAGCATCCGGCGTATTTCCACATAAGGGTAACGGAGGAAGAGCCACCTAGTGCTAATGATGTCACAGTGTCTACTCTACAGGGCAGATAGTATCATCCTGCGTGATGTGTTTTTTCTGTGCTGCTGCTTTGCTGGGGGAGCTGCCTCTGTTTTAACACTGAAGTTCTGGCAGAAACACACACAAACCTTTGGACTCTGGTTAAACATGGCATGAACGGAAGAGAATCTACTCATTTTCAAACAGTAAAAGATGACTAATCAGTGTCTATACTGTAATGTTCAATCATAAGCAAACACCTCAGCTGTTGATGACGAACTGTGAGGTAGAGTACATTTCAGGTTGGTGTTTCCCTTTGTGTACAAATAAAAGGGTGGATTTAGATTATTCATCCAACCACATAAGCCTTTGTACAGAAACCATACACATGTGTGGGGCTATTTGGCATATGCGCTGAATCGATTCAATGTAGTGGTTCCACTCGCCTCCAACCAAAAATAATAATAATCCCCAAAGCTGACCTCGTTTGATGGATCGATTCGTTTGACAGAAAAACACACATACCTCTGGCATATGTGGACTATTTGGCACGTCCTGCCCTGCGTGATGTGTTTTTCGTGCCTCTGATTTGCTTAGTGTCTTAGGGGGCTCCTTTCGTTTGACAGAAACACACAAACACCTTTCGCTAAACATGGCGTGAAAGGAAGACAATCTATCTACTCATTTTCAAACAGCGAGAGCAGATGGCTAATTAGTTTGCACATTGTGATGTTGAATTGGACGCGCGGACACCTCGGTTGCTAATTACTAGTGGCAAATTCCCGTTGGTGAAGGATGGATTGTGAGGTGCAGTACATATACATTTCAGGTTGAAGTTTCTCTTTGTGCAGGAATGGTAATGCCTAGTTGCCTACCACAAACAAAAATCCTAAGCATAAACATAAACATAAGCATAGAAGCTTGTGCACTGAAATCCTAAGCATAAAACATCCCCGGTGCTGCAGAATGGCTATGTTTACTGAATCGACTCAACTCAGCGGTTCCATTCCCCCAACAAAAATCCCCAAAGCTAACCTCACGGGGTGTATGGAAATCGCGGGCTACCTGTCATCTTCGGGCGAGGAGGAGGCAGGAAAGACGCCGCCTCGACCCGCCCTCGCCGTCGCCGCCGAAGCCGACCACCTCCGGATCCATCGGGGGAGACCCGCCGAAGGTTGCTGCTGCGGAAGCGGAAGATGCAGAGCATGCGGGGCCCTGGCTAGAACAAACGAAGGAAGGGGGTGGACGTGGACCGGTGGAGTCGTGGAAATGTGACTGGGGTCAAATGGCGAGCCGCCGATGACGGCACGGGCAATCCTATTCCACGCGCAGGTCGCTAACCGCGTACCCTCCGCGCCCGCTACGTACTGGTTTTGGGCCCGCCCAAACCAGCTCCACTCCCAGACCTGGGCTTTTTTTGTCTTTTTTACCATTTCCCCTTACGGTTTTTTCGTTTTTTATTTCGGTTATATATCTCCTTTCTTTTTTATTTTCGTTTTTTCTTGTTAGTATTTTATTTTATTTTCATTTCCTTTCTCATTTTATTTTCTTTCTCATTTTAACTTCTCTTTTTTCAACATAAGCATCTTTTCACATTCGTGTGCAATTTTTTTCAAATACTGTACGTTTACTGATTTCGCGTTTTCATGATTGTGACATTTTTAAATTCACGAATGTTTTATGACATTGTAAAAAAATCCAAACTCACAACGATTACAGAAAATTAGCTGATAATTTTAGAATTTACGAAAATGACTAAATTGTTGAAGATTGTTAAATTGTGATCCAAATTATAATATGTTGGACTAGACGTAGTACAACCAGTGTGGGCCTTTGCGTTGACGTCGACGCGTACGAGTACAACTCGTTTACTTGTCCTCAAAGGACTCTCATGTATTGCCCTCTTATATACCCCATGTAGTCGCATTTCGCATGCCCGTCGTCTCGTGCCTGTAATACTCTTCCTCATAGTGATTGCGACTTTGTGCGTCCGTGGTTTTCTCCCGCAAGGGTTTCCACGTTAAATCCCTGTGTCTCTTTGTCTCGTTTATTTCTCGTTATTATCTAACAAGTGGTATACAGAGCCAAGTTACACACGAGATTTGAAACGAGAGATTAGGGTTCGGCTGTGCGCGCCGCCGCCGTCCTGCGATCTCCGGATCGGAGACTGTTTCCGGTGCGAGCTGCTACGAGCCGCTGCAGCTGCAAGTCGCCGAGACCAACAGGATTTCTTGCTGCTGATCCGTTTACTAATCGAGCAGTCCACCGATGCTTCCGCTACCCACCGCTGTCAAATATAAGTCGCCGTGTCGGCCGTCTCCTGTGCACGCGATAATCTGCTGCACTAGCGCATCACGCCCGAGGCTTCGGGAGCAAAGGATCTGGCCAGCCGTCACGTCCTCGCGCGAAGACCGGAGAACCATAGCAATCATAAGTACCTCAACTAGTACTCCTGTCCTACACGTGAAGGCTACAGGGTTACTTTTTCAACTCCAATTGCTACGTCCACTGCTCGACACTTTCAGGTGCTATTTATCCTATTTTGTTTGATCCGCATATTAAATTCTATCAAGAATTTTTCTACCGGCTTGTACGACTTTGTGTACACAGATTTTATCGACTCATGGCATCCATGAAGTACGATCTTCCGCTGCTGGACCGTGACACAAGGTTTACCCTATGGCAAGTTAAGATGCGGCGTTGTTGGCACAATCCGACTATGATGAAGCCTGGATAGTTTTGGGAAGAACAGAATTCAGGACTGGACTGATGAGGAGAAAAGAATTGGTTGTAAGGCTTTGTCACAAATTCAACTCCATTTGCATAATAATATTTTGCAGGAAGTTTTGAGCGAGAAAACTGCCGCCGCTCTATGGTTAAAGCTGGAAGGGATTTGCATGACTAAAGATCTCACCAAAGAAGATGCATCTGAAGCAAAAATTATTCCTGCACAGGTTACCCGAGGGAGGTAATGTTTTGAATCATATTTCAGAATTTAAAGAGATCATATCTGATCTAGCTGCAATGGAGGTTAAGTATGAAGAGGAAGATACTGCTTTAATGTTACTTTGTTCACTGCCAAGTTCTTATACAAATTTTAGAGACACCATATTATACAGTCGTGATACTCTCACACTTAATGAAGTTTATGAAGCTTTGAACTCTAAGGAGAAGATGAAATTAATGGTGCCTCATGATGGTTCGAGTTCATCCCAAGCCGAGGGATTATCTGTTCGTGGGTGACAAAGGAGAAGAACTCCAATAATGGAAACAGAGGCAAAAGTAAAATGGCTACAGGGCCGGTCGCAATCCGAGACAAGAAGTATTGCAGGTATTGCAAGAGAGACGGGCATGACATCTCCGAGTGTTTCAAGTTGCGTAACAAGGAAAAGAGGAAAGGTAACAAACAAGGTGAAAATTCTGCTAAGTTGCTCGTGATGATAGTTCTGATGATGCTCTTGTCGTTATTGCTGGATGTGCTGAGACCAATGATGAGTGGGTACTTGATACTGCATGCACTTTCCATATGTGTCCACATAGAGATTGGTTTAATACTTTTGATTCCACTACTTCTGCTGGTTCCGTTTTGGGTTTTGATAATTCACCATGCAAGATTGAAGGCATAGGTTCTATTCGAATCAAGATGTTCGATGGCATAATCAGAACTTTGACACATGTTCGGTATATTCCGAAGATGAAGAGAAATCTTATTTCTATGAGTGCCCTTGATGCAAAGGGGTATAAATATTCAGGTGGAGATAGTGTTTTGAAGGTCACCAAAGGTTCCCTTGTTGTGATGAAAGGTGACTTAAGTTCGACCAATGGTCTTTATTACCTTCGAGGTTCTCTTTGTGTAACGCTTCTCCAGCTTGTTTCAAAGAACTCTGATTGTGATGCTGCTAACCTTTGGCATATGCGTCTTGGACATATGAGTGAACTTGATTTAGCAGAGTTAAACAAGAGAGGTCTTCTTGATGGATATGAACCTGGTAAATTGAAACTTTGTGAGCACTGTATCTTCGGCAAGCACAAGAGGGTGAAGTTCAATACTTCGACCCATACAACTGAAGGTATTCTTGATTATATGCATTCTGATTTATGGGGACCATCTCGCAAGAAGTCATTAGGTGGTGCAAGTTATATGCTGACTATTATTGATGATTATTCAAGAAAAGTTTGGCCTTATTTCTTGAAGCATAAATATGAAGCATTCTCAGCATTTAAGGAGTGGAAGATTATGATTGAGAGACAAACTGAAAGGAAGGTAAAGATACTTCGCACTGATAATGGTATGGAATTCTGTTCTAAGCAATTTAAAAATTATTGCAAGTCTGAAGGCATTGTCAGACATTACACCGTTCCTTATACTCCTCAACAAAACGGTGTTGCTGAGCGTATGAACAGTACCATTAATTCTAGAGCCCTTTGCATGTTGTACAATCAAGTAATGCATAGGCGTTATTTGGCTGAGGCCGCTTCCAATCCTTGTTATCTTATTAACCGTTCACCATCTATTGCTCTTAATAAGAAAACTCCAATTGAGGTATGGTCTGGTTCACCTGCTGATTATTCACAATTGAGAGTTTTTGGTTGCACTGCTTATGCTCATGTTGATAATGGAAAGTTGGAGCCTAGGGCTGTTAAGTGCATCTTTCTTGGTTATAAGTCTGGTGTTAAAGGTTTTAAATTGTGGAATCCTGAAACCCAGAAGGTTGTTATTAGCAGAAATGTTATCTTTAATGAATCTGCTATGTTACATGATGTTTCATCTACTAATGTTCCGTTGAGAGTGAACAGCAGCCTACTATTCAGCAGCCTACTGTTCGTGTGGAGCATGTTATTGATTCAGGTGATATATCCGGTAATGAAATTGTTGCACATGATGAACCCGTCGTTGATGATGATCATGTCACTCCCACTCCAAATCAGCCTATTGTTCCACCAAGTTGGAATCTTGCACGTGATGAGTTAGGCGGGTATTAATAAACCCGACAGGTTAATTGAAGAGTGCAATATTGTTTCTTTTGCTTTATCTGTTGCAGAAGAAATTGAAGGTAATGCTGAGCCTTCTTCATATTCCGAGGCTATTATTTCTAGTGATAGTAATAAGTGGATGACCGCTATGCATGATGAGATGGAATCACTTGAAAAGAATGGCACTTGGGATTTAGTAAAATTGCCTAGAGAGAAGAAACCTATTCGTTGCAAGTGGGTTTTCAAGAGGAAAGAAGGTGTTTCTCCTAATGATGAGACAAGATATAAAGCAAGGTTAGTTGCTAAAGGTTATAGCCAGATTCCGTGTATTGACTATAACGAAGTCTTTTCTCTGTTGTGAAGCATAGCTCTATTCGCACTTTACTCAAAGATTGTTGCCATGCATAATCTTGAGCTTGAACAATTGGATGTTAAAACTGCATTTTTACATGGAGAATTAGAAGAGGATATTTATATGGAACAACCTGAAGGTTTTGTTATTCCTGGAAAAGAAAAGCTTGTCTCGCAAGTTAAAGAAATCTCTTTATGGATTGAAGCAATCCCCTAGACAGTGGTACAAGAGATTTGACACCTTTATGCTCTCTCAAGGTTTCAAAAGGTCTAATTATGATAGTTGTGTTTATTTGAAAACTGTCAATGGTTCAACTATTTATTTGCTCCTTTATGTTGATGATATGCTAATTGCTGCAAAGAGTATGTCGAGATTGATGAACTAAAGAAGCAATTGAGTAATGAATTTGAGATGAAGGATTTGGGTGCAGCAAAGAAAATTCTTGGCATGGAAATATCTAGAGATAGACCGTGCGGAAAAGTATATCTAAGTCGGAAGGGATATATTGATAAAGTTCTTCGTCGCTTTTAATATGCATAATGCCAAGCCGGTGAGTACTCCGTTAGCTGCACACTTCAAATTGTCATCAGCTTTATGTCCTAAGTCGATGCAGATATTGAGTACATGTCTAGAGTTCCCTATTCAAGTGCAGTTGGTTCACTTATGTATGCCATGGTTTGTTCTCGTCACGACTTATCATATGCATTGAGTGTTGTCGGTAGATACATGGCTAATCCTGGAAAAGAGCATTGGAAAGCAGTTCGGTGGATTTTCAGATACTGCGTGGTACTTCTAATGCTTATTTACAGTTTGGGAAAACTGGAGATGGACTTGTTGGTTTTGTTGATTCTGATTTTGCTGGTGATTTGGATAAGAGAAGATCACTCACAGGTTATGTTTTCACCATTGGTGGTTGTGCTGTGAGTTGGAGAGCAACTTTGCAGTCTATTGTGGCTTGTGCCACTCTTGATGCCGAGTATATGGCTATTTCGAGGCATGCAAAGAAGCTATCTGGTTGAGAGGTTTATACACTGAGCTTTGTGGAGATTCATCTTGCCCTACCGTATTTAGTGACAGTCAAAGTGCCATATATCTTACAAAGAATCCAATGTATCAGGAGAGGACAAAGCACATTGATGTCAGATTTCACTATATTTGAGATGTTGTTGCTGAAGGTGATTTGAAGGTATGCAAGATAAGTACTCATGATAATCCTGCTGATATGATGACAAAGCCAGTTCCGACCAATAAGTTTGAGCTTTGCTCAGCTTAATTGGTATTTCTCACTAGTCCTATGGACTTTGACGCACAAGGTGTTTATGCTGATTTGGATGGAGTTATTCACTTTCTTCGACTACTTGAGGGAATTTGGATCACGGTGGAGATTGTTAAATTGTGATCCAAATTATAATATGTTGGACTAGACGTAGTACAACCGGTGTGGGCTTTTGCGTTGACGTCGACGCGTACGAGTACAACTCGTTTACTTGTCCTCAAAGGACTCTCATGTATTGCCCACTTATATACCCCATGTAGTCGCACTTTAGACGGTCTGTTGTCTCGTGCTTGTAATACTCCTCCTCATAGTGATTGCGCCTTTGTGCGTCCGTGGTTTTCTCCCGCAAGGGTTTCCACGTTAAATCCCTGTGTCTCCTTGTCTCGTTTATTTCTCGTTATTATCTAACAAAGATTTTATAAAAATTGTGAACATTATTTGAAATTTGGGAACAATTTTGAAATGCATGAACATTTTTTTGAACCAGCAAACGTTTTTTGCACCGATGAACTTTTTGTTATTCACAATCATTTGCTAGTTTTTGTGAACAAATTTCTAACAATATATGACCATTTTCCTACATCGGCAAACGTTTTCTGATTTGATGAACATTTCTTGAATCATTGGACAATTTTTGAATTGGCGAAGATTTTTTTGAATTGGCGGATATTTTTTAAATTCATGAACATTTTTTTTGGTGAACATTTTTTTTGAATTCATGAACTTTTCCCGAATCAGGTAATATTTTATGAATCATGGAACTCCTTGGCGGATTCAGTGGCTCGCCAGATAGCTCGCTAGCTAACTAATCAAGCTCCCACAGATAGATCGACGTGAGCGAGAGCCCCTGATGATCGAGTTTGTTACAAAGTACAGTTAGGCAGCCGTTGTATGAGTACAATAACATGCCCTTGTCGGGCTAATAATACAAGGAGAACCAACCAAGCCATGGCTTAGCTAGCTAGTAAGATTTCGTTACACATTATTTGTCGCGTCAGCTAGCTATATATAGCTAGCTAGCTAGCTAATGGCGATCCAATATGTGCTAACCAAAGCTTGCAATTATCCTATACTAGAGATCATGGTGCATGATTAACGATTAACTGTATAGGCTTTAGTTTCAGTTGTGCATGTTTAACGACCAAGAATATATTCTCTCGATATAGACAGACTAGATTAGATGCGGTAACCGGGCAACGGGTAGGTAGCTATGAGAGCTGAGCTGGACAGTCATGAGAATCAGGCCGCACTACCATGGATTATTTTTTTAACACAGTTTGAACACAGTACAAACGCAAACGCTCATACATACACACATACACTCATCTTTAGGAACACACACAAATCAACGACCAATTAAACTCTCTACGTCTGAGTCACCATGGCCATGATCATCCGTTCGTCCATGTTGATGTCAACAAATCTCTGTATACCAATCATGCGTGTATGACCTGCCTTGTTGTACTTAGTTTAGACTAAATGTCCCCTAAATTTTTGAAAATCTGCATAGCTAAATCGAATGGAATATATACTCCCTCCGTTTGAAATTACTTGTCACAAAAATGGATGTATTTACAACTAAAATACATCTAGATACATTCATTTCTTGGACGGGTAATTCCGAACTGAGGGAGTATTTGTAATGGAGGATGGTCTTTGCATCATTTTACAAAACATTGTGTTATTAATTATTAAAAAACATAGATATCAAATGAAAAACATGTTTTCCCCGTATTTGATTAGTGAATGTTTAGGAAGTTGAGCCGGTGACGCATCAGAAAGAAAAGGGAGTGAATGTTTGGGTCTTCAAGTTGTTTCCCTCTATAGAAAGAAACCTTGGCCGCCATCGCTCCACGCATTGACTCCCTGATAGTGAGGCCACAGGTCTCCTCCTCCCCTGTCTGCCGCTCAAGTTTAGATATAGGGCGACAAAACACTAGCGATCGATGGTGGTGATAGCTGCGTCATGCAGATCAGGAATATGATTTCCCCGACTCCCGGTCCACGTCGTCTTCTGCTGTCCTATTAGTGGCGGTAGAGGAGGTTGATGTACCGTCTTGTTGCTGGTCTTCTAGGGTGGCTAATCTGATTGTATCTTCCTGCTACGTACGCAAGTGGTCTTCGGAGGCCTCTTTCAGTGGAGCGGACATTCACATTGCTGCTTTGTGTCTTGGTCCTTTGGCTCATTCCCCTACTTGTGACATTTAATTAGCTAGCTTCATTGTCACCCAGATTATGAGGTTGGGTCTCCCTGGATCGATCTGTCTCGCTAGACTTGGGGTAGTCGTTTATATACCTCCTCTCCGGGACGACAATCTGTTGACCATATCACTGTTGCATCGCTTTATAGCTCCAAGTGGCGACTTCCAGACGGCTACATAAAAAATGTTTCCTTTTCTCCATTTGCATTAGGGAGGTCTACATCGGGCATGGAGTACCGATCATGGTGCGCCAACGCCTAGTTCAGGAGGAGGACAACATTAATTTCTCTAATGACTTGTGTGTAATATTTAATTTTTATGAGACGATTGGGTGCATCTAATATATGGCATTTGTTGTTTCCAAACAAAAGAAAAACAATTTTTACTTCCTCGTCCAACGTGTGTTTCTCTCTGTGGAGTACCATTGTGTTTTTCTGGTTTCGAGGGTGATCTGCTAGCTTGACGGTGGTGGTATGGTTGCTGCTCGTTGCTTACACCCCACCCCATCCCTTGGCCCAAACAAATGTACCAAGGGCCCTATGGTGAAAGGCGGTGGATGGGGATATTATGTTTATGGGGTACTATGTGTTATGTTCCTTGCTTAATTAGTGACACATATCTCATATCACTCTTCCAAAGATTGCAGGGAAATGGCAGTGCAAGCCCTAAAACCACTCTTTCAAAGTTACTCGATTCTTCTCGAGTGAAGTGCGTGAAATGAATAAGAGAAAAAGGAGGTGATAATTCTTTGCCTTGATAGGGCCATGTAGGAGCCCACTATGCATTCAAATGCTCCTTCCTTTTCCACGTACAGTATGTGCCGACTAGACCTGGCATGAGCAACTCTGCTTGATAGGTCGGTGTTCAGGTCTGGCTCAAGTCTCGATTTGGTCATTGAAGTTCAGCGTGAAAACTGAAAAAAAAAGCATAAGCAGATGTTTCTTTTAAGAAAAACATGTGTGATGCTTCATTATCTTATGTCTAAATGATCCTTTCATATTGTTGGTCGAAAAGCATGGTTTTCTGGGCCTCGGGCCGGGCTTGACATTCATATTTGGTTTTGAAAAGCCCAGTACGACCTAGGGGATGCCAACCAGTTGTGTAGTGCCGAGAGCAGCTATGTACCTCCTGTTGCAGGACGAAGGTGGTCTGGCCTCAAGGGCGCCCTCAGTTGCTACTATTGGGCATGCCAAAGTGGCTTCTTGCAGGTTAGTTCGTTTTTTTATTGTGTATTCATATTTAAAAAAATAATCTGATACATATATTCCAAAACTTGAAATTACTTAAATTTTGGAAATGCATAATTAATTTTTTTAAATGTTAGGATGGTTTGAAAAATGTTGATAGAATTCTAAAGAAATTTGTATAGCAATTAAAAATGGTGACCTGTTCATACAAATGTGACGTTTAGAAAATATACATAAAAATATTATATAAAACAAAAATAATGGTACGTAATTTAAAAAATATTAATGCGTTTCATAAAATATTCATCTTAATAATGTTATATTTAATGTACAAAATTTTCTCGTACTTTGCAAAACGTTTAGTTGAAAAGCATATTTAACACGTATTAAAAATAACATCAAAACATGTATTTAGAAAAATGTTAATCATTTATTTGACAAAGTATTCAGTGTGTATAGAAATGTTTCAATTGTACACGAAAAATGCACAGCCTGGGTTAAAAAAATCGACACGTATTTAAAAAGTAAGTGGAGAAAAATCAAAGAAACTCTGACAGAAAAACACATTAGAAACAGAAGAAGAAACAAGAATTGAGTCCAAATGAAGAAGAAATAAACCACACGAAAGGTTCTGAAACCTGTCCGTCCCGAGAGCTCCTCACGCGACCTCCTTTATGGGCCTGCCCAGCAAGGAGCCAGCGCTCGCTTCCCGCTCGTCTCTGGATTGAGTATGCCAGCAGCAGATTCTCGAAAAAAAAAAGGATGACCAGTAGCAGTTGACAGGTCAAATTGTTAAATTAACGGAAAAACAAAAAAATAATTAAAAAAACGCAAAAATTATAAAAATTCGTGAATTTGAAAATGTTCACTGATTTGGAAAACAGTTCACAAGCTTAGAAAAGTTCATTGATTATGGAAAATTTTATCAAATTTGAAAAAAGTTCACAAAGTAAAAAATTGTTTAAAATTTAAAAAAAAATGTTCATTAAATTTGAAATAATTTTATCGACTTTGCCAATAGTTCACCAAATTTGGAAGAAGTTCATCGTTTTTTTTAAAAATTATTGAATTTGAAAAAACATTCATCGATTTAGAAAATAGTTCGCTGATTTTGAAAAAGTTCACAGAATTTTAAAAAATCATTTATTTTCAAAACAAGTTAATTGAATTTGAAAATGTTCATTGATTTTGAACATTGTTCACCGATATTGAAAAACAATCATCGAATTTAAAAAAATGTTCATCAATTCTCAAAAAAGTTCATCGAATTTGAAAAAAAGTTCATAAAACTTTAAAATAGTTCACCTAATTTGAGAAAAAGTTCATCAAATTAGAAAATTGAAAAAGTTAAACAAAAAGAACGGAAAATAAAAACAAAAAAGGAACTAGAAAAAGAAAAGGAGAAAAAGGAAAATGAATAAGAGATAAAAAAGAAGAAGAAAAGGGACGAGTGAAGAAACACAAATGGATGTAGAAACTCACGTGAGGTGCTCTAGCGGAGTTTTTTTAAGACAACCTCGCAAAGCTTTTATTTAACTCGTCATAATGTTTACAGGGACGAAAGATAGATGACCTGGGTTGCCCAGCCACACACGGCGGCCAACACCAAGTGAGAGAGCATACTTCGCTAAATTGTGAGCCTCGACATTCAAGCTCCTAAACTCATGGCTAAAAAAGCAATTAACAAAAATCTTCGAATGATCTAATATCTCCCTAATGATAGCTCCATATACCGCTGCACTCGGCTGCCCAATATCATCGATGACTACTTTGCAGTCTGAGGCCACTGAGATCTTGTTTTCATACAAATCCTCTGCTAGGGCTAAAGATTCCCGAAAAGCCAGGGCTTCAAGCGTCGTAAGATCATCAATGCCATGAATGGTAATCGTGGACGCACCCAGGAAAACACCCTGGCGATCCCTGCACACTGCTGCTACCGCCCCTACGGGTCTGGTTCTCATGAGCGCTGCATCAACATTGATCTTGCATGTTCCATCTTTCGGTGGTAACCAATGGTTCGGGCGAGGTTGAGCCACCCTCTAGCGGAGTTTTTTTTTTGAGGAATCTCGCTAACTTTATTCAATCAAAGAAACAGTCATAAGTATACATGTTGGGTCATGAGGTGTGCCCAACCAAACATGACGCCCTATACCTAGCTTACAAGCATATTTAGCGAGATTGTGAGCCTCGAAATTAAAGTTCCTTCGCTCATGAACAAAAGAGCAAGAACTAATATTATTACAATGACTCAATATTTCATGGACAATAGACGCATTTGGGCCTCCGGTGCCCCTGTTGATGTTGTTTACCACCTCCTGGGAATCCGAAGCCACGTATATGTTTCTTACTGCCAGGTCGTCGGCGAGTGCTAGTTCCTCCGGACAAGCATATGTCTCCAGAAGAAGAGGATCCCGTGTGTGGTGAAAAACCACCGCCGACGATCCCAAGTAGACTCCTTTCTAGTCACGCATAGAACCGCGACCGCTCCCCCTCTTCCTCGCCTGGCCACTGCTCCATCTATGTTGATCTTCACGTTGCCACCTGGCGGACGAAGCCACCTCAATGGCCGTTGCTGGGCTGGTGAAAGACCTGGGTGATGCTCCTGTGCCGTGATAAGACCGAGCTCACTGATATAATTGTTAACAAAGTTGACAGTTTGTTGTGGGCTCTGAAAAATTGATTCATATATCGCCTTGCGCCGAGCGTACCAAATCGACCATAGAGTGATAACCATCCGTGTGAAGTTGGTATGGTCCATCGACTCATGCAGCTTGAATAGCCAGATCTTCGCATCAGCTACCTCGTTTTCAGTCATCCTGGATACGATGGTGTCTTCTGTCAAAGCCCACACATACACCTCGACATGGTGCAGTCCACAAGAGCATGTCTCCATGAATCCTCGCTTCCACACACCGGGCAGGCGTCTTGGGTAGACATGTTTCTTCTGTTCAGTATATCTGTAGTAGGAAGTGGATGGTGTGCTAACCTCCATAAGAAGATTCTTATCTTCGAGGGAACCTTGATCTTCCACAACATTCTCCAAGATTTCTCATCTCTCTCAGAGCTAGACGACTCGCCCCTTCCTTCCAACCATGCCTCTCTCTGTATCTTTGTTTGTTGCAAAAATTTGTAGGCTGAACGGACCGTGAAATTTCCCTTCTTCTCTGAAAACCAAGCCCAAACATCCTCTATGTTGCGGGTGCAAACAGGTATACTCAAGATGGCTTCGGCGTCGATCGAAAGAAAGACTGCTCTGACAAGCTCTTCGTTCCATGATGCTGTAGCTGGGAGGATTAACTCCCAAACATACCTGGGAGGATCAGCCACACGCGAGGCTATCGGCCGTGGAGTCATCTCCTTTGTATCGGTTGATTAGTTTGTTGGCTGCTGGTAGATCTGGACTAGTACTGTTCAACAGTGGCGGAGCTTGAGAATAATTCAAGAGGGGGCCATTAGTCAAAAGGAACCAAGTTAATAAGGAAGGAGGGGCTAATTTGTAGTTTAAATACTAATTAGACTCATGATGTAGCATATTTTCTGAAGGGAAAAAAATAAGAGCCTTAAAATTTGAGTCTCCGCTAGCTCCGCCACTGCTTCAATGGATGCAAAAAAATAAGGGGGGGAGGGGGGGCATGGCCCCTGTTGGTCTCCACTAAGCTCCGCCACTGCTGTTCAAGACTTCAAGCCAAGTCCAACCCCTTTTTTATCTACTCTATGCAAATTCCCAAGTAGGAGAAATTTGTGGCTTCAAGTCCAACCCCTTTTTTATGCCATTTATGTATCATGCATGTATGTATGCCTTAAAAACATACATATAGAGGCCCAAGTAGGACCTATACCTGTGGTGAATTTATACTCCATACTAGTATTTTTTCCCATAATTAGTAATATACTAGATTTTTTGCTCATTATTTTTTATCAATTTTTCCTGTTTGATAATTTTGACAGCATACCAATTCTTTTATTAGTATGTATGTTAACAAAGTGACAAAAATACAGCCAATATTATTGTGTTAGATACTGATAATCGGATGAAGCACATGTCGTGAAAAAAAACATATTGTATGGATGTGATTGTGAAGACCTGTGATACTTAATATATGGTCTTTAGGCCTTTTCACACAAAAATGTCATGGAAAATATAGCCAGCTGTTTTGTGTTTGATACTCATAATTGGATGTGGGTGCAGAAATGTTAGGAGAGAATCATTTTACTGCACATAAATTTCATCGGTGTATCAACAGCCAATCATGTCGTGTTAGATACTGATGAAACACAAAAATAGAATTATTGGTAGATGAAGCGAATATTTCGATGCGATTCCTGGAGAAAATGTGGGAAGAGAATCATCTGGTACCTCATT
Organism: Aegilops bicornis; assembly: GCA_021605145.1. Taxonomy (NCBI): domain Eukaryota; kingdom Viridiplantae; phylum Streptophyta; class Magnoliopsida; order Poales; family Poaceae; genus Aegilops; species Aegilops bicornis. The sequence goes on along the minus strand of CM038675.1, from coordinate 78,242,930 downwards.
ACACTATGTGCACATGTCATTATTAGCAATATATATTGAACATGTAGTATATCTGTACACATACTACTACTACTACTAGCTAGTAGTAATACTCCCTTTGTTCGGAATTACTTGTCGTAGAAATGGATGTATCTAGACATTTTTTAATTCTAGATACATCCATTTCTGCGACAAATAATTTGAAACGGAGGGAGTACTATGTTGTCACTTGCACGTACGTACATCCGCAACGACTAGTTAGCAACGACGGCATTTAGCTAGCTAGGGACACACCTGACAGCCTGATCAGACAGGAACCATGTGATGTGTGTGTGTGAGGTCCGTCGCATGCAGAGCACAATGATTATTTGACGGTTAGTGTTGGTCCTAGTCTGCTCATCATTTCGACGATGATGAGCTCGCCTCGCTTGCGAGTTGTGAGCTGGATGGATACACAGATCTCGGATCGGATGGATCGATGATCACACGCACGCGTACTCTCCTGCCCCCCTCTGCCTTTTGTCGTCGTTTGTTGCATGCATGATTTCCACCACTTGCCATTGTCGCCGGCAAAGGGAAATTAATATGGGGCGGGGCGGATACTGATCAGTACTGATCCAACCATGCATGTATATACTCGGTAGATATAAGGGGGTTCTAAATATAAATTAATTTTGATTTAGTTTCAACCTAACCAAAAAGTTTTCTAAGTACTCCCCCTATCTCATAATATAAGGACGTTTTTGACACTATACCAGTGTCAAAAACGTTCTTATATTATGGGACGGAGGGAGTACAAAATATTTCGGTGCCTACCAAATACCGACATTTCACAAATTTTGAAAATAGATGTAACGGTATTCTTATCAAAAGATAATGGGATTTAAACAAACAGTAATTTGTTAATTTGGCTGAAACCATCGCGGGTTTAAGGTACGCAGTATTTTGCTATCAGTCTATATTTATGTATTCCATAAAATTCCGGTGAAAATATGAACCCTTTTTGGTAAATGTATGATATCTATAAAATATTTGTAAGTGGAATTTAGGGGGTTAGACTTGGTGAAACACAAGGATGATCTTTTATATGGCACTAAAAAGAGATTTTGAAGCTTTGGTCACATTTTCTGTTGGGAAATGTCACCTGGCGTACGTCATCCTGGAGACAAGAACCAGCGAACGCCCTTTCCACGGTCCGCTCTGGCGCCACGAATCTTGGCGCAAATCGGGTGCCAGGTCAGCTCTCCTCAGTCGTTCGCTATTTCAACTATGAAGGCGAACGTACCTTTTTTTTTTCTTCAAATGAAAACATGGGCGACCGCAAGGAATCAAACTCAGTATGGGAGCACCATGCACACTGTGACACTGAGCACTTGGGATGAAGTGGGATTCGTGAACAATTGCGCACACACATATTTGTGTACGTATATTTGAATATTTTTGTTTTGAATTTGTCTTTTCATTTGAATAAAAATCTGTAATTCTCGATTTTTTTTTATTTTGTAAAGAATTATTTTCTAGTGTTGTTTCTTTTCCTAAACTTGCCATGTAGATTTTTATTATACGTAACATCAATTTTTTTATTAAAACCATGACATGTTTTTCTCCCAAAACATGGCTTTTTTTTTACTGTCTCACATGGTACTTTTTATTAAGAGCATGGCATTCTAATAATCAATAACCCAGCATTTTTATTAGTTAGAGGATGCAATTTTATTATTAAGAGCGTGGCATTTTTATTTTCAGTGGCTTGGGAGTTTTTTATTACTAAGAGGATGGCATTTTTATTATTGAGAGGATGGCATATTTACTATTCAGACACGGGTTCAATTCCCAGTCACTCATTTGTTAGCTTTTATTTTACCAAAATGGTATCTCCTTTTTCATGGCAATTGTTCTTACAAAAAATTAACATGTGAGTTCGTAATTTTATTATTAGTTAAGAGATGACATTTTTTTATATTTTAAGACATGATATTTTTAATTAAGAGATAGCATTTTTATATTTTAAGAGATGAAACATTTTATATTATTAAAAATGGCATTTTTAATATTTAAAGATGGAATTTTTATTTATTAAGATATGTCATTTTATTATTAAAATATATCATTTTTATTACTAAGAGATGACATTTTTATATTTTAAGAGATGGCATTTTTACGGGTTGACACTTTTTAAAGCTTGGCATGGCATTTTTACAGGATGACAGTTTTTCAAAACTTTAATTAACATGGCATTTTTACAGGATGGCAGGTTTTAAAGTTTAGCATGGCAATTTTATTTTTTTCTTGATCACACAATCTTTTTTATTTCATACTCATTGTAAATTTAAAATTTAGAGCAATGTCAGTTTTTATAAATTAGCATGGCATTTTTCATAATTCAGATCAGGGGTAAAATTGTTTTTATACAAGATGGCGGGCTTTTTTATCATATACTGCTTTTATTTAATTATTACATTTACAAAATTGTAATTGGGCCTAAAGGCCTTGGAAAGCCGGCTTCTCTGGGTTGGTTTGCGGGCTCCTAGTGAACGAAATGTTCGCTTGTCAATCGACCAATCAGCGAGATATTAGGGTCCTTTTTGTTTATTGGTGTCTCAAGAGTGAGACATTTTGGAGGCCGAACTCCATGGATCCCTTTATTTTTGAGAAATTCAAAACTCAAATTTTTTGTTTCAATTTTTTTTTTCAAATATACAAAGATGAAATGTATGTGTGTAAAAATTCAGGTTGAAATACCTTGAAGTGCAGCTTATGCATAAAAGACAAATTCATTGACTTTGACTATAAATAGTATCGTGTGTTGAAAAGCCTCAGATTTGTTTTTTTTTCACATCCCTCATTTCAACGCATTTTGTCCTGCAAATTTACACACATGTACATTATGCCTTCATGTATATGTGTATTTTTTTCATTATTTTTTAAATCTAGAAATATGAATTTTGATGAAATTTGAAAAATGCTTTTGGTGGCCTCCATGGAGCTCGACCTCCAAAAGGTATTTTCAGTGTCTCAGCCCATATATTCATTCTAGTCACCTTTTGCTATTATTTTATTTTTATATTCGTTGCGATTGCACCTTTTTCTTCTTGGCACAGCTACACTTTGTCTGCGGGATCACTCTTTTTTTCCATGTAAATGACCGCCTGTTCACAATTGCAAATTTTGTTTGGATGACCGCACTTTAATGGCGAGTCACAAAAAAGTCACATGTGCCCTAGACACTCCATTACTCAGCAACTAGGAACAATTAGACATGATTAGAGTATCTCCAGCCGCACCCCAAACAGGACCCCGTTAGGCGAATTTTTAGCGCCGGTGGCCGAAAATCGGCCCAGTCGTGCCCCAGGATCTCGTTTAGCGCCCGTTTGGGCGAAATCCAGAGCCGGCGGTCCCGCCCGATGCCAAGCGACCGGGTGTCGCCTGGGCGCGCCGGCGGAAGCGAAAAGAGGCGTGGGGCCGCTCTGTCGGCGATTGAAAGACTTTTTCCCGCCGTTTCCTCCCGCTCCCCCCTCTCTTCTCCATTCCTCCCACCAAACCCCCGCCGTTCCGCCCGCCATGCCGTCGAAGAAGTACGTGATGCCGCGCGCCGCGACGGATCCCGCCCCGCCGCCCCGCCGAAGCAAAGGAAGCCTAGGCTCATTGTCTGTGCCCCCGGCATGACCAACGCCGAGTGGAAGGCGGATGTGGAGTGCCGGAAGCCGCCACCGCCGATAAGTTAACAGGCCAAGAAGGCTGTGGAGCGCGGTGGCCGAACAAGCGGCGGCGGCGCGACGCGGGCGATGATGATGAATCCACCCGCATCCAGACGCTTCGAGCCAAGAAAGCATCGGCCCAACGCGTCTCATCTCGAATCAGATATCGGCGACGCCGCCGCCCAGCCCGGCGGTCAGCCGATGACGACGACGAGACAGGACGACGATGTCTCCGCCTCCGCGACGCCCAAATTTCACCGACGATGCCTCCGCCGCCTAACAAAGACAGAAGACGCTACCGAACAGCCGGAAGCCGCTACCGATTCCTCCCAGCCACAGACGCCGACGACTACGCCGCCGGAGGTTGAGCTCGACGCTTGATGTACTCCTTCCGCGCGCCTTTCTTTTTTGTGCGCCGAACTACTGCGTGTCCTTTTATTTTGATCGCCGAACTGTGACACCGACTCGCCGAACTATTGCGATGATCGCCGGTTTTATGTTTCTTTGAGCGCGAATGATGTTTTTCGAATATGAAGCACCTTGGGAGGCGGCGCCTGGGAACGTGGCTGGGGAAAAACGAACCCCAGAGGCCGATTCAATACGGCCGCCTGTGCCGGTTTTTTCGCAGAGGCCGAACGGGTGAAGATGCTCTTAGTTTGAACGCGTATAGGAGGAACCAAGCCGTGCAAGTTCAAAACAATCTGCCCAGCTGTCTCTCCCCTACCATGTTACCTCTGCCAATTTCCTGATGGAACCTCTGGAACTGGAAGGAGGCTTGGTCACTGCCCAGATCTCCTCCAAAAGCACCATGGTAAAGCTGTAATCATGCGATGCAACAGCTTGCCTAGAGATTATGGTACTATTAATCCCCACTTGTTAGTACATTGACTGTACTATCATGTGCTTAATTATTTTACACGAATCGCGCGATTTCTCTTGCTAACTTAATCTGATCTCATCTGGGAACCTGAACGAGAGCACGCTGGAGCGACCGCGCGCACCTGGCATGTCGGCGACCACATCACATGTTCCCATAGGCGTACGTGCGGCACAGTCACCATCGGATTAAACTAAACCGAGCCCCCACACGGTCACACATGAGCAAATGATTGTCCCGCCCACCCGCCGTGGAACCGAACCACCCCCTCGGCTGTCCGTCCCGCCGGCCGCCCGATATTTATCGCGTCGCTGTACGTAGGGGCTGCTGGCCGGAGCCAGATCCGGGCAGCTTTTCTGCACCCTAGTAGATCTGGCTAGCGAACTTCATGTCATAGAAAACAATATCATAGGATTGAGATGTACAATAATGTAAATTCCTCTCAACCAACTGCAAACTAATCAGCTATCAGCGGTCAAATCAAAGTCGCACGTATCATTGGAGATGCCTCACTGTGTAACATGTTCTTGCAACTTGCACGTACGGAGCAATGCATGCAGTGTTGTGTACGTACTACATGATCAGCAGGTCTTTGGAGTTTAATCCTGCCTGCCTGCCTGCCTACACAATCATCACCACCAAAAGGTCATGTGCGGCCGCAAATGATTCAGTGGTTCGCCAGATAGCTGGCTCAAGCAGAGATCAATCTGGCCTGATCGATGATCCAGTTAGTTACAAAGTACAATTAGGCAGCCGTTGCATTAGTAGCACACCATGCATTAATATGATTCCAACAACATGCCCTTGTCGATCGCCAATAATAAAACCAGCCAAGTCAGTATTAGCCATAACTAGTACTCCCTCCGTCCCATAATATAGGACGTTTTTTGACACCAGCATAGTGTTAAAAAACGTCTTACATTATGAGACGGAGGGAGTAAGATCTAGTTGCACATTATTTGTCGCATCAGCTAGCTAGCTAGTTAATGATGGCCCAGTATGTGCTAACCAACGCTTGCAAATTATTCTTTTGTGTAGCTAGAGATCATCATGCATGATTAAGTATTAGTTATGGCGTTTGTTCCTGCAACTGTATAGGCTTTTCAGTTAGTAGGCATGTTTAACGACCACAAATGTATTCTCTCGGGAAGATTGGATTAGATGCTCTAACCGGCCAACGGGTAGGTAGCTAAGCTAGCTGGACTGGACAGTCACGAGAATCAGACCGTACTACCATGGGAATTAACGACCAAATAATTAACTTCTCTATGTCCGAGTCACGGCCATGATCATCCATTCATCCCTGTGGATGTTTACCAAACCTCTGTAGTACTTAGTCTAGACTATGCCCCCTGAACTTCTTAAAATCTGCAGAGCTAAATCAAATGAAAATATATTTCTAGTGGAAGATGGTGTTTGCTTCGATTTTGCACAGACCAATGTATTACAAAGTACTCCCTCCGTTCCGTAATATAGTGCATATAGATTTTCTTTTCTTATAAAAAAACCGAGTTGATGATGATGATGTGCCTGCCATCTTGCAATATAGACCGTCCGACCTATATCTGACGGATAGAAAGCAAACTATGCCAATTTTGCAAAAACATACCCGCACCTCTCTCCACATTTGCAGATAAGGCCTTTCCTCGTTTATCCTTATCTCCCACAACCTCATTGTTGAGCAATTAAAAAAAGAAGCATTCTGGAACAATCTGGTATGGTGGCCGTTGCTGGCGTCGTCCATCCCCATGCCTCCGCTCAGTCCGACCACCAATCACCACCGCGCCCCACTCCTCCTCACCTTATCTCTCCTCTTTCTCGAATATCATTAGTTTTTACACATGTGATTACTCTCGCATGGGTCAAATCACAACATGTGTTTTATAGAAAAATGCATCTTGATGTTCCGTGCAATGCACGGGCATCTTGCTAGTAGATTTTTTTGAAAATTCAAATCTTTGAAATATTGATCAAGTTTGAGGAGAAAAATATTTACATCTAGAATGCCAAACATATATCATTAGATTCTATAAGATGTAGTTTCATATTTTATATATTTGGTATTGCAACTATAAATAGTTTTCTCCATAAACTTGGCCAAAGTTTGCAAAGACTTTTTAAAAAATCTATACGCACTACATTGTGGAACAAAGGGAGTATTATACAATGAAACCATTGACATCAAATGAAAAACAAGTTTGCCCCAAATTTTATAGCAAAAAGTGTATATCCAAGGAAATTAGTTGAACAAGTTGAGCAGGTGACGAACCCGAAAATAAAGTGGGAGTTTCTAATATTATTTTTTTTATAAGGATGACCTTGTGGGGGTTGCTTGACTCTAATATATGGCCTTTGGCGTTTAAAACAATAAAAAATCATGTTTTTTTCATTATGATTCTCCGATGGAGTACCATATTATGGTTGGTTACCCCCCCTTCCCGGGCGCCCAAATTAATCTACCAAGGCCCCGGTGGATTAATGCGATGGATGAGGAGATTATGTTTTTGGGGGACTATGTGTTATGTTCCTCGCGTAGTGACTCATATGTCATATCACTCTTCTAAAGACGGCAGGGAAGTGGCATGCAAGCCCTAAACCACTCTTTCAAAGATACCATAATCTTCCGGAGTGGAGTGTGTGAAATGAAGAAGAGGAAGTGGTAGTTCTTCACCTTTATTGGGCCAGGTAGGAGCCCACTGTGCATTCAGGTCTTCCTTACTTCTCCACATAGAGTATGTGACTACTAAACCTGACTTGAGCAACTCTAGCATCTAGACCGGCGTCCACGACGGGGTTGGGCCTTGATTTCCCCTCAAAGCTCAACCAAAACGCCAAAAAAACATGAGAGGGTGTTTCTTTCAGGAACATTATGTGTAATGCTTCATTAGCTTATATCTAAATAATTTTCTAATATTTTTAGTACAAGATCATCGTTTTCTAGGCCTTGGGATGGGTTTGACATTTATACCTAGTTTTGAAAACCTCAGTACAACCTCTCGTTACTGCGGGATCCCAAGCTAGTTCTCAAGTGCTGATTGCGGGAACTATGTCTCGTTACTGCGAGACGTAGCTCCGACTGCCTCTGCATGCAATTTCTTCTTGTTATGTATTTTTCCTTTTCGGTCTTCACTGTTTGCATCAAAATTCTTCTACTTTTCTCGTGTTTTCTCTCATTTTTTCTTTTTATTTTCTGTTTTTATGTTCTTTTTGGTGGGTTTCTTAGGTTTTTCCAGCTATCACCGAGTTTCCTTTGATTTCTTATTCGTTCCCATTTTATCTTTTATTTTTACAACACACATTTCCATACACATTTTTATGGACGAGGAATAATTATATACATGTTTAACTTTTTAAATAAATTATTAACATTTATTTCAAACATTTGCCTTGATATCTAATTTTTTCATATACATTGTACATTTTTATGCATGTGAAAAACTTTTATAAATGTTAACATTTTTCAAATACATCTCTTTGAAAAGAAAATCTAGTATATGTGAAATAGTTTTCAAATACGCATTGGATTTTTTGAATGATACGATTTTTTTTTTGGAAAAGCTATGCAATTTTTTTATGTTGTATAAATAATGTTCTAATGTGGCAAAAATATTTTTGAAGATCGTGAATATTTTTAAAATGCAAAATATTTTTTGAATGGTATAAAACATTTTAATGATTACACAAACAATTTTTTATATTTGATATCATTTTTCAAACATCACATGCATTTTATTAAAAGCTCGTGATCATTTTTTCGGTGTCATGGTCATTTTGCTTGTGCTCCCAACACTTTAATTAAATTATACTAACATAAATGTTACACTGCTTAATCATTTTTAAAATTTGAAGTTTATTAATTATTTTCCAAAATATTATTCCAAAAAGAGAAACAGATGTACATGTACCTGCGTTATTATGGGCCGGCCCGGAAGCCACTGGCAATGCGCCGGCCGACGTCCGGGCTGGCGCGCCTCGGGATTCTCCGGCTCCGCCACATCCGCGCGCCCGCGTGCCATGCCTCCTGCTGCTGCATAAGGATACGGCTACGTGCTCCATCGTTCGGCTCTTGGTCCCTCCCGGAGAAGAGAATTATTCAGGGGCAAGAGCACTGCAGGAGCAGCTATGGTTAATTGGAAATGGAATCTCCCCCTCCTGTCGTACGTGCCTCTACCTCTGCTTCCCTCCATCCATGTTTGATTGATTAGTTTGTTATAGTTGCTGCTAGATCTGGATGCCAAGTCCAACCCTTTTTTATTTATGCTCATTACACAACGCACGCACTCTATGCAGAGGCCCAGCAGGACCTATATATGTGCGCCGTTAAATGATAGTGGACCTCTTCCATTTGTTTCAATAGTATAGTGGATTGATTTTATGCACATTTGTTTCATTAGTCTGTAACTCTGGTTGGTCTCGGCAACTAGGCATCATCATACTGTAGTATGCTGAAAAGAACAACGGCCAACCGTTGTGTGTTAGATACTGCTATTATTTTTCTTCTTCTTCTTCTTCTTTCAGAAACAGAATTATTGACAGATGAATCGTGTATTCGGATGCGGTTCCTGCAGAAAAATGCGAGGGAGAGAATCATTTGATACTTCATCACACTATGTTATGTGCGCACGCCATGCATTGTTACTCTGTTAGCGATATAAGTACATATATTGCATATATCTGCAGGCATAATGCCAGCTTCTAGTGGTAGTATAATATTGTCACTTGCACGTACGCACATCCGCAACGACTAGTTAGCTAGCTACTACTACTAACGACGGAGCTAGGTAGCTGGCAGAATCATTTAGTCGCCATACAGCCGCGAACGAACGACGGCATTGATCATCAGCGGCTAGCTAGGGACACTTGACGATCTGAGATCGATGGGTGACTCGTGACTGTGCATGTGAGGTGCGGGAAGCAATGATTCGACGGTTAGTCTTGTATCCGCGATGATGAGATCGCTCGCACACATACAGATCTCGGATCCGTCGGATGGAAGGATGATCACCCGCAGGCCTGCCTTCAGTCGTTTAATTTGTTGCGGCATGCATGATGATTTCCGCCACATGCCACTGTCGGGAAATTACATGTGGTGGACTGCTGATCCAACCATCTGTACACTCGATCCATACAGTGGTTGTATCTACGGCCTATGGCTGATTTTGCCAGCCAGTCGCCTATCACATAATTAACCTCTCTAATGGCCGTGGACACGTCCGAATATGCACGTGGACAAGGCCTAGTTCACCCCTCATTTTTCGCTACAACCATATACGTCAAATTTAACACTCTAAAATCCATACAACATCATGCAACACTGAGAGCTACGTACTACTAGCTAGAAACCAGCCTACTACTATTTGTCGTCGAAGATGTAAACGATCTCTGTGCCGGTAGTGCCGTACGGACCGGCTTCCCGGTCGTTGGATTCCACCCGCAGCTCGGACTCCATGTCCGCGAAGAGTTCAACGCACTCCGTTGGCGCCTCGGAGAGGAACTGAGGAAGCGGCGGTTCGCCTCCACTTTCACCTCCTACTGGTTGGAGTCGAGGATGGCCTGCTGCTTGCCCGCCGCCTCCACTTGGCGTAACAAATGCTAAATCCGGCACTCGGGGGGGGGGGGGGGGGATCCGCCTCGCCTTCCTCCTCTTCCTCCTCCTCATGTCTGCGTCTGGCACCTGCTCCTCCTCCTCCTCATGCTCCGAGAGTCCGGAGGTAGGCCGGCTGCAATCCGAGTGGCGCACCGAGCCTGAATCTCCTCTAGAAGCTACCACCGATGCTTCAGAGTGAGCATGGCATAGGTGGTGATTGTCGAGCCATGGCTACCTGAGGTCCGAGCTGTGAGCGAATGGGAGGTGGCTGTACGAAGGAGGGGAAATTGGACTCTGGCTAGGGTTGGGCATCGGCGTCTGGCTTTAATAGCCAGATTTGGCCGTTCAAGCACGTAGGAGCGACGGCCTCTACGTGGATCCCACATGTCAGTCTGACGTGACGAAAGAGCCGAGGCGCGTCCAAGCCTCCTCATATCCACCCCTAATATGGCTCGATATGGGGGGTGCCGGTCAGTCCGAATGTATAGAGCCGGTTTGGGGAGGCCGACTGGGTCATGATTTTTTGAACGGTCACCGACTGGGCTGTCTGCCGGGACATATGTGGGCGTTTGAAGAGCCAGGTTGTAGATGCTATTAGCATGCATGGTCACCCAGCATGTGTAACACGCGCGGGTCTTCTTAGTAAAAACTATAAGAAATTAGGGAAAGAAATACATGACATACGGGTTTTTCTTTTAAGTCAACTAATCAAAATATAAATTTGGGAAAAAATTAAGAGATTTTAGAGAAATTATACAATTTTTCAGTGAACTATTAAAAAATGGAATGTGATGAAAAATAGGAACTAGCAAAAAAAATATTTGAGAAAATTTTGAAAATATGGTACTTTTGAAAAAGTCTAGAAGATTAACAGTAGTTGTGCCGGTCCAAACAAAAATAGGTACATTTTGGGCCAAAAACATGATCTGATGAAAATGCAAGACATGTAGCCAATTTCTTTTTTTTGGGGGGGGGGGGGGGGGGGTGGTTTAGGGGACGGGTGAGGCAACCCCCACCAAAAAAAAATCGAGTCAACAGGATTAAGATATACTGAGTATAAACTTATGAAATGTTGACCAAACATATTTTTTACGTAGTTTGAATCTAACCGGGAATTTCCATGTATGACATATTTCGGTGCCCAGCAACTAATTTCATAAAGTTTGAAGAAACAACTATAACGATTTTGATCAAAGTTCACTGAATATCAATCAAATACAAATTTGGTTTTTAATTTAGTTGAAACTATATTCAAGTTTGAGGTTCAATTTTTTTGGTGCCCATCGATATTTCTGCAATTCTAAAATAATTTTAAACTGCTGAACATTGTTTGGTAGTTACTACCTCCATTCCGAAATATAAGACGTTTATACATAGGAATTATTTTAGTTTTGAGTTAGTACATGGTATCAATAAAACAATGCCAAACTGATGTAAACATAGCATGAAACAGTCAAAATATGTCGACGCGTTTGACATGGCGATGCAACGCTCGGTAACGTGTTTTCTTCAGTTTATTCGTTTTGCTTCGACTTTTTATGATCGGCTTTCTGTAAACACTCAGAAAATGTTTGGGTGTATTTAGAAAATGTGTAACATGTATTTAAATTTTTTCTCCATATAAAAAAATGTTCCTCGTGTATTTAGGTAATGTTCACTGTATATTACAACAGATCACCATGTATTAAAAAATGTTCATCAGGCTTAATGAAAATGTTCGCCGTGTAACAAAAGATGTTCGGCATGTTTTGAAAAACTATTTTCCATGTATTTACATAATTTCTGCCATATTTAAATAATTATTCACCATTTATTGAAAAATTAAAAATTAAAATAATATAAGAAAATTGGTAGGGAAATAAAAAAACAGTAAACCAAAAAAAACAGAACGGAAACCACAACAGGAAAACTGCAGAAAAAAAAGCTGAAGCAATGCAAAGAAACAGCAGGAAAAACCGCACCGCTGTATGCCTTGGGTCGGGACCAGATGTCGTTTTGGACGCTGTTAATCGTGACTGTACCCTTTGATTTGAGTAATAGAAGAAGTATGCCGCAAAAAAATGGTTGGAAAAAAGGGAACAAAAACCAGGAAAAAAACGACTAAACGGCAGAAAGAAAAAAAAAGCCAAAATTAACAATAAACCAAAAGAAAACGCTTCAGCAGCCTAGAGAACGGATCCTAAAAGAAAAGCAGCCTAGCGAACGAAAAACAGCAGAAGACGCTGACATGGGCCGATCCATCCATTTTCACATCCTGCGTCAAATATGATCGGCCGGCGGTTTGGCGACTGCCGACTGAACTCACACGGTGGAACCACCGCGCGCGCCTGGCATGTCGGCGACCGAGCCGCGGCACATGACATGCTCCCAGTCCTTCCAGAGGCGTACGTGCGGCACAGTCACGATCGGATTAAACTACCCGAAGCGCCCACACATGAGCAAGCAAATGATTGCTCCGCCCGCCGTGGAATCAAACCAACCTCCGGCCAACCGATATTTATCGCGTCGCTGTACGTAGGGGCTGCTGGCCGGAGCCAGAACTGGCTAGCTATTCTCAACCGTAGATCTGGCTAACTAACATCATGTGCGATGTTTCCACACACACAAAAAAAAGGTGCATTGTGAAGGTACATAGGTAGTACTATTTTTATGGAACTATAGTCTGTTTCAGAAATGCTTGACATGCAAAAAAAAATATAAGAACCAAAATGTTGATTACCCCCATCTTGGAATCTACTGCACATGGTTGCTCCGTGACCACTGTTCACGAGCTCATAAAACCACCCGCGAACTCGGCATGCAAAGTAAGAAGAATCCGACGTAGCAGAAACCATTTAAATTGACGCCGCGGCATGCATGATTAATCATGTCATAGAAAAACAATATCAGAAGATTCAGATACAATAATGCACATTCCCCCAAACCAACTGCAAACTAATCAGCGGTCAAATCAAAGTCGTATGTTATTATTGGAGAGGCCGCACTGTACAGCAGTTTTTTGCAACTTGCACGTACGGAGCAATGCATGCAGTGTTGTGAGCATGATCAGCAGTACTTTGGAGTTTCATTCCTCCCGCGTACACAATTATCATCACCGCCAAATGGCCATGTGCGGCCGCAAATGATTCAGCGGTTCGCCAGGTAGCTCGCTAGCTAACTAATCAAGCTCCCACAGATACGATCCATCCATGGGAGAGACCCTGACGAGTGATAATCGAGTTGGTACGTACAGTACTAGCTGGTATACCAATGCATTAGTAGTATGATTCGAATAACATGCCCTTGTCGGCCTAATAATACTACTGCTGTACCAACCGAGCTATACATGGCTAGCTAAGTAAGATTTTCGTTACGCATTATTGATCACGTCGAGTAAACCAGCGCTTGCAATTATTCTGTAGAAATCATCATGCATGATTAACGATTAGTAGTTATGTACAGAGTTTTTCAGTTAGTATGCATGTTGAACGACCACAAATGTATCTCCGGGGATGGATCAGATGCTCTAACCGGCCAACGGGTAGGTAGCTATGCTAGCTGGACTGGACAGTCACAGGAATCAGACCGTGGAATTAACCACCAATTAAATTCTCTACGGCCGAGTGACGCGCATGATCAACTGATTACTGATCATGCTATCTCCCTCTATTCATGTGCATCGTCAACAGGTAGTTAAATTAGATTAGATAGCAAACCTCTAATGATCATGCGCGCCATGCTTTGTTGTATTTAGTTTAGACCACCATCTAGCTAGACTGATAATGTCGATGCAGGATGGAGACAACTCAGCTGGATCGGCGTCAGTTATTATGAAAAATGTACACCTTTTATCTCATGATTTTGATCATGTTATCTTTGGGTACATAGACCTAGGGAAAGCTAATTGTGCTGAAGGGGAAACTGATCCCATGGAGTTTAGTTTACATGTCTTTTTTTCTGGGTCAGATCATTGCGGACGGTGATATTGAATTTAAGCTCCAGCGAGTTGATCCAAGAGTCTGAACTAATGGAGAGAGACATGCAATATTTTCAACAGATGGGGCCCTCATAGCACCGCGACGATCCCGCTGCTCCTCAGCGGTGCCACCGGCCTCCTCCAGGGCTTCTTCCTCATCGAGCAGCCGTTGCTCCTCTTTCGGGGATGAAACCTAGTCCAGTCAAAAGGAAAGCGGCATGGTGAATGTGGGAAGAGAAGTAGAGACAAATATGAGCTATGTCCGTCACTGGGGAAGTGGAGAGGGATAACCATTTCATAGCTAGGGTCGCGAAAATGTGGCGGTGAGGAAACGGGGCAAAAATGGGCACAGACGGCGAGAAAATGAGGTAAAAGGTGCACGGGGAGTTGGGCACACGATGTCGCCATAAATTTGCCCGCTTCCCAGTGCCATGGACATCTGGCCCTCTGCGCCATTGGCAAGGAGAAAAGATGGGTTGCATGGGAGGTGGAGGAGGAGGAGGAGGAGGAGGGGAAACTTCCCCCGCCTGCTTTCGGCGATGGAGTGCGCTCCAAAGTACTCCCTCCGTTCCAAATTACTCGTCGCAGAAATAGATGTATCACTAGTAGAAAAAAGGGTCAAATGTGAGACACATTAGTCCCGGTTTGTAACAGAACCGGCACTAATGTGTCCATTAGTGCCGGTTCCAACGGCTAGGCGGGAGGAGGTCTTTAGTACCGGTTCGTGGCGAACCTTTAGCACCGGTTCGTGCCACGAACCGGTACTAAAGAAAGTGGTGGTAGGATGTTGTCAGAGTGGGGCCCTTCCAGCACCGTTAGTGCCGGTTAAAGCACGAACCGGTACTAAAGGTCGCCCTATATAAACCCTTCGTCCACCCGCACTGTTCTTCCCCTTTCCCCTCTCCCTCTCCTCTGTTCTTCCCTTCTTACTCTTCATCACAAAATTTGCCCCAAATTTGTCAAGATTTGCAGGCCCCCATCCATTCAAATGATCACCAAGGTTAGCAACTTTGTCCTTTCATCTCTCATTGCTAGATTAGCTCTTGCATTGGTTTATATAGTGATTAATTATGAGTTTTAGTAATTTGGGAGGAATTATATGTGGTAGTATTTGATTTATATGCAATTTGAGGTCAAAATAACACTTAGTTTGCATATGTAGGTGTGTTTTACTTAGTGCCTTCTAAATCTCCGTCGTAACCACCGTCCAATCGCCTGCACCGTCTCTGTCAGGCACCACCTTGTGGTGAGCCTCTTGTTCATGAAATTTTATATAAAAATTGATGTTTGTGTGATTTGGATATATAGTTACTCGTATAATTATCTTACCAGACGTTGTTTGTTATACATAGTGCCATGGTTTTGATATCCGTCCCGTCGGCCCTCGTCCTTGTTATGATTCGGATGTGGTATATTCTCTTTTAAAACTATTTGTTGCATTTCGTGTTTATGACAAATTATGCGCATCAAGTTGACATAGATATTTTTATCTAGGAGGTATGTGAACCGGAAATTCCAACC
This sequence comes from Aegilops bicornis, assembly GCA_021605145.1. Taxonomy (NCBI): domain Eukaryota; kingdom Viridiplantae; phylum Streptophyta; class Magnoliopsida; order Poales; family Poaceae; genus Aegilops; species Aegilops bicornis. The sequence continues at coordinate 78,227,313 of CM038675.1, read as the reverse complement.
GACCCTATTGTCGAGAGGTTAAATTTAGTTGAAAGAGAAAACAAGTAGTTGAAAGAAAAATTGAAAAGAATTGAGGGGAGAAGATGGAATTGGAGTTGCATGTTGCCGATGTAAATCGATGATCACAAGATCAAGATGGAGAAAATGCGCTTGAAGATTAGAAAGATTAGAAAATATGCCATCGATAGTGAGGCTTGGTATCATTATGTTGTTGGATCAATTGTTACCTTAGTTGCGATCTTGATCGCATTTGTTGTTGCATTTAAATGCTTTAGCTAGAGAGTTATTTGTTTGTTGCATTTAAGTGTTGTATGAACTTGTATTAATTTGGTCTATTCGGTGTTGTGTAATGAAGATGAGCCGGCAATGGATGTACGATGACCGATGCTCTCTCCAGTTCGTTGAGGGCGTGCATACTTTTACGCTTATGGCTGAGGCAAACAAGCGGGCGGATGGTTTTATGCCTTGTCCATGTGCTGGCTGTAAGAATGGTCGTAATTACTCTCGTCAAGAACCATTCACGTCCACTGTTTGAGTCCGGTTTCATGCCCCACTATAATGTTTGGACCAAGCACGGAGAAAGAGGGGTTATGATGGAAGACAATGAAGAAGAAGAGGACGACGACAGCTATCCTGGCCATGGGTTCCCTGAATACGATGATACAACAATGGGGGAAGAAGCTGAGCCGGCAATGCAGGAAGAAGCTGAAGAAGAGGCATCAGATGAGTCCGTTGATGATCTAGGTCGGGCCATTGCCGATGCAAAGAGAAACTGCGCAAGTGATTTGGAGAAGAAGAAGTTGCAGCGCATGTTAGAGGATCACAAAAAATTGTTGTACCAGTGCGTGGGTGACAAGAAAAAACTGGGCACCGTGACCGGAATTGCTGCAATGGAAGGCGAGAGAATGGTGTATCGACAAGGGATTTGGAAAGTTGCTGGTAATGATAAAGGATATGCTTCCAAAGGGCAACGAATTGCCCGAGAAATACGTCTGAAGCAAAGAAGGTTGTGCGCCTTCTAGGGTTAGAGGTGCGTAAGATACATGCATGCCCTAATGATTGCATCCTCTACCGCGGTGAGTATGAGGATTTGAACGCTTGCCGGTATGTGGTGCATTGCGCTATAAGATCAGCCGCGATGACCCTGGTGATGTCGAGGGCGGCGCCCGGAAGAAGATTCCTGCCAAGGTGATGTGGTATTCTCCTATAATACCACGGTTGAAACGTTGTTCCAAAACAAAGAGCATGCCAAGGCGTCACGATGGCCTGAAGAAGACCGTAAGAAAGACGGAAAGTTGAGAGTACCCACGACGGGTCACAGCGAGAAAAATCGAAAGAAAGTACGGGAAAGAGTTTGCAGATGACGCAAGGAGCGTATGGTTTGGTCTAAGCGCAGATGTCATTAATCCTTTTGGGGAGCAGAGCAGCAACCATAGAACCTGGCCTGTGACTCTATGTTTGTATAACCTTCCTCCTTGGTTGTGCATGAAGCGGAAGTTCATTATGATGCCAGTGCTCATCCAAGGCCCTAAGCAACCCGGCAACGACATTGATGTGTACCTAAGGCCATTAGTTGAAGAACTCTTACAACTGTGGAATGGAACAGGTGTGCGTGCGTGGGATGAGCACATGGGGAAGAATTTGACCTAAAGGCGTTGCTGTTCGTGACCATCAATGATTGGCCTGCTCTCAGTAACCTTTCAGGACAGACAAACAAGGGATACCGTGGATGCACGCACTGTTTGAATGATACCGACAGTATATATTTGAATAGTTGTAATAAGAATGTGTACACAGGACATCGCCGATTTCTTCCGAGCAGGCATCCCGTGAAGAAAGAAAGGCAAGCATTTCAAAGGTGAGGCGGATCACCGACGAAGCCTCGCCACCGTCTTGGTGCTGATGTACATGATATGGTCAAGGATTTGAAGGTGATATTTGGAAAGGGTCTGGCGGACAACCTGTTCCGAGGACGCTGACGGACGCGCACCCATGTGGAAGAACAAATCTATATTTTGGGACCTGCCATATTGGAAAGACCTAGAGGTCCGCTCCGCAATCGACGTGATGCACGTGACGAAGAATCTTTGCGTGACCCTGCTTGGCTTCTTGGGCGTGTATGGGAAGACAAAAGATACACACGAGGCACGGAGGACCAGCAACGTATGCACGGAGAAGACGACATACATTAGGGTCATGCAAGCTACGCTCTTACCAAAGAAGAGAAGGAAATCTTCTTTGAATGCCTGCTCGATATTAAGGTACCGTCGGCTTCTAAATCGAATATAAAGGGAATAATAAACATGGCAGAGAAAAAGTTCCAGAACCTAAAGTCTCATGAATGCCACGTGATTATGACGCAACTGCTTCCGGTTGCATTGAGGGGGCTTCTACCGGAAAACGTTCGATTAGCCATTGTGAAGCTATGTGCATTTCTCAACGCAATTTCTCAGAAGGTAATCGATCCAGAAATCATACCAAGGTTACGGAATGATTTGGTGCAATGTCTTGTCAGTTTCGAGTTGGTGTTCCCACCATCCTTCTTCAACATCATGACGCACGTCCTAGTTCACCTATGCGAAGAGATTAACGTTTTGGGTCCTGTATTTCTACACAATATGTTCCCCTTTGCGAGGTTCATGGGAGTCTTAAAGAAATATGTTCATAACTGTGCTAAGCCAGAAGGAAGCATCTCCAAGGGCCATCAAAATGAGGAGGTCATTGAGTTTTGTATTGACTTTATTCCTGAACTTAAGCCGATTGGTGTTCCTGAATCGCGGCATAAGGGGCAGACTGGATGGAAAAGGCACGCTAGGAGGGGAACAAACAGTATGTATGGACGGACATTCTCTCACTGAAGCACACTACACAGTTCTACAGAATTCCGTCTTGGTGGCTCCGTATATGGATGAACACAAGAATTTGCTACGCTCCAAACACCCGGAGCGGTCTGATGACTGGATTACACGTGAACAAACCAGGAGTTTCGCCAAATTGGTTGCGGAACCGCGTACCATGCATGACACCTCTATTGAAGATGACCTGTACTTGCTGTCTCAGTTACCATCTTCGAATATAATGACTTTCAAAGGGTACGAGATAAATGGTAATACATTTTACACGATCGCTCAAGATAAGAAGAGCACCAACCAAAACAGTGGTGTCCGCTTTGATGAAAAAACCAAGACGGGAAAGGAAACATATTATGGTTATATACAGGACATATGGGAACTTGACTATCGACGTGGTTTAAAGGTCCCTTTGTTTCGGTGCAAATGGGTCAATATGACACGAGGCGGGGTAACGGAAGACCCGCAGTACGGAATGACAACAGTGGATCTCAACAATCTTGCATATGCAGACGAACCATTCGTCCTAGCCAATGATGTGGCACAGGTTTTCTATGTGAAGGACATGTCTACCAAGCCAAGAAAAAGAAAAGATAAGGAAGCGAATGCATCGTACGATGAGCCAAAGCGGCACATAGTTCTTTCTGGAAAGAGAAACATCGTGGGAGTGGATGACAAGACAGACAAGTCAGAAGATTATGAAAAGTTTGATGAAATTGCTCCATTCACAGTGAATATTGACCTGAGCATCCCGTTAAATGATGAAGATTTTCCATGGTTACGGCGCAAAGGGACACACGCGAAGAAAAAGTTTCACACCCAAAGATCTGGGATGTGATCGGCTTCACTATCATCACTTTCTTCTGTGTTTCACACCCAGGAGGGAATCTCTGTAATAGTTAGGGTAGTTATGTGTTTTGGCATTTGAAACGCGAAGAAATTTTATGTGCAAACAAATTCTTTCATGCCCTTACTGATTTTTAAAGTTAAGTTATTCACAAACTAGTGATTCACACTAATTTCAAATAAGTTAAAATTTAAACTATTCAAATTTGAAAACTACGGGCACTAACAGAAAGTTTGTAATTTTTATACCTAAAGCAAAAATATTCACAAAGAAACTCTAAATACACAAAAAAAACAACACAAAAATAAATAAAGCAAAAAAAATTAAAAAAAGCCCGCCTACTAGGACAGAGCGGCCTGCATACGACTAGAAACCCAACCTGTTGTTGGGCAGGGATGCAGGCCCATAAAGGCCAAGTGGGCCTGAGGCAGCAAAGAACACGTAGGCCCAGTAAGCCTGCTTTGGAGAGGAGCTCGAGAGAGCGACCGCACGAGGTTTATAAACCACAGTCGCCCCTCGGCTAGCGAGGTGGGACTAAACTTGCCACCGCACTGCAATAAGACCCCCCTTTAGTACAGTGGTCGTGGCACAAACCGGTACTAAAGGGGGCCTTTAGTACCGGTTTGTGCCACCACCCGGTACAAAGGGGTCGCTTCCCGCCGCTTGGGCTGGCCAAAACAGACCTTTAGTACCAGTTGGTGGCTCCAACCGTACTAAAGGTGCCTTCTATATATACAACACTTGAAAAGTTTCATTCTCCTCTGTTTCTTCCTCTGTTTCCCCATTGAACCGCCCGCCCGATCGATCGACGCCGTCACCGACCCGTCATTGTCGCCGCTGTCCCGTCGCCGCCCCGTCGCCGTAGCCGCCCTCGTCCCGTCGCCGCCCGGGCCCGTCCCGTTCTGCGCCGTCCCTGCGTTACCGCCCAGCGTCACGCCTGACCCGTCGCTGCCCCGGCCGTCGCCTCGCCGTCGCCGTCGCCCGCTGTGAGCTCTCCCCCTCTAACCCCTCTCCCTCGCCCCCGGCGGCCACCATGGGCGCCGCCCCTCCCCGAGCCCATACACACACACACACAAGCATGATGAACACACACACACACACGTATATATGTATGAATGCATGTATATATTAGTATATACGTATTTTGTATGTTTAATTAGTTTAGATTTTTTAGATTATTGTTTTTTCACTAGTATATATGTATGAATGCATGTTAGATGGATATAATTAGTGTTTAATTAGTATGGAATTTTTTATATAATGTTGTTTTTCTGTTTTTTAATGGATGTATAGAAGTTGTTTTTCTGTTTTTAGTGTTAGATGCTTAATTAGTATGAAATAGCATATAGAATTTTGACATATGCAATGATAGTATAATTAGTGTTATATAGAAATGTTAGTTATCAAAATCCAATCATTAAAAAAAATGTTACTTTTTGCGGGCATATAGCTAGTATTTGTTCTCGAGACGATGTATTCGAGATTATATCTATTATTCGAGACGATGTAATTTGAATACTAAATTGTTTTATATTTCTTTTGGATTAGTTAAATAAAAGCTATGGCGGACAATACCGGCAGAGAGGGAGAACAGGCCATGTTCGATATGATACGCCATCCTCACGGGCCAGATGATGATCAGAATGACGGCTCCAAATTTCTAAACAACACCGGAGAGGGTGATATGATATTCGATCGCGACGACCGAATTGATGAAGTCATGAACTATGATTATGATGATGACGAAGAAAATGTTGATCTTGAAACAACAAAGACCGGCGAGGTATATATATTTATATAAGCAGGCATCTGGTGATCACCACATGTTTTAAATGACTTGAAGATATATTAACGAATCGATCTTTGTTCTTTCAGCCATCCGGATCGAGCAAATCTTCAGGCAAAAGGACGAAACAAGGCCCGTACAAAAAGTTGAAGGAGGGCGTAAAGTACAATATCGAGGCAATCAGACCTAATGGCGAACCATTAGCGCCTAACAAGATTGCGGACAAGTTCGTTCGTCAGTGCGGAGTTCTTGTGAAGGACCAACTCCCGATCTCCCTTCAAGAATGGAGAGAGCCAGCAAAAGACAAAAGACAAAAGGACAAAGAGGACGTTGCTCCACGTCCAGATGTTACTTTTGTCGACAAAAAACAAAAATATCTGCTTTGGGATACTCTCATGGAACATTTCACCCTACCAGATCATTTCACAGAAGCAGATGTGCGGAAAGTCAAGGACGCTGCTCTTAGGAAGATGGCGGTTGCATTCAAGAACCACTAGAATCGTGAATGGGACAAGTACGTCAAGGGAGGAAGGAAGACTTCAGTATTCGAGGGAACACTAGAGAACCAACATGCTCATTGGGACGATTTCGTAAAATTCAAGGATTCGGAATTAGCTAAGGAACGGTCGAGAATAAACAAGAAGAATGCCAAAAAAAGGATAAGTTCCATAAGCTGGGGCCAGGTGGCTATGCGGTGGCAATGCCTAAGTGGGATAAGTCCGAGAAAGAGATGGAGGATGCAGGTGTCACTCCGGTTACTAAGAGCTGGCCCCAGTGCAGGACTTGGTTCTATGCGCATGGGGGAGTTGGACCAAGGCGAGCAATGTTTCGACGAGGGCAAGTCTGAAGGGAGCCGACGATGCGATACTTGTTGCAATAGAAGAGGCACGATCGGGGTGTTCCGCCCAACAGAGAATGACGAGCTTACGCGTGCCACGGGAAATCCTGAACACCGGGAAGAACACGAGGCAAGGGCGCTATTCCGTGGTATGAGGGGTTTTCAGACTGGAACAACGACTACAGAACCCGTGCGAGAAAAAAGATTGCGGAGGAGAAGAAGTGGAAGATGGAGGAGGAGCAGAGGAAGCGGGACTATGAACGCCTTCAAGGACTAGAAGCAAGTCAAGCGGAATTGGTAGTCAAATTCCAGCGGCAGCAGGAGCAGATCGACTCACTTAGCCAGCAAAGGGGGTCTCAGCAGCTGCAGCAGCTAGCGGCTGATCCAGCATTGGATAGCACCGCCCCATCCATGCCGAGAAGCGGCGTGGGTTCCGCCCCGGACGACGCAATGCTGGATAGATACCCCATGGATGACATCACGGATAACACTAACTGCGAGCTACACGTCAAAATGAAGAACATATCCATGAAGGTGGCGGACGCCGTTGCTTTTACAAATCCCCCCAAGGCAACCTTCCATTGCAACACGATTCCAGCGGGCTATGCTCGTGTCTTGGTTGATGAGGTGGTGGACCCATATTCGGACCTAGACCTTGACATTCCTGGAGGTGACGACGAGCGCTTTCTCGGAGAGGCCAAACATCGTGTCATCCTATGGAAAAAGGATTGCATCATCTTTCGAAGGCCACCGACACCGTATCAGCCGACTCCTCGTCGAAGTCCGCCACCGAGTCAGCAGACTCCCGCTCCTGCAAGTCCACCAAGTCCGGCAAGTGTCAGGCCACTCCTCCTCCAAGTCCGGCAAAGTGTCAGGCCACTCCTCCTCCTCCAAGTCCGCCACAGCGTCAGACGTCCACTCCTCCTCCAAGTCCGGCACAACCTCAGGCCACTCCTCCTCCAAGTCCGGCAAAGTGTCAGGCCACTCCTCCTCCTCCAAGTCCGCCACAGCGTCAGACGTCCACTCCTCCTCCAAGTCCGGCACAACCTCAGGCCACTCCTCCTCCAAGTCCGGCATAGCTTCAGGCCACTCCTCCTCGTCCAACTCAGCCCCGTCAGCCGTCTCCGCCGCCTCATCAATCGCAGAAGAGACACCCCGAAGCTTTGGTGCGTAGCGGTACGAGTCGAGGTAGTACAGGAAGTACAGGCGGAGGCAAGCGATATAAATATGATCCAAGCCTCAAGCCTCTTCCGCAGAGGCCTTATGACAGGTCCGAGGAGGAAAACGCAGCCATATCGAAGGCCCAGGTGGAAGCCCATTTTGCACCAAAACCGCAACCGCCGCCAAGGGAGAAAGTGCCTAAGGAAACGATTGACCACTTCATTCGTATGGCTCAACCACCAGCTCCCAAGCCTGTTGACACAGACTATGAGCGCCACATCAGGAAGTTAAATCGAGCACGTCTACGTAAGGAGGCGAGCTCGGGATCGAAAGCAAACAACAAGCAGCTGTGGAAAAATGCGGAAAACCATTCCCCAGCTGGGAGAACAGTAGCGCAATCAATCCCTCTCTTGTTGTGCCAACAACACGTGATAAAGACGCTGCGCCAATATTATTATGGGCAAACAGTTTACGTTCGAGGTGGGCAATGTGGTAATAACCAAGGACCATATAATGCAGGCTGAAGTTCTCAACATCACTGTTGGACAACTCCTCGAGATCGAGCCCATGCCTGTGCTTACAGAGGATGAAATAAAACGAAAATATGTCCGGGGCCAACCTTTGGTCAAGCCAGACAAGGTCAAGAACCTCCCAACGAGAATGTATGAATTGCATCAATGGTACATGAACATTACCAAGATTTCCAATCGATTGTCCCTCATGGTGAATTTCAAGGAGGAGCATTACTTCCATGAGAAAGCTCTGTCCGCTGAGTATTACGAACTGTTTCAGTTATACAATCAAGACGCACTCGACAAATCTATCAGTTGCTATTGTGCGTAAGTGATTTCTTTCTGTAATTTAAGTCTCAAGCTAGCTGTAGTGATCCTTTTGATCAATCATTACCTGTAATTATCCTCACTATATTCTTTTCTCGTGGTATTATGCAGGATGAAGATATATGAAATGAGAAAAGGTGGACGCTTTGGCATTGGGTTCATTGACCCAAACACCGTTAATGAATACATATGGAAAATAAATGCACATCATCAAAAGGCCGTAGAGGACAACATGCTAGAGTTCTTGAAGCGCCTCAAATAGAATGAAGATATACTACTTCCTTACAACTTCCAGTGAGTCACACTGTCTTGTACTACAAATTCTCTGTTTTGCCTACTAGCTAGCTACATGTTTTTGCTTACATATGCCCGCTTAATTAAGACATGCAAACGTGTGTGCATGCAGATATCACTGGATCTTGTGTATCATTAAAGTTGACGCTGAACAGTTGAAATCTTGGACTCACTACTCAAAGCAAATACTGACTATAACATCTTGTTTGGGATAGTCAACAGGTAATTTCAATCATTTTTAACTATATATCTCGGCCTATTTAGTTCGTCATTTCATGTTATTAACTATTTAATAACCCCTTTATTCATTTTCTTTGTCGGCGGGCAGGGCTTGGGCAAGGTTCATCAGCGTCACGGAAGGCGAATGAAAAAAAAAAAGCTTAAATGGTTTCGACCCAAGGTAAGTAATTAAGTAGTACTAGCTAGCTAGCTAGCTGCCATCTCTTTAATTATCATGCTTGATTAATTATTATCTGATCAAATTCCATTCTCGTAAAGGCCCTGAAGCAGGCGCAGGGGACTGATCTATGTGCATTCTGTGTTTGCGAGAACATTCGCATGATGGCGTCTGAAAGGAGCAGATCTCAAAGACAGGAATGGGTACGCTTGTCAGAACACTATTCATAATTTTTACACCATTATCGATACCTAGTCACACAACTAATACACATGCATATTGATCTCTTTTTTAACAGTTCACAGAGGTGCGGGACAAGCTCATAGAAACGGAGCGCGTAGAAGCACTTCAAGAGGAAATAGCGGGATTTTTGCTCGACCAGGTCATAAATCCGAAGGAGAATACTATTACCCGCCACCGCCCCATGAAAACCACTTCCAATTGTCATCGTGCTCAAGGCACCAATTAGGCTAATGCCACTGGCTCCGAAGGCAACATGCATATGTAGAAGAAATTGTATATAGCTATACATGTGTGTTTGTGTGAATTAATTAATATGGTGGTTTGTGAGACATTGATGATATATATATGCATGATTGGTTCTACTAAAAATTATATATATATATATATATATATATATATATATATATATAGATATATAGATAGGTAAAATAAATGGGACACCTAGGTGCCCAGGCACCTAGATCTACAGCCATCGGATTGATTCATGATCCATGCCTCTGCTATTGGGTTTTTTCAACATGTAACCCGTTAGTGGTTTGGCATGTTATAGATTTCGTGGACATTGATTGCTTTCCAAAATAATTTGCATGTTGTTGCCTTTCGTATCAATTGATTTCTTTCCAAACAATGTTGCACCTTCCATAAATCAGCCCCACACTACGATTCCATTTGAATTGTTTGAACGCCATATATACCTTTGGCTGTTTGCTCATGATTGTTTGTATGGTGCATACCCTGCACTTATTGTGGCTTCAAATTTCGTCCATGGATTTCAGTCGTCGTGTTCGCAAGTGTAAGGGATGCCAACCCTAAGATATTTTAGTTAATTTACTTTATCCATATATGCTATTGAATTTGTTCTATTATTTGTACCCTCGTATCAGTTTTTGGAGCTATGCGGTTATTTTTCTTGTCGATCTTACGAGCTCACTTATGGTCTCATTTCTTGCCGTGCATCTATCTGCAGTATCAGTTGTGTATGTACTCTGGAATACTGGGTGGTAGTCACGTGTCAAGAAGCTTACCCATGGTTGCAGGATTGCACGTGTGTTCAAGCAGCTCAACCGTTCAGGTAATGGCCAACAACGAAGTAACAGCGGAACAGATGTAGTGCCCAGCTAGCGGTGATCAGACGGCGACATAGACACAGGGCGGCGAAACTGCATAAACGAGTCACCACACGTCATCCGCACCATCCGCGTAGCATGGAGAAGAGACCACAAGGAGTGCATGCAGGAATGGGATGATGGCCATGGCGTACTTGTGGTTTGGCAAGAACCATGGGAGAGTACGAGTTTGTTTTTGGGGCTTCCTATAGAAACCATAGTCACCATACATATGATGGCCCCCTCTTGTGACATATATATGGGACTCCAAATAAATTTTTTATTGAGAATTTTCCCTTCGTTCATTTCTATTCAGGTTTTGGTAGCTGTTAGCTGTAAACAAGCAACTTCATGTTTCTTATCCGTCGGATACCCCAGTGTTTTATGCCAATTTTTCAGTGTATGAGTTAATACGAATAATCACAATCAATGACACTTTCGTCTATTCACACAATTTCTAGTAACAACGACATGCCACCATGTATTATATCACCAACATGTTGTACTTTCTAATACAACCTTCCCCCACTTCTAGGTACCTTTTTTCGTCGGGTATCACATACCCCTTCTAATACCATTTCCGCCGATGATCGAAAACACAAAATTCTAGTTCATTTTTTAATGCGGCTCATTTTGTAATAAATCTTTATTTTCCTTGGATATCAAATACCCCACAGTGCAAATAGCATTGTACGGCAATAAAAAACATATGAATTAATTTAATTATGATAAAGTAGCACACTTTCTAATAGTTGACATTTATTTTCTAATAAAACCAACATGTGGCCCATCATTTTAAGTTTGGTTTCAAACCCCCATGGTCCCATCTAATACACCTTCATGTTTTTAGTTGTTCAATACCGAAGGTCATATAACCTTACTTTTTAGTAAATGTGGATTTTTCTAGTTCATGTTTCACATTTTCTGATCATTTACTGCTACTAGTATAAACAAGGTATCCCACATCCAGAAATTTTATAAAATTATTTGAGCTTTCCTTTAAGGTACTCAATACCTACGAAGATTCGTAACCCCATCTAGTACACCTTCATGTTTTTAGTTGTTTGATACCCGAAGGTCATATACCCTTATTTTTTAAGTAAATGTTAATTTTTCTCGTTCATGGTTCACATTTGCTGATCATTTACCGCTACGAGTATACATAAGGTATCAGATTTATTTTAAGAATGTACGAGCTTTTCTTTAAGATATTTCATACCCACGAACGTTCATAACCCCATCTAGTACACCTTCATGGTCTTAGTTGTTCGATACCCAAAGGTCATGTACCCTTATACTTTTAAGTAAATTGTTGATTTTGCTAGGTCATGTCTATTGTCTAACATTTCTTATCAGATTTGTTTTAAGAAAATACGAGCTTTTCTTTAAGGTATCTCATACCTTTGAACATTCATAACCCTATCTACTACACCTTCATGGTTTTAGTTACTCCATGCCTGAAGGTCATGTACTGTTACTTTTAAGTAAGTTGTTGCTTTTGCTAGTTCATGTTTCACATTTGCTACTAGTATAAATCAGGTATCCCATATCCAGAAATTATTTAAAAAATTCTGAGCTTTTTTTTAAGGTATTTACATACCTACGAACGTTCATAACCACATGTAGTACACCTTGTTTTCAGTTGTTCGATACCCAAAGGCTATATACCCTTACGTTTCAGTAAATTGTTGATTTTGGTAGTTCATGTTTCACAGGCGCTTTGCTAGTGTCATATGCACTTCGAAATGGACGAGGTGCACTAGGCTAAGGTTGTGTTAGTCGAGTGTCATCGTTTTTCCTAGTGTTTTGTGTGTTTTATAGCTAGTTAGCAGGAAATTGGCAAACATGCAATTTTCCGGTATAAATCTTTTATGTAGCCTTTTCTCCGTTGCAATCAGCAAAGGTCATGTTTGCCGAATACTCAATTAAATGCACTCGGCAAAAAAAACCAACACTGGGCAAAATCAATGATTCTGCTAGTCCTTGTCTAGTTTTCCATCCATTAAAATTTACAATATTTCTTGTTTCTTTATCATTTCACACTACTCCAAAGTCAAGCTTATAGAAGTGCGCTTGTGCGAGAAAGAAGAAATTATGCACTCGTATCATTTTATGCATATACCCTAAAGACATAACCAGTAATGCAATTAAAGATCATCTTAAATGATATACTCACGTTCATTCAAATTAATGTCGGTGTGAATGCTATATCATATCAATCATACTAGTCACAATCAAATCAAATTGATGTGGTAGCAATACATCCATTACAAATCAATTGAGCATGTACAACTAAAAGACATCATATGAAAATGGTAGGTACTCCATCCTTGGGCAATATATACGTACATACCCAAGGAACGTGCACACGCTTGTCCTTGTGTTTTACGTAAATCAGCTAGGATTCAAGATCTTCCTAATTGCATCATACCCGACTAACTTTCATAGCCTTAATTCTGAGTTATTATTTCCTCGAATATTTCTAATTGTAGGTAGATACCTAAGTGGCACAGACTAATAAACGGACAACATACAACCATCAATGATTTTTATACATAAATTCGTCAATGTAAAAACCTTTATTTTTTAAGTTGCGCCTATCATACATGGCAGTAGGTATGGAAAACAATTTTGGTTTAATATGTTCAAATAAAGAACCATTAATTAGAGGCGCATCTTTGGAAGGTACTGATTAGCTAGTTATACCCTTTCCATAATGGACACGCCATGCAAAATTCTATGGAAGGTATAGGATGGAAATTCATTTGGGTTTGATTTGTTCAAACGATGGACCATTGATGACGTGCGCATTTATGGACGGTATTTGATTGGCATGTTATACCTTTTCCATAATGGCCACGCCATGCAAATTCTTTGGAAGGTATTCGATTGACAGGCATCAATTACTTTCGGAAAGTTCTCAATTCACGTACGGGGTATGCAATTAAACCTATTTGTTAACGGGTCAGACCCGATAACTCATCTGTACATAATAAAAGAAAATGACACGATCCGATCTAACGGCATCTAGGCAAGGTGCCTGGGCACCTAGGTGTCCCAAACTGCCGTCCTATATATATATATATATATATATATATATATATATATATATATATATATATATATATATATATATGTATATGCATAACGTGTACAATGTGTAGTATCGTAAAATACCAGCAAGCGAAAAAGAATTAAAATGGAAACACAAAATTAAATGAAAAAGAAATCATAAAACTAAAACCCCCAAACCTTATAGTACCGGTTGGTGTAACCAACCGGTACTAAAAACTCCTGCCCCGGAGCTGCCTCGTGCCACGTGGTTGGCCTTTAGCACCGGTTCGTGCTGAACCGGTACTAAAGGGGGGGGGGGGGGCTTTAGTGACTACAGATTCACGGGCTTGATATGAAGCGTCATCCATAAATTATGGGTATCTGGAGGTAGATCATGATCATGATAGAGCGGTCTTTTCGAACAAAATCGCCATACTGACAGTTATTATGGCAATCGGCCGATATGGCTACTATGCTAAAGTTGCTCTAAAGAGCATACCTTACTAAAAGGAGGACTGAAATCAGACCCAAACATTGGAAATACCCAGGGGCATGTAAGTGTGGGGCACTCACCTACCAAGCCCTGTTGTCTGCTCGATTTGCCTCACGATTCGCGGAGTAGTTGAATCCCGCACGAGGGCACAATTAAAAAACGAAAACCCCTCAAGTTTTTTGCATCAAAAAATGCCCAGTTTAAACATGTTTCAGAGATATAATTTGAAGCAATTTTTTCCGTCGATCATAGACACAAAATAATTGATTTTTATCGGTCGCTCGTACTAAGTTTCAAACATCAAAACTTAACATTTCTTTCCGAAACAACGTCAAAATATATTCAAAATGGATCTTATTTCAAAGCGCTGGTCGTGAGAAACACGGATATGAAAACAAAACTTAATTTAAATTTTCCGCATAAAAAATATAGAACTTTAAAAATCGGAAGCCAAATTAAAAAGCTGGCACCAGGGATGCGAATGCACTGCACTTGCCTGCGGTAAATCCTTGTGCACCCAAACATGAAACAAACTGTCAATCTTTCCACATGAATCCCAGGCAGCAAAAAAAAAAAATCCCAGGGAGCAAATTCCCACCCAGAAAGGCAGAAGATTGCTGCCTGGCCCAGACCAAGCTGCTGCTACGTGCTCCATCGTTGGCCTCTTCGTCCCTCCCCGAGAAGTGAATTATTCAGTGGCCAGAGCAGCAAATTTTTTTTTGAAACGAGGCAAAAGATTTGTCATTTTCATTGATTAAGAAGAAGAGAATTGCCCGGTTAATTGACGGAAAACCGGGCTAAAACCGATACAACTCAACCCACATGGCATGAGCACCACGGGCCAACCTGGCTACCGACATGGGACACAAAGATGCAAAGAAGAAAGGCATTCGCCAAGGAGTCGCAAGTGTTATCGTCATCACCGGTTGCCTCGAACGAGTGACTCCGACTTCACCATAGAGCTCCAACCTCGAAGCCGATCCGCAAACAGCTGCATAGAAGCCACGACGGCACATGCCACCGGATGGCCACATGCGCAAGCAACCGACATCTCCGACTTTGACGACGAGCCTCACCAAGGAAATATGCAGGACTTGCGCCGACCGTGCCCTAAGAGCACCTCGGACACGCCGGGAAGAACCGACTACCGAAGTCCACGCCGCGACCCGAGCTCTTCTTGATGCCATCATCGTTGCCAAACAGAATCCAGCGCCCCGCCTCAGCAAACCACACGACGAAGATGCCGCCATCCACCAGTCTCCCAGTCATAGCCGGCTCCGAGACGATGCCTCCAAGGAGGAGAAAGACGCGAAGACGCCTCCATTGCCCGATCCAGTGGATCCGAGGTTTCCCTCCGAAGCCCAAGCCGTGGGGAGGAGGAGCACACCTCCATGACGACGCTTCCAAGAAAGATCACGGCACCATGGCGCGCCGCTGCCGCCGGCTCAAGAAGGCCGGAGCAAAAATTTCTCCCGGAGATGCGCCGACCACCTGCCACCACCGACCGCCGCCCACCCGCCACCACCTGCTGAGGCCGACCTCATTCTGGCCGCGGGATCCCACGATTCACCGCGACCAGACACGCACCACCCCCTGGCCGAAGCCGCCGTCCACCACCACAGCACCACCGTGGCCACCACCACCGCAGCGACCAAAGCCACATCGCGGAGCGCAGTATCCAGATCGATGCACTTTGCATCAGATCCAATCGGAGCTGCATAGGCGGCACGAGCAGCAGCGTGAAGTCCCTCCACAAAGACACCTCGCACTTAGAGAAGCCCACCCGCCACGCCACCGGTCACCGCGCCCGCCAGACGCCGCTGCCGCCGGGCGACGCGACGCCTGCCCACGCCTAAGCCACGCTGGAGCTCGGGCCAAGGCCGCCGCCAAGCGTCCCATCCACCGTCCGCAGCCGACACCAGATGCGCCCCGCCGAGCCATCACCCCATGGCGCCAGAGCCGCCGCTGCAGGCCGGCCACGCCAGACACCACAGATCCGGCGCGAAGGCCCCGGATCCGTCGCCCCCGCCGGAGGAGACGAGCTCCAGCCCACCGTCGTAGAGCTCGCGACGACCATGCGCTGGCGCCGCACGAGCCAGCCACGGGCCACCCGCGCCCTGGAGAAGAAGCCGCTCCGCCGCCGCTGCCACACGGGCTTCGCCCGGCGGTGCATCCCGGCGGCGACGAGGGGGGGAAGACGACGACGGAAGCGGCTGGCGGTGGTGGTTTGGGTCGCCGCCCGTGTCGCTCGTGCGGAGCGACGCGGGGGCCGTCAGGGCGTTCTTGAGGGACTTTCGCTGCCAGAGCAGCAATGATTAGTGAGAAATGGTAGTATCTCCTCCACTGCCTTGAATAAAAACTCCTGTACCACTGGCCCTTCTTGTCGTTCCTCTGCCCGTGCTTCTCCCAATCATGTTGCTACATCCTTCCATGTTGGTTTGATTAGTTTGTTGGTTGCTGCTAGCGCTAGATCTGGACTACTGTTCACATAAGTCCAACCTTTTTTTATGCCTTTCATTATATGTCTTTCAGATACTCTATGCAGATGCCCAAGTAGGATCTGTACGTGTGCTTAATTTATTTATCATAGCAGTAAACCTGGCGTCCACTTGACATTAGTCTGACAGCCCAGGAACCATGTGATGCGTGACTCAGGCAATGATTCGACGGTTCGTCCTATGTGGTCGTCCACTCATCATGTCGCCGATGATGACAGATCGATCTCGGATCCATCGGATGGATGGATGGATGGATGATCATGCGCACGCCTGCCTTTAGGCCGGCCCCGTTTGCTGCAGCGCGCATGATTTCATTTTCCGCCACATGCCATTGTCGGGAAATCACATACTATAGAAACATTTTTAGTGAGTAGCGCCGCCATTTTATTTAGTGTATATGAAAAAAGTCTTGTAGTACAATAAGAAAATTACCAACACAAAATTAAAATATTTTCCCACTGAATAAGAAAGTAATTAGTGACTTAGATCTTGTAAAATGAAAGGTGAACACATGAATATTGAATCAACATCGGGGGAAAAGTGAAGAAAAAAAATCACAACCACATAACATAGTGAAAGCAGCAAGAGGAAGAAAAACGAAATGAAATTGCACAAAAAAGTACTCCCTCCGTTCCTAAATAATTGTCTTTCTAGAGATTTCAACAAGTGACTACATACGGAGCAAAATGAGCGAATCTACACTCTAAAACATGTCTACATATATCCGTATGTTGTAGTCCATTTGAGATGGCTAGAAAGACAATTATTTGGAAACAGAGGGAGTACTTCGCTATCTTGGTTTATAAGTCTCACACACATCTCAGTAAAAAATTGACTATTATTTTGGTTAATCTGAATTATATACACTAAAAATTATACCGTTTAAAACTTCCCTTGAACTTGAATCTAATGATATACTTTCTGCCATATACCTTTTTTTTTACCAAATTAATGATTGATTTTTTTTTCACACCAGTCAGATGAGGGAACATGCCAATTGGACCCAATTCCTGGTTGCAGCCATCTGACAAATCCTATCAAGAAGCCTATGAAATGAAATCGCACAAAAAAGTGACAAAGCCTATCAAGAAGCCAAGAAATCAAGTGAGTTGCTGCGTTCCATGCAGCCATCTGAACTGATCTTGCCGTCACTTAGTTAGGTCAGCTCTCCCTCTTCTATCCACTCATCGACTTCACAAGTTGCTGTGACTTCTGACTTGTTGCGATCGAGCGGAACTGGTGAAAAGTCCGGAAGCAAAAGCTACGGCAGCTTTCCTCCTTTCCCTCACCGATTAAACAAAAAAAGTATTTTTTAAAAAGTGTTCATTGCACGTTACAAAAATGTTAACACGGTTTTTAAATGTAGGTACAACTTTTAGAGAATGTAAGTACTACTGAAAAAAGTTGTTCATGACGTTTAAAAATGTTCACGTGTTAAAAAAAACATGTTTGCGGCAGTTTTTTAAAATGTTTCTACAATGTGAAAAAAAGCTCGCACAACTAAAGGAAAACATTTCATACCGTTTAAAAAATGTCCATGATATTTCAACAAATATTTACACGCTTTAAAAATATGTTCATGATATTAAAAAAATATGTGCCATTAAAAACTTCAGTTTGTACTTTAAAAATGTTCCAAAGATTTTGAAAAAATATACATCATGTATTAAAGCAATGTTCAACATGTATCAAATAAATGATATGTACTGAAAAATCTAGACATGACTTGAGAAAACGAAAAGTTAGAGATAAGAAGAAAAAGTAAAAACCCGAATAAAACCAGTGAAGAAATACAGAAAAGCAGAAAAAGGCGTAGAAGCTTCCTAAAACCGTTTCTGGGAACAAACGAATTCGGTCGTCCTATAGTCTCTCAATAGGAGTGATATAGCGCCCGCGATGCAGCACTTTGTAGCGTTTTTCCTCTCTCTTTAGTTTATTTGTTTTGCTTCAATTTTTTATGGTCTGCTTTCTGTAAATACATGAAATTTTAAATTTACAAGAATTAACTTCTACTTGAAAAATGTTCAGTGTGTATTTAAATTGTTTTCTCCATATATGAAAAAAAATCATGTATGCAAATAATGTTCACTTCATATTAACAAGTTTGCCATGTATTAAAAAATGCAGAAAAAAAAACAAAGAATAAAATCGAAAAAATACCAAAGACAAAGAGACAGAAAAACTGAAAACAATAATGATGCAACAACAGTCGAAAGATGAAGGAAATATGCCCTAGAGGCAATAATAAAGTTATTATTTATTTCCTCATATCATGATAAATGTTTATTATTCATGCTAGAATTGTATTAACCGGAAACATGATACATGTGTGAATACATAGACAAACATAATGTCACTAGTATGCCTCTACTTGACTAGCTCATTGATCAAAGATGGTTATGTTTCCTAACCATAGGCATGTGTTGTCATTTGATTAATGGGATCACATCATTAGGAGAATGATGTGATTGACTTGACCCATTCCGTTAGCTTAGCACTTGATCGTTTAGTATGTTGCTATTGCTTTCTTCATGACTTATACAAAGTTCCTGCAACTATGAGATTGTGCAACTCCGTTTACGGAGGAACACTTTGTGTGCTACCAAACGTCACAACGTAACCGGGTGATTATAAAGGTACTCTACAAGTGTCTCCAAAAGTATATGTTGAGTTGGCATAAATTCGAGATTAGGTTTTGTCACTCCGATTGTCGGAGAGGTATCTCTGGGCCTTCTCGGTAATACTCATCACCTAAGCGTTGCAAGCATTGTAACTAATGAGTTAGTTATGAAATGATGTATTACGGAACGAGTAAAGAGACTTGCCGGTAACGAGATTAAACTAGGTATTGGATACCGACGTTCGAATCTCGGGCAAGTAACATACCGATGACAAAGGGAACAACGTATGTTGTTATGCCGTTTGACCGATAAAGATCTTCGTAGAATATGTAGGAGCCAATATGGGCATCCAGGTTCCACTATTGGTTATTGACCGAGAATAGTTCTGGGTCATGTCTACATAGTTCTCGAACCCGTAGGGTCCGCACGCTTAACGTTACGATGGCGGTTTATGAGTTTATAAGTTTTGATGTACCGAAGTTTGTTCGAGTCCCGGATGTGATCACGGACATGACGAGGAGTCTCGAAACGGTCGAGACATAAAGATTGATATATTGGAAGCCTATGTTTGGACTTCGGAATAGTTCCGGGTGAAATCGGGATTTTACCGGAACACCGGGGGGTTACCGGAGCCCTCCCGGGGGTTAATGGGCCTTAGTGGGCCATGAGGGAGAAGAGGAGGGCCGGCCAGGGTAGGCCGCGCCCCCCCTCCCCCCCTAGTCCGAATAGGACACGGATGGGGGGGGGGGGCGGCGCCCCCCTTTCCTCTTTCCGTCCCCCCAAGTCCTAATCCAAGTAGGACTCCTCCGGCGCGCCTCCTCCTAGGGCCGGCCGCACCCCCCCTTGCTCCTTTATATACGGGGGCAGGGGGCACCCTAGAACACACAAGTTGATCTACGGATCGTTCCTTAGCCGTGTGCGGTGACCCCCTCCACCATATTCCACCTCGGTCCTATCGTCGCGGAGTTTAGGCGAAGCCTGCGCTGTAGAGCATCATCATCGTCACTGCACGCCGTCGTCTTGTGGAACTCATCCCGACACCTGCTTTGGATCGAGTCCGGGATCGTCATCGAGCTGACCGTGTGCAGAACACGGAGTTGCCGTACATTCGGTTCTTGGTTCGGTCGTATCGTGAAGACGTACGACTACCTCAACCGCGTTGTCATAACGCTTCCGCTTTCGGTCTACGAGGGTACGTGGACACACTCTCCCCTCTCGTTGCTATACATCATCATGATCTTGCGTGTGCGTAGGAATTTTTTTGAAATTACTACGTTCCCCAACAGTGGCATCCGAGCCAGGTTTTATACGTTGATGTTATATGCACGAGTAGAACACAAGTGAGTTGTGGGCGATACAAGTCATACTGCTTACCAGCATGTCATACTTTGGTTCGGCGGTATTGTGAGATGAAGCGGCCCGGACCGACATTACGCGTACGCTTACACGAGACTGGTTTCACCGCTGCGAGCACTCGTTGCTTAAAGGTGACTGGCGTGTGTCTGTCTCTCTCACTTTAGTTGAACCGAGTGTGGCTACGCCCGGTCCATGCGAAGGTTAAAACAACACTAACTTGACGAACTATCGTTGTGGTTTTGATGCGTAGGTAAGAACGGTTCTTGCTCAGCCCGTAGCAGCCACGTAAAACTTGCAACAACAAAGTAGAGGACGTCTAACTTGTTTTTGCAGGACATGTTGTGATGTGATATGGTCAAGACGTGATGCTATATTTTATTGTATGAGATGATCATGTTTTGTAACCGAGTTATTGGCAATTGGCAGGAGCCATATAGTTGTCGCTTTATTGTATGAAATGCAAACGCCATGTAATTGCTTTACTTTATCACTAAGCGGTAGCGATAGTCGTAGAAGCAATAGTTGGCGAGGCGACAACGATGCTACGATGGAGATCAAGGTGTCGGCGCCCGGTGACGATGGTGACCATGACGGTGCTCTGGAGATGGAGATCACAAGCACAAGATGATGATGGCCATATCATATCACTTATACTGATTGCATGTGATGTTTATCCTTTATGCATCTTATCTTGCTTTGATTGACGGTAGCATTTTAACATGATCTCTCACTAAAAATTATCAAGAAGTGTTCTCCCTGAGTATGCACCGTTGCCAAAGTTCGTCGTGCCCAGACACCACGTGATGATCGGGTGTGATAAGCTCTACGTCCGTCTACAACTGGTGCAAGCCAGTTTTGCACACGCGGAATACTCAAGTTAAACTTGACGAGCCTAGCATTTGCAGATATGGACTCGGAACACGGAGACCGAAAGGTCGAGCGTGAATCATATAGTAGATATGATCAACATAGTGATGTTCACCATTTAAAACTACTCCATCTCACGTGATGATCGGTTATGGTTTAGTTGATTTGGATCACGTGATCACTTAGATGACTAGAGAGATGTCTGTCTAAGTGGGAGTTCTTAAATAATATGATTAATTGAACTTAAATTTATCATTAACTTAGCACCTGATAGTATTTTGCTTATCTATGTTTGTTGTAGATAGATGGCTCGTCTTTGTTGTTCCGTTGAATTTTAATGCGTTCCTTGAGAAAGCAAAGTTGAAAGATGATGGTAGCAATTACACGGACTGGGTCCGTAACTTGAGGATTATCCTCATTGCTGCCTGGAAGAATTACGCCCTGGAAGCACCGCTGGGTGCGAACTGCTGCAGAGCAACTCGAAGTTGTGAACGTCTGGCGAAAGCAAAGCTGATGACTACTCTATAGTTCGATGTGCCATGCTTTACGGCTTAGAACCGGGTCTTCAACGACGTTTTGAACGTCATGGAGCATATGAGATGTTCCAGGAGTTGAAGTTAATATTTTAAGCAAATGCCCGGATTGAGAGATATGAAGTCTCCAATAAGTTCTATAGCTGCAAGATGGAGGAGAATAGTTACATTAGTGAGCATATACTCAAAATGTAGGGGTATAATAATCACTTGATTCAACTGGGAGTTAATCTTCCGGATGATAGTGTCATTGACAGAATTCTCCAATCACTGCCACCAAGCTACAAGAGCTTCGTGATGAACTATAATATGCAAGGGATGAACAAGACACTTCCTGAGCTCTTCGCAATGCTAAAAGCTGCGGAGGTAGAAATCAAGAAGGAGCATCAAGTGTTGATGGTCAACAAGACCACTAGTTTCAAGAAAAAGGGCAAAGGGAATAAGAAGGGGAACTTTAAGAAGAACAGCAAGCAAGTTGCTGCTCAAGAGAAGAAACCCAAGTCTGGACCCAAGCACGAAACTGAGTGTTTCTATTGCAAGCAAGCTGGTCACTGGAAGCGCAACTGCCCCAAGTATTTGGCGGATAAGAAGGATGGCAAGGTGAACAAAGGTATATGTGATATACATGTTATTGATGTGTACCTTACTAGAGCTCGCAGTAGCACCTGGGTATTTGATACTGGTTTTGTTGCTAATATTTGCAACTCGAAACAGGGACTACGGAATAAGCGAGCACTGGCCAAGGACGAGGTGACGATGCGCGTGGGAAACGGTTCCAAAGTCGATGTGATCGCGGTCGGCACGCTACCTCTACATCTACCTTCGGATTAGTTTTAGACCTAAATAATTGTTATTTGGTGCCAGCGTTGAGCATGAACATTATATCTGGATCTTGTTTGATGCGAGACGGTTATTCATTTAAATCAGAGAATAATGGTTGTTCTATTTATATGAGTAATATCTTTTATGGTCATGCACCCTTGAAGAGTGGTCTATTCTTATTAAATCTCGATAGTAGTGATACACATATTCATAATGTCGAAGCCAAAAGATGCAGAGTTGATAATGATAGTGCAACTTATTTGTGGCCTTGCCGTTTAGGTCATATTGGTGTAAAGCGCATGAAGAAACTCCATACTGATGGACTTTTGGAACCACTTGATTATGAATCACTTGGTACTTGCGAACCGTGCCTCATGGGCAAGATGACTAAAACACCGTTCTCCGGTTCTATGGAGAGAGCAACAGATTTGTTGGAAATCATACATAGAGATGTATATGGTCCGATGAATGTTGAAGCTCGTGGCGGATATCGTTATTTTCTCACCTTCACAGATGATTTAAGCAGATACGGGTATATCTACTTAATGAAGCATAAATCTGAAACATTTGAAAAGTTCAAAGAATTTCAGAGTGAAGTTGAAAATCATCGTAACAAGAAAATAAAGTTTCTACGATCTGATCGTGGAGGAGAATATTTGAGTTATGAGTTTGGTCTGAAACAATGCGGAATAGTTTCGCAACTCACGCCACCCGGAACACCACAGCGTAATGGTGTGTCCGAACGTCAGAATCAGATTTTTACTAGATATGGTGCAATCTATGATGTCTCTTACCGATTTACCGCTATCATTTTGGGGTTATGCTTTAGAGACGGCCGCATTCACGTTACATAGGGCACCATTAAAATCCGTTGAGACGACACCTTATGAACTGTGGTTTGGCAAGAAACCAAAGTTGTCGTTTCTGAAAGTTTGGGGTTGCGATGCTTATGTGAAAAAGCTTCAACCTGATAAGCTTGAACCCAAATTGGAAAAATGTGTCTTCATAGGATACCCAAAGGAGACAATTGGGTACACCTTCTATCACAGATCCGAAGGCAAGACATTCGTTGCCAAGAATGGATCCTTTCTAGAGAAGGAGTTTCTCTCGAAAGAAGTGAGTGGGAGGAAAGTAGAACTTGATGAGGTAACAGTACCAGCTCCCTTATTGGAAAGTAGTTCATCACGTAAATCGGTTCTGTGACACCTACACCGATTAGTGAGGAAGTTAATGATGATGATCATGAAACTTCAAATCAAGTTGTTCTTGAACTTCAGAGATCAACCAGAGTAAAATCCGCACTGAGTGGTACGGTAATCCTATTCGGAAGTCAATGTACTAGATCATGGTGAACCTACGAACTATGAAGAAGCGATGGTGAGCCCAGATTCATAAAATGGCTTGAAGCCATGAAATCTGAGATGGGATCCATGTATGAGAACAAAGTGTGGACTTTGGTTGACTTGCCCGATGGTCGGCAAGCAATAGAGAATAAATGGATTTTCAAGAAGAAGACCGACGGTAATGACGGTAATGTTATTTACAAAGCTCGACTTGTTGCAAAAGGTTTTCGACAAGTTCAAGGGGTTGACTACGATGAGACCTTCTCACCCGTAGCGATGCTTAAGTCTGTCCGAATCATGTTAGCAATTGCCGCATTTTATGATTATGAAATATGGCAGATGGATGTCAAAACTGCATTTCTAAATGGATTTCTGGAAGAAGAGTTGTATATGATGCAACCGGAAGGTTTTGTCGATCCTAAGGGAGCGAACAAAGTGTGCAAGCTCCAACGATCAATCTATGGTCTGGTGCAAGCCTCTCGGAGTTGGAATAAACGCTTTGATAATGTAATCAAAGCATATGGTTTTATCTGAGACTTTTGGAGAAGCCTGTATTTACAAGAAAGTGAGTGGGAGCTCTGTAGCATTTCTAATATTATATGTGGATGACATATTGTTGATTGGAAATGATATAGAATTTCTGGATAGCATAAAAGGATACTTGAATAAAAGTTTTTCAATGAAGGACCTCGGTGAAGCTGCTTACATATTACGCATCAAGATCTATAGAGATAGATCAAGACGCTTGATTGGACTTTCACAATGCACATACCTTGATAAAGTCTTGAAAAAGTTCAATATGGATCAGGCAAAGAAAGGGTTTTTTCCTGTATTACAAGGTATAATATTGAGTCAGACACAATGCCCGACAACTGCAGAAGATAGAGAGAAAATGAAAGGAGTTCCAAATGCTTCAGCAAAAGGATCTATCATGTATTCAATGCTGTGTACCGGACCTGATGTGTGCCTTGCTATTAGTTTAGCAGGAGGTACCAAAGTAATCCAGAGTGGATCCTTTGGACAGCGGTCAAGAATATCCTGAAATACGAAAAGGACTAAGGATATGTTTCTCATTTATGGAGGTGACAAAGAGCTTGTCGTAAAGGGTTACGTCGATGCAAGCTTTGACACTGATCCGGACGATTCTAAATCGCAAACCGGATACGTATTTTTATTAAATGGTGGAGCTGTAAGTTGGTGCAGTTCTAAACAAAGCGTCGTGGCGGGATCTACATGTGAAGCGGAGTACATAGCTGCTTCGGAAGCAGCAAATGAAGGAGTCGGATGAAGGAGTTCATTTCCGATCTAGGTGTTATACCTAGTGCATCGGGACCAATGAAGATCTTACGTGACAATCTTGGTGCAATTGCCTTGGCAAAGGAATCCAGATTTCACAAGAGGACCAAGCACATCAAGAGACGCTTCAATTCCATTCGGGACCAAGTCCAAGTGGGAGACATAGAGATTTGCAAGATACATACGGATCTGAATGTTGCAGACCCGTTGACTAAGCCTCTCTCACGAGCAAAACATGATCAGCACCAAGACTCCATGGGTGTTAGAATCATTATTGTGTAATCTAGATTATTGACTCTAGTGCAAGTGGGAGACTGAAGGAAATATGCCCTAGAGGAAATAATAAAGTTATTATTTATTTCCTCATATCATGATAAATGTTTATTATTCATGCTAGAATTGTATTAACCGGAAACATGATACATGTGTGAATACATAGACAAACATAATGTCACTAGTATGCCTCTACTTGACTAGCTCATTGATCAAAGATGGTTATGTTTCCTAACCATAGGCATGTGTTGTCATTTGATTAATGGGATCACATCATTAGGAGAATGATGTGATTGACTTGACCCATTCCGTTAGCTTAGCACTTGATCGTTTAGTATGTTGCTATTGCTTTCTTCATGACTTATACAAAGTTCCTGCAACTATGAGATTGTGCAACTCCCGTTTACCGGAGGAACACTTCGTGTGCTACCAAACGTCACAACGTAACTGGGTGATTATAAAGGTACTCTACAGGTGTCTCCAAAAGTATATGTTGAGTTGGCATAAATTCGAGATTAGGTTTTGTCACTCCGATTGTCGGAGAGGTATCTCTGGGCCTTCTCGGTAATACTCATCACCTAAGCCTTGCAAGCATTGTAACTAATGAGTTAGTTATGAAATGATGTATTACGAACGAGTAAAGAGACTTGCCGTAACGAGATTAAACTAGGTATTGGATACCGACGATCGAATCTCGGGCAAGTAACATACCGATGACAAAGGGAACAACGTATGTTGTTATCCGGTTTGACCGATAAAGATCTTCAAAGAAAATGTAGGAACCAATATGAACATCCAGGTTCCACTATTGGTTATTGATCGAGAATAGTTCGGGTCATGTCTACATAGTTCTCGAACCCGTAGGGTCCGCACGCTTAACGTTACGATGACAGTTTATGAGTTTATAAGTTTTGATGTACGAAGTTTGTTCGAGTCCCGGATGTGATCACGGACATGACGAGGAGTCTCGAAATGGTCGAGACATAAAGATTGATATATTGGAAGCCTATGTTTGGACTTCGGAATAGTTCCGGGTGAAATCGGGATTTTACCGGAACACCGGGGGATTACCGGAACCCTCCCGGGGGTTAATGGGCCTTAGTGGGCCATGAGGGAGAAGAGGAGGGCCGGCCAGGGCAGGCCGCGCGCCCCCTCCCCCCCTAGTCCGAATAGGACAAGGAGAGGGGGGCGGCGCCCCCCTTCCTCTTTCCCCTCCCCCCAAGTCCTAATCCAACTAGGAAAGGGGGGGAGTCCTACTCCCGGTGG
The DNA here is from genome assembly GCA_021605145.1 of Aegilops bicornis. Lineage (NCBI taxonomy): Eukaryota > Viridiplantae > Streptophyta > Magnoliopsida > Poales > Poaceae > Aegilops > Aegilops bicornis. The sequence continues at coordinate 78,200,531 of CM038675.1, read as the reverse complement.
GAGTAGGACTCCTCCGGCGCGCCTCCTCCTAGGGCCGGCCGCACCCCCCCTTGCTCCTTTATATCCGGGGGCAGGGGGGCACCCTAGAACACACAAGTTGATCTACGGATCGTTCCTTAGCCGTGTGCGGTGCCCCCCTCCACCATATTCCACCTCGGTCATATCGTCGCGGAGTTTAGGCGAAGACCTGCGCCGGTAGAGCATCATCATCGTCACCACGCCGTCGTGCTGACGGAACTCATCCCCGACACCCTGCTGGATCGGAGTCCGGGGATCGTCATCGAGCTGAACGTGTGCAGAACACGGAGGTGCCGTACGTTCGGTTCTTGGATCGGTCGGATCGTGAAGACGTACGACTACATCAACCGCGTTGTCATAATGCTTCCGCTTTCGGTCTACGAGGGTACATGGACACACTCTCCCCTCTCGTTGCTATACATCACCATGATCTTGCGTGTGCGTAGGAATTTTTTTGAAATTACTACGTTCCCCAACAAAAGAAACAACAGAAAAAACTGGAACAAAAACTTGAAAAGAGAAAAACAATGCAGCAGTGCAAAGAAACAACAAGATAAGGTCAAGTTGGCCCTATCCACCTGTAACAGTTTCATGAAAGGCTCACGCAGCCACCCCCTCCTTAAAAAAGCCTAGGGTTTCTAGGCCGCCCGTCGGCGCCACCGCCGGTCCATCTCTCCGGTGAACTTAGAGGCATGGCGGCGCGGTGGATGCTGGTACTTTTCAGCGGGAAGGCTCCATTTTTAGATGTTCTTTCGAGTTTTGTCAGGGGTTTGTATCCTGCTCAGGAAGATGAGACGGCAGCCTCCCCGAAAATGAAATAAGGTCCTCCTTACCTAGCCCCTGTCTCGGTGGTGCGTCTAGCATCGTAGGTGGGCATGTGGAGGTGTGTCTTCGATGAATATGTCCTTGATAGATTTGCTCGGATCTTGTCGTAATTCGTCTATGTTCGTGTCTCTTCAGGTTGGATCCTTCCGATCAATGCTATTCTTCAAAGGCGACGGTTGTTGTTTTGGTGCACTGGTTCTATGAGTCCTTAGAGCATCTCCAACAGCCGCGCTATATAAGTGCCACGCTGGAAAAATCGTGTTTTTTTGCGCGCACAGCCGCTCCAGGCGCTCCAGTGGAGGCGCAAAAACCGCGTGTGCGGCATAAGTAGTTCGGCACGTGGGGCGAAACGGCATCGCGCGCCGTTTATTTGCTGTGCCCGCTCCCGCGCGCTGCACACTCGAGCGCCCACGCCGCACCCTCCGCGCCGCGCCGCTTTCGCTCCGCCCGCGCCGCCACCGGCGAATTCGCTCGATGGACAGACGCGCCGACATCCCCATCACCCCTTCCTACACCCGCGACCCCTCCGCCGGCGCCGCCGCAAACCCTAGCGCGGGGAGCTTTGGCTTCGCCTCCGCCGGTGCTCCTCCAAGCACCGGTATCGCACGCGGCCTTTTCATGCCGCCACGAACGACCTCGGCGGCGGGTGGCGTCGCGCCGGCGCCTTCCATGAAGCCACGTGCCCCATGATGATGCCAACGGCTTTCGAGCTCCCACTAGTAGAAAACAGGGCTTTGGTTCGGGCAGGGCAAGCCCATTAGTCCCGGTTCAGTCACGAACCGGGACCCATGGGGGCATTCGTCCTGGTTCGTTAGCCCAGGGGGCCGGCCGGGGCCTTGTGGGCATTGGTCCCGGTTCGTGGGGACCCATTTGTCCCGGTTCTAGGCATGAACTGGGACCAATGTGCCTCGCTCCTGGCCCACAACCATTGGTCCCGGTTCTAGCCACGAACCGGGACAAATGAGTTGCCAATATATACCCATCGCCACGGCAGAGCACTCCACAGTGCTCTGTTTTTTCTGGCCAGCGAGGGGAGGGCATTTGGGTGCTCTAGCTCACCTGCTATGCACATGAGGTGTTCGATGAAATGTCTGAGCCACGCTAGTTAATCTTTCTCCTCTCAAAACTCGACCTCCGAGCTCCATTTTCCCCGAGATTTGTCCAGGTTTAGCGGTCCGTCCCGTCCCGTCCCCGTCTTCACCGCCTCCGATCACCCGCGCCGATCTCGTCGCGGGCACCACCGTGGTGAGCCTCTTGTTCTTATCTTCTTTCTGAAAGAAAAAAAATTCTTACTTCAGATAGATACTTGTCTAATTTTCTTACTTTTATTATTCCTTGTTATTATATAGTGGGATGGTTTTGGTATCCGCCCGTCGACCCTCGTCACATCTATGATTCGGATGTGGTATATATTATCTTTTTATAACTATTTGGTTCATTTATTGTTTATGACAATTATGCCAACCAACGTGACATAGATTTTATTTATCTAGGAGGTGGTTGAACCGGAAATTCCAACCGACCCTATTGTCGAGAGGTTAAATTTAGTTGAAGAAGAAAACAATTACTTGAAGGAAAAAATAAAAAAAATTAAGGAGGAGAAGATGATATTGGAGTTGCATGTTGCGGATGTCGTCGATGATCACAAGAAAAAGAAGGATGCAATGTGGTTGAAGATTAGAAAGATTAAAAAATATGCCATTCATACCGAGGCTTGGTATCATTATGCAGTTGGATCAATTGTTACCTTGGTTGCGATTATGATCGCATTTCTTGTTACATTGAAATGTTTTACATAATTTCAATGTATGGTTTAATTAGATGCTCTGGAGAGCTATATGTTGTTCAATGAGAACTATGTATGTACTTTGATTTTAATGTGATGATGAATTTCTATTAATTTGGTAGCTTATCAATTTCAGGGTCTTATAGCTCAAAATAATCAGTAAATGCATGAAAAATAATAAATGAAGTCAGAAAGGGTTGAAAATTGATGATGTGGCTTTGAATGGTGCATTTTGAACACAGAAAAATTGTGCAGTTCAAATAAGTTCAAAAAAATGAAATCCCTTTGTAACAGACGAGTTTCCATATGAAACCCTGATACTTCGAAAGAGATTGTCCGTTTTGTACACGAAGTGCATCCAGTTTTTGCCGTAACCCTCTCTACTTTCTTGCACATGCTATGTGGGTCAAATGATGATACCATGCCAACTTTCAACCTTTTCAGAGTTCATTTGAAATGCTTTTCAACGTCAGGGTTTTATAGCTCAAAATAATCAGTAAATGCATGAAAAAAACAAATGAAGTCAGAAAGGGTTGAAAATTGATGATGTGGCTTTGAATGGTGCATTTTGAACACAGAAAAATTGTGGAGTTCCAATAAGTTCGAAAAAACGAAATCCATTTGTAACAGATGAGTTTCCGTATGAAATCCTGATACTTCGAAAGAGATTGTCCGTTTTGTACACGAAGTGCATCCAGTTTTTGCCATAACCCTCTCTACTTTCTTGAACATGCTATGTGGGGTCAAATGATGATACCATGCCCACTTTCAACCTTTTCAGAGTTCATTTGAAATGGTTTTCAATTTCAGGGTCTTATACCTCAAAATAATCAGTAAATGCATGAAACATAACAAATGAAGTCAGAAAGGGTTGAAAATTGATGATGTGGCTTTGAATGGTGCATTTTGAACACAGAAAATTGTGGAGTTCAAATAAGTTCAAAAAAAAAATGTAATCCCTTTGTAATAGACGAGTTTCCGTATGAAACCCTGATACTTCGAAAGAGATTGTTCGTTTTGTACACGAAGTGCATCCAGTTTTTGCCGTAACCCTCTCTACTTTCTTGCACATGCTACATGGGTCAAATGATGATACCATGCCAACTTTCAACCTTTTCAGAGTTCATTTGAAATGCTTTTCAATTTCAGGGTCTTATAGCTCAAAATAATCAGTAAATGCATGAAAAATAACAAATGAAGTCAGAAAGGGTTGAAAATTGATGATGTGGCTTTGAATGGTGCATTTTGAACACAAAAAAATTGTGGAGTTCAAATAATTAAAAAAAATAAAATCCCTTTGTAACAGACGAGTTTCCGTATGAAACCATGATACTTTGAAAGAGATTGTCCGTTTTGTACACGAAATGCATCCAGTTTTTACCGTAACCCTCTCTACTTTCTTGCACATGCTATGTGGGTCAAACGATGATACCATGCCAACTTTCAACCTTTTCAGAGTTCATTTGAAATGCTTTTCAATATCAGGGTCTTAGAGCTCAAAAAAATCAGTAAATTCATGAAAAATAACAAATGAAGTCAGAAAAGATTGAAAATTGATGATGTGGCTTTGAATGGTGCATTTTAAACATAGAAAAATTGTGGAGTTCAAATAAGTTCAAAAAATGGAATCCCTTTGTAACAGACGCGTTTCCGTATAAAATAAAATAAACTTTAATAAAATAAAGTAGTACAAACAAAATAAACTTTATAAAAGTAAAATAAATAAACCTTAATACAATAAATAAAAATAGCAACAGTAAGTTTTTTGTTGTAAATAAATAAACCTTAATACAATAAATAAAAATAGCAAAATAATAAAAAGGTGCCACCTACTGGGCCACCACGTCCTGAATACGACTAGAAACCCAACCATGGGCCAGGGCCCAGTAGGCCCACAAGCACATCGTGACAAATTAGGCCCGCAAGCCTGCAGTTGAGAGGAGCTCGAGAGGGTTGGCGCAGCAGCGCTTATAAACCACTCTCGAGCTCTCTCAGCTAGCGAGGTGGGACTGAAATTTTGGACGCGACGCGGGCAACACAGGGCCTTTGGTCCCGGTTGGTGGCACCTACCGGAACTAAAGGGGGGCATTGGTCCCGGTTCGTAGTACCAACCGGGACCATTGCCTCCTTTAGTCAGTTGAGTGCCTCAACCGGGACCAAAGGTCACGATTCCGCCCTTTGGGCTGCCGGAAACTGGCCTTTGGTCACGGTTGGTGGCACCAACCGAGACTAAAGGGTGCATTGGTATCGGTTGGTGCTACGAACCGGGACCAATGCCCTCGGTATATAAGCAGGACTTGTGAAAATTTTCACTTCTCATCTCGCAGTTGCCGCCCCGACGAGGCCGACGACATCAACGCCGCCAGGCTGCCACCCCCATCCGCCGTCTCCGTCGCTGCTGCCCCGGCCTCGCCGCACCCTGCCCCGACCTCGCCGTCGCGCACGCCGAGCGCCCTGCCCCGACCTCGGCGCCGCTGCGCTGCGGTGTGAGCCAGCGCGTTCCCCTCTCCTCTCCCCCCGCTAACGCCACCGCGCCCGCCCACGCGCCGCCCACCCCAACGCCGCGCCGCCGCCCCGCTAACGAAGCGGGCCCCTGTTCATATGCAAAAGTTAGGATTTTTGGTGATATTATTGTAGAATATGATGATGATATTGTAGAATATGCAAATGTTTGTATGTTCATATGTAATTTTTATTGTTTTTGTTCAAAAATTTGCATTGTAATTTTGTTCATAGGATTTTTTATTGTAATTTTGTTCAAAGGATTTTTTTTCTGTTGTAATTTTGTTCATAAAGTTTTAGGGTGAAAAAAAAGAAGAAGAAGAAATAAAAATTCTATGAAAAAAAAAGAAGAAGAAATAAAAAGGGAGGAGGAGAAGTTTCGTTTAGTTTTAGGATTATTTTAGTTTATGTTTAGTTTAGGAAGAAGGAAAAGAAAAAGATGAAGAAGAGGAGAAATAAATAAGAAGAGGAAAAAAGGGAAAAAAAGAGGAGAGGAAGAAAGGAATAGAGGAGAAGAAGAAAGAAAAATCTTCTTCTCCTCTATTCCTTTCTTCTTCTCCTCTTTTTTTTCTTCTTTTTTTTCTTCTTCTTCCTTTTCTTATTTTTTATCGGGTATGTCGTTGTCGATATAACCCCCTCTCGACCGTGATAACTTATACCACGGGAGCACCCCCCGGCCCTCTCGCTCGACCAAAACTCTCGAGGACACCCAAACCCTAGAAAAAAACGATGTCGGTCTCCTACCCCCTCCCGACGTGCCCCTACCCACAAACTCTCTCGAGGCCACCCAAATTTACCAAGTTAAATGAGCGTTGTCGTCGAGGCCACCCCAAACCCTTGAAGCGTTGTCGAGGCCACCCCAAACACTTGAAGCGTTGCCGATCGAGGCCACCCCAAATGTTTGCCAATAATATATCCATCTGTCATGTTTGAAAAATAATTGCCATGTTGTAAATATTTGCAGAAACTATGGACCCCCGAGACGAAGCAACAGAAGCGGTGTTGGGGGACATAATCGCAGACGGAAGTGATGTCATCTTCTCGTTTCCCAACGACAACGATGTTCTGGAAGAACAAGGTGAAGAAGCAGACTACGGTGATCGAACAATGGAGGAGGAAGGACATGATCATGATGGCTCCGGTGACCCAATGCCGGTGCTAGAAGGACACCGTGATGACGGCTCCGGTGACCGAACCGAGTCCGGCCACGTATATATATTAGTTAAGCCTGTGGTGACTAGCTAATTGATGCATTCATTGTTTTGGTATATGTACACATATTAATTAACTCTCGTCTTTCTTCTTTTTTCTAGCCCTCCGGATCGAGCACAACTTCGGACAAAGAGACGAGGCCCGAAGAAAAAGTTGCGCTCGGATGAAAGGTTTGAGATAATAGAAATCACGCATGATGGCATGCCGATTGAACCCATCCGGACAAAGGAAGCATTTGCTGCTCAGTGCGGGGTTCTTGTTAGGGACAAGATCCCGATGAGCATCCACCAATGGTTAAAGCTAGCTAAAGAAGACCTTGAGGTGGCTTATGTCTCCGATATGCAGAAAGATGATCTTTGGACCGCGCTAAAGGAAAATTTCACCCTACCTCCAGAGGAGGATCCGAAGAAGCCAGTTAAAGAGCAATTGATCAAGTCTCATGCTCTTAAGAAGATGGCAGAACTATTTAGGAGGTGGAAGAATGAGCTGAAAAAATTTGTCGACAAAGAAGAGACACCAGAATTCATCGGCCGGTATGAGAAGATCAGAGGTCACTGGCCCGCATTTGTAGCCCTCAAGACATCAGACTAGAGTAAGAAGATGTCAGTGACAAACAAGAAGAATGCTGCGAAGAAGAAGCTTCACCATCGCACGGGGTCAGGTGGCTGCCTCAAAGCCCGGCCGTTGTGGGCCAAGGCTGAGAATGACCTGCTTGATAAAGGGGTCGAACCAGAGACATTGAGGTGGCCAGACCGTTGCCGGACTTGGTTCTTCGGGGTTGGCGGAACCTTGGACTCTGTATCAGGGAAGTGCGTTTGGACGGACGAGCAAATGAGAATATCGGTCACGAAGCTTCAGGAGTATATCGATGCAGCCCAGCAAGGGACGTTCATTCTAGACAAAGAGAACGACGAGCTCACAATGGCCCTCGGGAATCCCGAGCACACTGGACGGACACGAGGCACGCCAGGCTCCGTTCCGTGGAAGGCTGGGATTCCAGACGCAGGCGATTACAAATGCCAGGAGAGGAGGAAAAAAGTGGAGCGTACCCAACTGCAGGCGCTGCACGCAAGGGTACAAGGTTTAGAGGAACGAGAAGCAAATCACAGCAAACGACCTACCGAAGCTTCCCCTGAAGCTACCCCGCCATCTCAGCGGAGAAGCAGCGTGGCTTCCATCGAGCAGCTTCAGCTGGAGCCTGTCTTCACGGCTCCTGCTAGCTACCCCGTGGATGCTATCACGGAGTCTCAACATTGTCACCTTATGATGCAATGGATGAAATTCAAAGTCAAGGCGGCTGTTGGATCTGTTTTACCTACTAAACCTGGCGCAACCTACCACTGCCGGCCGATTCCAGATGGATATGCTAGGGTGATGGTGGATGAAATAACAGACGGATTTGAGGAGCTCGAGCTTGACCACCCTACCGGTGAAGGGGAGACTCGGCTGGGTTCTTCTCTAAAGACTCCATGCCTATGGCGGAAGGAGCTCATCAACCTTCCGAACTGGACGCCTCCGCCTCCTCCTCCTCCTCCGGCTAGTCAGGGCACTCCGCCTCCTCCTCCGCCTCCTCCTCCGGCGAGTGATCCGGGCACTCAGCCTCCTTCTCGGGCGCGTGGCGGCACTCCGCCTCCTTCTCAGCATGTGCCGACGCGCCCGAGCAGCCAGCAGCCTCCTCCTTCTCCGCCTCGCCAGCAAGGGCGGAAGAGACCCGCCGCCGCTCTGGCTGCTCCGGCGCATTACTGAAAGCAAAGCGCACTTTGGATGCCCTGAGGAAACCACAAAGTCTCCGTTGCAAACCAACTATGAGCGCATTACTGAAAAGGTATATCTCGAAGCGGAGTGGCCGGGAAGTACTGTCAGTGATCGAAGGTTAGCAGAACGACGAGCTGGGAAAAAAATTGCCCAGCACGGAGAATAAGCGGACCAATCGTGCCCCCCGCTCAAGGTGTCTAGCGATATCATCGCTAATAATCTGAGGATGGTGCCCGGTTATAGCAATCTTGGAGATTACCTGCCCGACGATGTATATTGTGATTTCTTGGAGGTGGACGAACACAAATACCATTACGGGAAGCCTCTCGTCAAAGATGAAAAATCTCTAACAACGATGATGCGAAGATTTCATGATTGGTACATGAAAACCTGCAGAGAGTCTGGGGGGCGAATACTTTGTATCTGAGAGTTAAAGAGGAGCACGACCTCGTTGGAATTGATGTGTTGTCTGTTCCATTTGAGAAGTTCTTTCAGTTTTTCAATCAAAAGGCCCTCGATAAATTAACGGTCACTTGCTACTGTCTGTAAGTACTACTTCTGTCATTAAGTCTCTATAGATAGCTCATCTCTTTCATTGCATGTATTTATAATTATCCTCACTATATTATGCAGATTGAAGATCGTCGAGTGCAGAAAAGCAGAAATGTATGATATCGGGTTCATTAACCCAAATCTCATAGATGAAGTTCAGCTTAAAAAGAGCATCAATGATGCCGAGGCCAACTTGCTCAAATCATTGATAATAAATCAAAGCAAAGATAAAATACTCTTTCCTTACAACTTCAAGTGAGTGTTACTGTCTTGTGCATATTCGGTTTCCCTTATTACTTGAGCGAGATTATAGTAATGTAATTGATGAGTTATGCATGCGTGCGCAGCTTCCACTATATTCACATGGAGATTAAGCTTGAGCAGGGACTAGTAACCGTCTTAGACTCGAGACGAAAAGATCCCGAGACCTATGCGGACATGACTAAAATTCTCAACTTGTAAGTTCAATCAATCATTATCGCACCATATCGGCAACTTTTTGTTCATTTCCTAATATCTCAAGTAATAATTATTTTCTTTGTCTTACAGGGTTTGGAAAATGTTCACCGCAAAAGCTCCGGGACTGCCGAAGGAGCTGCGATATACATACCCGAAAATAAGTACTACTAGCTAGCTAGTTCCGCGCATCTCCGTTGATTCTAGCTACTTTCATCAATGCCATTTATAATGCTTCATTACCAATTTAATTGACCTCTATTTCTCGTAAAGTGCTTGTGGCAGGAACAAGGGAATGATTACTGTGGATACTACGTGCGCGAGTTCATCTACAACGCGACTTGCAAAGATAAGCGGGGCTACTCTAAAAGACAATATTGTTGGGGAACGTAGTAATTTCAAAATTTTCCTACGCACACACAGGACCATGGTGATGGCATAGCAACGAGAAGGGAGAGTGTTGTCTACGTACCATCGTAGACCAAAGCGGAAGCGATCACAACGTAGAGGAAGTAGTCGTACGTTCTCCTCGCGATCCTGCCGATCGGTGCCGTTACTCCGGCACCTCCGAGTCGATGATGACGTAGAGGAAGTAGTCGTACGTTCTCCTCGCGATCCAGCCGATCGGCGCCGTTACTCCGGCGCCTCCGAGTTCTTGGCACACGTTCAGCTCGATGGCGCTCCTCGGGCTCCGATCCAGCAAAGCTCCGGGAGAGGGAGTTCCGTCGACGACGGCGTGGTCACGATCTTGATGTTTCACCGACGCAGGGCTTCGCCTAAGCACCGCCACGATATGACCGAGGTGGAATATGGTGGAGGGGGCACCGCACACGGCTGAGAGCGATCTCAAGGATCAACTTGTGTGTTCTAGGGTGCCCCCCACCCCGTATATAAAGGAGGGAGGGAGGAGGTGGCGGCCACAAGGGCGCGCCATAGGAGGGGGAAACCTACTCCAAGTAGGTTTCCCTCTCCTTTCCTTATCTTATTTGGAGGGAAGGAAGGAGTACTAGTATTAGGAAGTAGTACTAGTAGTAGGAATAGGAAGAGGGGAAGGAGAAAGGAAGGGGCGGCCCCCTCCCCAGTCGGATTGGGCTTGGGCGCGCCCCTCCCTTGTTCCTTCTCCTTCCTCCTACATGGGCCCAATAAGGCCCATATACCTCCCGGGGTTCCGGTAACCTCCGAGCTCCAAACTTCTCCGGAACCTTTCCGGTGTCCAAATATATCCGTCCAATATATTAATCTTTATGTCTCGACCATTTCGAGACTCCTCGTCATGTCCGTGATCATATCCGGGACTCAAAACCTTCGGTACATCAAAATACACAAACTCATAATATAACCGCCATCGAAACCTTAAGCGTGCGGACCCTACCGTTCGAGAACAATGTAGACATGACCGAGACACATCTCGGTCAATAACCAATAAGCGGGACCTGGATGCCCATATTGGTTCCTACATTTTCTACGAAGATCTTTATCGGTCAGAACCGCATAACAACATACGTTGTTCCTTTTGTCATCGGTATGTTACTTGCCCGACATTCGATCGTCGGTATCCAATACCTAGTTCAATCTAGATTCTTGGCAAGTCTCTTTACTCGTTCCGTAATACATCATCTCACAACTAACTCATTAGTTGCAATGCTTGCAAGGCTTATGTGATGTGTATTACCGAGAAGGCCCAGAGATACCTCTCCGACAATCGGAGTGACAAAACCTAATCTCAAAATCGCCAACCCAACAAGTACCTTTGGAGACACCTGTAGTACTCCTTTATGATCACCCGATTACGTTGTGACGTTTGGTAGTACCAAAGTGTTCCTCCGGTAAACGGAGTTGCATAATCTCATAGTTATAGGAACATGTATAAGTCATGAAGAAAGCAATAGCAATATACTAAACGATCAAGTGCTAAGCTAACGGAATGGGTCATGTCAATCATATCATTCTTCTAATGAGGTGATCCCATTAATCAAATGACAACACATGTCTATGGTTAGGAAACATAACCATCTTTGATTAATGAGCTAGTCTAGTAGAGGCTTACTAGTGACTTATCTGTTTGTCTATGTATTCACACATGTATTATGTTTCCGGTTAATACAATTCTAGCATGAATAATAGCGTTTATCATGATATAAGGAAATAAATAATAACTTTATTATTGCCTCTAGGGCATATTTCCTTGATCTCCCACTTGCACTAGAGTCAATAATCTAGATTACTCAAGAATGATTCTAACGCCCATGGAGTCTTGGTGCTGATCATGTTTTGCTCGTGGAAGAGGCTTAGTCAACGGGTGCGCAACGTTCAGATCCGTATGTATTTTGCAAATCTCTATGTCTCCCACTTGGACTTGGTCCCGAATGGAATTGAAGCGTCTCTTGATATGCTTGGTCCTCTTGTGAAATCTGGATTCCTTTGCCAAGGCAATTGCACCAGTATTGTCACGAAGATCTTCATTGGTCCCGATGCACTAGGTATAACACCTAGATCGGAAATGAACTCTTTCATCCAGACTCCTTCATTTGCTGCTTCGAAGCAGCTATGTACTCCGCTTCACATGTAGATCCCGCCACGACGCTTTGTTTAGAACTGCACCAACCGACGGCTCCACCGTTTAACAAAAACACGTATCCGGTTTGCGATTTAGAATCGTCCGGATCGGTGTCAAAGCTTCGCATCGACGTAACCATTTACGACTAGCTCTTTGTCACCTCCATATACGAGAAACATATCCTTAGTCCTTTTCGTATTTCAGGATGTTATTGACCGCTGTCCGATGATCCACTCTGGATTACTTTGGTACCTTCCTGCCAAGCTTACTGACTAAGCATACGTCAGTCCGGTACACAGCATTGCATACATGATAGAGCCTATGGCTGAAGCATAGGGAACATCTTTCATTTTCTCTCTATCTTCTGCTGTGGTCGGGCATTGAGTCCGACTCAATCTCACACCTTGTAATACAGGTAAAAACCTTTCTTTGCTCGATCCATTTTGAACTTCTTCAAAACTTTATCAAGGTATGTGCTTTGTGAAAGTCCAATTAAGCGTCTTGATCTATCTCTATAGATCTTGATGCCCAATATGTAAGCAGCTTCACCAAGGTCTTTCATCGAAAAACTCTTGTTCAAGTATCCCTTTATGCTATCCAGAAATTCTATATCATTTCCGATCGGTAATATGTCATCTACATATAATAATGTAAATGCTACTGAGCTCCCACTCACTTTCTTGTAAATACAAAGCTTCTCCAAAAGTGCATATAAACCCAAATACTTTGATCACACTATCAAAGCGTTTATTCCAACTCCGAGATGCTTGCACCAGTCCATAAATGGATCATTGGAGCTTGCACACTTTGTTAGCTCCTTTGGATCGATAAAACCTTACGGTTGCATCATATACAACTCTTCTTCCGTAAAACCCATTCAGGAATGCGGTCTTTACATCCATTTGCCAAATTTCATAATCATAAAATGCGGCAATTGCTAACATGATTCGGACAGACTTAAGCATCGTCATGGGTGAGAAGGTCTCATCGTAGTCAATCCCTTGAACTTGTCGAAACCCCTTTGCGACAAGTCGAGCTTTGTAGACAGCAATATTACCGTCAGCGTCAGTCTTCTTCTTGAAGATCCACTTGTTTTCTATTGCTTGCCGACCCTCGGGCAAGTCAACCAAAGTCCACACTTTGTTTTCATACATGGATCCCATCTCAGATTTCATGGCCTCAAGCCATTTTGCGGAATCTGGGCTCACCATCGCTTCTTCATAGTTCGTAGGTTCATCATGATCTAGTAGCATGACTTTCGAACAGGATTGCCGTACCACTGGGTGCGGATTTTATTCTGTTGATCTACGAGGTTCTGTAGTAACTTGATCTGAAGTTTCATGATCAACATCATCAACTTCCTCACTATTTGGTGTAGATATCGCAGAAACTGGTTTCGTGATAAACTACTTTCAAATAAGGGAGAAGGTACGATTACCTCATCAAGTTCTACTTTCCTCCCACTCACTTCTTTCGAGAGAAACTCCTTCTCTAGAAAGGATCCATTCTTAGCAACAAATGTCTTGCCTTCGGATCTGTGATAGAAGGTGTACCCAACTGTCTCCTTTGGGTATCCTATGAAGAAACATTTCTCCGATTTAGGTTCGAGCTTATCGGGTTGAAGCTTTTTCACATAAGCATCGCATCCCCAAACTTTAAGAACGACAACTTTGGTTTCTTGCTAAACCACAGTTCATAAGGTGTCGTCTCAACGGATTTTGACGGTGTTCTATTCAGCGTGAATGCGGCCGTCTCAAGAGCATAACCCCAAAACGATAGCGGTAAATCTGTAAGAGACATCATAGATCGCACCATATCTAGTAAAGTGCGATTCTGACGTTCGGACACACCATTGCGCTGTGGTGTTCCGGTATGGCGTGAGTTGAAACTATTCCGCATTGTTTCAAATGTAGACCAAACTTCGTAACTCAAATATTCGCCTCACGATCAGATCGTAGAAACTTTATTTTCTTATTACGATGATTTTCAACTTCACTCTGAAATTCTTTGAACTTTTCAAATGTTTCAGACTTATGTTTCATTAAGAAGATATACCCATATCTGCTTAAATCATCTGTGAAGGTGAGAAAATAACGATATCCGCCATTTAGCCTCAACATTCATTGGACCACATACATCCGTATGTATGATTTCCAATAAATCTGTTGCTCTCTACATAGTACCGGAGAACGGGGTTTTAGTCATCTTGACCATGAGGAACGTTTCGCAAGTGCCAAGTGATTCATAATCAAGTGACTCCAAAAGTCCATCAGTATGGAGTTTCTTCATGCGCTTTATACCGATATGACCTAAACGGTAATGCCACAAATAAGTCGCACTATCATTATCAACTCTGCATCTTTTGGTTTCAACATTATGAATATGTGTATCACTACTATCGAGATTCATTAAAAATAGACCACTCTTCAAGGGTGCATGACCATAAAAGATATTATTCATATAAATAGAACAACCTTTATTCTCTGATTTAAATGAATAACCGTCTCGCATCAAACAAGATCCAGATATAATGTTCATGCTTAACGCTGGCACCAAATAACAATTATTTAGGTCTAAAACTAATCCGAAGGTAGATGTAGAGGTAGCGTGCCGACCGCGATCACATCGACTTTGGAACCATTTCCCACGCGCATCGTCACCTCGTCCTTTGCCAGTGTTAAGCTTAATCAGTAGTCCCTGCTTCGAAGTTGCAAATATTAGCAACGAACCAGTATCAAATACCAGTGCTACTGCGAGCTCTAGTAAGGTACACATCAATAACATGTATATCACATATACCTTTGTTCACCTTGCCATCCTTCTTATCCGCCAAATACTTGGTGCAGTTCCGCTTCCAATGACCAGTCTGTTTGCAGTAGAAGCACTCAGTTTCAGGTTTAGGTCCAGACTTGGGTTTCTTCCCTTGAGCAGCAACTTGTTTGCTGTTCTCCTTGAAGTTCCCCTTCTTCTTCCCTTTGCCCTTTTTCTTGAAACTAGTGGTCTTGTTGACCATCAACACTTGATGCTCTTTCTTGATTTCTACCTCCATGCTTTTAGTATTGCGAAGAGCTCAGGTATTGTCTTAGTCATCCCTTGCATATTATTGTTAATCACGAAGCTATTGTAGCTTGGTGGCAGTGATTGGAGAATTCTGTCAATGACACTATCATCCGTAAGATTAACTCCCAGCTGAATTGAGTGTTTATTATACCCAGACATTTTGAGTATGTGCTCACCGATGAACTGTTCTCCTCCATCTTGCAGCTATAGAACTTATTGGAGACTTCATATCTCTCAATCCGGGCATTTGCTTGAAATATTAACTTCAACTCTTGGAACATCTCATATGCTCCATGACGTTCAAAACATCGTTGAAGACCCGGTTCTAAGCCGTAAAGCATGGCACACTGAACTATAGAGTAGTCATCAGCTTTGCTCTGTCAGACGTTCACAACTTCTCGGCGTTGCTCCTGCGAAGCAGTTCGCACCCAGCGGTGCTTCGGGGACGTAATTCTTCTGTGCAGCAATGAGGATAATCCTCAAGTTACGGACCCAGTCCGTGTAATTGCTACCATCATCTTTCAACTTTGCTTTCTCAAGGAACGCATTAAAATTCAACGGAACAACATCACGAGCCATCTATCTACAGTAAACATAGACAAGCAAAATACTATCAGGTACTAAGTTCATGATAAATTTAAGTTTTAATTAATCATATTACTAAAGAACTCCCACTTAGACAGACATCTCTCTAGTCATCTAAGTGATCACGTGATCCAAATCAACTAAACCATAACCGATCATCACGTGAGATGGAGTAGTTTTCAATGGTGAACATCTTATGTTGATCATATCTACTATATGATTCACGCCGACCTTTCGGTCTCCGTGTTCCGAGGCCATATCTGCATATGCTAGGCTCGTCAAGTATAACCTGAGTATTCTGCGTGTGCAAAACTGGCTTGCACCCGTTGTAGATGGACGAGAGCTTATCACACCCGATCATCACGTGGTGTCTCGACACGCATTTAACTTTGGCAACGGTGCATACTCGGGAGAACACTACTTGATAATTTTAATGAGAGATCATCTTAAAATGCTACCGTCAATCAAAGCAAAATAAGATGCATAAAGGATAAACATCACATGCAATCAATATAAGTGATATGATATGGCCATCATCATCTTGTGCTTGTGATCTCCATCTCCGAAGCACCGTCATGATCACCATCATCACCGGGCGCGACACCTTGATCTCCATCGTAGCATCGTTGTCGTTTACGCCATCTATTGCTTCTCGACTATCGCTACCGCTTAGTGATAAAGTAAAGCAATTACAGGCGTTTGCATTTCATACAATAAAGCGACAACCATATGGCTCCTGCCATTGCCGATAACGGTTACAAAACATGATCATCTCATACAATAAAATATAGCATCACGTCTTGACCATATCACATCACAACATGCCCTGCAAAAACAAGTTAGACGTCCTCTACTTTGTTGTTGCAAGTTTTACGTGGCTGCTACGGGCTGAGCAAGAACCGTTCTTACCTACGCATTAAAACCACAACGATACTTCCGTCAAATAGACTCCGCTTTAACCTTCTCAAGGGCCGGGCGTAGCCACACTCGGTTCAACTAAAGTGAGAGAGACAGACACCCGCCAGCCACCTTTAAGCACGAGTGCTCGTGAACGGTGAAACCAGTCTCGCGTAAGCTGTCACGCGTAATGTCGGTCCGGCCGCTTCATCTCACAATACCGCTGAACCAAAGTATGACATGCTGGTAGGCAGTATGACTTGTATCGCCCACAACTCACTTGTGTTCTACTCGTGCATATGACATCAACGCATAAAACCAGGCTCGGATGCCACTGTTGGGGAACGTAGTAATTTCAAAAATTTTCTACGCACACACAGGACCATGGTGATGGCATAGCAACGAGAAGGGAGAGTGTTGTCTACGTACCTCGTGAGACCAAAGCGGAAGCGATCACAACGTAGAGGAAGTAGTCAGACGTTCTCCTCGCGATCCTGCCGATCCCAAAGGTGCCGTTACTCCGGCACCTCCGAGTCGATGATGACGTAGAGGAAGTAGTCAGACGTTCTCCTCGCGATCCAGCCGATCCCAGCGCCGTTACTCCGGCGCCTCCGAGTTCTTGGCACACGCTCAGCTCGATGGCGCTCCTCGGGCTCCGATCCAGCAAAGCTCCGGGAGAGGGAGTTCCACAAGACGACGGCGTGCAGGACGATCTTGATGTTTCACCGACGCAGGGCTTCGCCTAAGCACCGCCACGATATGACCGAGGTGGAATATGGTGGAGGGGCACCGCACACGGCTAAGGAGCGATCTCAAGGATCAACTTGTGTGTTCTAGGGTGCCCCCACCCCAGATATAAAGGAGGGAGGGAGGAGGTGGCGGCCACAAGGGGCGGCGCCATAGGGAGGGGGAAACCTACTCCAAGTAGGTTTCCCTCTCCTTTCCTTATCTTATTTGGAGGGAAGGAAGGAGTACTAGTATTAGGAAGTAGTACTAGTAGTAGGAATAGGAAGAGGGGAAGGAGAAAGGAAAGAGGGGCGGCCCCTCCCCAATTCGGATTGGGCTTGGGGCGCGCCTCCCTTGTTCCTTCTCCCTTCCTCCTACATGGGCCCAATAAGGCCCATATACCTCCCGGGGGTTAGGTAACCTCCGGAGCTCCAAACTTCTCCGGAACCTTTCCGTGTCCAAATATATCCGTCCAATATATTAATCTTTATGTCTCGACCATTTCGAGACTCCTCGTCATGTCCGTGATCATATCCGGACTCGAACAACCTTCGTACATCAAAATACACAAACTCATAATATAACCGCCATCGAAACCTTAAGCGTGCGGACCCTACGGTTCGAGAACAATGTAGACATGACCGAGACACATCTCCGTCAATAACCAATAGCGGGACCTGGATGCCCATATTGGTTCCTACATTTTCTACGAAGATCTTTATCGGTCAGACCGCATAACAACATACGTTGTTCCTTTTGTCATCGGTATGTTACTTGCCCGACATTCGATCGTCGGTATCCAATACCTAGTTCAATCTCATTACTGGCAAGTCTCTTTACTCGTTCCGTAATACATCATCTCACAACTAACTCATTAGTTGCAATGCTTGCAAGGCTTATGTGATGTGTATTACCGAGAAGGCCCAGAGATACCTCTCCGACAATCGGAGTGACAAAACCTAATCTCGAAATACGCCAACCCAACAAGTACCTTTGGAGACACCTGTAGTACTCCTTTATGATCACCCGATTACGTTGTGACGTTTGGTAGTACCCAAAGTGTTCCTCCGTAAACGGAGTTGCATAATCTCATAGTTATAGGAACATGTATAAGTCATGAAGAAAGCAATAGCAATATACTAAACGATCAAGTGCTAAGCTAACGGAATGGGTCATGTCAATCACATCATTCTTCTAATGAGGTGATCCCATTAATCAAATGACAACACATGTCTATGGTTAGGAAACATAACCATCTTTGATTAATGAGCTAGTCTAGTAGAGGCTTACTAGTGACTTATCTGTTTGTCTATGTATTCACACATGTATTATGTTTCCGGTTAATACAATTCTAGCATGAATAATAAACGTTTATCATGATATAAGGAAATAAATAATAACTTTATTATTGCCTCTAGGGCATATTTCCTTCAAATATGAAGTGCGTAAGCAATAATATTCACAATTTCATTTTATTACACCATCATTTCTGTTGAGTTTCATTCATATATATGTATTAACCCCCTTCTTCAAATTAGACGTGGCAGATGCGGAATGAACTCCTACCACAAGATCGCATGAAAGCAATTCAAGAGGAATTGGCGGGATTCTTTCTTGACCACGTCATCAATAAAGCCGGAGAATACCATGTTGATGTTGAGTTCATATATAATTAGGGGAGATTATATTGTAAGAGATCTTAATATTGTATATATGTAGCAAGTAGCGTCGGATAGATATACGAAAACTTGTTGTTCGCGCAATCTCCTGGAGAAGGAGAGGTCGATATCACTTCTATCGGTATGCATGACGAACTTCTGTACTTAATGGTTTCCTTCATTTGCTTACTAGCTAGCGCGTCGAGGGCCTCTCTATACGTATATTACGTAGCATCGACCAAACACGAAGATAAGAGAGGATACTTCTCTCTATTAATTAATTAGCTACCTAACACAATATATGAAACACCTTAATTAATCATACAAAACCCCCAACCCCCCGTAAAAAAACAAAACCCTAGCCCTGAACAGCTGACGCGTGGATGCCTATTGGTCCCGGTTAGTGCCACCAACCGGGACTAAAGGCCCTCATGCCTGGGCTCGCAGCACCGGCCACGTGGAGGCCCATCTGTCCCGGTTCGTGTAAGAACCGAGACTAAAGGCCTAGGGCTTTAGTAACGACCCGTTAGTCCCGGTTCAAAAACCGGGACAAATGGGGCTTACGAACCGGGACAATAGGCACTTTTTCTACTAGTGTCCCCATGATGATGCGGCGCGACACAATAAAGAGGAGGAGGAAGAATCGTCTTCGGAGGATGAAAAAACGGAGGAAGACGAGGACGAAGATGAGGATGATGAGGCATGATTGTTGATGTGCCATTTGTTTGTGTGAACTTTTATGTCATGAACTTGGTTGCATGATGATGTGATGTGGCATGATCTTGAACTTGTTTGGGTGACTTTAAACTATGCCATGTCTTGTTTTGATGTTTGAAATATCACCATATTGTCTTCGAAATGCAACATGGCAAGCGCCGGCTGCTCGCGCGCGCTGCAGTTTAGCGCGTCTGCTGGAGCGGCTCGGGCGTGCTATATTTTGCAGCGGTCGCTGGAGCCAGCGCTCCGCGGCATGCAAAAACTCCTGATTCGGCGCTGTAAATGCTTTTTTAGCGTGCCGTGCGTTGTGTGCCTCTTTGAGATGCTCTTGGCACGACAACTTCCCGACGGGCTACTACAAAAGTTTTTTTTCCAGCTCCAGCGAGAGAGCGGCGATGACAGCGGCGCCCCTTCTGCCCGCTTCAGTGCTTGTAGTCCTCGCTAGATGGTCTACGAATCTGATTTTTTTTAGTATTCGTGGTACAGCCGTGATTGAAAATAAATTAATCCAAAGTTTTCAAAAAAAAAAAACAGAAAGATATTGTGCAATGCAGCAGGCAATGATCCGACGGTTAGTCCTATGTGGTCGTCCACTCATCATGTCGATGATGATGAGATCGCCCGCGAACTCTGAGCTGGTTACTAACACAGATCGATCTCCGATCGATCGGATGGAAGGATGATCGCGCACAGGGCCTCTATGTTTTGGAAGGCCCTATGGCGAACTCGACGGTATGGGCTCCTAAGCCCTAAGACAATATATATGTGTGCGCTCTACTACATAAACAAATATATACAGCTTCATTTGCATAGTATTAAAAGTAAACTTTCAACTATACATATTGCTGGACAATGCCATATTCAAACAGATGGACTAAAAAGATAGCAAAATAAATCTAACATGATTACCTCAAGTGACTCCACAAATACAGCCTACAAATCCTTGTTACTCAACATTGTAAGGCGGGCTAATATCATAAAATTATAAAGAGAAGAAAATACACAAAACTAGAAATTTGTCCATCAGAATCCTAATCATGTCATCTACACTAAAATTAAGGATGGATGAATTGGATACGAACTTGTGAAATACAAGGACACTGGGCGACGCGGCCGGATGGCTTTTCTTTTTTGAGCAACTGCACCCTTTATTAAAAGTTCAAACTCATGGGGATACAGATAATTTCGGGCAAAGTACTAAGCCACACATGGTGCCCGGGGCTAAGAGAGGCAGCTGCCTTTGCTAAAGCATGTGCTTCTCCATTATTCTTCCTATTCTCATGCAGAAATTTTACATCCTGAAAATGGCTCCTCTCATGCTTGATATCTTGTAGGATAGAAAAATATCGGCAAGGAACTACGTCTTGTATGTTCCTTACTGTCTCCAGGCAATCTGAAGCCACACAAATCGATTGGACCTGCAAATCCGAAGCGAGGGAGAGGGCCTCACAACATGCCTGTGCTTCCAGTATGGTCGGGTCGAGGTGGCCCTCGTAAATGATGGCCGAGGCACCTAGGTAGTTTCCTCGTTTGTCCCTACATATCACTGCTGCAGCTGCACGATCGCCGATCTTCGAAAAGCCTGCATCAACATTCATTTTAGCATCATGGTGCTCAGGCGGGAGCCAAGCATGCGGAGGCGAAACCCCTGTCCACTCCGGGTTGCGTGCAGGTCCCTGGAAATCACATGCGGGTCCCCCGAAGTTACATATAGGTCCTTGGGCCGTGTTTTCTTGTCCGGCATCATCTCGAGCTCCGCCAGAAACTTCTCAACGAAAGTGTGGGTGCTTAGTGGACTCTGGTACTGATCGTCATGGATGGCTCGACGTCTAGCCCACCACATAGCCCACATTGTCACCAAAACCCGTGCTAGGTCAGCCGGAGGATGGGTGTCAACCAGCCATAGCATCCAAAGTTTGGCATCCTTCCTGTTGGATATGACTGTTTCCATTAGATCCTCGTCAGTGAGGGCCCAAACGCAGCGAGCCATGCGGCAGTCAAAGAGGGAATGACGCCATGTATCGACCGCCGCGTGATAGATTGCGCACTCTGCTGAATTAGCCATATTTCTGTGCTTTCGGACTTCTCCGGTTGGGATCGAGCTCTTGGCTAGCCTCCAGGCGAACACCCGTATATTTGAGGGAACTGCGAAACCCCATAGTGTAGACCAAGACCAGTGGTCCGCAGCGGGCTGTGAGTGCCCCTCGGTGTGTTCAAGCCAGTCAGTGCGTTGCTGTTTGATGGAAGATATAAGTTTGTATGCCGACCTCACCGTGAAAACGCCCTTGCGCTCATAATGCCAGGCCCAGAAGTCCTCGTGGACTCGAGAGCTGAGAGGAATGTTGAGTATTGCTTCCTTGTCCATTGCATAAAGGTGCGTTTCGATCACATCGACATCCCAGGAACAGGTGACCGGGTTTATGAGTTCTGACACCATCTGTGGAGGATTGGTCGTCTTCGGGCACACTGGTCGGAGCTTAAAATCTCGTGGTATCCAGTTATCCGGATGGCTGAGTGACTGAGTGGCCGCAGCTGGGCCGGCAGGCCAAAAGAGGCGCGCAACATCGGCAAGGCAGCAACGGCGGCAATACGACACACACAGCGGAGACAAGAATTTCACGTTTGATGCAGTTGGGCTGCTGCCAGCCTGCCAGAAGTTCCCTCGTCCGCTCCTACCTACGAAATTTACGGAAACAGGCCAATCACGCACCGCACAACAACTAATCCTCTATAGTAGAGTAGCTCGCCATCCTTTGTCATCTAAAAAACAACATAGCATTTGAAAATAAGTCCATTGTCATTTGACCGAACACCTGTCGAGCGTGGTGTCCGCCATGGAGGTCGTCAACAGGTGGGTGGAGTGTACCTAGGTACAAACGGCTCCAAGGTGGACAGTGCCGTCGTAAAGACGAGCAGACGCGTCGGTGCTGGTTGCGGATGTTCGGCAATGCCTCTGTGACGGCCGGAGACGTGGAAAAGGAGGTGGATGGTGCGGATGCAATGCAAGGGGTAGAAGGGACGTAGTGGAAGGAAATGGGACCGGAAGGGGAAAATGGGTGGGTCTGCGGTGTCAGTGTCCTACCTACGTGGCTGCTGTCCGAACTACGGCAACCCCCTGACACAGACACTTTATCTCTAATTTTCGAGAGAAACTTTTGCGGTCTGGGCAATGCAGTCCGGATACATGTGGGCGGTTTAAGGGTCTGAGATTGAAGATGCCCTTAACCACGTTCTACTAATTTAGTCGCCAGCAACGACTGCATTTAGCTAGATAGGGACACGCCTGACAGTCTGATCAGACAGGAACCATGTGATGTGTATGTGAGGTCCGTCGCATGCAGCGCACAGTGATTCGACGGTTAGTGTTGGTCCTAGTCCGCTCATCATTTCGACGATGATGAGGTCGTTTGCGAGTTGTGAGCTGGATGGATACACAGATCTCGGATCGGATGGATCGATGATCACACGCACGCGTACTCTCCTGCCCCACCTGCCTTTTGTCGTCGTTTGTTGCATGCATGATTTCCACCACATGCCATTGTCGGCCGCAAAAAAGAAATTATATGGGGATTGGGGCGGGGCGGACTACTAATCAGTACTGATCCAACCATGCATGTATATACTCGGTAGATATACAGTGGTTGTCAAGCAGTATAAATTAAATTTGATGTTGTAAGAATCTAACCCAAAAATTTCTAGGTACAAAATATTTCTGTGCCAACCAAATACCGAAGTTTCACAAATTTTGAAACTACATAGAATGCTTTTCTAAAATCAATACCCAATGGGATTTAAACAAACAGTAATTTTTTAATTTGGGTGAAACCATCCCAACTTTAAGGTAGGCAATGTTTTGGTTCCAGTCTATATTTCTGTATTCCATAAAATTTTGGTGAAAATATGAACTTTGTTTGGTAATTGTACGATATCTATAAATAATTGTGAGTAGAATTTAGGTGGTTAGACTTGGTGAAACACATGGATGATATTTTACATGGCACTAAAAAGAGATTATGAAGCTTTGGTCATCTTTTTTGTTGGGAAATGTTACCTGGCTTACGTCAGCCAGGAGACAAGAACCAGCGAACTTCCACGGTCCGATCTTGGCGCAAATAGGGTGCCAGGTCAGCTCTCCTCGGTCGTTTGCGATTTCAACTATGTTGACGAGCATAGCTTTTTTATTTCTTAAAAAAAAGGGCAACGGCGAGGACTCAAACTTGCGCCCTCGTAAGGCAGCACCATGCACACTGGCCACTTGGTTGAAGCGGGATTCGTGAACAATTGCGCTCAAACATATTTATGTACATATATTTGAATTTTTTTGTTTTAAATTTGTTTTTTCATTTGAACAAAAATCTGTAAGTCCTGATTGTTTTCATTTTTGTAAAGAACAAAATCTCTAGAGGTGTTTTTTTCCTAAACTCACTATGTGTGTTTTTATTATACTTAACATGGCATTATTTTAATTAAAACCATGCCATTTTTTCTTCCAAAACATGGCACTTTTTGTTAAGAGTGTGACACTTTAATAATTAATAACACCTCATTTTTATTAATAAGAGGATGCCAAGTTTATTATTAAGGGCATGGCATTTTTATTTACAGTGGCATGGGAGTTTCTTTTTATTACTATAAGCGCATGGAATTTTTATTATTGAGAGGATGCCATTTTTACTGTTCAGAGTATGGTTTCGATTCCCAGGCGTTCCTTTGTTACCATTTTTTTTACGACGATGGTATCTCCTTCTACATGGCAGTTTTTCTACAAAAAAATAACATGGCGGTTGGTACTTTTTTTATTACTTAAGAGATGACATTTTATTATTATTAAGAGATGGAATTTTTTATTTAAAAAAATCACATTTTATTATTATTAAGAGATGGCATTTTTATACATTTATTATTATTAAGAAATGGTATATTTAATATTAAGAGGCTACATTTTTATATTAAGATATGTCATTTTATTATTATAATATTTCATTTATTATTATTATGAGATGGCATTTTTATATTTTATGAGACGGCATTTTTAAAGTTTAACATGACATTTTTACAGGATGGCAGTTTTCAAAGTTTAGCATGGCAATTTTATAGTTATCTATATCACACGATCTTTTTTCTTATCATACTCATTGTAGATTTACACATTAGAGCAATGTCAGTATTTCTAAAATAGCATGGCTTTTTTCATACTTTAGATCAGGGGCAAATTTTGTTTTGTACAAGATGGCAGTTTTTTTTATCGGATTCTACTTTTATTTATTTTTTACATACACTGTGGCAAATCTTATTTTTACGTTTCTTTGTGTATAGAAAAGTTGTAATTGGGCCTGCCTGGGGAAAACTAAAGCGGCCTCCACAGTGAACGAAACGTTCGCTTGTCATCATTATTCAACATCTAAGAACAATCAGACATGATTAGTTTCAACGCGTATAGGAGGAACCAAAGGCGCCCAAGTGCAAAAGAAAAGAAAAGAAAAGAACAAACTACCCAGCTGGCTCTCCCCTACCATGTTACGATCTCTGCCAATTTCCTGATGGAACCTTTGGAAGCAGGCATATTCACAGCCCTGACCAGAAGACCAGAAGCACCATGGTATTGCTGTAATCATGCGATGCAACAGCTTGCGTAGAGATTATGGTACTATTAACCCCCACTTGACAGTACACTGATTGTACTATCATGTGCTTAATTATTCTACTCGAACCGCGCGATTTCTCTTGCGTGTATGGCGCCAACTTATTCTGATCTCATCTGGGAACCTGAACGAGAGCACGCCTGAGCGGCCGCGCGCACCTGTCATGTCGGCGACCGAGCCGCACCACATCACATATCACATGCTCCCAGAGGCGTACGTGCGGCACAGTCACCGTCGGATTAAACAATATCAGAGGATTGAGATAATACTCCACAATAATACAGATTCCTCTCAACGAACTGCAAACTAATCAGCGGTCAAATCAAAGTCGCACGTATCATTGGAGATACCTCACTGTGTGACATGTTCTTGCAACTTGCACGTACGGAGCAATGCAACTTGCGGTGTTGTGTAGATGATCAGCGGTAGTTTAATTTGGAGTTTCATTCATCCTGCGTACGTACACAATTATCATGGCCACCAAAAGGCCATGTGCGGCCTGCAAATGATTCAGTGGTTCGCCAGATAGCTGGCTCAAGCTGATTAATTAAGCTCCCACGGATCAACGGATGGACGGAGGGCCCCTGATCGATGATCGAGCTAGTTACAAAGTACAGTATAATTAGGCAGCCGTTGCATTACTGCTTAGTAGCACACATTCATGCATGATTCGAATAACATGACCTTGTCGACCGGGCTAATAATAATACCAACCAAGCTGCTGTATTAGCCTTTTCATGGCTAGCTCAGTAAGATTTCATTGCACAATATTTGTCGCGCCAGCTAGCTAGCTAGTTAATGACCATCCAAAATAATAAGCTAACCAACGCTTGCAATTATTCTGTAGAGATCACCATGCATGATTAAAGATTAGTCATGGTGTAGTATGCATGTTTAATGACCACAAATATATTCTGTCGACATAGATTAGATGCTCTAACCGGCCAACGGCTAGGTAGCTAAGCTAGCAAGCTGGACTGGACAGTCACGAGAATCAGAGCGTACCACCATGGGAACTAATGACCAATTAACTTCTCTACGTCGTCCGAGTCACGCCCATGATCTTCCATTCCTCCCTGTGGATGTTTAACAAATCTCAGTAGTACTGTGTATCGAGCATGCGTGTATGACCTACGTACCTTGCTGTACTTAGTTTAGACTAAATGTCCCCTAAGCTTTTTTAATCCGCAAAACTAAATCAAATGAAAAATATATTTTGAATGGAGGACGATGGTCATTGCATCCATTTATGCACATAACAATGTATTGCTAATTTTTAAACAATAAAATATTGACATGATATGGAAAACATGTTTGACCAAATTTGATTAGTTAAAGTAGTATTCATGGAAATTATTTGAAATGGACGACGATATATTTCCCATATTGTTGTTGCAGCGCCTTCTAGTTTGGACTGTGACTTCCAGGCATCTACCTCAATAATGTTTCCTTATCTCCGATGGTGTTTCAGGGGTCTACATGGGGCATTAAGTTTCGCTCATGGTGTGCCGCCCCCTAGTGTAGGAGGAAGAGACATTAATTTCCCTAAGGACATGTGTGCAATATTTTTTTATAAGGATGGGCTAGTAAGGATTGGTTGACTCTAATATATGGCCTTTGTCATTTAAAAAAACATTTTTTCACCTCCCCGTCTAGCATGTGTTTCTCCCGGTTGAGTGCCTTTGGGTTTTTTCTGGTTCCGTGGGTAATCCGCTCGAAGGTGGTGGTATGTTTCCTCTACATCCCCCGTGGCCGAAATAAATTTACAAGGCCCCGATGGCGAAACGCAATGAACGAGGAGATTATATGTTTGAGGGGACTATGGATTATGTTCCTCGCTTAGTGACTCGTATACCATACGACTGTTCCAAAGACTACATGGACGTGGCAGTGCAAGCCCTAAAATCATTCTCCATTCTTCCCGCCTGGACTGTGTGAAATGAAGAAAAAGTACGAGGAAGGGGAGGTGAAAAAAATCGTAAATTTGAAAATGTTCATGAATCTATTTTTTTGAAATTACAAAAAAGATTCACGGATATGGAAAATATTTTTTAATTCAATTTTTTTTTCAAAAATACTACACAAAACAAATGTATTTGAACTCAAGACAAAATCGCAACTTAGAAAAATGATAATGAATACCAAAACATATTCTTGAATTCAAAAAATCGTCCACGAAAACAAAAAATGTTCAAAATTTTCAAAATAATGTTATAAATTTCAAAAATACTATCAAATAAAAAATAATATTAATCCGCAAGATGGAGTACAAACTCAAAATTTTCACAAATATGAAAATATTCGTGAGTTCAAAAAAGAGGGTGAAAAGCACATAGGTAAAAGGGATTTAGAAAAACTAAAATAAAAATAAAGAAAGGAAAAAAACTCAGCAAGAAGCTCCCAGTGTCGTTTGAAGCTTCCCCAGAGTATCCTACTCCGCCGGCTCTCTTAGATCCCTCTGTAGGCCGAAATCACTAATTAAAGAGTACTCATTAAAAAGAACATTCCACTTTCCCAGGTCGCGACAAGTGGCGACATGCAGCGCGCCACTTGTTGCAACCTGGGAGTTTTCCCTTTTTTCGTAGATCCGTTTATTCAAAACGTTTTATCTCTTAAAACGTGCATCCAAATCTCGAACCGTTTTCACCATTGGATTCCTCGCGTCGAGATCTTCAAAACTAGATTCCATGTTGATAGGTTTTGATGAACTTCTTTTTCACAAAAAAAATCAGACAAAAAAAAACCCGAACCGGGAGCACGGTTTTTTCCCTTTCCGAAAGAGGCAAGCCCGTGCCTCTCGCGAAATCACAACCGTGCCTCTCGTGGAAGCAAAACCATGACTCTCGTGGAAGGAAAAAAACAGAAAACGAGTTTTTTTTCCATTTCCGAGAGGCACGGCCGTGACTCTCGCGAAAGCACAACCGTGCCTCTCGAGAAAGAAAAACCGTGACTTTCGCAAAAAAAACAAAAAACGCGTTTTGTTTTTCTCTTTCCGATAGGCACGGCCGTGACTCTCGCGAAAGCACAACCGTGCCTCTCGCGGAAGCAAAACCGTGACTCTCCCGAAAAAAAAAAATAGAAAACGTGTTTTGTTTTTCCCTTTCCGAGAGGCACGGCCGTGACTCTCGCGAAAGCACAACCGTGCCTCTCGCGGAAGCAAAACCGTGACTCTCGCGAAAGAAAAAAAAACAAAACACGTTTTTTTCCGTTTCCGAAAGGCACGGCCGTGACTCTCGCTAAAGCACAACCGTGCCTCTCACGGAAGAAAAGCAGTGACTTTCCCGAAAGGAAAAAAAAAGAAAACGCATTTTTTTCACGTAATTTTTTTTTCGAATTTTCTTTGATCAAAAAGCTAAGGAAGACCGGGGAAAAACCAAAACGTCGAAAAAACCCGGGAAAAAATCTTTTCAAAAGCCGAAAACGCGTGCGAAAAAAAACAAATCCTGAGGCAGCGTCCAGAGCGCGACACGTGGCGAATGGCTGATAGCGCGCCAAGTGCGCTGATCGTTGCGAGGCTCCCGAAGAAGCGCTCATTAACTTTTTTTAGGGGTATTAAACGCTCATTAACTAGTTACTCTCCTCTGTAGGCGATCAATATTTAGTTTTCTGGGACTTGGGCCAGGCTTTACATTCATGTTGGGTTTTGGAGAGCCCGGTACGGGCCAGCTGGTCTCCAGCGCTGATCGCGGAAGGCCGGCCCGCGGAAGCCAGTGGCAACGAGCGCCGGGCCGACGGGCGCACGTGTGTGGGACGTGGCCGTACGCCCGGCCGCGCTGGTTTGCCTCGGGATTCCCCGCCTCCGCCACATGCGCGGGCGTGCCATCCAGCCATCGTTGGCCTCTTCGTCCCCAAGAATTATTCAGAGGAAGCAGGCAGGGCAGGGCGGAGCAGCAATGATTAGTGGGAAATGGCATGTCCTCGGCTGGCTTAGATTAAAACTCCTGTGCCAGTGGCCCTCCCTGTCGTTCCTCTGCCTGCTTCCCATCACATTCCTCCCTCTCTCCCTTAATGTTTGATTGATTAGTTTGTTATAGTTGCTGCCAGATCTGGACTACTGTTCACCGCAAGTCTAACCACCACCACCCCCCCCCCCCCCTCCCCCTTTATGCCCTTTATATGTCTTGCAAATAGCCTATGCTGAGGTCCAAGTATGTGAGCATTTTTTTTTACTTAAGTGATACTAGTAGAGTAAGCTTTTGCCAGCTTGGAAAAAGAGTAATAAACTTTCCATTTTGCTAGAACTTATCTAGATGAGATATAATTTGGTCTCATTCACCTCTTATAGCCATTCGATGTGATGCTATAAGATGCGTGTGTGCTGACGTGGATTGTATCTGTTCTTATTTTTCGGATGAATGAGACCAAATTATATCTCATCTAGATGAGTTCTAGGTATTCCCATAAACTTTTACTAGTATTGTTAGAGCACCTACAGTCGGACTTAGACAAATCCGATCCCTCAAACGCCCGCGAAAACGATCGGACGCGTCCGCGGACAGTGACTGGCCACGCCTCAAATTAGCGACACTGCATCCGAGTATGTCAGATCGCAGTCTTTAAATCCATACAAATCATTCAAAAGAAATCCTGTGAACTACCCGACGTCGGTGCCAGGCACCGGGTGGACGGGCGCATAGGAGGGCTCCGGCTCATCGTCCTCCTACTCGACCTCATCCATGTAGGCGAGCATCTCCGCCTCCTCTGCGGCCTGCTACGCCTCCATCTCCTGCCGGCGACGGCGTCTGGCATCTGCAGCCAACTCCAATCGGAGAGAATCGAGGATGGCCTGCTGCTCCGCCTACAGATCAGCGTCGCTAGTGTCCATTGCATCCAGATCAACCTCTTCCTCCTTCCTCATCAACGTCCTCCTCCAACTCCTCCTTCGGATCCACTGCATCCAGAGGGAGCCCCGCGGTGATCTGGGCTTCAGGGCTTGCCCCGGATCTGCTCAAGGAGCTCTAGCTGGCGCTCCGGCATTAGAAATGGGTAGCTCCTCACCCGGCAGCGTGGGGGCATGGCTACTAGGCAGACCGGCGGATGAAAATGTGGATGGTAGGGTTTCGGTGCTGGCAGTTGACTTAAATATCTGGATTAGGCACCATGCGGCCCGCCGGAGCGGCGCCACGCGACGACATCGATCGGACATAGGTAACAAGCTTCAGACCGCCGGGTTTTCGGGCGATTTCGCATGGGACCCTGCTGCCAGTCCGAGGTGGTGGGCGCGCCTGGGGCCCCATATCCGCCACATATTTGGGCTGGATATGAGGGGGCCGGTCAGCGTTTGAGGCCCGTTTAAGGCTCCCATCTGGGTTAGATTTTTATGACCAGTCAGTGCCGGGCGGGCCGCCCTGGCGTTTGAGGCATGTTTGGGGCGCTCGGCTGTAGATGCTTTCAGGATACTTAATTAAATTTTGCTGCCCATTTCTTTATTGACTACACAATCTGGCTAATTTCGGCAAAGATCTATAGTGTACCGGATTAAACTTTTACCAGTATTGTTAGTATGCATATAAATAATACTCCGTTGTGTGTGCGTGTGTGCGTGTGTGTGTTTTGATAGCAGTATAAAGACTACTGAACAATAAAAATTATAATCAAGTTTATGGACCACATAGCGACGAGTGCAAGCACCGGAGCAAGACGAGGCCACCCTACCGTCATCACCCATCCCGCAGGAAAAAATTGTTGAAGTTCAAAGTCAAGAAATCGTCGTTCCAAGACTCCAAAGGCCAAGCGCACCAGAACATCAACCATCACCGACAAAGAGAAGCGTATATCGGCCAGACATGCCAACCAAAACGATGGTCGGGCAAATCCCGGCGAATCGATCAGAGACGAATGCCTATCGAAACGAAACAAATTTTCTAAAGACCAATGCCGCCCGAGTCTAAAAATATTTGCCAGAGACACACCTCCACAAGTCCTCTACCGGCGCTAGGCACCCACCGAATTCTGGATAGGGCAGGGAGGAGAATATTCTAACTCGGGTATGCCTCTGCCTCGCGCCGCTCCAACCAAGACACGGAACTACCTAAAGCAAGGACGGGACCTCTTCCCAGCGGCAACAGGGTAGTGCGCACGCCCGTGTGTGTGTGGGTGTGGGTGGGGGGGGGGGGGGGAGGGGGGGTTGGAAACCCTAATCTCGCGTGAGTCACCAAGTTTAGATACTGCTGAAATTCAAAAGCAGAATAATCGGCACGTGAAGCATATATTTGGATGAGATTCCTGCAGAAAATGTAGGAAAGAGAATCATTTGATACCTCATTTCAAAATGAATAAAAAGCAATATCCGATGCACATATTTATTTGTACACATAATGACATAACGCTAGCTAGCTACTAGTATATTCTAACTTGCACGTACGGAGTACATCCGCAACGACTAGTTAGCTATAGGGAGCAGTGGAGCACTAACGATTGAACCAGCAGAATCTTCACCTAAATCGCCAGCAGCGACGGCATTGATCATCACCGGCTAGCGTTTGGGCAGCTAGGCACACATTTGACAGTCTGACGGAGCAGGAGCCATGTGATGTGTCTACGAGGCCGATCGCATGTGTGCAGGTGCAGCACACAATGATTTGGCGGTTAGTGTTGGTCCTAGTCCGCTCATCATTTCGACGATGATGAGCTCGCTCGCCATTTCTGAGCTGGCTATTAGATATACAGATCTCGGATCGATCGGATGGATGGACGACGATGATCACGCGCACGCGTACTCTCCTGCCTGCCTGCCTTCCTTTAGTTGTTTGTTGCATGCATGATTTGCACCACATGCCATTGTCGGGAAATTATATGTGTGTGGTCGACCACTGATCCAAGTACCCAACCACATCTATACTTGATCGATACGGTGGTTCTGTACAGACTGATCTAAGGCTGTTTTTTCTTTTCTTTTCTTTCTTTTTGCAAGGAAAACATCAGGCCTATTCAGCAAACATAATGCACTAGAGCGAGAAGTAACAAAAGTAACAAAAATTACATTCAGATTCATAAACAGTATAGCAGCGACTACAAGCTGGGAGCGCATCAAAGGCGTGCCACCGTCATCACTCATCTCCCATAGGGCCAGCCAAATATCTTGATGTCTCATTTTGTTGTATGGCATGCGTATAAAGTTTGGTCTCACGTTATTAATGGAGAAGAGGTAACACCAGTATGCAAGGGGTTTTCTCTCACATATACGAGAACACAAGACGACAATGTGCGCTCGTTTGTCTCGTCACACCACGCGACGGGTGCATTGTATTTTGTCTTTTTTATTTTTCTGAACACATGCATTGTGTTTTGTCAATGCTCAGAACCAAGTGGAGAGTTATGCTCATCCAAGAGCGCATGTCATTATTTTAGTTCAGATTAAATTAGTTCAGAATTTGATCAATATATTGACATAAAAAATAGATGGCAAGCATTTATTTTTCCATAATTCGACTAGTTAGAATAAATTTTTGGAAAAAGGATGAAAACTAATAATATTTCTATAGAACAATTATGAGCGAACAATATTTTACATTGCCAGAAAATGGAAATCTACTGAAACTCTAGATTTACAAAAATCTTAAATATAATGTCAAAGAAAAATAATTAGAAAATGGTAAAACAATATTAGCAAAATCTAATTGAAGATAATAAACTTTAGAAAAATAAAAATATGAAAAGATAAACAACTGTGTTAGCAGTGCATGAAATATGGTTCTAGATTTAACAACCTCTTCTACAACCCATTTTTTTCCTTAGGGAAGATTGACTACATAGGTTCTCTTAACTGAACTAAATGGAATGTCAGTTGGGAAAAACCAATAAAATGTCAGAATTTCCTTAGAACAAACATGAACATTATCTTCCGTTAAAAAAATATTATTTTATTTTCTCAGAAACAGGAAATCTTTTTATACACTTTTTAATTGAAGATTTACTAAAAATATGAAAAATATTAACTTTAAAGAAAATTAGAAAATGAAAATTATGAAAATATCTGCGAAAAGTTGCATAGGATGAGACTTTTAAGGATAAAATTCATAGAAGATGAACTCTTGCCTTTGTGGTTCATAGCGTTAAAGGCCTAGATTTATCTGTTTCTTCCACAACAAACTTTCTACCTTTTTCTGTTAGTGGAGATTGATTCGACAATTTTTTTTCAACCCAACTAATCAGAATAAAAGTTTGGAAAAATAACTGTGTTTTGTGGTTGGTTACTTAAGGGGCTAGGAGAGTGGTTGATTTAACTTCTTCTACAAGTTTTTTTTCCTTAGGGGGTTTTTCTTATAGAGATTTTTTTAGTTGTTGATTGTTTATTGAGATAGCTACCCACTTATTCCAAGCGGTAATAGATAATTTTTAATAAAGTTTGGAAAGATAGAGAAAAGTCAGATATTGCGAAGAACAAACATCAACATAACCTTAATTGAAATCAATTTAAACACTTTCTAGTTGAATGTCAAAATAAACAAAAAAATCTTAGAAAATGTATTGAAAAACATGAAAGTTCTAAGGATATAAATTTCACTTGTGTTTTTATTGAATTTTTTTTTGTTGTTTATGTAAGGGGTTAGATTTAACGGTTTCTTCTATGACCAAGTTTCTGATTTAACATGCTTGAAATCAGAAAAATGACGAGATGAACGATTGTGGACGGTTGGCCAAGATTTGAGTGCGCTTTGTAAATCCAAATTTCTTCGTTTTTCTTTTTTTGCAGCGATGTTCTTTCAGTTGGAGACGGTGTTCCCGTCTATTACGTGGCGTTTGTGGTGATTTCGTCAATCTCAATATTTGCCGACACGGTTTCTCGGAAGTGCTCATGGGAGTGTGATCCGCATCCGTGTGTTTATATGGGTAACTGTTCGTGTGTGCATGCGAGCGTCTACATTTGTAATGTATTTCTGCAAGAGAAAAAACGGTGTTCACAATAAGGCGTGCAGAAACCCTTACCCGGTTGTCTCTCTCCCACTAAAAGCTCTAACCCATGTTACCATCTCTGCTAATCTCCTGACAGAACCTCTGGAAAGAGGCTTAGTCACATCCTTGATCTCCTCCAGAAGCACTACGGTAATGCTGCAATCATGCGATGCAACAGCTTGTATCCTGATTATGTTACTAATAATCTCCACTTGTACGCACATTGATTGTACTATCATGAGCTTGATTATTCTACACGAACCGGGGCGATTTCGCTTGCTCACATGACCCAAACGTAATGCAATCTCACCTGGGAACCTGGAGTAAGCCAGCGATTTCGCCAGTTGATTACTCCGGCAGTGCATCCCCAGTGCCTTGTCAAGGGTCAAGGGCCGCCATGGAAACTCGCCACAGGATCCTCAAAGGAGATCCACCCCACGCGCACCAGCTCATCATTGTCGCCCGCCCCCTCCCATCATCCCCGGTTAACCATCGCTCCGATCCCCCTATTTATACCCGCGCACCTGCGCATCATTTGCTCATCACCACCGCCGGCGAGCTCTCTCCTTCCTCTCGACCTTCGTAGTTCCTACACACGGACAGACGGGGTTCAGATAGTTAGTTAAAGAAAATGGCGCCTCAGAGCCTGGATCTTGGCCTGAGCCTTGGCCTGGGGCTCGTGTCTCAGCCCTCCCAACCGAGCTTCTGGTACTCCGGCGGCAATGTGGCGGCGGACCAAGAAGTGGGCCCGACTCCGACTGCCGTGGCCGTGGAGGAGAGGAGGTGCTCGCCCGGCAGCCCGGCGTCGAGCGGCAGCGGCAGCGGGCTGAAGCGCGGCGCCGAGAGGTCCGCCGGAAGCGGCGACGAGGACCAGGACGACGACGGCGGCAACGCGCGCAAGAAGCTCCGCCTGTCCAAGGACCAGGCCGCCGTCCTCGAGGAGTGCTTCAAGACGCACCACACCCTCACTCCGGTACGTGTCTTGCCTCATTGCACACTTCGATGATCCATGGAGATCGAGGATGGGAAAATGACATGGATTTCTTTTGCATTTACAGAAGCAGAAGCTAGCGCTGGCCAACAGCCTCGGCCTGCGGCCGCGGCAGGTGGAGGTGTGGTTTCAGAACCGCCGCGCCCGCACCAAGCTGAAGCAGACGGAGGTGGACTGCGAGTACATGAAGCGCTGGTGCGAGCAGCTCGCCGAGCAGAACCGCCGCCTCGAGAAGGAGGTGGCCGAGCTCAGGGCGCTCAAGGCCGCACCGCCGGCGCACAACGGCGCCTCGACGGGGCCGCTCACCACCCTCACTATGTGCCTCTCCTGCAAGCGCGTCGCGTCCACGTCCTCCGCCTCGGCCTGCACCGTGCCCAGCTTCTCCGCCAATGCCGGCACCGGCATGCCAATGCCATCGCCGGTGGCGCTGCCAGAGCACCGGCAGTTCTTCTGCGGCTACCGAGACACCGGAGCGGCGTACGGCGGTCCCGTCGGTCTAGCCAAGGCGGCCAGATAGAACGAGCTATCTCTGTGACGCCGCCATGATGAGCATGCCAAGCAAGCTAACAAAGAAAATGGCGGCATTGTCACGACTCACAAATTAAAGCAAGTGTAGCAGAAAGTTTAATCCTTTTTCTTCTCTGCCTCTGAGGGAAATGCAAGTTAAGTAGTTTTAACAATCTAGGATCGATCGATCGATGAGTTCCAGCGGCGATGAATGTATGCATGTGAAAAGTTAATGAAATAACATGGGAAACTAATTCATACTAATACGAAAACATGTTGAGTAAAAAGTACACCAACATGTCGAGTAATTTTCCAAATTCTTTTCCATGTCTTGCATAGTTGTTGCAGAGGGCAGCGTAAATCGAGGGTTGGTGTATTAATTATTACTACTTGACTACTTGACTTGGTTTGTCTGATGTATCATCTACTCAATTTTGAGCTGCCAGACAAGTTGCATCTTAAAGGTGACTTCTGCTTTAGATTGGCCATCTAGCAAAAGAAGCTATGCTATTAGTATACCATTGCACTTGCCTATCTCCCGGGCACATTTTCCAAGTCCAAGTAACATGTTAGGTGCATGCATGGTCTCCTCATTTTGGCTGTTCAGGTATTTCATCTTGTCGTTTCTATGTGTTTGGGCCTTTATATTTGCTCCAGAGTCCCAGCCGGAAGATCAGCATATCCCGATCTAAAAAAAGCTCACATGCCTCACAAGGCCGAACTAACGTGATGTAGAGGACGTTGAAGGACCAAACTGCAAAGGAAAGTCGTCCCCGCCGCCTCACCAGCAAATGTTGTGGACCCTGACCTCATCAGCATCAAAGGCCGGCAAAGATCTACGCCAACAAGGAATCAACACTGTCGTAACTCACACTGTCGAGATTGAGAGGCCTGACGAAAATGTATTCGCCAGATCGGCGTCGTAGCTACCACAAATAAATCATCGTCGTCGAACTCTACTTAAAGCCCTAAAGCAGAGAAAATAGAGCTATATATGGTATATCGTGATCTCCCCGCACACCCACACCGACGGAAACAATGGGGGAAGGAACGGTTTATCAGTGGAGGAGAACGGCGGCATATGGTAGGAACGCTCGAAAAATCGCCTCTTAGAGTTTGAAGAGGAGATAGATGTTTTTTTTCTTGCAATCCAATTACAGTTTCATATGGTGTTTGAAGGTGTAGGTTTACTAGAACCAATTGAGATAAGTGGTCTTAAAAAGCTCTTTATACAATATCATATGATGATAAGCAAACAATTATTTCACAGGGATTTGAGTTTTCTTTGCACATCTAGACAAGGCAGGTATCACTGGTGATTAACATGATTGTGCCGAGAATGATTGAAAAACAACAAGCTTTTATTCATGGCTAGCTTTGTTGTTGAAAAACATTGTGGGGTCTATGTGGTGTCATGAGATTGTTGGTACGAATGTGATCAATGCTGTAGTTTTTTTTTAACATTTAATGATGTAGTTTGCCGATTGCGGATCTGGTCTCTAAAGTTATTATTTTTACTCGCCAATGCATAGCGTCTAATATGAATTTGATATTTAACGATGTGTTTTTTGTATGCGTAAGTTGGTGTCGGCTATGTGCATGTTTACTATGCAGAGGCCGAGTACATACTCATTATATTTGCATCTTTTTGATGCTTCACTTTGAGCCAATAAAATTCACCCTATATCGGAAAAAATCGTTCCTACCTTGTAATTCCTCTTCTATTTCAAATTAAATGAATTTTTATTTTTGTCTTAAGTAAAAAAGGCTAAGTATATATAACCAGAAAATATATTTTACAATGAATTCAGTGATACCATATTGGTCGCGATATTTATAATGCGGCCATTAGAAAACACATGACGACATGATGAAGTGCACGCACACACGAGCGTGACCGACGAATCAGATGCCGGCCGGGGGCGCGAGCGCACGAGCACACACATGCAACGGCGACGACGAAAGTGCCCGGAAAACGACGATTAAACGGCCCCTAGCTAGAAAACTACTAGTGGTATTTCGTTTTGATTGATACGCCTTCCGTTCCCAAATATTTGTCTTTCTAACCATCTCAAATGGACTATAACATATACAGATGTATATAGACATGTTTTAGAGTGTAGATTTACTCATTTTGCTCCGTATGTAGTCACTTGTTGAAATCTCTAGAAAGACAATTATTTAGGAACGGAGGGAGCACTATACTAATTTCTTCCACTAGTGGTCGCCAGAGTGGTTGACATGCAAGTTTTGCGACTTCGCTCACCTACTTAAAAACAGAAGAATTACTTCCTTTAGCCCACAATTAACGTTTTCACAAGCTGCTTGTGAAAACGTCTTATATTATGTGACGAAGAGAGTAACTTGTAAAGCTAGAAAAGTTTGGGATTAGAATTTCCTTTTTACCCGCAACCTTCCTTTGTGCTTACTGCTAATCAACTAACCCCCCCCCCCCCTCCTTCCCTTGCGGCCCCAACCAATGTCGTCCGGATTGCCGCGACTGGCAGTGTTGTTGCACGCGCCTCACTACCATGTCCCTGCCTCCCCTCGCCTGCTCGCACGGTCATACTAGCGTCGCCTAAGGCCATCCCGGAGAACCCCTCGACCTCTTGTTCTTAGACACCGGCATCCCCTACTTCTAACCTGAACAGTCAACCCTCTTCCATGCCTCTGCCTAGAAAGTCACAGCTCGCTGTCCTTATAGGGTCATCCACTTTTCTGGCAAGGTCCTGGCCCGACATGGCGCGCTGGCCAGGGCTGACACTTTTTTCCGCCGCTCGTCATGTCGCCTCGCCTCCGTCCTCGACGGAATCGCATGACGCGCATGAAAATTCCATTCATCTACTCTTTCCGTTCCATAACCATGACAAAAATTATGGAATGAAGGGAGTAAGGGAATCTCCGACGCTAACCCGTAAATCAACACATCAAATCTCCGTTCTTATGTCCGGACGTGGTCCACGGACATGACACGGCAGGGAGCCATCCAATTCTAATCAGAAAAAGTAACCGGCCGGGAGGAGTGGAAGCAAATGGGGACCATGCATGTAGTAGAATGTTGTGGTATGATGTCGAGTTGGGAGGAGAGAAAAGAGAGGGAGATCATGAATGTGAAGAGAGAGAAAAGAAAGAAGGACCATGCGGAGGCGTTGGGTTGGTCAAGTGCATGTCCGGACTCCCGCAAAGCTACTCATATTAGTCTTAGATTTGCCGGAAAACGGACGTCCGAACCACTTCGCGGACCGAGAGTCTCCAGCAGATGACAAAAGTTGACACAGATGGTCTGGACACCACATTCCAGACATATACCGAAGATTTGAGGGTCTCATTAGTAGGTGCCCTAATATTTAGCAAACACAAAAAAAAATCTAAAATCAGAAGAAAACAACAAAGGCACGCACACTCCCTTACGCGAGAGAAAGAAAGAAACAGAAAGCGTGGCCAGCCACGAGACGCACAGCTAGGACGATCATGGTTCATGGAGGAGGAGCAATATAGAAACACCAGTGGGGGTGCCTTTTGTCCGGTGGAATGTTTGACCGGCCGGGGTCGAGAAAGCTTTGCTCGCTCGCTCGCTCGCTTGGTCGCTGACCGGGCTGCACGTGCGGTCGACATGCCCGCGCTGGCACCGCACCGGCGCGCGCCTCGGGATTCCGCGCGACGCTGCCACATGCCCGCGAATTCCTGCGCGCGTACGTGCGTGCCGGCCTGCCATGCCAGCGTAGCCAGCGAGCTTCCTCCTTCGCTTCCCTTGGCCGCCGGTGGCTTCGTCGTGTTCGCGCGCGGGCGCGGCGGCCGAGGACGAGGGGTGCGCGCCACTGGCATTAGCATAATCCGCGCGTTGTCGCCTGCTCGGCTAGCCGCTTAATCTAATCTGGTCTAGTCTAGTCGATCGCCCATAATTACGTGCGCAAGTGCGCAAGAGCGCCGGTCAGCCACACCGGACCCGGATTTCATGCGATTCCTTGTTTAACCGGAGCTAGAGGATCGCCTGGTCTGTCTAGACTGCCGTGCCTACGGAATACTCATATGGCAACTGGCCGTTCTTTTGCTCAAATACTCCTCCTACCTATACGTACTCCATGTGTATGCTAGCACTTGCTTTAGGCTGCTCCGTGAGCGTGATCTCCCGAGTGAAATGGTCCGGGCAATCACCTTGACAAGATCAGCATTTTCCCTTCTTCTTGATTATTTCGTGTTACTCGAGAAAACAAAGTGGGAGAAAAAGGATTGCTTGGAGCGCGGTTACATGCTTCTGAAAAACCCATCTCATTTTGCGATTCTGCGAAGCACAGGCACAGCAAGTCGACCCAGGCCAAGTGAAAGTAGCGACCAAACGAACAAGACACATCACACGAGCATGCATGGAGGCAGCTTCCTCGCTCCCTCCCTGCTGCACGTACGCAATCATCATTGAGATAATCTATACAGACAAGCGCGCGTACGCACGATCCGGGGAGGGACGCATGAGAAGAGAAATGATCACCGGCCACCATGGATCACATGCAGGGCCGGCCGGGAAGAGCAGAGATCGGTCGAGCCATGCATGTGCCCCCGGAATAATTCAGCAGTTGCCCGTCGACTGACCGGCCGGTTGGACCGATCCATTCCAGCCTACGGAAAGGCATGCATGCAACCACACGGCGCGCCATGGTAAGTAAACAGCCAGCTTGGCCGATGGGGCGGCCGAGCTAGCGAGCACACCACACATGCATGCACGGCCGGTGTCTTTGACAGCACGGCCATGTAGCAGCTACCGGCACAAGAGATAAGCTTAGTGTAGGCCGGGTGTGCGCGCGCGATATTATCGGCGGTGAACAAGTGGCAGACCCACTGCAGGAACGCCATGTCACATATAGGTTTGCGAGACAAGGCTTATTTTGGTCCGGCATGTGATGTTCGACCAAGAGCCCGGCGTCGAAGATCGTCCGACGACAGAGCCATTGGACTTGGAAAGAGAATGACTTGGGCGACATTGTATCGGGGTCGCCACTACATGTAGGTGCAGCGTATGTATATTTTCATTCGGCACTATCGGAATCTGGTTTTGTACCGAGTTTTAAAACTCTGCCGGGTTCATTCTACCGGAAAAGTCGGCAAATTTTGTATCTTCTGAGCTGATTCAAAATTGCATTCGGCGGTGACAAACAACTCGGCAAACTTCATATTTTGCCTAGTTCCAACGAAAATCGACCCGACGAACAAAATAAACTCGACAGAATCTCAAGTTCGCCGAGCTCACGACAAAGCACACTCGGCAAAGTCTGACTGGTGGGCACTGCTATAGAGCAGGCGACGGTGGTGTGACGGATGTACGTGTTGTGCACAAGTTCATCCCCGTTCGAACCTCATTTGGTTCATTATCTGCGCACCTCCTCCACGCCATTTGGTGTACCACGCTGTGCATTTGCTGCCTAACCTGAAACGATCGTTCCTTTTTTATATGTATACAAAACGTTAACTACATTTTCCACGCGTGCTTTGGTCCAAAGCTATATCGAATGATTCGATGGACCGTCAGGTAACTGCAGCCAGCCAATAATTCATCGGGTGCGATCGAGCGAGATCCGCAACTGTACAACGAACTGCATGCTCGATCCGTCGCAACGGAGAGCTAACCAACGCCGAGCTGGCCGTCACGTTGCATGCTGGCCAGGCTAGCTAATAGTAGTAGCTCGCCACATTGCTGCTGCCATTAATCCTACCACTGGCTGGCTGGCTGGTTCATGGTTCGTAGTACGTTTTACACGTTCATACACACCGGCCTCCAATTAATTATGCAAGCCAACTAACTTTTATTCTTCCAGATAAAGGTACTCACTGCAGCGTACTCCCTCCGTTCCATATTACTTGTCGCTGATTTATGTCTTGTAAATCAAATCAGCGACATCTTCCTCCGTTCGAAAATCATCGTGAAATGGATAAATCTATTTTGCGTAGTATTTTCGAACGGAAAGAATATGAACGGAGAATATACTGTAGATAGTGCATCCGATGCCATGCGTGATATTCCCCTTTCGTGGCCAGGTGGGTACGGATCGGGCAATGTATATTTGCCACTTCCGCGATGTACTCGCCCTACGAGTAGTAATTAATTTCCTCCATGTCGACCATGTCTGCCAGCGTGGGCTAGAGAGGGAGAGCTCGACCGTTTAATTCTCACCGACTAGGAGCCTGGCCGGTGCATCTTGTTCGCGCGATTTTCAATCCTCCTCCTCATTTTTACCTTTTTTAGTTATTTCCTCGCTTAATAGTACAAAATGATTAACCATTTAACAAAAAGAGAGAAATGGTCAACCAGCAACACCCCCGCAAGAGAGAGAGATTAACCAGCGACAACCAATGATTTTTCCTTGGCGCTGGTGGCAGCCAATGATGAAGCAACCGTCCGTCCACCCGGGCTGTCCGGTCCGTCCAACTGAAGAAGATGAACAACCGATGAATGGATCGGTCCAGTGATGGATGGTCCATGGATCCATCGCAACCAATAATAATCAATCATAAGCTTAAGCTTAGGGCGCAAAGCCAGCCGCACAAGTGGGGCGAATGATTAGGGCGACCGATGCGCACGACCGCCCCCGCCTCCACGAGGCCGGCACATGCCCAGTCCCGCCAGCCTCGTACATCTGGGCCCGAACGGTCGGCCCTCGGCCCCAGTCATTGGCCGCACGTGAGAGACAGCTCCTACGCCCACCACACCAGACCGGCCTAGCCTCGCCCATGTGTCCTGGGCTCACTGTACTACGAATACTGCTGTTCGTGGACGTGTTCTGTAGTACAGGAGGAAAACTGCACCAACCAGATCACCCGGATCAGATCAGAAGCACTGCCATAGCAGCAGGCAGTAGTATTTTGCTGGAGTTGATGTGGTTCTTGTACACTTTTACTTGTTTCAGAGAGAGAAAAATACAAGGAAATGGTGCATACCTGTTGTACTACAGCAGCACCCCCTTGTTGTGCGCGTAAATAGTGCGATTCTACTACAGCACAGAATGGTTCCGTGTGGTCAAAATTTCCAGTTTCGAATTTAAGGTCACATTAAGTACTTACATCAATGGAGTAGTAGTATACGGCCGGCAGCTTGTACAAAGAGGGTTGGATTACTTATTACTAAGAAAAGATGGAGAATGGCGCGTATGTATGAACATTTCTCAGCTCGCTGATCTGATGGAGACGGTGGCATGCAGCTGAATGAATCACGGAGCCAATTATTGACACGCACCTCATACTCTACCTTACTACTAGTGCTAGTACTATAAATTTC
Source organism: Aegilops bicornis (assembly GCA_021605145.1). Taxonomy (NCBI): domain Eukaryota; kingdom Viridiplantae; phylum Streptophyta; class Magnoliopsida; order Poales; family Poaceae; genus Aegilops; species Aegilops bicornis. Next base: position 78,157,926 of record CM038675.1, on the reverse strand, counting down.
TTCAATTCCCCCTGGTTCCAAATAAGCATGATTACAAATTCTCAGTGCTTTCGGTTTAACAGAATCTCTCAGGCCTCAACCTACCATTTCTTCTTAGCGATACCAATAATCAACTAACACAACATATGTACTACTCCACTCATTTGATAATCCGTGGAATGGTGCTCATCTTTCCTTGATTGATTAACCACTCTATCATCACCTACTTGTGATAAATACAATAGTCCAAGTGCATGAGTGCTGCTCACTCAGCTAGCATATGCATATGCAATGAAACCGGGTAGGGTCAGCAATAGCTAATAATTTAGGGATAAAAGAAGCGCCCACTTGAGCCCACAACAACATCTTGAGGGCTTGAACGCCACCCTACACCATTATTCAAACACCCCATCTGCTCTTGCTCTTGCTCTTTGATGATGCAGCAGCTTTCAGTACAAGATTGCCCATGTCCTCACTGTCATGCCAAGATACATAAACAGCATGGGGCCTATCATTGCGTCCATGCGTACCAGTTCCCTCCATTTGCACTGCATAATGGAAATAAAAGGGCCAAAACCAAATGCTGATGCAAACTTATATATGTACGGAGCTTTGAATTAAATTAAGCTAAGCTTCGACTGTAAGTTTTCGTGGCCGCAACCTTTACAGATTGCTTCACAAGTTTTGGAGCGCCCAATGCCACAGTTTCTTCATTAAAGTCAAGGTTAAAAGGAGCTTTCATCGTACCTCTGCAAAGATAAACATCGGTTACCCGCAAAAAAAAAGATAAACATCAGTTACTTGAAAAAAAAAGATGGGCTTGAGAGCCTTTTCCAGTGGGCAAGTATTACAAATGCCGCTGAAAGTATACAGTATGCATTGTAATATGTACCCCAATGGTAGTACTACTAGTATGTAGAAGAATGTTCAAATCCATTTGGACTACCTTCAGCTAGCTTTAGTACTCCCTCCGTAAACAAATATAAGAATGTTTAGATTACTAAAATAATGATCTAAATGTTCTTATATTTCTTTACAGTGGAAGAGACTCGAGTTTTTTTTTTTTTGCGGGGTAGTAAGCCTAGAGTTAGGCTTGACCAGCCATGCAACTAACCAGCTGCAGGGAGACTAGAATTTCCAGGTACGAACAAAAGTCCCATTTAATGATTAAATTCTCTAATATTATTACTATATATATACCAATTTGCTTTTCTTTTTGCGGGGTATACAGACCACTTTGCTTGACTATGCATTCTCGTAATAAACAACTTAACCTCCAGCTTAAAAGAATGTTCGTTGCTGTCAAAAAGAAGAAAAGGGAAAATTTTGTTTGTTCTTCAGAACCTGACGTTCTGTCAGACTCCACAAATTTCTCTGCTAGCATAGCATATATTCCAAAACTTTATCAGTATACTAGTAGTGGAGAAAATGTCATGTCTCCATAAGAAAGAAATAATTTATTCTAGTGATACACAGAACGCGCAAAGCAAACTCAACTCATACTCGGAAGCAATCATTTGGTGCGTCAGGCCAAAAGTGTAAGAGCATCTCCAGCCTCAACAGGCCCCTGCGCGATTTTTTTGGGCCAAGGCGTCAAAAGGGCCCCGCGCCTCAGATTTATTTAAAAGCGCCGGTTCGGCCCTTTTTTCCGCCCGGCGGTCGTAGGCCGAACCCAGCGCGCTGGGGGGCGCTTGGGGGCTCCGGCGCAAGGGAAAAGCTCGGCTGGCCCACACCGTCAGGTGAAAAGTCAAGATTTTCTTTCCCAACTCGCCTCCCACCCCCCGTGCTCTCGGCCGCCACTAGGTATATCCCGGCGCCGCCCCGCCGCCCTTCACCGGTAGATAGCCATCCCCCGTTGGAAAAATAGCAGAGGTTCGCCGCGGCAGCCCCTCCGACACCGGGCGTTCCGGCCGCGGAGGCGATTTAGCGGCAGTGCACGCCCACCGCGCAAGGTGTTCGGTGATTTTCCTGCCTCGGCGATGGACTCGGATGACGAGCAAGTGCTTGCAGCGCTTCTTTGGAGGAGGAAGCCGAGGCGGCGCCCGGAAGAAGAGCATCTCATGGTGCCGCCGCCCTCGCCAATTCTTTGGCGAGCAATGAAAAAGCATGGCGAGGTGGCTCGGCGCCGGGCGTGAAAGCAAAGAACCAAAGATCGTCTCGAAAGGCTCTTGCATGCTCTACTCCGACTACTTCGCCGATGCTCCACTTCACAATGACAAAGACATTTCGGCGCCGTTATCGGATGAGCAGAAAGCTTTTCCTTAGGATTGTGAATTTCATCCGGGAGTTCGACAACTACTTCAAATGCAAGATGGATTGCACCGGCAAACTTGGATTCATCTCCATCCAGAAATGCACGACAGCGATGAGGATGCTTGCACATGGAGCTCCCGGTGACTCACAGGACGACTATGGGCGCATGGCCGAGTCCACCAGCATAGAGTGTTTCTACAAGTTCTGTCGGCGGTGGTGGCGGTGTTTGGACCGCAATACTTGAGAACACACAATGCGGAAGACACCGCCGGATCCTAGCCTGTAATGCGTGAAGAGGATTTCTGGGATGCTTGGAAGCATTGATTGGATGCATTGGAAATGGAAGAATTGCCCATTTGCTTGTCGAGGATGTACAAAGGCGCCAAAGGCGGTTGCAGTGTGGTACTTGAGGCGGTGGCCACAGGACCTCTGGATTTGGCACTCCTTCTTTGGTATGCCAGAACTCACAATGACATCAACGTCTGCGGTGCTCTCTGTCTTTGCCAAGCTTGTTGAAGGTCATTCTCCTCCGGTGAACTTCGAGATCAATGAGCGGCACTACAACAAGGGTACTATCTAGGCGATGGCATCTATCCAAGATGGTCGACATTTGTGAAGACCATCAAAAACCACAATGCTCGGAGGCAAGAACGCTGGTTTGCGAAGATTCAGGAGGCTTGCGGGGAAGAATGTCGAGCGGGCATTTGGTGTGCTCCAATCTCGATTCTTTGTTGTCCATTACCCTTTCGAGACCTGGTCGAAAGATCAAATGTGGGAGATCATGACCTTGTGTCATCTTGCACAACATGATCATTGAGAGCGGCGGGAAGAAACCGATGTTTGACATCGAACCATACAGCAGTGGTCCTCTTGCCCAAGTTGATCACCGACTACCGGCAACTGGACTGCCTACCTCGGTATCGCCGGAGATCCGGGACCCACAGTGCATCGTCAAGCTATGACAAGATCTCATAGAGCACCTATGAGGCTCAAGGCGACACCGGTATGACGATGTGATGAAATATGAGTTTTTATTTGTTGAACTATATAATTTGTATTGAACTATTTGTTGTTGTACTATTTTTTGTTGAAGTATTTGAATTTTCTGTGATGAAATATGTGATAAAAAGTTATTTATGTTGATAATTGAACGCCGAGCCACGGCGAACCACGCCGAGTATGGGCCAATTCTCGCCCATATGGGTCTTTTTTGCTGAAATGGGGCTTCAAAAGTGGGCCAAAATCGGCGACTAGGGGCGATGACTGGGTGCAAAACCGCCCCCAGCGCCGAACGAATCGCCGGCTCGTCCCCGGGGTCAATTTTTATGCGCCTTGGGGGCCGAACGGTTGGAGATGCTCTAAGGTCCCACGTTTTCAAGGCAGAGCAGTGAGTGAAGGGACGAACAAAAAGGGCAACCACTATGGACGGGGAGGCAGGGCAGGCATGGTCCATCCAATAATTCCTCCAACGTGGGTGGGGTAGGTCAAGAGTAATTGAGTGAATTGGATCCGAGAGATCAGACACACAGATTGCCTCATCGGACCCATGGAGTGGAAAAGGCATCAATTGAAAAGGCCGAAAATTAACATGGCTATAATGCTACACAAATCAGAAAAGGTGAGCTAAGAGCAACTCCAACGGGCCGATCTAAACGGACGGCGCTTTTGTCCGCTTTCTATTCGTTTGGGTCGACCAGGCGGACACGAACGTCCGCTTCCGCGATTGGGTCGGCACGTGCGCCCAATGCTGGCCCGACCCATTTTTGACGGCGCGAGAAAAAAAACGGATGTGGCGCCAGTGCTCGAGGTACGCTGCCTCCTGCGCCAGCGTCTCCCCCACCCAGACAGGCGGCGCGCGGACCCACTCACGCACTACTCCCGTCCAGTAGTAGCGCTCGATGGGCTCCGGCTTCGGTTCCGGCTCCGGCTCGGCTTTCACATAGGACGGCGGGTTCACCGTTGGCAGGACACAGTCGCCCGCCGTCGAGAGGGTCTTGGCCTGCGCCATGGCCGCCTCGTACGTCGCCTCCTCATCCTCTGCCGCCGCCGCCCTGCGCCGCTCGTCCTCCTCGCTCTCCCGGTACACCGCCGCAAGGGCAGCCTGGTAGGTGGCCTCCGCCACCTGGTCCTCCTCGTGGATGATGAGCGGGGACGGTGGCACGGTGTGGTCTGATACGTCTCCAACGTATCTATAATTTTTGATTGCTCCATGCTATATTATCTACTGTTTTGGACAATATTGAGCTTTATTTTCCATTTTTATATTATTTTTGGGACTAACCTATTAACCGGAGGCCCAACCCAGAAGTGTTGTTTTTTTGCCTATTTGAGTTTCAAGAAAGCGGAATATCAAACGGAGTCCAAACGGAATGAAACCTTCGGGAACGTGATTTTCTCACCAAACGTGATCCAGGAGACTTGAACCCTAAGTCAAGGAAGCTTTGAGGAGGGCACGAGGTAGGGGGGGCGCGCCCACCCCCCAGGGCGCGCCATCCACCCTCGTGGGCCCCATATTGCTCCACCGACGTACTTCTTCCTCCTATATATACCTACGTACCCCCAAACGATCAGATACGGAGCCAAAAACCTAATTCCACCGCCGCAACCTTCCGTACCCACGAGGTCCCATCTTGGGGCCTGTTCCGGAGCTCCGCCGGAGGGGGCATCCACCACAGAGGGCTTCTACATCAACACCATAGCCTCTCCGATAAAGTGTGAGTAGTTTACCTCAGACCTTCGGGTCCATAGTTAGTAGCTAGATGACTTCTTCTCTCTTTTTTGGATCTAAATACAATGTTCTCCCCTCTGTTGTGGACATCTATTCGATGCAATCTTCTTTTTTGCGATGTGTTTGTTGAGACCGATGAATTGTGGGTTTATGATCAAGATTATCTATGAACAATATTTGAATCTTCTCTGAATTCTTTTATGTATGATTGGTTATCTTTGCAAGTCTCTTCGAATTATCAGTTTGGTTTGGCCTACTAGATTGGTTCTTCTTGCAATGGGAGAAGTGCTTAGCTTTGGGTTCAATCTTGCAGTGTCCTTTCCCAGTGACAGTAGGGGCAGCAAGGCACGTATTGTATTGTTTCCATCGAGGATAACAATATGGGGTTTTTATCATATTGCATGAATTTATCCCTCTACATTATGTCATCTTGCTTAAGGTGTTACTCTGTTTTCTTTAACTTAATACTCTAGATGCATGCTGGATAGCGGTCGATGAGTGGAGTAATAGTAGTAGATGCAGGCAGGAGTCGTTCTACTTGTCTCGGACGTGATGCCTATATACATGATCATACCTAGATATTCTCATAACTATGCTCAATTCTGTCAATTGCTCAACAGTAATTCGTTCACCCACCGTAAAATACTTATGCTCTTGAGAGAAGCCAGTAGTGAAACCTATGGCCCCCGGGTCTATCTCCATCATATTAATCTTCCATCACTTTATTTATTGGCTTTGCTTTTACTTTTATTTTATTTTACTTTGCATCTTTATCATAAAAATACCAAAAATATTATCTATCATCTCTATCAGATCTCACTCTCGTAAGTGACCGTGAAGGGATTGACATCCCCTAATCGCGTTGGTTGCGAGGAGTTATTTGCTTCAGAGGTACGAGGGACTCGCGCGTAGCCTCCTACTGGATTGATACCTTGGTTCTCAAAAACTGAGGGAAATACTTACGCTACTTTGATGCATCATCGTTTCCTCTTCAAGGAAATCCAACGCAGTGCTCAACAGGTAGCATGGTCGACCTCGCGAACACCACGTCGCCTCGCCTCCTTGTGCTCGAAGGCGAACCAGCGCGCCCAGTTGGGCGAGTCGGAGGCAGACGGGGTCGCGGCGCCGCACCTCCTCCGCGTGCGCCCTGGCCGATTGCGTGGCCGACAGCACCGGGATCCTCTCAGGATCTAGGTGCCAGGCGTGCGGCAGGGTGGCGTCGGGGTACGGGAGAGGCACGCGGTGCTGCCAGTGCCACTCCGCCTGGTGCACCGGCACGTTGTCGCGATGCCTCGGCCAGCAAGCTGGCATCGGCGGAGGCGGGAGAAACTCCTGGGAGAAGGGGATGGCGGGCGACTTGCCCTTGGCCTTGCTGCTGCTGCCGGCGCCGGAGAAGAGCCCCATTTGGCACGGCTGATATTGGGGATATAACTATTGAGTATAAACCGCCCAGGAGGTGCCGGGTTATGCTCATGATGATTTACCAGTATTGAAGCCCATGAAGACATAGAAGATGGCGACTTACGAAGGAGACCTAATAAGAAGGCCCAAAGCCCAAAGGCGGGTTAGGGCCCATAGATGTAAACTGTCATAGGTGTATGACTTGTATTGTAAGATAGGAAAGAATGGATATCGAGCCGGACACGTTTATGAGCTGGCCGGGATTCTGTGAACCACCGGGCGTCAACCTGAGTATATAAAGGGACGACCCGACGGCGGTTTAGGGACAAGAAACAACATATCGAGAGCCAGGTTAAGCGTATTCGCTCCCTGGTCATCGAAACCCTAGCAATACCACCTAAAACTGGATTAGGCCTTTACCTTCACCACAAGGGGCCGAACCAGTATAACTCCCTGTGTCCTTTGTCCCGTTTAACCCCTTTAAGCTAACTTCGTTGCGATGGCTCCACGACAAAGTCCTCACACTAGGTCATCTGCCGTGACAAACGCACGACAGTTGGCGCCCACCGTGGGGCTATCGCACGATGGTTTCAAGTTCTTAGAGGGCAACTTCGAAGGGGTCAAGGGATACGCTGTGGGCCGGATGACCAAGAGTCGTCGCGACAAGCTCTACATCGATGACGCGGGATGGGGCCCCGAGGCCGGCTCAATCGAGTACGGGTATCGGGTCCCCTTCGGCGGAATTCATGTCTTCATCGGCAAGATCGATGAACCGGGCCCTGAGCCGGACATCTGCACCGGCATCATCGAGACGGCTCAGCGTGCGAGACCCGCCCGGGTTCGGCCCGCCATGAATCGTGCCATCGTGGGATTCATCCATGGAGCGGAATCTGAGGATAGATCGGCATCTGGTAGTGAGACGGTTGTTTACTCTGATGGTGAGTCATCCACCGGTAAGACCGAGTCATTGTATCAACTGCAAGACGGCCGGCTTGGGGGCTGTTCCGATTGCGACAATATTCTGGACTCCTATGAGCCGCCGAACCGGGTTGCAATCTTCATGGCCGGTATGCAGCCCGTGCAGCACTCGTTGGCCTGTGAGAGATGATTCTGGTCGGTCGGCAACAGCGGCTGCTAGGCGAGAGGCCTGCGGCCCGCCGGCTCGGTCGTGGATCGACTTGCTGGATAAGCTGACGACATTGTTAATGGCAGTGGTTAACCCAGCGGAGCAGGATCAGCATAATGCGGCGGTCGAAAAATTGCGTGATGAGATAGCACAGGTCAAGGAGGAGCCGAACGCAGAAAGCACTAGGATGGCCGAGGAGCGGGCTTCTTTGGACGCTCAGGCACAGTGGATTCAGTCGGAATCTTACCGGCTCATGCTAGATCAGAACTCTTCAAATTAAGTCTTGAGGAGGCATCAGACTTGTCTGCCCCCGGTTTACGAGGCAAGAAATCTCTTTAACACGCCAGGAGCAGGAACCAGTAATCAGCCATTTGTAAACCGTGTTGAAACAGCTGGAACAGGAGCGCCGGTTCAGCCGTGCACGACAGGCCCGCCTCGTCAAGACAATATCCCATCGCAGCACATGGCGGCGCCACCGGGTCATTATTCTAACCCCTTGGATAACATAATAGCTGCCGCATCACGATTGGCGGCTCTCCCAGTTGAAGGCGAGTCTCCAACAACAGTTGAGACGCGAAGGGTTAGAGAGCTTCTTCAGACATCATTGGTTCAGCAGCAGGCTTATTCTTACAGTCATGAGAGAATTCATTCAACCCCTCGCCCAAGCCGGAGTTATAGTAGGCATGTTGAGGAACCGGCCCTGTCAAGCAGTGGACGGAACCGTAACCCGCGCCGTGGACATAACCCGGGAAGTGGTGAGGTTAATGCCCAGAACGTCGTGGATCAAGGAAGAGCGCGTCGAGAGGCTGAGCTGGCGGCCCAATATACAGCCATTCCCCGGTTCGTCCGACTACTTCGGTGGAGACAGGTGTGACCTTCAGAACTCTGGGTGTGCCTTGTTTGGTGCCGACTTTGCGTAACGTACGTTTGCCCAAGGATTTCAAGGGTCCCCTTAAGGTGCCCAACTACACTGCCGATTTACCTCCTGAAGCATGGGTTGAGAGTTATGAGATGGCGATGGAACTGTTAAATGTTGGCGATGCTGCATGCGCTAAGTACTTCACCATGATGTTGGAAGGGACAACTCGTACTTGGTTGAAGGGGTTCCAGCCAACTCCATTGGGTCATGGGCCGAGTTAAAAGCCCGGTTTATCCAGAATTTTAAAGATACGTGCAAGCAGCCAATGTCAATCATGGATTTTGCCTCCTGTGTCCAAGAAGAAGGTGAGTCAACAACCCATTGGGTGCGTCGGGTTTCAACAACCCTGCACTCATCGGACCGCATCAATGCCGATTCAGCAGTCTTAATGTTGGAGAACAATTGTCGTTTCATGCCCCTGAAGCAGAAATTAGGGCGGCTCAAATGTCACTGCAATGACATGAGGACAGTCATGTCGGCTCTAGTTAAGTATGCTGACTCTGATGGTACCAAGGACCCCGAGTCTGATGATGAAAAACCGGGAAAGGGAAAGAAGAGCAGCAACACCAGGGGGCAGCAGCATAATCCAGTGAGCCATGGAAACAATGGTAAGCGCAAAGCTGATAATAGTTTGGACTTTGTGGCTAACACCAATACGCAGTATAATGGTCAGCATCGTAAGGGTAAACCGTCCCCATGGACTAGAGGGCCATGCTTCAATCTTGAGCAGCTGCTAAATCAGCCCTGCCCAAGGCATGGGACGCGAGAAAGACCGTCTGGCCACCTCCGGAAGGATTGCTTCATTATGAAGGAGTACAAAAATTTCAATCTTTTTCAAGACAATCATGGGCCGGGTGGTGGCTCAGGATCCGGCTCCGATGGACCCGGTTATGGCGGTGGCGGTTCTAGCTCTGGATTCCAAGGTAATCAGGGCAATCAGGGTGGCTACCATCACCAGTCTGGTCAGGGGAATCAGCAGCAGCAATCCGGGTATCAGAGTAACCAAAGCAGTTGAATAGTGGGCAGTATCATGTCTTCACCGCAAGTTTATGCAAACGGGATCAGAAGCTTCATAAAAGGGCGGTGAATGCCGTTGAACCGGCAGTTCCCCATTACTTGCGCTGGTCTGAGCAGCCCATTGTGTGGAGTCGGGAAGATCACCCGCCCCGGGTTGATAATCTGGGTCACCTGGTGTTGGTGGTCGTGCCACAGGTAGGAGGCTATAAGTTCACCAAGGTACTCATGGACGGAGGAAGCAGCATCAATATCCTTTATTATGAAACTTTCCGTCGCATGGGGTTGACAGATAAAAATCTTAAACCGTCAAACACTGTTTTCCATGGTGTGGTGCCTGGTAAGTCGGCGTACCTAGTTGGTAAGATAGCTCTAGAAGTTGCTTTTGGAGATGAACATGACTCTAGGTCAGAGACATTGACCTTTGAAGTAGTCAAGATTCACAGCCCGTATCACGCTCTGCTTGGACGGCCGGCTTATGCCAAGTTCATGGCGCGGCCTTGTTATGTTTATCTGCAGCTCAAGATGCCGGTTACAAGGGGACCATCACCGTGCTTGGGAGCAGAAAGTTATATTTGGTATGCGATGAAGGTGATGCGGCTTATGCTGAGTCAGTTTGTGCAACGGAGGAGTTAAAATTTTATAAGGACAATGTTGATCCAGCGGATATGACATCTTTGAAAAAACCAACTACAGAGCATGATCCGGTCTTGAAGTTTAAATTGGCAGATGATACCAAGCTGGTTGATTTTGTTCCTGCGATTCGTCCAAGCCGTTCAGTATCAGTGCTAATCTGGATCCAAAATAGGAAAGCACGCTCATCGAGTTCATCCGTGAGAACTGGGACATCTTTGCATGGAAACCTTCTGACATGCCAGGTGTACCGAGGGAACTCACTGAGCACACTCTCAATATTGATCCCAAGTTTAAGCTGGTCAAGAAGTTTCTTCGCCGTTTCAATGAAGAAAGGCGTAAGGCCATTGGTGAGGAGGTAGCCCGGCTCTTGGCGGTTGGGTTTATTATTGAGGTTTTTCTTCCTTAGTGGTTAGCTAACCCGGTGCTGGTATTTCAGAAGAATGACACTTGGCGTATGTGTGTGGACTACACGGACTTAAACAAGGCTTGTCCGGCTGATCCTTTTGCTCTCCCTCGTATTGATCAGATTATTGATGCTACGACGGGTTGTGAGCGTTTGAGTTTTTTGGATGCTTATTCTGGTTATCATCAGATCAAGATGGCAGTTAAGGACCAGGATAAGACAACTTTCATAACTCCCTTTGGAGCCTTCTGCTATGTGTCTATGCCTTTTGGGCTCAAGAGTGCCCAGGCGACTTACCAGCATGTGTGCAGAATTGCATTCATAATCAGATTGGGCACAATGTTCATGCTTATGTGGATGATATTGTGGTGAAGTCCGGAAAGAAGGAGACGTTGATAGACAATTTGAAGGAAAGCTTTGATAATCTCCGGGTTTATAAGATGATGTTTAACCCGGCCAAGTGTGTTTTTGGTGTACCGGCAGGCAAGCTCTTGTGCTTTCTGGTGTCTAAGAGGGGCATTGAAGTTAATCTGGAGAAGATCAAAGCCATTACTTCTCTGGCTAAACCGGCATGTGTCAACGATATTCAACGTCTGGCGGGTCGTATTGCGGCGTTAAGGCGGTCCATAAGCCGGTTGGGAGAGAAGGCTATCCCTCTATATCAGATGATGAAAAAGACAGATAATTTTGTTTGGAGTGATGCCGCTAATGCAGCGTTTGAGGACTTGAAGAAGCAGCTGGTTGAGCCACCTGTTCTGGCTGCTCCTGTTGATAAAGAGCCATTTTTGTTGTACGTGGCTGCCAATGCCCGGGCTGTCGGTGTGGCTATTGTGGTGGAACGGAAGGAGGCGGGCAAGGAATATCCGGTTCGAAGGCCGGTTTACTACATCAGCGAGGTGATTATTGAGTCCAAGCAGAGATATCCGCACTAGCAGAAACTTGTATATGGGGTGTTCATGGCCAGTCGGAAGCTTAAGCAATATTTTTTGGGTCATCCCATCACTGTGGTTAGTTCTGCTCCTTTAGGGGATATTATTCAGAACCGAGAAGCCACAGGTCGGATAGCCAAGTGGGCTATTGAGCTTGGTCCACATGGTTTGAAATATATGCCTCGCACGACCATCAACTCTCACGCACTGGTGGATTTCATCAATGAATGGACAGAGCTGCAGATGCCCGAGGAAAAGCCAGATAACAAGTATTGGACTATTCACTTTGATGGGTCCAGGCAATTGGAGGGCTCGGGGGGCTGGAGTTGTGCTCGCTTCCCCTCGAGGTGATAAATTTTGTTATGTTCTCTGTTTGATGTTCCCTTACACTAACAATGCAGCTGAATATGAGGCCTTGCTCCACGGTCTTCGGATAGCTAAGGAGATGAACTTAAGCCGGGTAAGGTGCTTTGGTGACTCAGATTTGGTGGCTCAACAAGTCTCTGGTACTCGGGATTCTAAGGATCCACTCATGGAGGCTTATTGACGAGAGGTGGATGTTATTGCTGGTCACTTCAAGGGTTATCAAGTTGAGCATGTTGATCGGAGAAAAAATGAAGCGGCTGATGCCTTAAGCCGGTTGGGTTCTCAACGTAAACTGGTGCCGCCTAATGTCTTTCTTGACGTTTTGCATAACCCGTCGGTCAAGTTACCTACAGAGCAGATTTGGCTATTCTGGACCCGGAAGCTAAGTTGGTGGCAGCTCTTCATGTAATTCCTAATTGGACAGTTCCATATTTGGCTTATATGTCCCGGGGCGAGTTACCTGAGGATCTGGTCAGTATATGCGATGGATGTCAGAAATTTTCACGATGAGCCCATGTACCGGCTCAAGAATTGAGGATGATTCCAATTACTTGGTTGTTTGCAGTTTGGGGGCTTGATATGGTTGGACCTTTTAAGAGGTCCAAGGATAAGAAGACCCACCTTTTGGTGGCGCTTGATAAGTTCACTAAGTGGGTAGAGGCAGAGCCAGTCAGTAAGTGTGATGCAGCAACGGCAGTTCAATTCATGAAGAAGGTGATCTTCCGTTTTGGCTTTCCACGCAGCATTATAACAGACAATAGCACTAATATCTCCAAAGGTGTTGTGAAAGAATTTTGTCAACATGAGCATATCCGGCTTGATGTGTCGTCAGTGACTCACCCCAATCTAATGGTCAAGCTGAGAGAGCCAATCAAGAGATCCTGAGAGGCATCAAGCCCCGGCTTATGGTTCCCTTACAAAGTACGCCGGGTTGTTGGGTGGAGGAGTTACCTTCCGTGTTATGGAGCATTAATACCACCCCCAACAGATCTACGGGTTACACGCCTTTCTTCGTGGTTTATGGAGCAGAGGTGGTTCTCCCTAGTGACATCCTTCATGACTCACCTCGTGTGACGGCTTATGTTGAAGCTGACAATGAAAAAGCATGTCAGGAAGCACTTGGCCTGTTGGATGAGGAGCGTGACATCGCAGCGGCTCGTTTGGCGATTTATCAGCAAGATCTGGGCCGTTACCATAGGCGCCGGGTTAAAACCAGAACTTTCCAAGAAGGCGATCTGTTGCTCCGGCTTATCCAGGATCAAACTAATATGCACAAGTTATCCCCACCTTGGGAAGGACCTTTTGTGGTCAGTAAGAATCTCAACAATAGGTCCTACTACCTTATCGATGTTCGAGAGCACAAATACTCACGTAAGTCGGAGGAGGAGACCCACTGGCCGTGGAATATTTCTCATCTTCGGCCTTACTACACTTGAGCCACTTGCTCTTCTGATGTACATATTTTGACAATGTATATATTATGATCAATATAATAAACCGGCATCCCTGCTAAAGCAGGGCCTCTCTCGTTTTCTCTTCTTAAATAATGATTTTTTGGTTACTTGGGGGCTTGTACTTTGTAAAGCAAAGTTATGATTACCCTTTCATCCGGCTTATAGGCCATATATGAAAAAAAAACTTGGGGGCTTGCTATCCAGGTTAAAGGGACCAAAGAGAGTCTGTTGCAAAAGCACAACTCAAACATAGGTACCTATTGAGCACAACACAAAAATATTGCTTGGGGGTTCTTTGTTCTAAAGAACAAGAGTTTTTATAACCCTTGTAATAGGCTTAAAAGCCAGGCTTGGAAGCCAGGTGTATTCACCTAAAACCCCGAGTTATCCTGTCTTTTTAAGTCTGCCACTCCGCCCAGGTTATCCTAGAACGACCCGCCGTACTTTTGACAAGTAAATCTTATACACACCCTGAACTTGTCAAAGTTAAATAGACGATTGGTTGTGTGAGGTCCGACTTATAAGGTTTGTATAAATGTTTAACTCAGTGGTTGTGCGGCCCGTGAAAGCACTTGAGTTTTAGGCCTGGCCGCCTATGAAAGCCTTGATTTTTTGTTGTTGTTTGATTTGAACATTTTTTGAGGTTTTTTCTCATGTGACATAGTAATACATGGTTAAAAAGCCGATGAGGGCTGTGGTGCCTTATGGTTTATACATGAAACTACCCGGTGTTTATTAACCCTGCCTGGCTTTCGACTATAAGTCGCTAGCATGAGAAAAGATAATATCCAGTGTTTATTAACCCGACCCGGCTTTGTTCATAAGTTGATAATATATGATAATTGCTAGTGCTCAAATTTTGGGTTATCACCCTTACTACACTGGCTTGGTAAACCAACCGTGTGATCCAATATCACAGGTATGATATATTTTCAATTATATACGGTTATCCTTAAGTCCAGCCTTGGTTATAAACTATGTTAATTTCCCATGGCTTTATATTAGGCATTATAACCCGTCCAGCGGTAAACCGCCAGGACACTTTTTTAATCTGTTATATGCATGAACAGATTCAAACTGCTAATATCATAAGCACATGTGGCATATCTTAACATGGCGGATCAGCAGTGTCATGCAAAGCAAATATGCGTGATGGCATAACAGATCAAGAGTTTAAGCTAGCCTATTACAAGGCGTGTGATGCCCAAAAGAATAATTGTTTTAACAAGTCTTGCAGAGAACAGATGTTTAGCCGGCCTCCGGTTTATGAATCTTGGCCTGGTGGACTTGACGGTTGTGGATCATCCAGCACCGGTTCATCTTCCTCTTCTCTACCCAGTGGCTGGAAGTCAATGGTTGTCCAGTCGATCTCAGTTAAGGATTTGAATACGGCTTCATCACTTATAAGTGTGGAGGGATCAACATCAGGGGCATAGGTATGCTTAAGGATTGGAGGAATAAGATTTGGAGCATCATAAGTTGGCGCTTTAACTCTCTTGTTGTTGGCATCATAAATCGACTGATAATATGAAAGATCGGTCTCTTCAACCAACTTGCTAGCCAATGGGTGCATTTCCCTCGTCAGGGCTCCGAGGTCATCAGTATTAAAGTCTGACCGTCCTCCTTTATGCTCAGGTAGCCGTTTCCCAAATCAGCCGGATCAAGATCAGATATCCATGCTTTGGCCCGAGTTAGCACAGTACGAGCACCCGCCCTGGCAGCTGATTTCTTTAGTTCTTCAAACCGGGCAGGCATCATCGCCAGCCTTTGCAATGTCTCCTTGATCAAGGTTGGGGGCGGTTTGTTATGGAAAGCTGTGCAGATAACCCGTTGTACGCCGGTATATAACTGCTCTATAAGTGTATAGGAGGCTTTCAGTTTTTGCCGCATATCTAAGCCAAGATGAGCAATGCGGGTTCCTGCATCATCAAAAACGTCTGTAAACCGGTAGTTTATTAGATAATACATGTTTAAAGATTATGAAGAAGCTATTTACCAAAAACGACAGCAGTCATGGCATTTATTTGCTGTTTCAAGCCAGTCAGCTCCTCCGGTACCGGATTAAGGGTTGTTTCAGCATCTTCAGCCCTATTCAGCAGAGTTGACCTTTCTGTATCCCAACATGCCCGCTTGTTCTTGAAGCTTTCCTTTAGTTTTTCCATTGCTACTAAGGCGCTGGTCAGTTCATCCTCGGCCTTGGAAGTTTCTGATTGTTGAGATTTAATATTTTCTTGAAGGTTGGCGATTTGGGATTCCTTCTTGATAAGCTCAGCCTGCAAGAGACAAGCAATTTATGAGATGACAGTGCATATTCAAAGTCCCAAGAACATAATAAGTAATCTACTTGGCACTTGGGGGCTAATGCTTATTGCTTCTTATAAACCATTTTACAAGTCCCAAACCCAATACAAGTATTACTGTTGGCACTTGGGGGCTAATGCATGTTTGCTCAAAGAATCCTAGTATTCTAAAAAGTCCCGGTTTATATTGAAGATATAAACCGGCACTTGGGGGCTACACAGTAAAAATTTGGAGTCCTATTATTCTAAAGTCCTGGTACGTATTGCAAACATAAACCGGCCCTTGGGGGTTACTGATACGTCTCCAACGTATCTATAATTTTTTATTGTTCCATGCTATATTATATTCTATTTTGGATATTTAAGGGCTTTATTATACACTTTTATATTATTTTTGGGACTAACCTATTAACCGGAGGCCCAACCCAAATTGCTGTTTTTTTGCCTATTTCACTGTTTCGCAGAAAAAGAATATCAAACGGAGTCCAAACGGAATGAAACCTTCGGGAACGTGATTTTTGGAACAAACGTGATCCACATGACTTGAACCCTACGTCAAGAAAGCAACCAGGAGGGCACGAGGTAGGGGGCGCGCCTACCCCCCTGGGCGCGCCCTCCACCCTCGTGGATCCCATGTTGCTCCACCGACGTACTTCTTCCTCCTATATATACCTACGTACCCCCAAACCAACAGAAGCATCCACGAAAACCTAATTCCACCGCCGCAACCTTTTGTACCCATGAGATCCCATCTTGGGGCCTTTTCCGACGTCCTGCCGGAGGGTGCATTGATCACGGAGGGCTTCTACATCAACACCATAGCTCCTCCGATGATGTGTGAGTAGTTTACCTCAGACCTTCGGGTCCATAGTTATTAGCTAGATGGCTTCTTCTCTCTCTTTGGATCTCAATACAAAGTTCTCCATGATTCTCGTGGAGATCTATTCGATGTAATCTTCTTTTGCAATGTGTTTGTTGAGACCAATGAATTGTGGGTTTATGATCAAGTTTATCTATGAACAATATTTGAATCTTCTCTGAATTCTTTTATGTATGATTGGTTATCTTTGCAAGTCTCTTCGAATTATCAGTTTGGTTTGGCCTACTAGATTGATCTTTCTTGCAATGGGAGAAGTGCTTAGCTTTGGGTTCAATCTTGCGGTGTCCTTTCCAGTGACAGCAGGGGCAGCAAGGCACGTATTGTATTGTTGCCATCGAGGATAACAAGATGGGGTTTATATCATATTGCATGAGTTTATCCCTCTACATCAAGTCATCTTACTTAAAGCATTAATCTGTTCTTATGAAATTAATACTCTAGATGCATCTTTGGATAGCGGTCGATGTGTGGAGTAATAGTAGTAGATGCAGGCAGGAGTCGGTCTACTTGTCACGGACGTGATGCCTATATACATGATCATACCTAGATATTCTCATAACTATGCTCAATTCTGTCAATTTCTCAACAGTAATTTGTTCATCCACCGTAATACTTATGCTCTTGAGAGAAGCCACTAGTGAAACCTATGGCCCCCGGGTCTATTTTCCATCATATTAATCTTCCAACAGTTAGCTATTTCTATTGCCTTTTATTTTACTTTGCATCTTTATTATAAAAATACCAAAAATATTATCTTATCATATCTATCAGATCTCACTTTCGTAAGTGACCGTGAAGGGATTAACAACCCCTTTATTGCGTTGGTTGCGAGGTTTTCATTTGTTTGTGTAGGTGCGAGGGACTTGGGCATGGCCTCCTACTGGATTGATACATTAGTTCTCAAAAACTGAGGGAAATACTTACGCTACTTTGCTGGATCACCCTTTCCTCTTCAAGGAAAAAACCAACGCAGTGCTCAAGAGGTAGCAGTTACTGCAGTTGATCTATATGGTTATTCGAAGTTTACATCACATTCTATTATGTCCAATAAACTTGGCGGCTAAGGGAAGTATATTCATACAAAGGCAACAACGTTTACCTCATATCGCTCCTTCATCAGATTTACTAAACTGGCTTCATAGTCACGGCTGGTACACAGGCGGTTTAAAAACCCAGAGTGAATATCTTGGGCGTTGAGGTGGGCCTAGATTTCCAAGTCTACCTTCCATTTGCCTTTATCAACAACAGAAATTTCTTCTTTGGCACTATGTTTTGACAGAGCAGTGGGGTTACCTAGGGCTGTATAACTAACACCAGTAAATACAACATCGTCAGTCTTGTCATCAGCAGTTTTAGTTGGGCTTGGCGGTTTATCAGCCTTGTTCATCGGGTCGACTCCCATAGGCTCAGCAAAGGCAGCATGGTCTTGCGGTGGTGGATCGTCAGGAGTAACTTCAGCATTTGGATTAGAAGGTTCCAGGGTTCTTTCCGGATCAGATGGATGGGGTTCATCAACCGTTTATTCAGTTTGGCTTTCTTCCTGGGTCTGGCCTGGGCCCTGAAAATGAGACGAACATAACAGGTCAGTATAATGATCGAACCATAAGACGTAAGGAGTTCAAACAACATGTTTACCCAGGAACAGTTTTGAGGGTTGGAATTTGTGTTCATGTTGACTCGCCGGAGGAAAAATGAGAAGTCCCCTGATAGTTTGAATCAGACGGATTAAGAGGTTGTCGAAAAAAACCCAACTTGGGGTAACGTATGTCAGAAATATGTAAGACCTCTGGATGGCGTTTGCGCAGTGGAGTGTTTGGTAAACCGGAAGAGGTGATTACGTTTCCGCTATGCCGGGTTGTGTGGCGAGCCTCATGTTGCGGTTTCTTCAAAAGAAAGTTTGGGTCCAAGTGAGCTAGAGGGTGAGAAAATCTTACTTTCCGGCTTGCTTGACGGGTTTCCTGTGTTGGCAGAGATTCTGAGCGAGGGGAAAGAATAATTACCTCTGTGTCCCCAACATGGCTAGCCTCTGCATCATCCTGATAATAATCATTGTCAATGAGATGTATGAAAAAGGAGCCAAGTGAATCAAGTTCTACCTCTGACTCATGATTATCATCGTCATCGTCAATATTTAACTCGGTGGACTCGGCGGTTTTCTTTTTCGCGGGCTTCTTGTTCACCTTGGTCTTGGGACCAGGGGCGGAGCCCATTGGGCTGACCCATATGCACAGGAATACGGGTCCAAAATGTTGCTACTAGCACGTATAGATTAAAATGGCCCAGTGCATCAGGGTGGCCCAAGAGCGGTGCATCAGGGTCGGCCCTTTTCAGCCACGACTCCGCACTGGCCCAACGCAACAGGACACATGTGTACGCTCGCACGCACACACAGTTATGTTACCGATCCACCTCGGCACGTATATATAGCTCCAATAAAAGAAAAAAATGTAGTCACGTAGCCTAATCGATACAACTTCCACTAAAAACTAATCGATCCAGATGGATCAGGTTTCTGTAGACGCGTACGCCGACCATACGCCCCGCCGTGGCGTACACATGCGGCGGCCGGCGCCCTGCCCGGACGCCGCAGGCCACGGAGCGGCAATGGCGACTACTCGACGCATGCGAGCGACGCCGTCAGCCGGTCCGGCGCTCGGTAACTTGGCAACCTTTCGTCCTTTCCAATCTTGAATCTTCGTTTCCGTGTGTCCATATAGATTACAAAAGGCCACTATTGTGGTTGCGCCTTTATCTTAATTTTTCTAATTTTGTTTACAAACTGTAACAATTAGTCATTTATGTATAAACTTGTAGTAAAATGAATAAATCACCTTGTCTTCGAAAGAGGTGGGTCATTTTCTACGGTTATAACTTCTGATTAGGGTATATTTCATTTGTCTATACAAGTCTGCATGGCTCATTTTTAGTTTGTATTTGTTAAATACAGATACTATGGAGAAGCTTATTCTCAAAAGAAAAGCACCATCACAGTATATTGACTATTTTATGGCTTGGAGGAATAGAATGTACTAAAGGTAACTTTCATATTTTTTTGGCCATTTAATTACTTTCATTTGGACATTTTATTGTGTTTTAGTAGAAAGTTTAGTTATATTTTATCTTGTAGGTTATTAAACCTTGTTGTCGGCTGATGTACTGTGGAATTTGAAAATACAAGACAGTCTTTTGTTGTGAGGGAGCATGCAAGCCATTCTTTTCAGGTAATTCTGTCTCTTGTTTTATTATTATAGTAAGCATTTTGATAGCTAGCCACATTCTGTTTTTAAGACCGCCTTCTATTACATCCGATAATGCATGCTAGAAGACGTGAACCACGCCTTTATTCAGTGCATCGTTGCATAAAATTTTTGCTCCTTATTAAAGTGGTGCATCGGGTAACATTTGCTCCAGCTCCGCCCCTGCTTGGGACGAGCTGTTTTGGCCGGTTTATCCTGTGGTTTCCTCTTCCAGAATGGATCATCACCCTGTTAAAAGTTGAAAAGATCATAAGGGAGTATTAAGAATATGGATTAAGCAGGAGATGGAAAATTCATACAGCTGGCGATTTATTTGAAGCACAGAAAGGACCAAGCCCTGTTTTGCTGCACTCTGCCACCGGTATATCCAACATTTTCTTGACGGCTTCAGTAACTTCAGCGTCAATCAGCTAAATATCAATGTGGTGTTGAGGGTATTTCACATCCCCTATGTATTCACACATTAAACTGGGGCGACGACTTAAGGGCAAAATACTCCAAGACACCCAGCAACGGACAAAATTAACACCTATTAAACCGTTTGCAACAAAGGCTCTGAGCTTTGAAAGCTGTGGTGCATACTTGGCTCATTCCTTTGCGCGGAGTCTTTGGGGGACTGGATGTGTACTACTAAGCCGGTGAGCACGGTTACCCGGCAGAGGATTCTCCCCGGCTGGAGATGTATCTTGGCAATAGAACCAAGTTTGATTCCAGTCTTTGGGATGGCTATGATGGTTAGCGTGAGGGAAACTGACATCTTTTCTCTTTTTGATTGAAACCCCGCCAAGTCCAGTACTAGGCCCGTCCACAAATTCTGTACGGCGGTTTAAAATAGTAGAAATCCCTGAACAGTTCAACCATGGGCTCCTCTTGCAGGTATGCTTCACAGAACACTTGGAAATTGCAAATATTGGATACGGAGTTACGTCCAATATCTTGAGGGTGAAGTTGGAGGAAATGAAGCACATCACGAATTTTTTTGATCCAGGAGGGCTGAATCCTCGACTCGGATGGTCAACAAAAACGATCACTTCCCCTTCCTTGGGTTCAAGGGGATTTTCAGGACCAGGGACTCTCCAGTGGATGTCTTCCTTTTTGGCTAAAGCGCCAGTAGCAACACACCCGTCCAGCCTTTCTTCTATAACCCGGGATTGAACCCAGTTGCAGGAATAAAAGGACTTGGCCATTTATTCGACAACCTGGAAGAAGGTTTGTGCCGGTTTAAGATTCATGGTTAATCCGTTAAAGGGCTAAAAGGCAGAAAGGGTTGAAGCATGCAAAAGTGTTAAACCGGAGATTGGAGTTATCAAGTTGCATAGATAAGAAATTGGTGGTTTAAGAGGGGACTAATGGTACCTGGCGGGTTATTATTTTCTGAGTTAAACCGCCTACACAGATATTGAAAGTATAGATCTAAAGTTGGAAAATGACTAAGTGATGAAAAATAGTTTTCACAGATTGATATCACAATTTCGGATCTACTGCGTGTGAGAAAATGAAAATATATTCAGAACTAAATATTGGTACTTGAACAGTTTATAAAGGAACGGATTGGATTTTCTACCTAAACAGAGATGCTCTGATGAGGAAAGAAGGACTATGGCCATTGCCGCACAGGAAAATATCAAGGTTGAATCAAAAATGCATGCCACAATGAAGAATAAGTGAAGAACAGTGTTGAACCTACATGAGCTCGTACGAACCCTAATGAGATCTATGAAGAGGGAAGGAGGAAGAACTTACCGAGGCTGCTGGAGCGGCGGAGGCGCGCGAGCGAGATCTGGACTAATCAGGTTGATGCAGCGGCCAATGGTGATGCAGAGGAGAGGATCGATGGCGGCGGCTGGGCTCGAGAGGAACACTTCGCGAGGAAGACGATGAAGACGAAGAGGCTGAGGGGGGAAAGTGAAAAGGACCCCTGGCCCTATTTATAAGACGAATGGATAAGTGGCATGCGCGGGAATCGAGGAGCTCCAGATTGGCTATTTATCAGGGCCGACGCCTCGATTTTCGGAGGTTCATTAAAAAGGAAGATACATATATGATTTGAATTTGTATAGAATTAATGACAGGTGACGTCATGGCGAGTTATCATGATCTCAGAAGATGACGTCACTGCGAGTTACAAATCTTCGCAAAGGTAATGGAGAAGGAATTTTCCTAAGTGTTGAAGATTGACATGAACAGGTTCAAATCAACCTGGGGCCTAATGTTGGGGATATGACTATTGAGTATAAACCGCCCAGGAGGGGCCGGGTTATGCTCATGATGATTTACCAGTACTGAAGCCCATGAAGACATAGAAGAAGGCGACTTACGAAGGAGACTTAATAAGAAGGCCCAAAGCCCAAATGGGGGTTAGGGCCCATGGATGTAAACCGCCATAGGTGTATGACTTGTATTGTAAGATAGGAAAGAGTGGATACCAAGCCGGACACATTTATGAGCCGGCCGGGATTCTGTGAACCGCTGGGCGTCAACCTGAGTATATAAAGGAACGACCTGGCGGCGGTTTAGGGACAAGAAACAATAGATCGAGAGCCAGGTTAAGCGTACTCGCTCCCTGGTCATCGAAACCCTAGCAATACCACCTCAAACTGGATTAGGCCTTTACCTTCACCGCAAGGGGCCGAACCAGTATAACTCCCGGTGTCCTGTGTCTCGTTTAGCCCCTTTAAGCTAACTTCGTTGCGATGACTCCACGACTAAGTCCTCACACTAGGACATCTGCCGTGACAAACCCACGGCAGCTGGGGTGCATAGGGTTGGCTAGGGTTTGCCGGCGACGGGGGAGCGAGTGTGGCTAGATGGGGACGGGGGCTAGCTGGATGAGGACGGCCCCGCCGCACGGTCGGCTTAAAAAAGGACGATCGCCGTCGCTGACGTGTGGGCCCTAGGTCATAAATTAAGCTGACCAGTTAGGTGGCGGCGGTTGGACGACCGCCAGGTGGGGCCGCGGTGGACCAAGAAGACGCGCGTGGCGTCCGTTCCACGTCCGTGCCGACGCATTTGGGGCCCAAATTTGGGCCGCAAATGCATCGGCGTGGACGTGAAGCGGACTCCATTTGGATTTGGGTCGCCGCGTTGGGTCTCCTCTTTTGTCCACGCCGACCTAAACGAACGGCAGCGGATGAGATGGGTCGCCCCATTGAAATTGCTCTAAATACTGCGTAGATAACTGCCAATTTTGCAAATTAGCAGGCATCTACGTGCATCACTGACAATCATTAGTTGTGCATGATTACAGACTTTTAGTGGCAAAATTTTGACGTTGACCACATTAATATTTCAGAAAAGTAGGCCGTGCAATTTCTTTTCCCTTTTTCTTTTCCATCCAGTAATTTAAGTACCGCAGTGGAGTCGTGGAGTGATTGGCGCCCCCGATGATTGCGGTGAGAGCATCTCCAGCCGCTGGCCCCCCAGGGGGCGCCTAAAATCGCCGCCTGGGGGTGAGCCGGCGCAAAAATTGGGCCTGGGCGAAGTTGGTCCCCGACCGCCGAGTGGCCGCCTCAGCGCGTTTAAAAATAAAAGATGTATAGCAAATTTGGGCACAGTTCGGCGAAGTTCGGCTAAACACGATAAATTTCGGCCAACTTGAGCATATATTTTGACGAAGTTCGCGGATTTTCATTACATAGCACATATATAAACTAATCTAAAAAAAAACTGGCTGATGTCGCCGCTGTCGCCGCCATCCTCACCGCCATCGTCGTCGGTGGCCTTCTCCTCCCTGACGCGGGTGCCCCTGCTGGACCCGGCGTCGCCATGGCGGACTTGTGGCGGCGCGTCGTCGTCCTCGCTGTCGTAGATGATGACGACTCCGCCTTCGTCGCGACCGCGTCGGCGCTCCGCGAAGCGGCGTAGGGCGGCGCACTGGCGCTCCTTCGCCTTCTCCAGGCGCTCCTTCTCCATCGCTATGGAGTCCCTGCGCGCCCATTCCAGGGCCGCGTCGTCGTCGTCGAGCTCCGTCTTCACCGGCGCGGCCGGCTCCTTCTTCACCGGCGCGAGCCCCGGCTCCGTCTTTGTCTTGACGAAGTGCGGAGGAGGAGCCGACGAGGAGGCCGGCGCCCTCGTTGTTGACGATGCCGGCGCTGCGAGTGCGCCGGCCGAGCGGTGTCTCCGCCGCGGGCTCGGCCTTGACGCCGAGCAGGGCCGGAGTACCGGAGGAGCGCGAGGAAGATCGCGAGGAGGAAGAAGAAGAGGAGGACCCGAACCTCCTTGGCGCCCATGGCCGGCGCGTCGGTGGTGCGCCGGGGTGGCCACCCTCGCCGAGGGGTACGCCAACGGCGGGTCGTTGCCGCCCTCGAGGTACGTCAGCACGCCCTCGAGTGTGCGGCCGGGGACGCCCCACCACAGGTGGTGCCCCTCGCTGTTCTTCAGGCCACCGACCACCGGCGTGCCGTTGGTGGATGCCAATCGATGCTGCTGGCGGCGCTCGAAGTACGCCGCCCAAGCTGCGTGGTTGTCGGCGGCGTACTGGGGGAGGGAGAGCTGGGCGTCGGTGAGGGAGGCGCGCACGACCTCGACCTCCTCGGCGAAGTATTTGGGCTTGGCCACGGCATCGGGCAGCGGGGGAATGGGCACCCCCGGTTGCTCGACTTCGGCCCGACGGCCGGCGTGCATGTCCGGCGGCGCCGGGATGTTCGCCTGGAACAGAAGCTAGGACTCCTGTTCGCGGAGCGAACGGCGGCCGAAGCCGTTGGCCGCCGCCTCGTCTCCAGGGAAACGCTCTGCCATCGGGAGAGGGAGGGAGAGGGAGAGGGAGGGGTTGGGCGGCGGCGCTCGGGAGAGGTAGAGGGAGAGGGAGGGGCTGGGCGGCGGCGAGGGGCGGGGCTGATGTGGGCTGGTGTGGGCACAGGCGAGTGAGGCCACCGGCTATATAGCCACGCCGCGCCCGTGTGTAAGCGTGCGAGGAAGGAGAGGCGTCGGCGCGCCGTCCCGTGACGCGCCGTCCGTGAGGAATCAATGGCAAGGCAAACCTTGCCATTGATTCCCCGCGGGAACCGAGGCCGTTGGGGGAAGACGAGGCGCCGTGTCGCAGACGTGGCTGGCCCGCGGCTTTTTCGCGCCAAAACAGCTCGCCCCGGCGCCCCCAGCGCGCCGGGTTCGGCCTGGGTCCGCCGGCGCTGTTTTCGGCCCAGGCCGGCGAAAATCGGGCTCCTTGAGCGCGAGTGGGCCGTTTTTTCGGCGCCGGCGCGGAAAAATCGCCTGGGGAGGCCTTCCTGGGAGTGCGGCTGGAGATGCTCTGAGGTTGAGTGGTGTGAGGACAAGTGCCGGCAAATCGAGGCGCAAGGCCGGCCCGGTGGGCCACCCCCTGTCCTAATTTTCCACCTTGTCAATTTTCCAGTTCGGTGCGCTGGAAATCATCATGGGCCTTTTGCTTTTTTTTTTTTGAGATTCGGCAACCTTTATTAAACAATAATCATATCAGTTACAAGAAAGGGGAGTAAGAAATCAGGAGGTTTATCTCGCCACTCTCCAGAAAAATTTCCTCTATAACTAGCCCGAGCAAGCCCATGCGCTGCCGCATTACCTTCCCGAGCACAATGAACAATAGTCGCCCTGCCGAACGTATTCAATAACTTTCGACAGTCATCAGTAACAACCGCCGCTGAAGCACGGTAATCTGACGGGTCAAGAATAGCTTGGACAATCTCTAGTGAGTCAGACTCTACTATCAGAGTTGAAATGCCCAGATTGTCAGCTAGACGTAAGCCATGTAGTAGTGCAAGAGCCTCCATGGATGGTGCATCCATAGCATGCTGTTTATAATAACAACATCCTGCAATAAAAGCGCCCGTACAATCTCGAATTACTGCTCCCGTTGCTCCTGATCCCTCATTAGAATGGTAACTTGCATCCATATTAAGCTTTAAGACCCCCATAGCAGGCCTCTCCCACCTCACTTTTCTGTCCTTTACCCCTGGTTTCATAGCGAGGGCATTAGCAACGATGCCACGTATACTCATTGCTGTACGGACCGGGGTGCCACAATTCTCGTCGTGGCTAATTTTCCGGCGATCCCACCAGAGGTACCAAGCTGCTACCATAATCATCTCAACTCCATTTGCAATCGGGATCCTTGCTTCTCCCTCGAGGTCCGAACAGAGTAGCTTTTCTAAAACAACTGAACCTGACCTCTCTTGTGCTACAGCGTTTTCAATGGTAGGTTTCAAACCGAGTTCCTCCCACACCTTCTTGGATCTGTCACATGTAAACAACATATGGCGGAGATCCTCAGGGGTAGTTCGACAAACTGGGCATATTACAGGGGACTTCATATGATGATCTGTTAATGTGCAGCAGCACGGAACGATCCCATGTAACACCCGCCAGTTGAACACATGTACTTTAGGAGGGACAGTTCTTCCCCAAAGCGACTTCCACACAGGGTGTGGATCAATTCTGCCTCCTCCCGAGTCCAACCGAGCTCGTGTCCTATATTCATTTTTCCATGTAATATGATACGCTGTGCGGACAGTAAAGCAACCTGACTTCGAAAAATGCCATGAGATGAAGTCTGATTGTCCATGAGATGACAGCGGAATTTGCAATGTCCTCTCTGCATCAACCGGCCTTTTGCTTTCTTTTGTTTTCCTACCTGATCACGAGTGAGTACCCCACTCGGCTCGGTCGGTCGCCATGAGCCCATGAGCCGCCGATCCAGCGCGAGCCGGCTCTTTCGACGCACTCAGTTCAGTTGCAGGAGGCATAGTACTTCAGCTGTAGCATTTTGATGAACTTTGTCTGAACTGTCATCAAGAGAACCGCTGAAACATCATTAGGACGTCAACAGGTCTGAAGATTCGTAGTTTGGCTCAGCTGCCTCTTGTTCACATCCTTATCCTGTGCAGTAAATAATTTTTCTATCCCTATCTGTTATATGCAAATGATCAGATTATTCGCAAAAAAAGAGAGATCAAATTAGTTCGTCTCTTTTCCTTAGGCTAGAACGAATTAGCTATGAAGATGATCAGATTAGTTAGTCTTTCTAGAGTAGAGCGAATTACAAGCTAGTTACTGGGAGCACCTACTGTACAACGTTAACTCGACAGCCATATATAGTTCAGGATCTTCTGGCTTGAATTTGGGGTCATTTTTTCTTATTTTCTTTTACCAATGCTACCAAATGTATTTATATTGTGTCCTCTGCACGTACGTTTGCCCCATTGATGATCACGTTAACAACTCGGAGGCAGGTTGTTATCGCCATCCGTCTACCCCTACCAAAACCGCAGGATTCAGGCATGGATGTATGCATAAACCCAGACAGCTGGTTGCTAACCTATGTACAATCAACACAATTAGACTACTCCACCAATCAATTCGATTATCGGCTGGCCTAAGAACAACACATACCAATCAATTTGTAATTAGCCACGCAGCTGTAGTTTTGCTACCCGTCTACCCCTACCAAAACCGCAGGATTTAGGCATGGATGTATGCGTAAAACCGGACAGCTGGTTGCTAACCGATACACAATCAACACAATTAGACCACTCCACCAATCAATTTGATTATCGGCTGGCCTGAGAAGAACACGCACGTACCGATCAATCGAAGTAATTAGCCACGCAGCTGTAGGTTTGCCAGGGGACACAGACAGCCGGGAGACCACCCCAGGAATCCCGACGCGACGTCGTTGGCGAATTGACCCGTTCGTACCCCGAGCGGCCAATCGCCGCGGGCCACCTCGACACGAGCCTACGTACGCGCGCATGCAAACTGTTGGCCCTGTCAGCTCTACGTGCGCTAATCGTGCTTCATCTTGGTTGCTTCATGGCGCGGGAACCCCTTATTTGTTTGCTTGCGTGTTTCGCTCCTCGGAATCGGCGACAGGGCCAGAGCCATTCGCTGTTGGCCCTTGGCTAGATCAGTAATCAGGGGCGGAGCTACAGTGTTGGGCCGGGGTCAATTGACCCCGATGACCCTGGCCAAACCCAGTTATATATATATACAGCCCACACAGAAGAATGGTGCAGTGAATCTTTTTTGACCCCGGTCCAGAAAGGACCCCTCTCGTAGCAGCCCAAAACTGCTGCACGCAGGCCCATTGCCACTTCAGAGTTCGCATCGATCTCCACTACCTGATCGATCCGCCTCTGAAAAAACTTCCTATCGATCAGATCGCTTTACGCTCGTTCTCACGCCACGCTGCGTCGATCAGGCCCGTGTTGCCCTTCTTTCTTTCTTCACGTCTCGCCTGACGGTCCCTGTGTTACTTTGAAGCGCCGCCGCCCGCCGCCCGGCCAGCGCTGCTCCCAATCTCCACTCCTCTGTCCTCTACAGCTCTACTCCGTCAAAATTTAAGATTCGCTTTCACGTAATTGATCTGTAAGTAGTACTAAAGCCAATTTCTTCATCTAATTCCTATTGTACTAGGGTTTGTTTGACGTATTGATTTGTTTAATAACTGCTTGAAGGTTGTGTGGGTAATCTAATCACCTGGATTACAATTTAGATTAGGCCTCAAGTCACATCCCATCATAATGTCGTAAGCTAACAAGAAAGATTACAATCTCATTGTACTGTAAAATTTTTATGTTAGTACTAACTCTGTTTTGTTATTTGTGTGTTTTAAATTGCAGGTAGTAAGAGTATAATGGAGCGGTTTCTGAATTTGAAAAGAAAATCACCACCACCCACAAGCAATGATCCTAGTCATGATGAAAGTCCATCAAACGTTAGACGTACTATACGCCCATGTCCTTTGCCGGCCACTTCAACTCCAAGCAGGATAGGAGGTAAAGTTAGAGCAGACCAGGTAGATTTGGATAAGCTATCCCACGATCCAGCCGATAGGAGGAGAATATCGAATATATAGGACCAAAGCTACAAGATGAAGTAAGGCGGAGATATTTGATTAGAGGTCCGCATAGGCCACAACCTGGCTTCAAGTATCCACGTAAGAGGATAGGCAATATTTTACGCGGTTTAATCATAAATGGTTTGGAGACTATCACTGGCTAGAGTACAGTGAGGAGAAGCATGCTGCCTTTTGCTTACATTGCTACTTGTTCAGAGATTCCATTGAAGGACAAGGAGGGAATGACGCATTTGTAGTTGACGGTTTTGATTGTTGGAACAAGCCGGAAAGACTTCGTGACCATGTGGGCAAATCTCCTAATAGTTTTCATAATACGGCAGTCAAAAGATGTGATAATTTGCTGAAACATAACCAATCAGTTGTTATTGCTCTCGACAAGCAAAGCAAAGTCACTGAAAAGGAGTATATGATTCGATTGAACAATTCCATAAGTGCTACTCGATACTTGCTGCATCAAGGTCTAGCATTCCGTGGTCATGATGAATCAGAAGAGTCTAAGAACAAAGGAAATTTTCGAGAGTTATCAATTCTTTTGGCAGAGCAAAATGAGAACACAAAGAGAGTTGAGTTAAGAGATGCTACTGAAATAATAAACTGATAGCTCCAGAAATTCAGAAGGACATTGCTGAATGCTATGCAGAGGTAATGATTGATTACTATTATTATTATATCTTACAAATGATGACATTACCTATAGTACTGTTCAAACTAATTTTTTCATTTGTGCAGATCATAGTCAAATCTATTGTTGCTGAAATTGGTGGTGGAGTTTTCTGTTTATTGGTTGATGAGTCCGCTGATGTTTCAGGCAAGGAACAAATGGCTGTAGTTTTGCGGTATGTCGACGAGTTCGAAGCAGTCCAAGAAAGACTTATTGGTGTTGTTCATGTGAATGAGACATCTGCTTCATGTCTCAAATCCGGCATTGATCAGTTGTTCAAGAAGTATGGATTTAACGTAAAACAAGTTCGAGGCCAAGGGTACGACGGGGCTAGCAACATGAGAGGTGAGTTCAATGGCTTGAGAGCTTTGATCATGAGGGAGAATAGCTCAGCATATTATGTTCACCGCTTCCCTCACCAACTCCAGTTAGTCATTGTGGCAGTAGCTAAAAAGAATGATGATGTTAGTGACTTCTTTGACATGATAGCCCTTCTGCTTAATGTGGCCGGAGCTTCTTGTAAACGAAAAGACTTGATTAGGGAGAGTCAGCAAGAAAGAGTGAAGAAAGGTATTGGTTGTGGACAACTTAGTAATCGAACGGGATTAAATCAAGAGCTATCACTTCAAAGAGCTGGAGACACTCGTTGGGGTTCTCACTATAAAACTCTTCGGAGCATACTTAACTTGTTCCCAGATGTTATTGAAGTACTCAAGTATGTTGAAAAAGATGGGCCAAGTGATGCAAAGAAGCGTCAAGCTCGTGGTCTTTTAGATTATGTTACTGATTTTGACTTCGTGTTTCATCTACACTTGATGTTTCTTATCTTGGGACATGCAAATGCTTTATCTCTATCTTTACAGAGGAAAGATAAGGACATCTTGGAGGCTATGGTAGAGGTGAAGTTAACCAAGCAAAAATTTCAGAAAATCAGAGATGACGGTTGGGAGTCTCTATTGGAGAGAACTCACTCATTTTGTGAGCTGTATGATATTCCTAAGTTGGATATGGAAGAAGAGTATATAGACCGGCATAAACCAAGGAAAAAACCAACCGCACTAACTATCAGCACTACAGATATGATTGCCTCAACCCTGTTATTGACTTGCAGCTTGCAGAGTTCAATGATCGCTTTTAATGAAGTAAATTCGAGCCTTCTTATCCGAATGGCTGCATTCTGTCCAAAAGATTCCTTTGAAGCTTTCGATGTTGAGAGCTTAGTTGATTTGGCTAAGTCCTATCCAGATGATTTTGATTCTATCCAGTTGAAGGAACTTGCTCGTGAGCTTCCTTTCTACATTGATAATGTGCGAGCAGACGAAAGATTTACAGGCCTGAAAACTATTTCTGAACTTGGTAAGCTGATGGTTAGTACAAATAAGCATCTTGCTTTTCCTTTGGTCTATCAGCTTCTGAAGCTAGTATTAGTGCTGCCCGTCGCAACTGCATCAGTGGAGAGATGTTTCTCTGGAATGAAAATAGTGAAGATTGTGCTATGTAATCGCATTGGTGATGATTTCATGAACTACTGCATCATTTGTTTCTTGGAGCAAAGACTTCTATATTCAACTTCACGTAAGGATGTAATAGATTACTTTTTGAAGATGAAAGAACGTAGAGGTCAAGAAAATAGAGAGGTAACTACTTTTGTAATCAGTTTTAGGATACATTCGCAACTATTATTATTTTTATTTATGTCAGGTTACTAAAAAAACATTATAGACATGTTATACGAGCTACACATTTTTGGATATAAATTTTCTACCTTGTTTTTAATGGGACACATTAGTGTTACTTGTTTGTGTTGACCCCGACGACCTTTTATCCTGGCTTCGCCCCTGTCAGTAATCATATCCATGTAGTGTATGTGCTGGTGTGATGGCGACCGATTAGTCGATGGTTTTCCCTAAGAAAACTACTAGATGATTAGAACTGGTCATAAGCATGCAGCAAGATCCAACGTTTCCGTAGGCGATAACAAAGCATACGTGTGCATGCGGACTAGTTTAGCATTTAGTCGTGTGTCCCAGCAGCTAGCAGCATGCGGAATAGGTCCGAATCTTACTTAGGAGGGCTCCTAAAAAAGAGTATTGTTTAGGTCAGGTTTTGTTTCCTACGAAAAAGAGTGAGTATATTATGGACTCACAGCTGGCCGAGTCTTAACTAATTATTACAGGAAATGATGATGATTACTAGCTCACACACCCAGCTAGGGTCTATCAGAAACATGTAACACTCCAACAATCGTTGCTCGGATATAATCAGAAATGAATATGATGAAGGATATGTCGAGCTGAAACCCTTAAAATGGCCTTTTTGTATCTCGTACGTACATGAATTTTATCAGAAGTCAAATGAAGGTGAATATATGTGACCGTACAAGAAACAAAAGCCGTTTTCCATGGGTCTTTGCTTCTTGTTAGAGGAGCTACACAATTATTATGAGTTGCGCGATTCCACCAGGATGTTTGGTCCAGGTTGCATCAATTTTGAACGTTGGATTTACATTTTTGATGCTGCAGATGAGAACACGTCGTGCAACGCCCCATCAACTTCAACACGACCACCCTACCCGGGATCACATCGTTTATCTTGCTCCCTCACCGTGCTTGCTCTGAGTGCTGCCACGGCATCCTCACCGATGCCCATCAGCAGTCGTGTAATCGACTGCCCTTTCCGCCACACATCCTCCTTCAGTGTCCTCCCGCAAGCCCATTTATACCTTCTCACCGCTGTTGTCGACTCCAAGACAGGGCCAACTTTATGCTTTCGAGGGCCCCTGGTTGAAGTCAGTAGGTCCGTAAGGCTATATATGTACCTGTACATATACATATATGTGTCTACTTTTACATGAAATGTTTTAAGAGTTGTCTTTCAACCATGTTTTTAGTTTGAGATGTCTTACGATAAGAAGATTAAGAGAATGATAAGATGAAACTAGTATGATTACCTCAAATAAGAACAAAATTCAAATGACTCCAAGACCATCGACAATGATAATTTTTGGCAACATTTAAAGTCCCTTTCGGCTTGAGCTAGCAGTTAGGTACACTTTAATTCTTAACTTGTTAAGCTGATTTCACTCCTATGCATGTCGTTAGATTTGAGTGGTACGTTACTAAGTGTGCATGTCCTTGCCCCATGGGTGTTCATTTGCATTAGCGCTTTTCTACTATTGAGTCGTGCTCCGTGTGTCCTTCAAGACAATAGGTCTATTTTTGTATTCTCGATTCCTTCGTACTATTTTGTTACACTTAAGAACTTCTCTAACTTTTTATAGTGATATTCATTGTTTGATAATCTAAAAGGATAAGTTCTTGCGGGCAGGAAAATTTTATTTCTCGCCATGGTTCGGGATAATTACACATGGATAATATGACTGGATGATGAGTAACGGTTTACACTTGCTTGCATAAAAGTGATCTTTGTATAACTATTGGTCTCCAAGGCCAGTCAAATTTTCAATGTAGACACATTGTTATCTCAACCAACCAGTTTTAGCATATTGGACATATTTGCTTCGATTTTCCGAAAGGCAAGCTAAGCAAGTTTTCTTCGTGTTGTGTTCAAGCTAATCTCAGACTACTTTTAATTGGAGAATCTGATTTTTGGGATAGACAAGTTAGGAATTTAGGCACAAAAAAGAAACATGGTAAATGACCCTTACAATTATTTATTACTATTTGTCATTTCTTTACATTATTTTTTCTCCATGCACATCTCTACGTATTTTTGAGCAAATGTTCCGCAACAACACATGGGGAATTGTCTAGTTAATATAATCACTGGATACAACGAGTGCCAGCGAGGAGAGGAGATCCACCTCCCGATCGAATAAGATCTTCTGTGATAAGGACGCGCACGGAGAAACCAATAACTAAAATTCTATAAATTGTGTACTCGTGGCATGCATCGTAGGCGTTTTTTTTTATTTGTGGTAGCATGAGGTTTTGTATCTGCCCCTATGACATATCTTATCTCAAATTTCAATGCAGAAAAGAACTTGCCATTGGCTTTTGCTTGGTAGGTTTCAACAAAGCATACAAACTACCTGAGTGCTGGATTGGTATTTCACATTTGTCTTTCATGTATTCACGAATGATACGATACTGTGTAGACAAAACTAAGCTAATTATTTTACAACTCCGATGATCCAAAAGTTAAGAATTAAAGTGTTGTACCTAACTGCTAGCTCAATTCAACTGAAAGTATAAACCGAATTGAGTATGTTCATTGTTTATCTTGGCTTTGTAATTTTGTTTGAACAAATGTCTTGTATAGTTCGCGCTTGATATCCAGTAGTTTTATTGTTGTTTTGGACAATACGCCTTGTCTTGTAGTTAGATGACCAAAAAATTGTAATCCAGGTCACAAGCTTCATATTGGAAGCATGGGATTGCTCCTTACCAGGTACTACCATACAACCGACAATGTAATTTTGGTTCTTTGCTATCACACATGGTTGTTGCATATCTTTATGGAGTTAATTGCTACTTCATTATTTTCATGTTGTAGGACACCTGGGCAGTCAGAAAATTCCATTAGCATTAGAAGGTAAGAGGACCTATAAAAATCTCGCAACTAAAAGACAGACATACAATTCAAGAAAGGTGGGAAACGGCACTGGGAGCTCAAACTAATACTGGAACTATTGTGTTAAAGTTAAATGTAAAAGTCAATATCCAGGTAGAAATTGGTAAACAAAGAACAAACAAATTAAATTAATGAGATAAGGTGATCCACTGTAATGGTAGATCTCATCAGGATAAGATTCCACTTCACTCTTGGAGAGATATGGCTGCTAATATAACATGATCTCATCAAACCAAGAAAGCACGAGACAACCGCACGCACCAAGATTGTTGTACCCCTTTGGTCCTGCATTGAGTTCCAATGCATACACATAGACACGATTTAGCCAAGTTTTGCAAGCCCAAGGAAACGCCTCGGCTCAGCAGGGAGCCGCACAGGGCAAGGAAAGGAGGAAGGTTCAGATCCAGGAGGAGCATGCACGGTAGCTGGCCGCTATGATGAGGCGAGCGGCGTGGAATGGAAATAATTTATCACAATTATCTATATTTACTTATAGCTAATCAATATAATACCTGGATACAACGAGTGCTAGGAAGGAGAGGATATCCACCTCCCGATCTTCCATGATAAGGATGCATCGGGAGCAACACATAGCTAAAATTCTATAAGCCGTGTACTCGTGGCGTGTATCGTTGGTTCTTTTTTATTTGTTGTAGCACGAGGTCTTGTATTTTCCCATGTAACATATGTGATCTCAATTTTCAATGCAGGAAAGAGCTCGCAATTGGCATTTTCCTGGTAGGTTTTATCAATGCATAAAAAGCCACCAAAGTGTTGGATTTGTATTTCTCATTTTTCTTTCATGTATTAAAGAATGGTATGAACCAATGTAGACATAATTCAGTTTGTTATTTTACAACACTTGTCATTCAAAATTTAAGAGTTAACATGTAGTACTAAACTTCAAGCTCTTTTCTTTCAATTGAAGGTATAACTGTTAATTGCTTTTCTTGCGTTGGTTTTGCATAGGTTTTCCTTAGTTAAACATGTTTGTAAGTTTTCTAGCCTTTGTAAAAAAAATATGTGCAAATGTTTTTTATAGTTAGTCCTTGATATCCAGTAGTTTTAGGGTTGTTCTGGAAGATACACCTTGTATGGTAGTTACATGACCAAAACATTGTAATCCAGACCGCAAGCTTTATCTTTCAAGCGAGGGATTGCTCCATACTCTGCCATACATGTGGTGATGGGAGTTGTACACTTTATAGAATTATAATTTTTCTTTTGAGAAACCTTGTGTGAGGGCGGGGTGGTTCCTGCATTTCATTAAGAAGAAGAGAGTATGTCCAGTTTACAAGGAAAACCGGACCCGTAAACCTAACATTCTTGGGTAATCAGGGAAAACCTAAAGAAACCCCAAAAAGAAAGAAATAGAAAACAAGAATTATAAGTGCTACTACTACATTGTTTCATTTTCGTAAGACTCCTTTTGTACTAGGCTGCAATTGGAGAGTGCCATTCGGGTTAGGAGTAATACTAGTTTGACGTGTGAAATTAGACATCTGCAATGGAATTGGTTAGCTAAACAACAAACTGATGAATTGATTAGACCGATGAGTATAAAAATTCAGCATGGCGAGAAGGAAAGGAGCGCCTCGGAACTGCTTGGAGCCCAGCCGAGAGGGAGGGAGAGCCGGACCGGGTCAAGACAGGTTGATCCAGGAGCAGCAGGCATGCACGGTGGCTGGCGACGATGGGCGGGTGGCGCGGAATGGAAACTATTTATCTCCATTATTTACCCTTTCATTCACAGCCAATTCATAATACTCCATTATTTACCCATTTCTCGCCATTATTTACCCAATGCTGCGGAGAGGAGAGGAGATCCACCACACCTCCCCCATCATCGAACAGCTCATCATTTGCTCGCTCCGTCGCCTACCTCTGCCTTATTTATAGCCCACCACCCCGCGGCCGCATGCCCAGACCAGACGAGATCATCACATCACCACCACAGAGCACTGCCACCGTGCCATCATCCATCCTCTACCCCGGAGAGTTCTCAGATCGGATCGGGCTCGCCGGAGATCGGTGATGCATCGCGCCGCCGGCCACGACCTGGACCTCGGGCTGGGGCTGGGGCTGGGGCTCGCCTCGCAGGGCAGCCTCACGTCCTCCATCACCATCGCCTCCTCTTCCCCGGCCTCGGCGTCGCACCCGCACGCGCACGCGCACTGGACCGCCGCGCTCAGCTCCGTCGTCGGCGTGGCGGGCGCCGACCAGGAGTCGTACGGGCTGCACCATTATGCCAACCAGCAGCGGGAGGAGGAGCCGGGGATGAGGACGTCCACGTCGCCCGAGAGCGGCGTGAGCGGAGGCATCAAGAGGGGCCTGGAGCGCACCTGCTCCGGCGTCTTCCCCGCCGCGGGCAGCGACGAGGACGAGGACGGCGGCGACCGCAAGAAGCTCGGGCTGTCCAAGGACCAGGCCGCCGTCCTCGAGGAGTGCTTCAAGATGCACAGCACGCTCAACCCCGTACGTCCCTTCTCCTTCACCCTCATCGATCAATCGATCTGCCGCGGCCACGTGGTGTTCGTCCATGGATTCTTTGTGATCGATCGCATTGGGCTGACCGGGATTTCTTTCTTGACAATCTGCAGAAGCAGAAGACGGCGCTGGCAAACCGGCTGGGGCTCCGGCCGCGGCAGGTGGAGGTGTGGTTCCAGAACCGCCGCGCCCGCACCAAGCTCAAGCAGGCGGAGGTGGACTGCGAGCACACGAAGCGCTGGTGCGAGCAACTCGCCGAAAGCGTAACCGGCCGCCGAGAAGGAGGTGGCCGAGCGTGGCGCTCAAGGTCAGACCGCCACAAGACACAATGGCCAAGGCGGGGCCCCTCACCACCCTCACCATGTGCCTCTCCTGCAAGCGTGTCGCCTTGTCGTCCTCTGCCTCGGCCTGCAACTTCCCCAGCTTCTCCGCCAATGCCAACCCCAGTGGCACTGCCCGAACATGGGCAGTTCTTCTGCGGGTTCAGGGACACCGAAGTGACGTATGGCGGCTCTTCAGGGCTCGCCAAGGTGGTCAGGCCGGCCAGATAGAAGTAGAACGGGTTATCTATGTGACGACGCCATGATCAGCATGCCAAGCAAGCTAACAAAAATGGCGGCATTGTCACAACTCACAAACTTAAGCAAGTTTAGCAGAAAGTTTAATCCTTGGTTGTCTCCGTCTCAGAGGGAAATGTAAGTTCATTAATTCTAACAATTTTAGGCCGAATCGATCGATCGATGAGTTCCCGCGGGGATGAATGTATGCATGTGAAAAGTTGACAATAACAAGAGAAACTAATTCATACGAGGAACTTACTAACATGTTGAGTAATAGTACACCAACATGTTGAGTATTTTTCTACCCTGTCTTGCATAGTAGATGTTTTCGGTGGGCGGCGTAGATCTAGAGGTGGTGCATTAGTACTACTTGACTACTTGACTTGGTTTGTCTGATGTATCATCTACTCAATTTTGAGCTACCAGACAGGTTGCATCTTAAAGGTGACTTCTGCTTTAGATTGGTCATTTAGCAAAAGAAGCTAGGCCATTAGTATACTCACCATTGCACTTTCCTGTTTTGGGGGCAAATTTCCCAAGTCCAAGTAACATGTTAGGTGTATGCATGGTCTCCACATTTTGGTTGTTCAGGTATTTCAGCTTGTAGTTTGTATGCGTTTGAGCTTTTAAATTTGTTCCTAGAGTCAGAGAAATAATTTCATTAAGAAAAGAGAGAAACAAAAAGCCTATCATGGACTATAACTGAGCAGAAAATCATACATATAGGTTTCAAGAAATCATGAACAAAATGGATTTCATGTCGAGGATGGATAAAACACATAATATATGTGTGATTTGGCACACAAAAGGATTTCTTTGTGGGTATAGCCTTAAGCTTGATGTGACATACTTAATTTGTGATCTTTTAAAAAAGAAAACAATCCTCTTCATGACTGAATTTTTTTCCCAAGCGATTGAGATTGTATACATTCTCGCCAGCAACCACCAGTTTCAGCACCCCACACGCTTCACAAGTCATCTTTGGTTTTGGTCTTTCTGCAAGATTGTCTATTTTTTTCATTAGATTTTCAATTGGTTACAAAGGTGAGAAGTTGAAGCACATCCCTTGAATATTGTTGCTTTGAAGCAAATTGCATTTCGAGTTTTTTATATGCTCATGTGTATTGTCTTAGTAGATTTGTTGCTCCGAAGCAAGCTTCGATGCTTAAAGATTCTTATTTTTTCGAAAAAAGGCCTCGGGTCTATTGATCAAACCATCAGTACACCCTGAAATAAAAAACTAAAGTCCCTAGGGGCAAATCATTTCCTTCATCCCGAACAAACCGATGCAGTGCCGCCCCTGCTACCTCTCCATCGCTGAAGCAAACCAGAATATGTTGATCACAGATAAGAAGTCATAAAGGCCATGGTTCTGCCAGACTAGCGCCCTGGAGAAAAAAGAACATCGAGTCATCGCAACCAGAAGATCAACACACACCAACCTCGAAAAAACCCAACAAGCCTTACTATGTCGAACCCACGTGATGGAGAAGAGGGGGATGACCAAACTATAGATGGAAGCCGTTGTTGCCGCCATGATGACAAACATAGAAAACTCTGACCTCATCGGCCAAAGAAGCCAGCAAAAATCCATGCTAACGAGCTATCAACACCGTCACAGCCGACTCCGTCGAGGTGGAGAAGCTCAAGGAAAATTAATTCGCCAAATCAGCACCATCACCAACGCCAACAATGCTCTATTGTCTAACTGTACCTAAAGCCCCTAATCAAGGAAAATAGAGCTACATATGGTAGAACAAGACCTACCCGCACTCCCACATCGACATAGCCGGTAGAGGAGGGGGGAAGAACGGTGGCTTACCGTCGGATGATAAGTAGCGGTGTGGTACACTCAGAAAAATTTCCTCTACAAAGTTTGGAGAGGAGAGAGATGTTCTTTTTTGCTTCAAGCCCTTTATTGTTCCATATAGTTCTTGAAAATGTATATTTTACTAGAACCTGCTGAGATGAGTGGGCCCACAGAGCTCTCTGTACTATACAGGAGGGATTCTCAGAAGCGAACACTTATTTCAGAGGGATTTGAGTTTAATTACACATCTGGACAAATACCACTGGTGATGAACATGGTTGTGCCGGCAATGATTGAGAACAGCAAGCTTTAATTCTTCCATTTCGAACAAATTCAAGTTTTTTTTGTCTTAAGTAAAATAGTTTAAAGCCGCCGCCTCCCAAAAAGCTAGGGTTTTCTGCCTCCCGCCGGCGCCGGCGGCGGTCTGTCCCGTCTCCGGTAGCCTTAGGGCCATGGAGGCGGAGTGGATCTCGACCCTTGCCGGTGGGAGGGCTCCGCTTTTAGATCTTTTTTCGAGCTTTGTTGGGTTTGTGTCCTGCTCAGTAATGCGAGACGGCAGCGGCTCCCTGAAGATGGAATAAAGGTCTCCCCGTCTAGCCCCGTTCCGGTGATGCGTCTAGCATCATCGATGGACGTGTGGAGATGTGTCTCCGGCGGATCTGTCTTTGATGGAATAAAGGTCTCCCAGTCTAGCCCCCGTTCCGGTGATGCATCTAGCATCATCAGTGGACGTGTGGAGGTGAGTCTCCGGTGGATCTGTCTTTGATGGATCTGTAATTTCTATTATTTCCATTGTTCGTTGTACTACCACTAGTAGAAAAGGGGCCTATTGACCCGGTTGGTGAGGGCCTTTAGTCCCGGTTCATGAACCGGGACTAAAGGGTCGGTACTAATACCCTGGCCCTTTAGTCCCGGTTCAACCTGTAACCGGACTGATGGCCTCCACGTGGCCTGTCCACGAGCTCAGTAGAGGGCCTTTGGTCCCGGTTGGTGGCACCAACCGGGACCAATAGGCATCCACGCCACAAGATTTCTACGGTTGTGGTTTTTGTTTTTTTTGAAAGGGGGGTTGGGGATTTTGGGGGTTAATTTAGGCGTTTCATATATTATGCTATAGCTAGCTAATTAATAGAGAAAAGTGTCCTCTCTTTTGTTCGTGCTTGGTCGACGCTACGCATACTATACATACGTGATAGAGAGGACTAGCTAGACACGATAGCTAGCTAGTAATTAAGCAAACAGAAGATCGTCATGAACATATATGCATACAGAGAAGTGATATCGACCACCTCTCCTTCTCCGAGAGATTGGTCGAACAACAAGTTCTCGTATATCTATCCGACACTACCGCTACATATATACAATAATTATCTTTTACAATACGGACGCTGCGTGGTCCACATAGTATTCTCCGCCTTCAGCGATCACGTGGTCAAGAAAGAATGCCGCCAATTCCTCTTGAATTTCTCGCAGCGATCTGGTGCTAGTAGTTCATCCCGCATCCGAAACATCTAATTTTAAGAAGGGGTCAATACATATATATATGAATGAATGAAACTCAACACAAATGATGGTAATAAAATAAAATTGTGAATATTTTATTTACGCACTTCATATTGTTTGTCGGAGTAGCCCTCTCACAGGTCGTGTGGCGGATGGACTCGCAAACGTAGTATCCACAGTAAATCATTCCCTTGTTCCTGCCACAACCACTTTACAAGAAACAGAGGTCAATCAAACTGATAATTAGCAAGCATGCTAAATGGTATTGATGAAACTAGCTCTTGAATCACTAGGAGATGCGCGTGGAATATTCTACTATATAGTACTTACTTTCGGGTGTCTAAATTGCAGCTTCTTCGGTAGTCCT
Organism: Aegilops bicornis; assembly: GCA_021605145.1. Taxonomy (NCBI): domain Eukaryota; kingdom Viridiplantae; phylum Streptophyta; class Magnoliopsida; order Poales; family Poaceae; genus Aegilops; species Aegilops bicornis. The sequence goes on along the minus strand of CM038675.1, from coordinate 78,117,473 downwards.
GGAGCTTTTTTGGTGAATTTTCCCCAAGCCCTGGCATACAAAGAAAACAATTACTTGATATCAGAAATGAACAAAGTTGCTGATATGGTGGATAATGATCGATTTAACTTACTTCTCGAGCATTTTAGTCATGTCCGCATACTCCTTGGGATCTTTTCGTCTCGAGTCTAAGACAGTTACTACTCCCAGCTCAAGCTTAATCTCTAGGAGAATATAGTGGTACCTGCGCACGCATGCATAACTCATCAATATTACATTACTATAACCTGGACTAATAAGTGAAAACGAATATGCCACAAGACAGTAACACTCACTTGTAGTTGTAAGGAAAGATTATTATATTTTTGTGTTCATTTATTTCCAACGATCGTAGTAAGTTGGCCTCGGTTTCGTCGGCACGATATTTAACCTCATTTGCATCTATGAGATATGTGTTAATGAACCCAATATCACCCACTTGTCTTTTCTTCATTTCGGCGATCTTCAATCTGCATAATATAGTGAGGATATTTATAAATACATGCAATGAAAGAGCTGAGTTATATAGAGATACTTAATGACAGAAGTATATAGTACTACTTACAGACAGAAGCAGGTGACCGTTGCTTTATCGAGGGCCAATTGATTGAAAAACTGATAGAACTCCTCAAATGGAATAGGCAACAGTTCAATTCCAACGAGGTCATGCTCCTTTTTATCTCTCACATACAAAGTACTCCTCCCCTCAGACTCTTTGCAGGTTTTCATGTACCAATCATGCAATCTTCGCATCATCGTTGATAGAGAGCTTTCATCTTTGACGAGAGGCTTCCCATACTCATATCTTTGTATCTGCACCTCCAAGAAATCATAATGTACATCGTCGGGCAGGTACTCTCCAGGATTGCTATAAACGGGCACCATCCTCGGATAGATTATGTCGCTAGCAGTGCACCTTTGAGCGGGGGCACGACATTACTTGTTCGCCGAGCTGGGCAATTTGTTTCCCAGCTCGTCGTTCTTTCATCCTTTGATCATCGACAGTACTTCCCGACCTCTCCGCTTTGGCAAATGCCTTTCCAATAATGCGCTCATAGTTGCCTTCGGCGGAGACTTGGGTGGTTTTGTCAGCAGCCAGAGTGCGCTTGGCCAGTGACCGGATCTACCTTCTCCTCCGGAGGTGGATGTCTCTTTGGTTTCAACCCTTGAAACCAGTCATCCACTTCGGTCTGCGCGATCTTCGCGTTTTCCTCCTCGCCTTCCTCAGACGGTAACTTCTCCGAGTCTTCGTGAGAAGGACCGAATCTATATCTCCTCCCGCCTTTGGCTGTACTTGCTAGACGCCCGGCAGAGCAGACGGAGCGGTTGTCTTCTTTCCTTGCTTACGAGGCGGAGGAGAAGGACTACGACGCCACGGAGCAGCCGGAGCGGGCGGCGGTCTCTTCCGCCTTTGCCGACGAGGCAGAGAAGGAGGAGGCTGCTGGCTGCTCGGGCACGCCGGAGCAGGCGGAGAAGGAGGCGGAGTGCCGCCACGCGCCGGAGAAGGAGGCCGAGTGCCCCGATCGTCACTCACCGGAGGAGGAGGCGGTGGAGGAGGTGGAGTGCCCTGACTCGCCGGAGGAGGAGGAGGCGGAGGCGCCGATTCGGAAGGTTGATGAGATCCTTCCGCCATAGGCATGGAGTCTTGAGAGCAGAGAACCCAGCCGATACTCCCTTCACCGGTAGGGTGGTCAAGCCGGAGGTCCTCAAATCCCTCCGTTATTTCATCGACCATCACCTTAGCATATCCTTCTGGAATCGGCCGGCGGTGAAAAGTTGAGTCGGGTTTAGTAGGATAAACAGAGCCAACAGCCGCCTTGACCTTCAAATTGCTCCATTGCGCCATAAGGTGGCAATTTTCAGCATCCGTGATAGCATCCACGGGATAGCTGGCAGGAGCCGTCAAGGCATGCTTTCCGGGCCAAGCAGCTCGGTGGAAGCCGCTACCGCTTCTCCGCTGAGATGGCGGGGTAGCTTCGGGGAAGCTTCGCAGGTCGCTTGTTGTGATCAGCTGCTTCTCGTTCCTCTAGCCCCATTACCCTTTCGCAGCGCCTGCATTAGGCTCTGCTCCAGCTTTCTTCCTCCTCTCATGGGTTTTGTAACCTTCGCGTCCGGAAATCCAGCCTTCCACGAAACGGAGCCTGGCGTGCCTCGTGTCCGTCCAGGGTGCTCAGGATTCCCGAGGGCCATTGTGAGCTCGTCCTTCTCCCTGTCTGGAAGGAACTTCCCTTGCTGCGCTGCTTCGATATAATGCTTAAGCCTCTTGACTGGTATGTCCAATTGTTCGTCCGTCGAAATGCACTTCCCTGTTATAGGGTCCAAGGATCCGCCGGCCCCGAAGAACCAAGTCCGGCAACGGTCTGGCCAGTTCATTGTCTCTGGTTCGTTCCCTTTATGAAGCACATCAATCTCAGCCTTGGCCCACTTTAGGTCGAAAGCTACGAGGTAGCCACCGACCCGCGGCGATGGTGAAGCTTCTTCTTCGCAGCATTTCTCTTGTTTGTCGCCGACATCTTTTACTCTTTTCCGATGTCTTGTAGGCCACAAATGCGGGCGATCATCTCGATCTTCTCATATTTGCCCTTGAATTCTGGTGTCTCATTTTTTGACATACGTATTGAGTTCTTTCTTCCAATTCCTGAATAGTTCTGCCATCTTCTTAAGAGCAAAAGACTTGATTAATGGCCCTATTACTGGCTTCTCCGGATCATCCTCTAGCGGTAGGGTAAAATTTGACTTCAGCTCGGTCCAAAGATCATTTTTCTGCATATCATTGACACAAGACACCTCGTGGTCTTCGTTCTTAGGCTTATACCATTGGTGGATGCTGATCGGGATCTTGTCCCTAACCGTAACCCCGTGACCGAGCAACAAATGCCTTCTTTGTCCGGTAGGGTTCAATCGGTTGGCCGTCGCAGCGATTTCTATGATCTCAAACTTTTCATCGAGCTCAACTTTTTCTTCGGGCCTCGTCTCTTTACGAAGTTGTGCTCGATCCGGAGGGCTAGAAAAAGAACAAAGACGAGAGTTAATTAATATGTGTACATACCAAAACAAAGACGAGAGCTAGTCAAGACAGCTTAACTAATATATATACTGGCGGACTCGGTTTGGTGATCACGGAGCCGTCCTCACGGTCTACTTCTTCACCCTCTCCTTCTTGCACCAGCATTGGGTCATCAGAGCCATGTAAATCATAGCCAGCTGCTTCTTCACCCTCTTCTTCCAGACCATCGTTGTCGTTGAGAAACATCATCGAGGAGACGGCATCACTTCCGTGTACGATTATGTCCCTCAACAACGCTTCTTGTGCTTCGTCTCGGGTGGTGTCCATAGTTTCTACAAATTTTTTACAACATGGCAATTATTATTCAAACATGACAGATATGGATATATTAGTGGCAAACGTAGAACTAGCTAGCTAATCACAATAAGGAATCATATTAGTGGTCTCGACGCTGCTTCTCTAGGGTTTGGGGTGGCCTCGACAACGCTTCAAGGGTTAGGGGTGGCCTCGAGAACGCTTCAAGCTAGGAGGGTAATATCGCCCCCACGTGTTGAAGCTATCGGGAGGGTCGGCGTTGAACACTACATCTATGTCCCACAAGTGACGTGGGCATCGACGCATGTAGGGTAGAGGGTCGTGGATCGCCGAGCGGTCGAGGTCGAGGGTGGAGGATCGCCGAGGTCGGAGGTTGCCTAGTGTCAAAGGATTCAACAAAACCATGTCTTCATCATTGGCGAAAATGTAGGTGCATGATGGTGCGAAGCTCTCCAAAGTTATTTTGGAGCGGAGTCCCGAGATAGGATAATTCACTTTACGGTACAAAGTTCAGCAAGAACCTTCCGAATATCGTTATTTGAAAGCCCTTTGCTGAGATTCGTACAAAAAGGCAAATTATCCTATCCGGGACTCCATTCCAAAACAACTTTGGAGGACTTCGTACCATCATGCCATGGTTACTTCCGGCTAATGATGAAGCCATGGATTTCTTCAATACTTTGACAATAGGCAACCTCTCGACCCTTCGGTGATCCTCGACCCCCCGACGACCCTCGACCCTCGAATCCTCGGCCTCTCGACGACCCTTGAACCCTCGAACAATCGACCCTAGAACCTCAGACCTTCGACCCTCGAACTCCTCGACCCTCGACCCTCGAACCCTCGGCCCCTCGATGACCCTCGACCCTTGAACCCTAGAACCCTCGAACCCTCGAACCCTCGATGACCCTCGAACCCTAGAACCCTCGAACCCGAGAACCCTCAAACCCTCGACCCTAGAACCCTCGAACCTCGACCCTCAAAACATTGACCCTCGACCGGCCTCGACGACCCTCGACCCCTCTGTGACCCTCGCGACCCTCTAGCCTAGTTCCCGACCGTCGACCCCTCAGCGATCCTCGACACCCTCGTTCTCGATAAAAAGAAGAAGAAGAAGAAGAAGAAGAAGAAGAAGAAGAAGAAGAAGAAGAAGAAGAAGAAGAAGAAGAAGAAGAAGAAGAAGAAGAAGAAGAAATGAGAAGAAGAAAAAAGAGAAGATGAAGAAGAAGAAAAAAAATAGAAGAAAAAAAGAGATGAGAAGAAGAAGGAATAGAGTCGAAGAAGAAAAAATAGAATATTTTTCTTCTTCGACTCTATTCCTTCTTCTTCTCCTTTTTCTTCTACTTCCTCTTCTTATTTTTTCTCCTCTTCTTCTCCTTCTTCTTCTCCTTCTTCCTTGTTCCTCTTTTATTCTTTTCCTTATTTTCCTTCTTCCTCGACGACCCTAACTCTAAACAGTACAACTTCCTCGACGTCCCCGCCTCTCTCATGAACAAAATAAAATATATGAATAAAAAAAACATCATATTCTATGAACAAAAAAACATCATATATATTCCATCCACATCGATCCATGCATACATCATATATATGATCATATCTATGAACAAAAAAATTCATATGATCATCTATGAACAAAAAAACATCACATATATATGCAGAAAAAAAAACATTAGATCAACACATATGCAAAAAAGCATCATACATATATCCATACATCAATATATATACATGAATATTTATGAAAAAAAGCATCACATCTATGAACAAAAAACCATCATACGGTGGCGGCGGCGGCAGGGGGGCAGGGCAGGTGCGCGGGGGCTCACTGTGGGCGGCGTCGGCAATGGCGATGTCGGGGCCGCCTGATGATGCAGAGGTGGCGAAGGCAGGGCAGGGGCTGACGCGAGGAGGCGAATGCGCAGGTCGGGAGGCGGAGGCGACGGCGAGGTCGGGAGGCGTTGGACGACGGCGAGGTCGCTGGAGGCAGGGCGGCGACGGCGAGGGCGCGGCGACGACGAGGCAGACGAAGCATGCAGATGCGGCGGCGACGACGGCGGCAGACGGCGGCGACGACGGGCGCGGCGACGATGACAGGACGACGGCGGCGACGACGGCGACGGCGATGGTGACGACGGGCAAGCATGACGGCGACGGCAGCGGCGGCGGCGGGCGGCGTCGGGGAGGTTGGGGCGGGGGCAAATGCGCCGATGAAACTGAAAATTTTCACAAGTGTTGATTATATATACTGAGCATTAGTCCCGGTTCGTGGCTCAAACCGGGACTAATGCCAACCTTTAGTCCCGGTTGGAGCCACCAACCGGGACCAAAGGCCAAATTTCAGCAGCCCTAAGGGCGGAAGCGGCTGACCTTTGGTCGGTTGGTGGCACCACCCGGGACTAAAGGTGGGCATTGGTATCGGTTCGTGGCGCCAACCGGGACCAATGACCCCTTTAGTCCCGGTTGGTGCCACCAACCGGGACCAAAGGCCTTGTGCTACCCCGCGCCAAAAAGTTTAGTCCCACCTCGCTAGTTGAGAGAGCTCGAGTGTGGTTGATAAGCTGATCGCGCCCACCTCTCGAGCTCCTCTCAACCTGCAGGCTTCGGGCCTAACCTTGCAATCTGTGCTGTGGGCCTAATGGGCCTCAGCGGGCTGAATCTGGCCCATGGTAGGGTTTCTAGTCGTATTCAGGCCGTGGGGGCCCGATGGGTGGCACTTTTTTTGTTTTTTGTTTTCTTTGTTGCTTTATTTATTTTATTTTGTTTCTACTTACAACAAAATACTTATTTATTTTATTTTTGTTGTTTTTTGCTTTATTTTTTAATTCTTTTTGCTTTTAATTTTAGAAAAATTATAAACTTTCTGTTAGTGCCATTAGTTTTCAAATTTGAAAACACTTTTTTTGTTTTCTTTGTTGCTTTATATATTTTATTTTGTTTGTACTTACAATAAAATACTTATTGTTGCTATTTTTATTATTTTTTAGTTTTTTTGTTATGTTTTCTGCATTATTTATTTTTTGTTGTTTTTTTCTTTATATTTTAATTCTTTTTGCTTTTAGTTTTAGAAAAATTATAAACTTTCTGTTAGTGCCATTAGTTTTCAAATTTGAAAACACTTTTTTGCTTTATTTATTTATTTTATTTTGTTTCTACTTACAACAAAATACTTATTGTTGCTATTTTTTTTTTCAAGTTTTTGTTTTGTTTTCTGCATTATTTATTTTCTTTTGGTTTTTGCTTTATTTTTTAATTCTTTTTTGCTTTTAGGTCAGCAAAATTATAAACTTTCTGTTTGTGCCATTAGTTTTCTTTGAAATTTGTGTGAATCACAAGTTTGTGGCGTGTAGAGGGACGGGCTTATAAACCGGTGTGAGTACAAAACGGACAATGGTATCATACTCGTCTGTTACAAAGTTGGCATGGTATCATCATAATAGTTGCGGGAGAAAGTCTTCACTTTTTCTTCGCTTGTGTCGTTTGCTTATTGCGCTGTAACCATGGATAATCTTCATCGTTTATCAGGATGCTTGGGTCAGCCTTGACTTTGAAGGGAATTTCATGAAACTTTTCATACTCTTGAGACATGTCTGTCTTGCCCTCCACTCCTGTGGATGTCCCTTTTTCTGAAAAGAACTATGTGGCGCTTTGGCTCATTGTATGATGTGTTCGCTTCCTTATCTTTTCTTTTCCTCGGTCCGGTAGACATGTCCTTCACATAGATAACCTGTGCCACATCATTGGCTAGGACGAACGGTTCGTCGGTGTACCCAAGATTTTTCAGATCCACTGTTGTCATTACATCTTTGTGGGTCTACCTGCACTCGCCTCTGACAGATTGACCCACTTGCACTTAAACAAAGGGACCTTAAAATCTACTCCGTAGTCAAGTTCCCATATGTCTACTATGTAACCATAATATGTGTCATTTCCCTTGTCGGTTGCTGCATCAAAGCGGACACCGCTGTTTTGGTTGGTGCTCTTTTCATCTTGGTCAATCGTGTAAAATGTATTCCCATTTATCTCGTATCCTTTCCAAATCATTACAGTCGAAGATGGTCCTCGGACAACAAGTACAGCTCATCACAAACAGTGTTGTCACCTCCGAGACGTGTTTCCAACCAAGCTGCTGAAAGTCTGATGTGTTCACATGTAATCCGATCGTCGCCTTTGCCCGGGTGTTTGGAGCGCAGACTGTTCTTGTGTTCATCGACATATGGGGTCACCAAGGTAGAGTTCTCAGAGAACTGTAGTGTGCTTGAGACCAAGAATATCCGTCCCTCGCATATTATTGAGTCTCTTCCAAGCGTGCCTTTTTCGGTCAGTCTCCCCTCATACCGCGATTTAGGGAGACCTATCTTCTTAAGGCCAGGAATGAAGTCAACACAAAACCCGATGACATCCTCTCGTTTGATGGCCCATGGAGATGCTTCCTTCCGGCCTAGCGATTCTGAACATATTTCTTTAGGACTCCCATGAACCTCTCAAAGGGGTACATATTGTGTAGAAATACGGGCCCCGTAATGACAATCTCGTCGACTAGATGAACTAGGACGTGCGTCATGATATTGAAGAAGGATGGTGGGAACACCAGCTCGAAATCGACAAGGCATTGCGCCACATCACTCCTTAAGCGTTGGTACGATTTCTGGATCGATCACCTTACGAGATATTGCATTAAGAAATGCACATAGCTTCACAATGGCTAATCGGACGTTTTCGGTAGAAGCCCCTCAATGCAACCGGAAGCGATTGCGTCATAATCACGTGGCAGTCATGAGACTTTAGGTTCTGGAACTTTTTCTCCGGCATATTTATTATTCCCTTTATATTCGACGAGAAGCGATCGGGACCTTCATCTTGAGCAGGCATTGAAAGAATATTTCTTTCTCTTCTTTAAAGAGAGCGTAGCTGGCGGGACCTTCATCTGCCGGAGGCATGCCCTCTTTTTCGTGCAAGCGTTGCAGGTCCTCTCGTGCCTCAGGTGTATCTTTTGTCTTCCCATACACGCCCAAGAAGCCTAGCAGGTTCACGCAAAGGTTCTTCGTCACGTGCATCACGTCGATCGAAGAGCGGACCTCTAGGTCTTTGTTGGGGAACGTAGTAATTTCAAAAAAATTCCTACGCACACGCAAGATCATGGTGATGCATAGCAACGAGAGGGGAGAGTGTTGTCTACGTACCCTCGTAGACCGAAGCGGAAGCGATCTGGCGTAGAGGAAGTAGTCAGACGTTCTCCTCGCGATCCAACCGATCCCAGCGCCGTTACTCCGGCGCCTCCGAGTTCTTGGCATACGTTCAGCTCGGTGACGCTTCTCAGCTCCGATCCAGCAAAGCTCGGGGAGAGAGTTCCGTCGGCCGACGACGGCGTGGTAGCGATCTTGATGTTCTATCGACGCAGGCTTCGCCTAAGCACCGCCACGATATGACCGAGGTGGAATATGGTGGAGGGGCACCGCACGGCTAAGGAACGATCTCAAGGATCAACTTGTGTGTTCTAGGGTGCCCCCTGCCCCGTATATAAAGGAGCAAGGGAGGGCGGCCCGGCCCTAGGAGGCGCGCCAAGGGAGGGAGTCCTCCTCCTAGTGGGAGTAGGACTCCCTTTCCTAGTCCAACTAGGAAGGAGGAAGGGGAAGGAAAGAGAGGGAGAGGGAGAGGGAAAGGGGGCCGCCCCCCTCCTTGTCCAGTCGGACTCCCCATGGGGGCGCGCCATCTCCTGGTGCGGCCCTCTCTCCCCCTTTGGCCCAATAAGGCCCATTACTTCCCCGGGGGGTTCCGGTAACCCCTCCGGCACTCCAGTTTTCTCCGGAAACTTCCGGAACCTTTCCGGTGTCCGAATATAGCCGTCCAATATATCAATCTTTATGTCTCGATCATTTCGAGACTCCTCGTCATGTCCGTGATCACATCCGGGACTCCGAACTCCTTCGGTACATCAAAATACACAAAACTCATAATAGAACCGTCATCGAAACCTTAAGCGTGCGGACCCTACGGTTCGAGAACAATGTAGACATGACCGAGACACGTCTCGGTCAATAACCAATAGCGGGACCTGGATGCCCATATTGGCTCCTACATATTCTCTGAAGATCTTTATCGGTCAGACCGCATAACAACATCGTTGTTCCCTTGGTCATCGGTATGTTACTTGCGAGATTCGATCGTCGGTATCCAATACCTAGTTCAATCTCGTTACTGGCAAGTCTCTTTACTCGTTCCGTAATACATCATCTCACAGCTAACTCATTAGTTGTAATGCTTGCAAGGCTTAGTGATGTATTACCGAGAGGGCCCAGAGATACCTCTCCGACAATCGGAGTGACAAATCCTAATCTCGAAATATGCCAACCCAACATCTGCCTTTGGAGACACCTGTAGTACTCCTTTATAATCACCCGATTACGTTGTGACGTTTGGTAGTACCAAAGTGTTCCTCCGTAGAACGGAGTTGCATATTCTCATAGTTATAGGAACATGCATAAGTCATGGATAAAAGCAATAGCAACATACTAAACGATCGGGTGCTAAGCTAATGGAATGGGTCATGTCAATCAGATCATTCAACCAATGATGTGACCTTGTTAATCAAATGACAACTCCTTTGTCTATGGTTAGGAAACATAACCATCTTTGATTAACAAGCTAGTCTAGTAGAGGCATACTAGTGACACTGCTTTGTCTATGTATTCACACATGTATTATGTTTCCGGTTAATACAATTCTAGCATGAACAATAAACATTTACCATGAAATAAGGAAATAAATAATAACTTTATTATTGCCTCTAGGGCATATTTCCTTGGGCCTCCCACTTGCACTAGAGTCAATAATCTAGATTACATAGTAATGATTCTAACACCCATGGAGTCTTGGTGCTGATCATGTTTTGCTCGTGGAAGAGGCTTAGTCAATGGGTCTGCTACATTCAGATCCGTATGTATCTTGCAAATCTCTATGTCTCCCACCGGACTAAGTCCCGGATGGAATTGAAGCGTCTCTTGATGTGTTTGGTTCTCTTGTGAAATCTGGATTCCTTTGCTAAAGCAATTGCTCGAGATTGTCACAAAAGATTTTCATTGGACCCGATGCACTAGGTATGACACCTAGATCGGATATGAACTCCTTCATCCAGACTCCTTCATTAGCTGCTTCGAAGCTGCTATGTATTCCGCTTCACATGTAGATCCCGCCACGATGCTTTGTTTAGAATTGCACCAATGACAGCTCCTCCGTTTAGTGTAAATACGTATCCGGTTTGCGATTTAGAATCGTCCGGATCAGTGTCAAAGCTTGCATCAACGTAACTGCCATTTATGAGCTCTTTGTCACCTGCATAAACGAGAAACATATCCTTAGTCCTTTTCAAGTATTTCAGGATGTTCTTGACCGCTGTCCAGTGATCCACTCCTGGATTACTTTGGTACCTCCCTGCTAAGCTTATAGCAAGGCACACATCAGGTCTGGTACACAGCATTGCATACATGATAGAGCCTATGGCTGAGGCATAGGGAACATCTTTCATTTTCTCTCTATCTTCTGCGGTGGTCGGGCATTGAGTCTTACTCAACTTCACACCTTGTAACACAGGCAAGAACCCTTTCTTTGCTTGATCCATTTTGAACTTCTTCAAAATTTTGTCAAGGTATGTGCTTTGTGAAAGTCCAATTAAGCGTCTTGATCTATCTCTATAGATTTTGATGCCCAATATGTAAGCAGCTTCACCGAGGTCCTTCATCGAAAGACTCTTATTCAAGTATCCCTTTATGCTATCCAGAAATTCTATATCATTTCCGATTAGTAATATGTCATCTACATATAATATCAAAAATGCTACAGAGCTCCCACTCACTTTCTTGTAAATACAGGCTTCTCCAAAAGTCTGTATAAACCCAAATGCTTTGATCACACTATCAAAGCGTTTATTCCAACTCCGAGATGCTTGCACCAGTCCATAAATGGATCGCTGGAGCTTGCACACTTTGTTAGCTCCCTTTGGATCGATAAAACCTTCTGGTTGCATCATATACAACTCTTCTTCCAGAAATCCATTCAGAATGCAGTCTTTACATCCATTTGCCAAATTTCATAATCATAAAATGCGGCAATTGCTAACATGATTCGGACAGACTTAAGCATCGCTACGAGTGAGAAGGTCTCATCGTAGTCAATCCCTTGAACTTGTCGAAAACCCTTTGCGACAAGTCGAGCTTTGTAGATGATAATATTACCGCTCCGTCGGTCTTCTTCTTGAAGATCCACTTGTTTTCTATTGCTTGCCGACCCTCGGGCAAGTCAACCAAAGTCCACACTTTGTTTTCATACATGGATCCCATCTCAGATTTCATGGCCTCAAGCCATTTTATGGAATCTGGGCTCACCATCGCTTCTTCATAGTTCGTAGGTTCATCATGATCTAGTAACATGACTTCGAACAGGATTACCGTACCACTCAGTGCGGATCTTACTCTGGTTGATCTACGAGGTTACGTAGTAACTTGATCTGAAGTTTCATGATCAACATCATCAACTTCCTCACTATTTGGTGTAGATGTCGCAGAAACCGGTTTCGTGATAAACTACTTTCAAATAAGGGAGAAGGTACGATTACCTCATCAAGTTCTACTTTCCTCCCACTCACTTCTTTCGAGAGAAACTCCTTCTCTAGAAAGGATCCATTCTTAGCAACAAATGTCTTGCCTTCGGATCTGTGATAGAAGGTGTACCCAACTGTCTCCTTTGGGTATCCTATGAAGACACATTTCTCCGATTTAGGTTCGAGCTTATCAGGTTGAAGCTTTTTCACATAAGCATCGCATCCCCAAACTTTAAGAAAGCGACAACTTTGGTTTCTTGCTAAACCATAGTTCATAAGGTGTCGTCTCAACGGATTTTGACGGTGTTCTATTCAGCGTGAATGCGGCCGTCTCAAGAGCATAACCCCAAAACGATAGCGGTAAATCTGTAAGAGACATCATAGATCGCACCATATCTAGTAAAGTGCGATTACGACGTTCGGACACACCATTGCGCTGTGGTGTTCCGAATTGGCGTGAGTTGCGAAACTATTCCGCATTGTTTCAAATGTAGACCAAACTCGTAACTCAAATATTCGCCTCCACGATCAGATCGTAGAAACTTTATTTTCTTATTACGATGATTTTCAACTTCACTCTGAAATTCTTTGAACTTTTCAAATGTTTCAGACTTATGTTTCATTAAGTAGATATACCCATATCTCGCTTAAATCATCTGTGAAGGTGAGAAAATAACGATATCCGCCACGAGCCTCAACATTCATTGGACCACATACATCTGTATGTATGATTTCCAACAAATCTGTTGCTCTCTCCATAGTACCGGAGAAGCGGGTTTTAGTCATCTTGCCCATGAGGCACGGTTCGCAAGTGCCAAGTGATTCATGATCAAGTGACTCCAAAAGTCCATCAAGATGGAGTTTCTTCATGCGCTTTATACCGATATGACCTAAACGGCGAGTGCCACAAATAAGTCGCACTATCATTATCAACTCTGCATCTTTTGGTTTCAACATTATGAATATGTGTATCACTACTATCGAGATTCATTAAAATAGACCACTCTTCAAGGGTGCATGACCATAAAAGATATTATTCATATAAATAGAACAACCATTATTCTCTCGATTTAAATGAATAACCGTCTCGCATCAAACAAGATCCAGATATAATGTTCATGCTCAACGCTGGCACCAAATAACAATTATTTAGGTCTAAAACTAATCCGAAGGTAGATGTAGAGGTAGCGTGCCGACCGCGATCACATCGACTTTGGAACCATTTCCCACGCGCATCGTCACCTCGTCCTTTGCCAGTGTTTGCTTAATCTGTAGTCCCTGTTTCGAGTTGCAAATATTAGCAACAGAACCAGTATCAAATACCCAGGTGCTACTGCGAGCTCTAGTAAGGTACACATCAATAACATGTATATCACATATACCTTTGTTCACCTTGCCATCCTTCTTATCCGCCAAATACTTGGGGCAGTTCCGCTTCCGGTGACTATGCCGCTTGCAGTAGAAGCACTCGATTTCAGGTTTAGGTCCAGACTTGGGTTTCTTCTCTGAGCAGCAACTTGTTTGCTGTTCTTCTTGAAGTTCCCCTTCTTCTTCCCTTTGCCTTTCTTCTTGAAACTAGTGGTCTTATTGACCATCAACACTTGATGCTCCTTCTTGATTTCTACCTCCGCAGCCTTTAGCATTGCGAAGAGCTCGAGCATAGTCTTTACTAACCCTTGCATATTATAGTTCATCACGAAGCCTTTGTAGCTTGGTGGCGGTGATTGAAGAATTACATCAATGACACAATCATCCGGAAGATTAACTCCCGGTTGAGTCAAGTGATTGTAATACCCGGACATTACGAGTATGTGCTCACCGATGCAGACCCTTTCTCTTCCATTTTGCAGCTATAGAACTTATTGGAGACTTCATATCTCTTAATCCGGGCATTCTGTTGAAATATCAACTTCATCTCCTGGAACATCTCATTTGCTCCATGACGTTCAAAAGCGTCGTTGAAGACCCGGTTCTAAGCCGTAAAGCATGGCACACTGAACTATAGAGTAGTCATCGGCTTTGCTCGCCAGACGTTCTTAACGCATTAAATCGGTTGCATCGGCGAGGCTGGCACCTAGCGGTGCATCCAGGGGCGTAACTCTTACGTGCAGCAATGAGGATAATCCTCAGGTTACGGACCCAGTCCGTGTAATTGCTACCATCATCTTTCAACTTTGCTTTCTCAAGGAACGCATTAAAATTCAACGGAACAACAGCACGAGCCATCTATCTATAAACAAACATAGACAAGCAAGATACTATCAGGTACTAAGTTCATGATAAATTTAAGTTCAATTAATCATATTACTTAAGAACTCCCACTTAGACAGACATCTCTCTAGTCATCTAAGTGATCACGTGATCCAAATCAACTAAACCATAACCGATCATCACGTGAGATGGAGTAGTTTTCAATGGTGAACATCTTATGTTGATCATATCTACTATATGATTCACGCTCGACCTTTCGGTCTCCGTGTTCCGAGGCCATATCTGCATATGCTAGGCTCGTCAAGTATAACATGAGTATTCTGCGTGTGCAAAACTGGCTTGCACCCGTTGTAGATGGACGTAGAGCTTATCACACCCGATCATCACGCGTGGTGTCTCGGCACGCATTTAACTTTGGCAACGGTGCATACTCGGGAGAACACTACTTGATAATTTTAGTGAGAGATCATCTTAAAATGCTACCGTCAATCAAAGCAAAATAAGATGCATAAAGGATAAACATCACATGCAATCAATATAAGTGATATGATATGGCCATCATCATCTTGTGCTTGTGATCTCCATCTCAAGCACCGTCGTGATCACCATCGCCACCGCGCGACACCTTGATCTCCATCGTAGCATCGTTGTCGTTTACGCCATCTATTGCTTCTACGACTATCGCTACCGCTTAGTGATAAAGTAAAGCAATTACAGGGCGTTTGCATTTCATACAATAAGGCGACAACCATATGGCTCCAGCCAGTTGCCGATAACTTCGGTTACAAAACATGATCATCTCATACAATAAAATATAGCATCACGTCTTGACCATATCACATCACAACATGCCCTGCAAAAACAAGTTAGACGTCCTCTACTTTGTTGTTGCAAATTTTACGTGGCTGCTATGGGCTTAAGTAAGAACCAATCTCACCTACGCATCAAGACCACAACGATACTTTGTCAAATAGACTCTGTTTTAACCTTCTCAAGGACCGGGCGTAGCCACACTCGGTTCAACTAAAGTGAGAGAGACAGACACCCGCCAGCCACCTTTAAGCACGAGTGCTCGTAACGGTGAAACCAGTCTCGCGTAAGCGTCTGGCGTAATGTCGGTCCGGGCCGCTTCATCTCACAATACCGCTGAACCAAAGTATGACATGCTAGTAGGCAGTATGACTTGTATCGCCCACAACTCACTTGTGTTCTACTCGTGCAAAACATCAAACCATAAAAACCTAGGCTCGGATGCCACTTTGTTGGGGAACGTAGTAATTTCAAAAATTTCCTACGCACACGCAAGATCATGGTGATGCATAGCAACGAGAGGGAGAGTGTTGTCTACGTACCCTCGTGAGACCGGGCGAAGCGATCACAATGTAGAGGAAGTAGTGATACGTTCTCCTCGCGATCAACCCGATCCAGCGCCGTTACTCCGGCGCCTCAGTTCTTGGCACACGTTCAGCTCGGTGGCGCTCCTCGAGGCTCCGATCCAGCAAAGCTCCGGGGAGAGAGAGTTCCACAAGACGACGGCGTGGTGGCGATCTTGATGTTCTACCGACGCAGGGCTTCGCCTAAGCACCGCTTCTGATATGACCGAGGTGGAATATGGTGGAGGGGGCACCAGACACGGCTAAGGAAGCGATCTCAAGGATCAACTTGTGTGTTCTAGGGTGCCCCCTGCCCCGTATATAAAGGAGCAAGGGGAGGGCCGGCCGGCCCTAGGAGGCGCGCCAAGGAGGGGTGGAGTCCTCCTCCTAGTGGGAGTAGGACTCCCCTTTCCTAGTCCACCTAGGAAGGAGGACGGGGGAAGGAACGAGCGCGAGCCGCCGACCGAACGGGGGGCCGCGCCCCCCCCCCTCCTTGTCCAATTCGGACTCCCCATGGGGGGGGGCGCGCCACCTCCTGGTGCGGCCTCTCTCTCCCTTTTGGCCCAATAAGGCCCATTACTTCCTCGGGGTTCCGGTAACCCCTCCGGCACTCTGGTTTTCTCCGGAAACTTCCGGAACCTTTCCGGTGTCCGAATATAGCCGTCCAATATATCAATCTTTATGTCTCGATCATTTCGAGACTCCTCGTCATGTCCGTGATCACATCCGGGACTCCAAACTCCTTCGGTACATCAAAATACACAAACTCATAATATAACCGTCATTGAAACCTTAAGCGTGCGGACCCTACGGTTCGAGAACAATGTAGACATGACCGAGACACGTCTCCAGTCAATAACCAATAGCGAGACCTGGATGCCCATATTGGCTCCTACATATTCTACGAAGATCTTTATCGGTCAGACCGCATAACAACATACGTTGTTCCCTTTGTCATCGGTATGTTACTTGCCCGAGATTCGATCATCGGTATCCAATACCTAGTTCAATCTGCATTCTTGGCAAGTCTCTTTACTCGTTCCGTAATACATCATCTCACAGCTAACTCATTAGTTGTAATGCTTGCAAGGCTTAGTGATGTATTACCGAGAGGGCCCAGAGATACCTCTCCGACAATCGGAGTGACAAATCCTAATCTCGAAATATGCCAACCCAACATCTGCCTTTGGAGACACCTGTAGTACTCCTTTATAATCACACGATTACGTTGTGACGTTTGGTAGTACCAAAGTGTTCCTCCGGTAAACGGAGTTGCATATTCTCATAGTTATAGGAACATGCATAAGTCATGGATAAAAGCAATAGCAACATACTAAACGATCGGGTGCTAAGCTAATGGAATGGGTCATGTCAATCAGACCATTCAACCAATGATGTGACCTTGTTAATCAAATGACAACTCCTTTGTCTATGGTTAGGAAACATAACCATCTTTGATTAACAAGCTAGTCTAGTAGAGGCATACTAGTGACACTCTGTTTGTCTATGTATTCACACATGTATTATGTTTCCGGTTAATACAATTCTAGAATGAACAATAAACATTTATCATGAAATAAGGAAATAAATAATAACTTTATTATTGCCTCTAGGGCATATTTCCTTCAGTCTTTCCAGTAGGGTAGGTCCCAAAATATAGATTTCTTCTTCCACATGGGTGCGTGATTCTCAGCGTCATTAGGAACAGCTAGTTCGCCGGGACCCTTTCCAAAGATTACGTGTAAATCATTGACCATAGCAAGTACGTGATCACCGATGCGCATGGCGGGCTTCTTCGGTGATCTGCCTCGCTTTTGAAATGCTTGCCTTTCTTTCGACATTGATGGTTGGTCGGAAGAAATCGACGATGGCCTGTACACATTCTTCCTGCAGCTTCGGTATATACTATCGGTGTCAAGTAAACAGTGCGTGCATGCGTGGTATCCCTTGTTTGTCTGTCCCGAAAGGTTATCGAGAGCGGACCAATCGTTGATGGTCACGAACAGCAACGCCTTTTAGGTCAAATTCCTCCTTTTGTGCTCATCCCACGACGTACACCGTTTCCATTCCACAGCTGTAAAAGTTCTTCAACTAATGGCCTTAGGTACACATCAATGTCGTTGCCGGGTTGCTTAGGGCCTTGGATGAGAAGCGGCATCATAATGAACTTCCGCTTCATGCACATCCAAGGAGGAAGGTTATACATACATAGAGTCACGGGCTAGGTGCTGTGATTGCTGCTCTGCTCCCGAAAGGATTAATGCCATCCGCGCTTAAAGCAAACCATACGTTCCTTGGGTCCTTTGCAAACTCATCCCAGTACTTTCTCTCGATTTTTCTCCACCGCGACCCGTCGTGGTGCTCTCAACTTCCGTCTTTCTTACGGTCCTCACTGTGCCATCGCATCAACTTGGCATGCTCTCCGTTTACGAGCAGACGTTTCAACCGTGGTATTATAGGAGCATACCACATCACCTTCGCAGGGAACCCTCTTCTGGGAGGCTCGCCGTCAACATCACCAGGGTCATCTCGTGCGATCTTATACCAAGCAATGCACCGCATACCGGGCATGCGTTCAGATCCTTGTAGGCACCACGGTAGAGGATGCAGTCATTAGGGCATGCATGTATCTTCTCCACCTCCAATCCTAGAGGGCATACGACCTTCTTTGCTGCGTATGTACTGTCGGGCAATTCGTTATCCTTTGGAAGCTTCTTCTTCATTATTTTGGTAGCTTCTCAAATCCTTTATCGAGCACAGCATTCTCCGCCTTCCTTTGCAGCAATTCGTGTACGGTACCGAGCTTTGTGTTGCCATCTTCGCAATTGGGGTACAACCCTTTTGTGTGATCCTCTAACATGCGATCGAACTTCAGCTTCTCCTTTTGACTTTCGCATTGTGTCCTTGCATCGACAATGACCGGCGGAGATCATCATCATCGGGCACATCGTCTGGTTCCTCTTGATCTTCAGCAACCGCCCGTTCCGGCACCATCGTGCACATCGTGCAGTGCATCTTGATGTTCGATAGCATCACCGTATTCAGGGGCACATAGTTGTCATCGTACTCTTCTTCCTCGCCGTCTTCCATCATAACCCCTATTTCTCCGTGCCTCGTCCAAACATTATAGTGTGGCATGAAACCCTTGTAAAGCAGGTGGGTGTGAAGGATTTTCCGGTCAGAGTAAGACTTCGTATTCCCACATATAGGGCATGGACAACACATAAAACCATTCTGCTTGTTTGGCTCAGCCACTTCGAGGAAATCATGCACGCCTTAATGTACTCGGAGGTGTGTCTCTCACCGTACATCCATTGCGGTTCATCTGCGTGCATTATATATAATTAAGTGTGTCAAAAATCATTACAGAACATCATGAATAGATAATTAAGTGACCAAATTAATAGAAGTTCATCATCACATAAAAACCAAAGTACATACATAGTTCTCATCTAACAACATAAAGCTCTGCAGAGCATCTAAATTAATTAAACCATACATTGAAACTATGTAAAACATTTCAATGCGAAAACAAATACGATCATAATCGCAACCAAGGTAACAACTGATCCAACGGCATAATGATACCAAGCCTCGGTATGAATGGCATATTTTCTAATCTTTATCATCTTCAAGCGCATTGCATCCATTTTGATCTTGTGATCATCGATTTACATCCGCAACATGCAACTCCAATATCATCTTCTCCTCCTCAAGTTTTTTATTTTTTCTTCAAGAAATTGTTTTCTTCTTCAACTAAATTTAACCTCTCGACAATAGGGTCGGTTGGAATTTCGGTTCAACAACCTCCTAGATAAATAAAATCTATGTCACGTTGGTCGGCATAATTTTCATAAACAATAAATGAACCAATAGTTATGAAAAGATAATATATACCACATCCGAATCATAGACAGGGCCGAGGGCCGCAGAGGCGGATACCAAAACCATCGCACTATATAAGATGCAATAATAAAAGTAAGAAAATAATACAAGTATCTATCTAAACAAACAAGTAATAATATTTTTCCTTTCTGAAAGAAGATAAGAACAAGAGGCTCACCACGGTGGTGCCGGCGATGAGATCGGCGCGGGTGATCGACGGCGATGAAGACGGGGACGGGGCGTGACGGACCGCTAAACCTAGATAAATATTGAGGAAAATGGAGCTTGGCGGTCGAGCTTGGAGAGGAGAAACCTTAAGTAGTGTGGCTCGGGCATTCCATCGAACACCTTGTGTGCATAGGAGGTGAGCTAGAGCACCACCAAGCCCTCTCCCTCGGCCGAAAAAACAGAGCAGTGTGCTCTGCTCTTGTGAGGGGCTATATATAAAAGCACCATTAGCCGGTTGGTGGCTTGAACCGGGACTAAAGGGAAGCCTTTGGTGGTTCATGCCACCGACCAATAAATGGTGGTGAGGCGGGACCATTGGTGGGTTCGTCCACCAACCGGGACCAAAAGGTCCGGACGAACCGGGACCAATGGCCCACGTGGTCCGGCCGGCCCCCTGGGCTCACGAACCGGGGCAAATAGCTCCATTGGTCCCGGTTCTGGATTGAACCGGGACTAATGGGCTAAACTGGCCTGGACAAAAGCCCTGTTTTCTACTAGTGTACCATATTTGAAGATGAATAGATAGGAAGTTTTTTTGAAAAAAAAAGTAAGTAGTTTAGACTTAGCAGAGTAATAATAAAAAAGCCAATACCCATATGACACATATATAAAGAATACAAAATATATTTTAGAACGAGTTTAGGAAACTATATTGACCGTGATATTGATAATGAGGCCATCAGAAACACACGACGACAGGCTGAAGCGCACGCACACCCGAGCGTGATCGACGAATCAGATGCCGGCCGCACGAGCACACACATGCAACTTCGACGACGAAAGTGCACGAAAGCGACGATTTAACGGGCGTGATTCCACGGTGCCTAGCTAGTAAACTAGTATAGTACTACTACCTTCTTGGAATAAGTGGCATTTTGATTTGATAGATACTAGTTTCTTCCACGAGTAGTCACTAGAGTGGTTCATGTGCAAGTTTTGTGACTTCGTTCACCTACTTGAAAACAGAAGAGATAGCATGTAGGGCGAGAAAAAGTTAGATCAGGAAAAAAAGACCGGCCACATACAAAACAAAACAAAATCAGCGCCATTCGCGTTCTTAGACCGTTAGATCACCATTCAACGGGCAAGATCATGTGTGCACTGTTCACCTTCAACCTGCCTTCTATGCTTCCTGCGCACGACTTCCCCCCTTCCCTGCGGCTTCCACCCCTGTGACCGCCGCGTGATGCTATTGTGCACGCCTGGCTACCCCGCGGCGCCAAGCTCAGCCCAGCCCTCCCCTCGCCACCTCCCAAAGTCGTGCTATACTGCCGCCCAAGGCCACGCCATTAAATCCCCCGACCCCTTGTTCTCCGGCGTCGGCACCCCGTCCCCCTAATCCGGAATCGTCAACTCTTTTCATCGCCTCCGCCTGGGATGTCGAAGTTTGCTGAGGCTCGCAGCACTATCCTCTTCTCTAATGAGATCCTGCCTCGACTTGCCAGGGTCAACACTCCTTACCACCACTCATTATGTCGCCTCTGTCTTCGACCTCAGTGGAATCGCCTGACACGCAGGAAAATTTCGGGCACCTAATGTCTAGCAAATATGGGAGAAAAACCTAAGGGCATCTCCAACACGGACACTTAAACCTCTCGCAAGCGCAGTTTGCGTCGAACACGGTACCTCATCAGTCCACGGACCGATACGGTTGTCCATTTTTTCGCAAACCGGGTGCAAATTGGGTGAGGGGCTTTGCGGTCGTTTGGGCCGCTGCCATGTATGCATCCGACACCCAAAAATCCGATCGTTCTCCCACGCAAACACACCTGCGCTCACTACGCCGCCTTCATGCTGGCACAGAACGGACACGACCGTTCTCTGAAGTCGTCACTAAAGAAGTGCGTTGCTCTTGGTCGTTGTGCATGTTCAACGTAGAGAGACTTGACCAGATGGAACTGTTCTCTATGCTTCCAAACCAGATGCCCATACGTCCGCCTGCCGGCATTAAACAAGGATGGCGGACGAGAAACCCACTCTTGCGCCCAAATTCACATAGCCCGTCGCTTTGCCTGGCCGATGCTCCCTATTATATATGGTAAGCCATACACGGTCCGCATCGCACAACCTCCGATCATGGTCCTCCTCCGTGCACCACTTCCGTTATGACTGCGTTTGTAGAGCGAGAGCCTCTCAGCGAAGCGGCAACAAGAGCTGGCCGGCATTGCGGCCGGCAGGTAGGCCCGCCGTGCGAAATCATACAAAGGTTGGCTTGTCGGGAGCTTGCCGGAGGTCTATGTCAACGACGAGAAAATAGACGAGGCGTCTGACAACGAGCCGGCTCCACCACCTGTGCCGGTCCTTGTTGGCTTCTCCTTGGAGAAGGAGCAGGAAACACTATCGTAATGTCGGAAGAGCAGCTGACGCCGCCGTTGTTGATGTTCAGGCAGACGCCGGAGGACCACTGCTACCATGTTCGGCTCCACGACGAGCATCAGCTCGTGGAGGGACAAATCATCGGCAAGCAGGCGAAAGACAATGTTGTCGCGACCATGGTGGCAGAGCATCTGGGATTCTCAGATGATCAATCGGCGTTGTACCAGACCATCCGCAGCGCGAGCGTCCTGCGGCCGTGACCGATGGCGGAGATGGGCGACCTGTTCACAGATATTGACGCGGGGGCGGACAAAGAGGACGCGCATGCGCCCGATGTCCCCAGCTCCGTGTCGATAGTGCCACCCACGTGGTTCGTGCCCGTCAGCAACGACCACAAGGCCGGCACCTCCATGTCCGGCGTCGTCCGCACGGCGGACTCCGACGGTGAAGAGTAGGACGTGGCACACGGAGGCAGCATCGTGTCGTGTCCCACTTCATATTCTTCTCCTCGCGCAGGTTCACTTTCGTGGGCTAATGACCGTTGAGATTGCCGGACATGTGGAATACAAGATGTGGAACACAAACGCCTCCATGGCCGCTCAAGATTAGATTATGTTAAAAAGTGTCGTCCGCTTTGAAATATGTGAAAAATGTGATGAATTTGATTTGATCTAAATGAAAATAACCCGGTTGCAAAAAAAATTAACGATCTATTTTAGAGAAAATCTATGCATGCATGGTTGGAACCTTGGCTCCTGTATCATTGTCTGTTTTGTTTTTAGGGTGCCCATTGGAGTATGCCAGAAAGAATGAACGAAAGAAAGAAAGAAAGAAAAATACTACAGTAGAATGCGTAGGTGGCTAGCCACGAGATGCACAGCTAGGATTCACGGTCATGGGTCATGGAGGAGGAGCAATATAGAAACACCAGTGGGCGTGGCCTTTGTCCCGTGGAGTGGAATGACCGGCCGGGATCGTCGACAAAGCGCCCTCCCTCACTCGCATGCCCGCTGACCGCGCTGCACGTGCGCCGGGCGACATGCCCCCGCTGGCGCCGCCGCCGCCGCCTCGGGATTCCGCGCCACGCTAGCTGCCACATGCTCGCGTACGTGCGTGCGTGCGTGCCCGCCTGCCATGCCAATGCCAGCGTACATGGCGAGCTTCTTCTTCCCTTCGCCGTCGGCATCGTCGTGTTCGCGGGCGCGGGCGCGGCGACCGAGGGAAGGGTACGCGCCACTGGCATTAGCATAATACGCGCCATGTCGCCCGCTCTGCCAGTGACCGCTTATTCTAGGACTTATTCTACGCCAACCTAGTCGATCGCCCATAATTACGCGCCCAAGTGCTCATCGCCGGTCAGCCGCCGGACCCTGATTTCCTGCGCTTCCTTGTTTAACCGGAGCTACGAGATTGCGTGGTCTGTTTAGACTGCCGTGCCAAAGGAATACTCATATGGCAACTGGCCATTCTTTTACTCTTAGTGGGAGGGAGGAGATTTGCTCAAATACTCCATGTTTATACTTTCGGGGTTGCTAAATCTTAAAAAAAAAAAAAAAAAAAAGGTTCGCCCCAGCCTCTGCATCTGAACGATGCATATGGCTAATATTATAAATAAGCTAAAGGTTCAACAAAAGTCTCCAAGTCTCGAACAAAGAAATACAAAAAAGACTCACGAAGAGCTAAGCAGTAATAAAAAAGCGATAATTCTATACACACGGAGTAATATGGGCCTTTACGAACCCCTGTGCTGTTAACTAATCTTCTCCCCCCTGATTTTCAGGAGGTGTGGGGCCCCTCACTTTAATTCCTCCAATCATATTATCTCAGTTGGGCCTCTCCGTAAACTAAGTAAAAGTCTGTCCGTGCATGTAGCATTGCTCATAAAAAAGTCACAAACAGATGGCATAAAAAGATATGAGCACTACATGCCTATTCTATTACATGACCGCCATCCAAACCGGTTGAAAATATCTCGTGTTACCATTTTTCATCGGGTAGACCTAGTAACCAAACGCTCCCTAGCCTCCGTCGGTAAGTAGCGACCACATACGGATCAACGCAGTGGCTCTGAAGATAACCTGTAAAAAATAAATGTTTGTTGTTCTGTTAAAGACCAGATCATTTCTACAGTTCCAGACTGCCCATAATAAATCACATACTCCCACACGAATGTGTCTTGCTATATCGGTATCTATCCCATCAAGCCACGTCCTAAATAACGTGTTTATAGAATTCAGTGGAGTAATGTTAAAGGTTATGTGAACCGACCGCCACATAATTTTTGCCAGAGGACAATCAAGAAAGAGGTGTTTGATTGATTCATGTTGGTCTCAAAAGCTACATCTTATAGCTCCTGTCCATTTGCGTTTTGCCCAATTATCCTTTGTTAAAATAACTTGTTTATGCACAAATCATATAAACGCTTTGATTTTCAAAGGTACTTTAACTTTCCAAACATGTTTCAATCTAGGAATCACGCTAGAGTTAATAACATCCAAATACATGGATTTAACCGAGAACTCTCCATTCTTAGTTAGTTTCCAGCATAATTGATCGGGTTGTTGAGACAACTGAATATCCATCAATCTTCTCACAAGATTGAGCCAGGCTTCCCAATAGTTTCCCACTAGTGTCCTCCGAAATTGAATATTGAGCGGAGTGGACTGTAGTATTGTTGCAACGTGTGTGTCTACACTAAACAATGTTATACAAAGGAGGATATTGGAGTGCGAGGGGCGTCTCCCCAGCCATGTATCCTCCCAAAACCTCGTAGCCGTACTGTTTCCAACTATGAACCTTGTCCTATTGAAAAGAGTGGTTTAACTCTCATCAGTCCTTTCCAAAGAGATTGCTGAGAGTTAATCAAGTCTTAGTCGATGGTATATTTTGTGAGATCTTACGTGAAGATCCTTGTAAAAAAATTAGTCTTTCTTTTCTCCTTTCTTGCATGTTATGTCACTTGATTTAGACTTGGTTTTTATTCAGAAATGGAGGAGGACCCCGGCCTCTGCATCTGGACGATGCATGCAGCCACTTTATTAATTATTCACATAAGACCTTACAAAGTCATACAACAGTAAGTCGAAGCCACCGTCTAGGCAACAAAAGTGTCGCTACTCCTATCCAAATGAAGAAGGGATGCTGATAGTCTGGGCCTAATACCAAACGGACCTCGTAGCCACACCTAACATCTAAGTCCTGAGGTCCCAACCAGGACGCCTGCCGGGTATGGGCACTCACAAGTCTGGCGAGCTCCTCAACCAGGACGTCTGCCGGGTATGAGGCCGCCGCAGCCACCTGCCACCAATCCATCTTTAGAGTTGTACTGTTGCATGAACCTTGCCCTGTCTAGCTGCCGCCGACGCCACCACGACGCCAGACAGCGTCAACCTCCTGCGCGAGTCCATCATCGCACATCAGACGCTGAATCTCCAGAGCGCCGTGCCATCGAGATCCGACACCTTCAATGTGTGTGATGAAGCACCACTCCTCCTCTTGTCACCTCCAGCCATCACTTGCTCCAAAACGATGCCCCCATAAGGGAAAGCGCTACTAAGAACGCCATCATCGTTCGGTCTGAGAGACCCAGATCTAGGGTTTCCCCCGGAGCAGCCCGAGCCTGATGAAGCAAACTGCAACGACGATGCCTCGACAAGGGAACGACATCTAAGACGCCGCCATGACCGTAGTCGGCGCGATTTTCATCGGCAGTTGCTCCACCAGTAGTGCGCCGCCAGCGTCGCTGATCCCTTCAACATGAGTAAGCTCCAAAACGATGCCTGAAGAGGGGTTACGACGCAAAAGTACCGCCATCGCTCGATCCTAAGGAGATCTAGGGTTTCCCCCGGAGTTGCCGTCTTGTCGAGGACCGAGACATAAGGAAGAATCTCGTGGATCCGTCCGGTGCCGACGAGCCGCACCCACCACCGCGCCGACGGCAATCCAGTGACCAAGGCCCACTGGACCCAGATCCGGCCGTGCCGCCGTGAACCCATCTGGTCACGCCGCCGCCGTCCCTGGCGACCGCGACGCACCAGACCATGAAGCCGCCTGCCGCGGGGGAAGAGAACCGCCTAAGCGCCGCCACCACCCACCATGGCGTCCGGCCCGAGGGCGCCGGCCCGCGCCATCCCCACGAGCGGGAGGACCACGAGTCCCTGCCGCCGCCGGCAACGGTAAGGCTTCTCCTGGCCGTGCCCTTGGGCGGCGGCTAGGGAGGAGGAGGAGATGTGGAGACCGGCGGCTATGGGATTTGGGAGCCACCTGGCCGCCACGCGGGGGGCACGCGTTGGGTTCCCTTTTTTCCAAATGCCGATTTAGACTTGGTTAGTTAAGTCTCTGTCGACTGAGATCTAGGCACACCATTGTACTACTTTATATATATTGCTGCTCTGTTTTCCATTATTAAATATCCGTCCCAGGGGATGATTGTATTTGCATATACAAGACTTTGATCCCATGGGATTCGGACCTGATAATTGAACCGCATTTACACGCTTATCAAAATCGATAATATTTTGCCATGTTGCATGCCTGCGGCTGCGATGCACAGCCCATCGATACAGGCAAAGTGGCAAGCAAACACATCATGAGCGTGGATGCGCGCAGCTTCCTAGTTCCACGCATCTTCCCTGCACGTACGCAATTATATTGAGATAATCTACGTGTACGCACAGGCTTACTACTGGACCGTTGATCGAACGATCAATCTCGATCTGCGGAGAGACGCATGAGAAGAGAAATGATTAGCGGCCACCATGGATCACATGCAGCAGGGCCAGGAAGGAAGAACAGAGATGGATCAATCGAGGCATGTGCGCCAGGAATAATTCAGCAGTTACACATCGACCGGTTGGAGCGATCCATGCAGCCTACCGAAAGGCAGTTGCATTCCCAGTAAGTAAACAGCCACTTGGCCGATCGGGCACACCACACATGCACGGTCGGTGCCTTTGACAGCCCGGCCATGTCGGCCAAATCAATGTGGGTTGCTGCTACCGGCACAAGAGAGAAGCTCAGGCAGGGTGCGTGTACGTGTGTGGTATTATTGGCAGCGAACAAGTGGACCTGCTTCAAGAACGCCATGTGACACACGGACAAGTAATGCGCGGCACCTATGATCCGCTCTTTTTTTTGAACAACAATGTGTGTTCTTGTCCGGCATGTCGACTGAGAATGGGCGCAACATTTCTTCCTGTTATCATGATCGCCGTTCCTCCTCCCGTCGACGCCGCCGCGGATCCACGCCGCCTTCGATGGCCTTTTGCCTGTGGAGGTGCGGAGGATCTCGACCCCCCACTTGCGGGAGGGACCCCGTTCTCTTTTTTGCTAGGTCCAACGTCTTGGTTGGAGCTGTGTGGCGACGGCAATGTTCCTCGATAGCAATAATGTTTCAACGTCCGATCCCCGTTCTGATGGTGCGAATAGCGTTGTCGGATCTCATGAGGTTCGGTCGATTCTGCTCTTCAGTGGATCTATGTGGATCCATTTTTTGTTCGTTTTCATTCATGTAGTTCCAGGTTTGATCTTTCCGATCTACAACTCTCTTCATCGGCGATGGTTACTGCTCTAGTGTGCTGGTCCTTTGGGGCCTTAGCATGACGACTTTCCGACTGTCACCTACAACAAGGTTTGTCCGGCTCCGGTGATGGAGGGGCGATGCCGCGGCGCGCCTTCTGCTCGCTCTAGTGATTGTAGGCGTCGCTAGGTGGTCCATAGACCTGGTTGTAATTTTTATTACCTTTTGTGTTCTTTGTACTGGCATAATTGATGAATAGATTGAAAATTTCTCTCGCAAAAGAAAAGTTGTCATGATCGCCCCTCATGTGTGCGTACAAACGATGTATATTCACCGATCATCGGAATTTGAATTCAGTGAAAAAATTATAATTTATTCTTTTACACCCATTAGCATGCATTTAACGGGAAAAAAATGGATTGTTGAGATATCCATCCCGATTCTCCTTCTATGTTACTGATACAACTCTCCATGATGTATCCTTGAAACAAAAAACAAAAAAATAGCTAGGCAGTATTCATCTGCGCGTGCTGAGCAGACTTCATCCATGTGCATCGATCTGATAGACCTCATTGTAGTATTCATTTTTGCACCCTCCATCCTGTTTGATGTACCACAGCACCACTCTGTTTTTACTAACTTTTTATTTGAAATCAGAAGGGTTTCCCCCTGCCCCAACTTTTATTAAAAGCCAACGCAAAGCAGCATCCCAAAGACGTGTTATAGGTTTCGGTCTACAGTTTTGTAGCAATTGCAACGGTCCTTTATTACAGCTACATACCGGCAATTTTTAACGGAATCAATAATCCCCCAATCGAACGTGCGAGGTTTTAGGAAATAACTCCGAACACGCAGTTAGCCGTCGCACGAATCTCAATGAGCTCCACATGCCTTGTCATCACAAGCGCAACGTTCGGGTCAATGTCGGTCGCCCGAACGAGTTCGACTGCTTATCCAGTCGCAACGATAGTGTTATCCACTCCCGAGCTCCATTCCCCTCCCTCACTCGCTCCTTCATCGCCGGATTTGAAGACGGTCGGCTTGCAGTTTTGTAGGTTTCGGCTTGTTGGTTTGTAGCAACTGTAACGGCCCCTTATTACACCTATGTAGCAGCAATTTTTAACCAAGTCTCTAGCTGATAGAGGAAGATTACATCAAATACACGGGAAGATGAAACCCTACACTACAGCCCTGGGGGAGGTGGGGGCCCCTGCCAGGCAATCCTAAGTAATTCTCATCGCTGATGATCGAGTATTCTTAGGCACTGTAGGAGTAGTGCAGCTTGAACATATATGAGCGGAGGATTTCCATCGACACACAAGCGAGCCCACCAAACCCACGACGCACTTCATACTTCGCCATTTTCGCCCGTGTAAGAGAAAAACATTGTGCAAACACCATAAGCCCCACCAAATTAACAACATAATGATTCTTCTTATGTTTCGAAAACGATAACAGTGAATCAAAGGAACAAGGTACATAGGTATCAGGGTCGCTGGTGTGACTTTACTGCCAGCATATGTGACTTGATACATTTTTTTCTTTCTTCCCGTGGAAGAAAGAGGGACCTTTGGTAGGGTTTCTCGTTCCTCCCGCAAGTACCGCCGCCGGTCTACCTCATCTCCTGTGGTCTTAGGGCCATGGAGGCGCGGTGGATCCAGGCCCTTGCCGATGGGAGGGCTTTATTTTTTTCATGCTTTTTTGAATTTTCTTAGTTGTGTCCTACTCTGAGAGACGAGGCGACACCGGCTCTCTGAAGATGGAATAAGATTCTCCTGTCTAGTCGCCATCTCAGTGGTGTTTCTAGCATCGTCGGAGCGCATGTGGAGATTTGTCTCCGGCGGATCTCGCGGGATTCGGTCGGCGTTCGCCTTCGGTGGATCCAAGTGGATCTTGTCATCGTTCGTCTGTCTTCGTGTATCTATAGGTTGGATCCTTCCGATCTATGATTTTCTTCATCGGCGACGACTGTTGTTCTGGTGCGTTGGTCCTATGGGACCTTAGCACGACGACTTCCGGACTGTCCACTAAAACAAGGTTTGTCCGTCTCCGGTAGATCCATGGACCACTTACGAGCCAACCAACTTTTAGGGTCTGTTTGGTTTCTAGCCACACTTTGCCACACCTCACCTTAGGCAAGCTTGACAAAGTTAGGTGGGTGTTTGGTTCTAGCCACACCTAAGGCAAGAATTCTTTTATGAGCAGTGAACCCCACATGTCATGGACACAAAAAGTGTTGCAAGATTCCGTTCGGCAAGCCAAAGTGTGGCTAACAATTTAAGCAACTCAAGGTAGTCAAGTGTGGCAACTGTGGCAAAAATTACGTGGCAATATAAGACAAACATAGTCACAATCCAAATAGCCCCACGTGTCAAGAAAAACTTTTATTCTTCCAAATAAAGGTACACACTGCAGCGTACCACGCCCCTTCCCATTTTTCTGGCCAGGTGGGTACGGATCGGGCAATGTACATTTGCCCCTTTCACATTGTAGTACTCTTTTCTTTTTACGGGTGCACATTGTAGTACTTGTCCTACGAGTAGTAATAGTATAATTAATTTCCTCCATGCGACCAAGTCTTTTTTTTTTTGCCAGCTTAGTATTACGAAATGATTACCATTTCTAAAAAAAGAGAGAAATGATTAACCAGCAACAGCCAATGATTTTTCCTTGGCGCTGGTAGCAGCCAATGACGAAGCAACCGTCCGTCCACCCGGGCATGCTGTATGCCCGGTCCGTCCAACTGAATTGAAGAACAACCGATGGATCGATCGGGTCCAGTGGTCCATGGATCCATTCATCCATCACAACCGATCATGATCATGACAATCAATCATAAGCTCGGTATGAGTCTACTATGGGGCAAAGCCAGCCGCATGTTCAAGTGGGGCGTGGCGTGGCGTGGCGCGAATGATTAGGGCGACCGATGCGCACGACCGCCCCCGCCTCCACGAGTGCCGCACATGCTCAGTCCCCGCCACCCTCGTACATCTGGGCCCGCACGGTCGCCTCCCCTAAAATCATTGGCCGCACGCACGTGAGGGACAGACTCCACCCCACCACGTCTCGCCTCGCGTCCCCCACCCCATATGTGTCCTGGGCTCTCTGTGCCTTTGTGTGCTGCTGTTCCTGAATGTGTTGTGTGTGCATGGGATAGGTGGAAACTACACCAACCAGATCACCCAGATCAGATCACTTCAGATGAGATGTACATGCACTGGGTTAAGGTACAAAGCATCTACAGCCAATGTGTGGAAAATTATGGCCCCTCAAAGGCCCGGATGCTCACGGCGCGTCCGCGGACACTGGCCGGACACTCCTTAAATAACTAATTCTGCATCTGAACACCTCATATATGAAATCTTGAAATCATACTCCATCCGTCCCAAAATAAGTGTATGAAGCTTAGTACAACTTGGTACTAGAGCCATTACAAAGTTGAGACAGTTATTTTGAAACGAAGGGAGTACAAACCATGTAAGTAAAATATCTACAAAGTACGTACATCAACTAATCCTCGACTACGCTACTCGTTGTTGTAGGAGATGTCCACTATCTCCGTCCCAAGCTCTGGGTACAAGGGCGGCTGACGCAACTCCTGCTCCTTCTCCGCTTCCACCTCGGCGAAAAGTGCGACGGTCTCCACCTGTTCTTGTGGGATGAAGCGCCGGTTGGACTTCACGTACGTCTCGTCTTGGATGGACTTCAGGATGGTTGTCTACTTCGTCATCTCCGCCGCTTGGGCGACCGCGAACTTCGCCATGGCCTCCTCAATGGTGAAGAACGCAACCGACACCGGTGCCTCCATCGTCCCCGCCGCGTCCTCCTCCGGATCCGCCCCTCCATGGGCTCCGACTATTGCTCCCCCTCCTCCTCCAGGTCCGGCGAGTCCGGAGGCAGGCTCGCAGCGATCTGGGCGGCGCGCCTCACTCAAATCTCATCCTTGATCTAGAAGCGGCGCTCCGGCGTTAGTATAGCGTAGGTGATCTTCTTCTACCGGACCATGTCGGACCGTGAGGGAAGAGGGCGGTGGAGTGTGCTCGGGCTGGCGGCACGGAGAGGGAGGAAGAGGATGTGGCTAGGGCTGGGGACGCCGGCAGGCTTAGATAACCGGAATTTGGCCTCATGCGGCGAGCCGGAGCGGCGCCATGCAGCATTCACACCCCACTGGAGGATAAGCCCGTCGGACTATTGGGTTTCCGGGCGATTCTGTGTGGGGCTCGGCCATCAGTCCGACGAGGCGGATGCGCACATGTCAGACCTATATTTGGACTGGATAAGAGGGGTTTAGGTCAACCCGGGTGTTTGAGGCATCCGTCTGGGTCGGATTTTTTAACCGGTCACTGACCGGGCCGTTTGCCCGGGCGTTTGAGGGGGTGTTTGTTGTGCCCGACTGTGGATGCTCTGATGCTGATAGATCCATCCACGATGATGTTAGCTCTTCACCAAATGCATGCACTGCAGTACCAGCACTAGTAGTATTGCTAAAATTCTTGTACTCCGGCACACTTTTACTAGTTATCCGAGAGGGGGGAAATAAGCAAATAACGAATAATTTTCTCTCTCCAGAGAAGCAAATAATGAATACTGTTGTAGTACTACCGTAACATTATTATGTTGTGTGTATAAATAATAATACTCCAAAAATGTTTATTTTCTAAACGGCTCCAGGAATGGTTAGTGTAGTGAGCATTTCCCGTTCCGAATTAAAGGTGACCTAAAGTACATTATAATGTAATATTGCACGTAATAGCTTGTAAAAGGATTGGATTACTTGCTAAGAAAAGATGGAGGATGGTGCTTGGGGATACGTATGAATCGTGTGTGTATCCCCCTTCCTCGGTTGCTCATCCGATGGAGACGGTGGCAGCTGAATGAATCACGGAACCAATTATATATTGACACGCACCTGATTACACTCTCTTAGTGCTTTCGGTTTACCAGAATCTCTCTGATCCTAACCTACCATTTCACAATACTAATAATCAACCAACATAACATATATATGTATGTAGTGTTGACTGATT
Source organism: Aegilops bicornis (assembly GCA_021605145.1). Classification (NCBI taxonomy): domain Eukaryota; kingdom Viridiplantae; phylum Streptophyta; class Magnoliopsida; order Poales; family Poaceae; genus Aegilops; species Aegilops bicornis. The sequence goes on along the minus strand of CM038675.1, from coordinate 78,084,979 downwards.
TCTTAATCTGTGGAATGTTGCTCATCTTTTCCTGATTGATCAGCCACCTCTACCATCTACTTGCGATAAATACTTTATGATTTCTTATTAATTATCAAGAGTGCTGTTCACTCAGCTAGCATATGAAATGCAATGAAACCGGGTGCGTAGGGTCAGCAGTAGTAGCTACGGAGTAATAATTTGGGGATAAAAGAAGCGGCCACTTGAGCCGACAACAACATCTAGGGGGCTTGAACGCCACCCTACACCATTATTCAAACACCCCATCTGCTCTTGCCCTTGCTCCTCGATGATGCGGCTTTCAGTACAAGATTGCCCATGTCCTCCCTGTCATGCCAAGATACAGTTTCCCAAACATGTATGGGACCTATCATTGCGTCCATGTGTGCCAGTTCCCTCCATCTGCACTGCACAATGCAAATGAAAGGCCAAAACGTTGACGATGACGCGAACTGTATACACGAATTAGGATTAAATCCTGCTAAGCTTAGACCGTAAGTTATTGTGACTGCAACCTTTGCAAAAGCGTGGGAGCTAGATCGCTTCACAAGTTTTGCAGTGTCCAATGCAACAGTTTCTTCATTAAAAACCAAGGTTAAAAGGAGCTTTCAGGATAAGGATAGCTTTGTCCCGGGTGGACCAGTATCACAAATAGTGTACTGAAACTATTACAGTTGCGTAAAATGATCAATCAGATTTCCTTGCAATAATACTAGCATGTAGTAGTAGTAGTAGAAGAAGAATGTTCGGTCCATTTGGACTAGCCTCAGCTAGCTTTGATGATTGCGCTTTTTTGTTGATAGCTTCAACTAACTTTAGTAAGCCTCAAGTTAACGTTAAAGTTGCAGGTAGACTAGAATTTTTCAGTTGCAAACAAAAGTCCCAGTTATTAATGATTACAGTAGTTCTCTAATCTTCATTCTTACACGTACACCACTTTGCTTAACTATGCATTCTCATAATCAATAGCTCAACTTGTCGGTTTTTGTCGCGATTGAAAAGAGATCGGTCGTTGTTCACCCCAGGATTAAATAGGCACATGCTGCTCTGTCAGATGCCACAAGTTGTATCCACATTTTTTCTCTCCAAGAATGGCATAATCCCAAAACTTTATCGATATACTACTCATAGGCAGTGGAGAAAATGTCATGTGCTGATAAGAGATAAATAATTCATTGTGGTGATAGAACGCGCAAAGCCAGCTAAACTCATATATAGTCGGATGCAATCATTTGGTGCGTGAGGCCAAAAGTGCAAGGCCCCACGTTTCCAAGGCAGAGCAGTGAGTGAACGGAGGAACAAGAAGGGCAGCCACTATGGGACTGGGAGGCAGGCAAGGCAATGGCCCATCCAATAATTCCGGCAACGTGGGTGGGGTAGGTCAAGAGTAATGCATCACATAGATAGGGCAGAAAAGGCTGGAATTTAAAAATAAATAATGCTGTCCAAAATGAACTAAATGTTCTGCAAATGACTGGCAATTTGCTGAATTTAGCACGCTGACTGTGCGCGTCACCTAGAATTGAACTTTATTTTAAGGAAATTACACCTTATTATTATTATTTTTACATATATGGAGAAAAAAGAATTTACCACATCAATTTGGTAAGGTGGCCTTTGCAAAGTTTTGGGGGGTGGGGCCACATTTGCAACTTTTGTTTTTTCGAAGTTAAAATGCTGTAGTTTTTACCGTTTGGGTGGGTCAGTGAAGTGGAAAAATAGGAATACCACTAGCACAGTAGTTTAAAGTACACCAGAGGAGTGAGTGATTGGCGCCCCCAATGATTGCGGGGAGGTTGTGGGTGGTGTCAGGAAAAGTGCCGGCAAAGCGAGGCTCTCGGCCGGGCCGGTGGGCCACCCCTGTCCTAATTTTCCACCTTGTCAATTTGCGAGGCAGGCCCCGCCCCAGTGCGCTGGAAATGACCATGGGCCTCTGCTCTCTCGCTCGGCTCGGCTCGGTCGGTTGCAATGAGCCGTCGATCCAGCGCGAGCCGGCTCGACCAACACACTCACTTTTTTACAAGAAAAGTCCGGGGTGGGGGGTGGGGGGATTTTTGTTACTCAAAAAGGCCTCTTAGCCTTAACCAAGTTTACAAGAAAGTACGGCCCTCCAGCGAATCAGACTGTCGTGTAGGGGTACAACGCCCATACGCAGCCTTCGATCCAGCGCGGTCGGTTGCAATGAGCCGTCGATCCAGCGTGAGCCGGCTCGATCTACGCACTCACTTGCAGTAGGCTGTAGGCATACTTCAGCCGTGGCATTTTGATGACCTTTGCCTAAACTGTCATCAACAGAGCCGCTGGCTGAAATATTCTTAGGACGTCAAAAGGTCTGAAGATATCCCGTGTCGCCGCTCGACACATATTCTTTTTACTAGCCTTACCAATTTCATGAAGATGGTCATATTACCTTAGATTTTTTTTCCTTCGACGAGAAGGAACTAGCTACTTTTTTTTCTTTTCTTTTCTTTTGAAGGAACTAGTAGCTACTTAGGAGCACCTACTGGACAACTCGACGGTCATGTCTTCCATCTACACCTACCAAAACAGCAGGATTCAGGGAAGGATGTACGCATAAACCCGGACAGCTGGTTAATATAACGTGTATACAATCTACACAAACTAGACTACTCTAACTCTAGTGCTTGATTAAGTAATTAGCACGTAAATAGATTTATCAGCTGGCCTAAGAACAACACGTACGTACCAATCTCAATTGTAATTAGCCACGCAGCTGTAGTTTTGCCAGGGGACATGGACAACCGGCCACCCCAGGAATCCCGACGCGACGTCATTGGCGAATTAACGCGTTCCTAGCCCCGAGCAACCACCAATCACCGCGCGCCACCTCGACACCAGCCTACGTACGCGCGCATGCATGCATGCATCGATCCATGCAAAATGTTTTTTTTTTCGTCTGCTCTGCTTGCCCTAATCACGCTCCGTCTCGGTTGCTTCATGGCGCGGGAGCCCCGCGATTTGTCTGCTTGCCTGAGTGTTTCGCTCCTCGGAATCGGCGTCGCCGCGACGGCCGATAGCCATTCGTTGTCCGTTCTCGGACAGGTCAATAACAATAATCCAGTGTACGTATGTGCTTGTGTGTAGTGATGGCGACCGATTGGATTTGGATTAGTCGATGATTTCCGCTAAGAAAAGAAAAGAACCGGATGATTAGAACTGGTCATGGGCATGCAGCAAGATCCAACGTTTCCGTAGCCGATAACAAAGCAGGTAAGCCGTACGTACGTGCGCGGACTAGTTTATTTTAGCATTTATGCACCGTGCGGAATCAGTCTAAATCTTACTTAGGGGAGTTAAATGTTCTACGTACTCCTAAAAAGAGTAGTATCAATCCCCGTGCTCCGGCCTTGCTCCGGCCTTGGACCGCAATAGGGAGAAAGGCCACATTCTTCTCTATGTCGATTACCTTAAGGATGGTACACTCTTTAGGCCACTTCAATTTCGTCGTCGATTCCAAATGAAAAGGAATGTGTTCAATCGTATTCACGAGGGAGTGATCACGCATGACCCATACTTTGAGTGCAAAGAGGATGCCCGAGGCAAGCTTGGTTTCTCTTCATAACAGAAATGCACTGCGGCTATTCGCATGCTTGCATATGGAATTCCTGGTGATCTTGTGGATGAGTATGTTCATATGAGTGAGTCCACATGTCTTCTCACATTGAATAGTTTTTGCACAGCCGTGGTGGAAGTGTTCGGCCTGGAGTACCTCAGTGAGCCAACTGTCGCTGATACAGAGAGGTTGTTGGCGATCAATGCCGAGAAGGGCTTTCCGGGCATGCTTGGTAGTATAGATTGTATGCACCGGAAGTGGAGGAACTGTCCATTTGCTTGGCAAGGGCAGTACAAGGGGCATGTGAAAGGCGACACTATTATACTGGAATTCGTGGCTTCACAAGATCTCTGGATATGGCATTCTTTCTTTGGCATGGCTGGTTCTCAGAATGATATTAGTGTTCTTCAGCGGTCTTCGGTGTTTGCAAGGCTTGCGGAAGGGCACTCCCCGGAGGTCAACATGAGGTCAACGGCCAACATGCATTACAACAAGGGATATTACCTAGCTGATGACATCTATCTTCAGTGGTCCACTCTTGTGAAGACCATACCCAATCCGCAAGGAGAGAAGAGACAGAGGTTTGCCCAAATGCAAGAGAGTGCTAGGAAGGATGAAGAGCGTGCTTTCGGTGTGCTTCAGTCTCGGTGGGATGTCGTTCGTAACCCTACATTGACATGGAGCACGAAAAGGCTTTGGGAGATAAGATGACTGCTTGTGTGATCATGCACAACATGATCGTGGAGGATGAGCGTGATGATAGCATCTAAGGTCAAGGGTTTGATTTCCAGGGTGAAAATGGTGAGCCTGAGCATCCACCTCCTGCAACCTTTGAACAATTTGTCCAGTTTCACCGGGAGTTGTGTGATTGGCATACTCATGTCCAGCTCCAGGATGACTTGGTTGAGCACGTGTGGACTCACATTGGCAACTAGTAGATCTATGAGTTTAATTTCTTGTCATGCAAACAAATTTTGATTGGGTTATAAGACTATTTGATATTGTTTTCTTGTCATGCAAACAAATTTTGATTGGGTTGTAAAAACTATACGGGAGCTGTGTTTGATTTGAACCATTTCATATGTATCATTTTCATTTTATCTACTGTGATGGTGAACGAACGAGATGCGGCCGTGCGTTGAGCGCGCGGCTGGCGCATCTACGAATTCAGGCGGCCACGGCCCCATTGCCACCCGCAAACGGACGAAAAGCGAACGAAATGAACGTTCGTTTAGGGTCGCGCGTTGAAGTTGTTCCTTTCTCTGGCGAGATCCTAGCGCGGCCTGTCGGGGTCGACATTCCTTGCCATCGCTCGCCATGTGACATGCGGCTTCGACCTTTGGCGGAAACAGCTGATGCGCGTGAAAAATTCCAGACACAAATATTTGCACACGAAAAAAATAAAAAAAGGACAAAAGACATGCACGCTCCTTTACGTGAGAAAGCAAGAAATATAATGCGAAGGTATCTAAGCCACGGGATGCACAGCCAGGACGATCATGGTTGCTGGAGTAGGAGCAATATAGAAACACCAGTGGTTGTGCTTTGTCTGGTGGAATGTTTGAGCAGACAGCCGGCCGTGGCAAAGCGGCCCTCGCCTTGGCTCGCTTGCGTGCTACGTGGCCGCTGACCGGGCTGCACGTGCGGTCGACATGCCACCGCTGGCGCCGCTGCCTCAGTGCCTCGGGATTCCGCGCCACGCTGCCACATGCCTGCGAATTCCTGCGCGCGTACGTGCGTGCCCGCCTGCCATGCCAGCTACGCACGGCGAGCTTCCTTCTTCCCTTCGCCGCCGGTGGCTTGGTCGTGTTCTCGCTCGGGCGCGGCGACCGAGGACGAAGGGTACGCGCCACTGGCATTAGCATAATACGCGCCATGTCACCCGCTCTCCTCGTCCTAGTGACTGCTTAATCTAGTCTGATCTAGCCGATCGCCCATGATTACGCGCGCAAGTGCACATCGCCGGTCAGCCACCGGACCCGGACTTCGTGCGCGCGCTTCCTTGTTTAACCGGAGCTAGAGATTGCATGGTCTGTTTAGACTGCCGTGCCTACGGAATACTCATATATACTAGGTGTGGCAACTGGCCATTCTTTTAGGGAAGGTGATCAATCGACCTGAAAAACAATCATTTGAAGGAGCGCATTTACCTACCTTTGGAAACCCATTTTGATTCTGTCATGTTTGCATGCCTGCGAAGCACAGCCCACCGATCGACCGAGGCACAGCAGCAAGCAAACAAACAAATACTAGCCCACATCAGGAGCATGGATGGATGCACGCAGCTTCCTACCTCCATGCGTCTTCCCTTGCACGTACGCCAATTATTGAGATAATCTATGTATTCGCACAGGCTTTTAGAGCATCTACAGCCGGACTTAGCAAATCCAACCCCGCAAACGCCCGCGGACGCGCCCGGCGCGTCCATGAGCACTGATCGGGCACCCCTCATATTTGTCATTCTGCATCCGCGTATCTCATATCCGGCGCCTTATATCCACACTATCCATGCAAACGTTGATCTATGCTACGTCATCAAATGACGGATAACAAAATCAGCTGTAAAGGAACACAAGATCTGCTGCAAACCAACATTAACATACTTCAGCACATTCAAACGATCATAGTTCGTCCACGGATAAGTTCAGTGGCGGAGCTTGATCAGGATTATAGGAGGGGCTAATCATGTAGGAGGGGCTATTCAATCAAAGATTGGGCAAAACACCATCATTCCTGTCTAATTATCTACTAATATTATAAGAAATCAAAACAAGCAGGGGGGGCCATGGCCCAGGTTGGCCCTAAGGAAGCTCTGCCACTGGATAAGTTCATAAACTTCTACAACTAAAAACGATATAAACATTTAGGAGGAGGAGGGGGGGGGGGGGGGGTGGTCCGGAATCACCACTTACTCGCCGGGCCTTTGCCCTTCCGGTCACGGGCGCAGCTGTAGGCGTTCGCGGCTGGTGGAGGGTCTTGGCCATCGGACAAGGAGGCGCAGCTGTCGCCGCCGTCAGAGTCCGAGTCGGCGAGGACGATGAGCCCCTTCATCTGACGGACCACCACATCTGCTCCCGCTTGACCTTATCGGTGAGCCTTCTCATTCTTGCCTCCTTCGCCTCGCGCTCCGACTGCTCAATAGCTAGCCGGAGCGCCTTGGCGTTCTTCCGCCAGACGCGGCGAGCGTCCGTCTTCGCCGTCGTGAGGGAGCGGCGATACACCCAGGCGAGAATACGTGCGTCCTCGTCGGCGTCCGGCTCCGTCACACGGCGGCGGCACCCGGACTTCTCCGCTGCATCCCTCTCCCGTGCACGCTGCCTATCGCGGCGCGCGGCGCACCTCCGACTCTTGAGTGTGCGTGCGGGCGAAGCGCGGCACAGACTGGCCTCGTGGAGGCGGCCCGGTGAGGAGTCGGCCGAGGGCGGTAGCGTAGTGTGCCGACACAGGCGTCGGCTACAGCGGGGAGGGTCCGGCCGGCGTCCACATTGCTTGGCAAGACGGGAGCTGCGGTGACACTCCAAATGCGGAGCTGCCGCCGGTCTCCATCTTGGACCGCTCCAGCGCAATGCGGATAGCCATCTCCTCCTTGTAGTCGAGTTCCGAGCCGGAGTTGCTGCCGGGGCTGCTCATCGTGGTGGATAGATTGGAACCGGAGAGGGGGAGGAGTGGACAGAGCGAGAGAGAGGGAGAGAGTGAGCTAGGGTTTGAGTTTGCCGCCTGGATTGGGTTTTTGTGGGGTCCGTGATGGACCAACGTTGGGCCGGGCTGACGTGGCGGACGCCCCCAGGCATGCCCGGGCCGCCTCATATCCGCCCTACATTTGGGACGGATGTGAGAGGCGCCGGCCCGCCCGGACGTTTGAGGCACGTTTGAGATGTCCGATTTGATCGGTTTTTTGTGACTGGTCGGTGCCCGGACACTCTGTCCGGGCGTTTGAGACGGATATAGGGCACGCGGCTGTAAGATGCTCTAACTACTGGACCGTCGATCGATCTGCGGAGAGACGCATTAGAAGAGAAATGATTAGCGACCACCATGGATCACATGCAGCAGAGCCAGCAAGGAAGAGGAGAGATGAATCGAGGCATGTGCGCCAGGAATAATTCAGCAGTTACCCATCGACCGGCCCAGCCTACGGAAAGGCAGTTACCCATGTGCGCCACTTGGTCGATCGGGCGGGCGAGCAGGCACACCACACATGCACGGCCGGTGTCTTTGACAGCCCGGCCATGTCGGCGAAATCAATGTGGGTTGCTGCTACCGGCACAAGAGGTAATAAGCCTAGCAGTGTACCTCTGATCCGTCCTTTTTTTTTCCTTCGACCAAGAGCTAGCCCTCTGAAGAATGACTAGGGGCACCTCTGATTCTAATTTGAATCCAGTGAAAACATTGCAGTTTAATTATTTTTACACCCATTTGCATGCTGCATTTAATAGAAATAGACAGATTGCTGAGATATTCATCTTGATTCTCCCTGTATTCTACTGATACACCTCTCCATGGTGCATCCCTGAAAGAAAGAAAGAAAGAAAGAAAGAGAAAACAAAAGATATTCATCCGCCCGTGCTTAGCAGAGTTCATCCTATGCCATCGGTCTGACCGCCCTCTCATTGTAGGATCCATCCAACCAAAACCAATAATAATCAATCATCAGCTTGGCCTGGTACAAGTGGCGCGAATGATTAGGCCGATCGATGCGCACGACCGGCTCCACGAGTGCCGCACATGGCTAGTCCCCGCCAGCCTCGTACATCTGGGCCCCCACGGTCGCCCCTCCCCTCCCCTCCCATCATTGGCCGCACGTGACGTGAGGGACAGCTCCTACACAGACCATACAAGGCCAGACCTACGCCGGCCACCCCACCCCACGTCTCGCCACGCCCATGCCTCCTGGCCTCACTGTGCTGCTGTTCCTGCAGCTGCAGGATGCGTGCTGGACGCATGGGATAGGATGAAACTGCACCAACCGGATCACGTCAATCAGATCGGTCAGATCCCAATCAAATGGGATGCACACAAAATGCATGCACCGCTTGTTTGGTGGAACTCATGCACACCATTCCTTGTCTTCTGATAAGAAAAGAAATTAGCGCATATATATATATGCATACTCCCCTTGCTGTGCGTTGCGTATAAATACTAATATACTCCATAAATGGTTTTGTGTGAGCATTTCCTGTTTCTGATTAAAGGTGACATAAAGTACATTATGCTCGGTTGTACTCCTTCTGTCCCATAATGTAAGACGTTTTTTTGACACTAGTAAAAGCTTTCATGAAGACTGGATTACTTACTAAGAAACGACTGAGAATGTGACTTGGGGATATGTATGGATATTCTGCGTATCCCCCTTCCTCGCCTCGCTCATCTGATGGAGACGGTGGCAGCTGAATGAATCACGGAACCAATTATTGACACGCACCTGATACTCTACTAGTACCTCCTATTACTTTTTTTCTTCCCTTGTTCCAATTAAACATGATTAAGCACTCTCAGTGCTTTTGGTTTAACATAATCTCTCAGGTCTCAACCTACCATTTAATAATGTTAATAATCACAACTAATACAACATACATTTATGCAGTGTTGACTGATTTCTTAACTCTGTGGAATGCTGCTCATCTTGTCTTGATTGATTAGCCACTCCATCACCTACTTGCCGTAAATACTCTATGATTTCTTATAGTAAGAGCATCTACGACCGGACCTCTCAAACCTGCCTCATACGCACGCGGGGGAGGGGCGCCCGGTCACTGTCCGGTCATGATTTTTTGACCCGGACTGACCGTCACCACTCATATCCAGCCCAAATATGGGGCGCATATGGCCGCGCCCGGGCACGCCCATCACATCGGACCCGACAGCCCGACCCCACCCAAAATTACACCAGATCCACCCCTCAAGCTGCCGGATCCATTTGCTCTATCCTCTCTTCTTCCTCCCCCGCGACGTCCGGCTTGCAGCTCCGCCATCGCGCGCGCTCCGCGGCCCTTCGTGGCCTATGCGCCGGCAGCTCCGGCAGAACACTCCTCTCTCCCGTCCTCGCCGCGGGGGACTTCGTCTCCGGTCCGGACGCCACCGCAGTACGTCCGACAACTCTCTGGCTCCGCCTTGCGCTTTATGTGTTCGACACATTGTCTAATCAGATTTGTTGCAATTTTGTTAGGGAAAACGATGGATTCTGATGCTTCAGCGGATGAGGAGTATGGACCAACGGAGCTTGACCAAATCATTCAAGTTGATTTATTCAGTTCCTCGGGTTCGGATGACAAAATGGATATGATAATGCTCATGAGCATGCAAGAGGAAATTGACCGCGAAGTGGAGCATACCCTCTCTTCAAGGGCTCAATCAAAGGAAGAAGAGTGATAAACCGGGATAGGGTGTCCGGAGCAAAGCTACTGTACAGAGACTACTTTGCTCCCAAGCCTGCTTTCCCAGATGATCCATGGTTTCGTCGTCATTTTCGCATGCGGAAACCATTGTTCTTGTGCATTGTGGAGGGAGTAGAGGCACACAATGACCACTTCAAGCTCACAAGGGATTGTCGCGGACAACTCTCTTTCTCTCCCAAGCAGAAGTGCACAACCGCTCTGTGGATGCTCGCACTTGGTACTGCTGCAGATGCCGTTGGTGAGATGGTCCGGATGTGGGAGAGCATGTGCTTGAAGACTACTATCAAGTTTGCCCACGCCGTGGTGGAGGTGTTTGGACCTGAGTATCTCAAAGAACCAAATGTGCAAGACACGGAGAGGTTGTTGGCTATTGGACAGGCAAGGTGTTTTCCAGGAATGCTCGGATCAGTTGATTGCATGCATTGGCAATGGAAGAATTGCCCCAAATGTTTGCTGGGAATGTATCACACCAAAGAAGCCACCATCGTACTAGAAGCTGTGACATCACATGACTTATGGATTTGGCATGCTTTCTTTGGAATGCCGGGTTCCCACAACGACATCAACGTGCTTCACTGAGCTCCGGTGTTCAGGAGGCTTTGCAATGGAGAATCACCGCCATGCAACTCCACTGTCAACAGCCGAGACTACAACATGGGATACTATCTTGCCGATGGTATCTATCCTCTGTGGGCGGCGCTCGTGAAAACCATGTCCGAGCCGCATGGCAAGAAACAGGGCCACTTTGCAACAATGCAGGAAGCGGCAAGGAAGGATGTGGAGAGGGCATTTGGTGTGCTTCAAGCTCGTTTTGGAATTGTACAAAGCGCTGCAATGATGTGGGAATCAGAAACTTTGCGGCAGTTGATGACATGTTGTGTTATTCTGCACAATATGATTGTCGAGGATAAGGGTGATGGTGTAGTCCAAACCCATGATTTCGAATCACCTGGAGACCAAGTTGAAATCCCGGAGGATCAAGATGCGGCTCATCTGATGAACTTTCTGCAGATGCATCAGAATCTTCGAGGCCAGCAGGTGCACACACAACTACTCAATAATATTGTGGAGCACATGTGGACCCACAATGGCAACCAAGAAGCCAATGCTTGAGTTTGGCACTTAAAATAAATTTTACGTAAACACTATCTATGCTTCATACCAACATTTGCTATTTACGTGCGACATTGGCTTGTATAATCGACGTGCATGTATTTGCATGGATTTGAGAGTCTGGATTTAAGATATGTGGATGCGGGGCCGAAAATATGAGGGCCCGTCCGAATGCACCAGCGGACGTCCCCGGACGTATAGGGGGTTGGATTTGGCAAGTCCGGCTGTAGATGCTCTAATTATTAAGATGCATGAGTGCTTCTCACTCAGCTAGCATATGCATATGCAATGAAACCGGGTAGGGTCAGCAATACCTAATAATTTGAGGATAAAAGAAGCGCCCACTTGAGCCGACAACAACATCTTGAGGGCTTGAACGCCACCCTACACCATTATTCAAACACCCCATCTACTCTTGCTCTTGATCCTCGATGATGCAGCTTTCAGTACAAGATTGCCCATGTCCTCCCTGTCATGCAAAGATACATAAACATGGGACCTATCATTGCGTCCATGCATACCAGTTCCCTTCATCTGCACTGCACAGTCGAAATAAAGGGCCAAAAAGTTGACGACAACGCAAACTATGTATACATGGGAACTAGAATTAAATTCAGCTAAGCTTCCACTGTAAGTGTTGGTGACTGCAACCTTTACAAAAGCGTGGAAGCTAGATCGCTTCACAAGTTATTTTTTTTCTTTTTGCGGGGCGGTTCACAGGTTTTTTCAGTGTCCAATGCAACAGTTTCTTCACTAAAATCAAGGTTAGAATCGAAGGAGCTTTCAGGATAAGCATAGCTTTGTCGGATGGACCAGTATTACAAGCAGTGTACTGAAACTATGGCAGCAGTGTAAAACGATTCATCAAATTGCGTTGCAATAGTACAAGAATTTTTAGGTGCGAATGAAAGACCCAATTAGTTATTGAGTTCTGTAATCCTTATTCTTATACATACACGGATACACCACTTTGCATAACTATGCGTTCTCATAATCAACAGCTTAAGAGCATCTACTGCCGGACCAATCAAACACGCCTCAAATGCCATGGCAGGCCGTTCGTGGTCTTACCGGTCACAAAAAACCAACCCAACCGGACCTCGCAAATACGTCTCAAACGCCCCGGCTGACCGGCACCCCTCTTATCCAGCCCAAATGTAGGGTGGATATGAGGTGTCCCGGGCGCGTTTGCCATGTCGGCCAGCCCACCGCTGGCCAAACCCGACCCCACAACATCCCCCTTCGGAGCAAATCCTACCTCACTTCACTCCGCTCCGCTCCGCTCCGCTCCCTGACGCTTCTCATTCCCCAATCCCTCTAATCCCTAGCACCGGTAAGCATGTCTAGCACCGGTAGACACTCCGACGGCAGCTCCGGAGAAGAGGACGAGCTAGCACTCCGTATCGCGCTCCAGCGTTCACGAGTCAATACGGGCGGCGGCTCTGGGTCCAGTGCTACTCCACCTGCCGCTCGTCACCGCAGCGCCGAAGCCGGCCCCGGCCCTTCCTGGCCACACGTGGATCAGTGAGGCCTGCCCAATCTACTCCGCCCGCCCGACGACCTCCTCCGCTTCGGGCCACTGCTCCGCACGGGCAGCGGTGGGTTCCAGTGCCCGCTCGGCTGGCGCCGCAGATGAGGACTCCGGAGTCGGAGGTACGCGCCGCCTGTCGCAAGAGGCAGAGGGCAAGGGAGATGGGTGGGTCAGATGCAGCTGCGTAGTCTACCCCCCGGAATTGCCACGTGATGCCAGTGCCCGACGATGGGGAGTGTTTCCTCCAGTGGGTGTACCGTCGGTCACGTACCACGGCGAAGACGGACACCCGGCGGCTCCGACAGATCAACGCCAAGCAGCTGCGGCTCGGAATTGAGCAGTCCGATCGAGAGGCGGTTGAGGCAGCGAGGGTGGGAATGCTCAAGCGCAAGCAGGACCGCATCGTCCGGCGCTTGCAAGGCTACATCATAATCTCCGATTGCTCCACCTCCGATGGGCGCGACTCCGACGTGTCGACCCACCTCCTGCCGCAGATGTCTACAGCAGCAGCGGCGACCGGAAGGGCAAAGGGCCGTCGAGGAAGTGATGAAGCTCGACCCTCTCCTTTTATATGATCTACCTCTAGTATCTAGTTAGAATGTGTCGAATCGCTGAACTATGTGAATTATGCCCCTTTGATGATCTTTTGGTGATGTTTATGTGAACTGTGCACGTTTGACATCGGTTTATATGTCAGTTTTCTGTCAATTTTGATCGTTTCGGGATCTACGTACTACGTTGCATGAATTTGCATGGATATAGGGTGCTGGATATGATATATGCGACTCACGGTTATCGGGCTGTGGAGGCGCGGATTTAGGGACTACCCGGTCACTGTCCGCGGATGCATCTGGATGCTTCCGCCTTCGTATAGGCTGCCGGATTTGCCAAGTCCCGCTGTATGCTCTAACTTGTGACTCGAAAACATTGTTCGTCGTTGTCGCGAAAAAAGATCAGTCGTTGTTCACCCAAAGATTACAATAGTCACCTAATGTCATGTCAGATGGCACCAATTTTATCCACACATATTTTTCCTCCAAACATAGCATATATCCCAAAACTTTATAAATATAGTAGTGAGTGGAGAGAATGCTATGTGTTGATATTAGAAATAAATATGTACTAGTGGTGATGGAACGCGCAAAGCAAACTCAACTCGTAGTAGGATGCAATCATTTGGTGCGTGTGCGTCAGGCCAAAAGTGCAAGGTCCCACGTTTGCAAGGCAGTGAGTGCAATGGCGAACAAGGGCAACCACTATGGACTGAGAGGCAGGCATGGCCCATCCAATAATTCCTCCAGCATGGGTGGGGTAGGTCAGAGTAATTGAGTTGGATCCGAGATCACACAGATAGAGCAGAAAAAGGCTGGAGATTATACTGAATAATGACAGTATCAAAATATAAAAAAGGACAACTAAATGCCCTGTAAATTGCTAATACTTGACATCGGCGCGCACCACTGGCAGTCGACCAACGTTCATAGCTGATATTTACCTTATGGCAGCAGATCATTTTGTATTTTTTACATGTTATAGAAAATAATTGCAATTTTCTACATTGATCCGCAAAATTATACTACTGTGTCAATTTTTATTTGTGTTGTGTTTGTGGGTGTGTAATGGGGGGGGGGGGCTCATATTTCTAACTTTTTGTTTGCTGAAGTTATTGATGAAAATAAAGCGTCATGTATGGCAACAGTAATTTTAGGCTTGGATGGGCGAGTGAAATGAAAAAAAATGGGAATACAAATACAGTAATTTAAGTACTGCCGCAGTGGAGTGATTGGAGCCCCCCAATGATTGCGGGGAGGTTGTGGGTGGTGTCAGGCAAAGTGCCGGCAAAGCGAGGCGCACGGCCGGGCCGGTGGGCCACCCCTGTCCCAATTTTCCACCTTGTCAATTTGCCAGGTGGGCCCCGCCTCAGGGGCTCTCTCTCGGTGCGCTGGAAATCATCATGGGCCTTTGCTCTCTTTTGTTTTCCTCCCCGATCCACGATTGAGTACCCCGCCCGGCTCGGTCGGTCGCCACGAGCCGTCGAACAAGCGCGTGAGCCGGCTCGATCGACGCACTCAGCTGCACTATGGCTGGATCCTAAACTGTCTTTTAACAGAGCCGCTGAATTATAGTTTCAACAAAACAAAACGCTGAAATATTATTAGGACGTCCAGGAGTCTTTAGGCTTATAGCTAGGCTGAGCAGGCTCTTGTTGACCACCTGTGCGGCAGATAGTATTTCTAGGCCTACCAGTTTCATGATCCTCAAAAAAAAAAAAAAGAGCCCTACCAGTTTCGTAAAAATTGATCAAATTAGCTTAGTTTTTTTTCCTTCAACGAAAAGACCATACGAAAATACTAATTGAGGAGTACTCATTGCAAAGATCGCTCCCGCCTTCCAGGTTGCAACAAGTGGCGCGCTGCATGTGCGCCACTTCTCTTAAACTGTGCGTCCAAATCATGAATCGTTTTCACCGTTGGATTCCTCGTGTCGAGATCTTCAAAACTAGATCCCATATTGATAGGTTTTGACGAACTTTTTTTTATAAAAAATGGACGAAAAAACCGAAGCAGGAGCATGGGCTTTTTCCCTTTCCGAAAGAGGCACGTCCGTGCCTACATGAAATCACAGCCGTGCCTCTCGCGAAGGAAAAGAAAAAGAGAAAACATGTTTTTTTTGTTTCTCGCGGAAGCAAAATCGTGCCTCTCGTGAAGGCACAACCATGCTTCTCGCGAAAAGCAAACCGTGCCTCTCGCGGAAGGACAACAAAACGGAAAATGTGTTTTTTCGTTTTCGAGAGGCACGGCCGTGCCTCCCGCGAGAGCAAAATCGTGCCTCTCGCGGAAGCAAAACCGTGCATGTCGCAGAAGCAAAAAAATAGAAAACACGCTTTTTTTCGTTTTCGAGAGGCACGGCCATGACACTCGCGAAAGCAACACCATGCCTCTTGCGGAAGAAGAAGAAAAAAGTAAAGATGCTTTTCGTGCAAATTTTTTGATCAAAAGCTAAGGAAGACCGGTGGAAAACCGAAACGTAAAAATACCCGTTTAAAAAGCCAAAAACTCGTACGAAAAAAAAATAAAATCCGGAAAGAGCGCCCAGAGCGCGACACGTGGAGGGCGGCTGAGAACGCGCCAAGTGGCGCTGATCGTTGTTAGGCTCCCGTAGGAGCGCTCGTCAACTAGTTGCTCGCCTATATATAGTTCAAGCTCTCCTGGCTTCGATACGGGGTCATGTATTCCTTAATCCTTATGTTCTTTACTAATGCTCCCAAATGTATCGATGATGATGTTAAGAAGTCGGAGGTAGATTATCACTATCCGTCTACCCCTAACCAAACCACAGGATTCAAGCGTCGATGTATGCATAAACCCGGACAGCTGGTTGCTAACCTATATACAATCAGCACAAAGTAGAATACTCCACGGCTTAATAATTAATCAAAGCTATCGGCTGGCCTAAGAACAACACGTACCAATCAATTTGTAATTAGCCACGCAGCTGTAGTTTTGCCAGGGGACACAGACAACCGGCCACCCCCAGGAATCCCGACGCGACGTCATTGGCGAATTGACCCGTTCCTAGCCCTGAGCCGAACGGCCAGTCACGTCGGGCCACCTCGACACCGGCCTACGTACGCGCGCATGCATGCATCGATCCATGCAAACTGTTGTCCGTCAGCTCTACGTGCGCTAATCTCGGTTGCTTCATGATGCGGTCGTCCCGCGATTTGTTTGCTTGCGTGTTTCGCTCCTCGGAATCGGCGTCGCCGCGACAGGGCCAGATCGATAATCATATGGACCGAGTGCGGTATGTGCTTGTGTGTGGTGATGTCGACCGATTAGCTAGTCGATGATTTCCCCTACTAAAAGAAAAGAGCTCACTCGATGATTGGAACTGGTCATGAGCATGCAGCAAGATCCAACGTTTCCGTAGGCGATAACAAAGCAAGTAGACCGTACGTACGTGTGCATGCCGACTAGTTTAGCATTTCGTCGTGTGTCCCAGCAGCTTGCAGCATGCGGAATCGGTCCGAATCTTACTTGGGAGGGCTCCTAAAAATGGGGATAGTTAAATGTTACGTAGATTGTTACCTCAGGTTTTGGTACGTGCCAAAAAAAGAGTGAGTATATCCTGGTCTCACAGCTGGCCGAGTCTTAATTAATTATATCTGAAAAATAATTGATGATGATTACTCACTCACACACATAGGGTCTCTCGGAAACATGCGGTTCTAGAAGCACTTGAACAATCGTCGCCGGCATAACAAAAAAGTAAAATGGATGTAGGATATGTCGAGCTGAAATTCACGATGGGGATGGGCCGACGTTACCCATTGGGAAACTAGCCGGGCCCATAATTTCAAGGTTCATTTCTTTCAGTTGTAAGTAAGCCGAATTCACGATGTTCATTGCGTTTCTTGCCTAGGTAATTTTGCATGTGCAAATTTGTTGTGTAGTTTGGCCTCGATATTCGGTATTTCTATCGGTGTTTTGGTACATACTCCTTGTCTAGCAGTTGGATGATCAAAACATTGTAATCCAGATCATAAGGTTTATATTTGGAGCATTGGATTGCTCCTTACCAGCTACTACCATACATGCGGGAATGTTATTTTGAATCGTCGCAATCACACGTGAATGTTGTATATTTTATAGTACTAATTGCTACAGCTTTTTTTTCATGTCACATGAGCCTAGGCGTTAAGGAAACACCATTAGGATTGGAACTTACGAATTCTTGTAAAAATCACACAGTAGAAAAGACAGCAAGGAAGTTCAAAAAAGGTGGCAAAAAACAATGGGAACTCGAACAAATACTAGCACTACGCCGAAGTTAAATGTCAAATTCAATATCCAGATGAAAATTGGTAAATAACAACAAAAAATGAACTGATGAGATAAATGTGATGTACACTAATGGCAGATCTCATCGGACGAAGATTTGACTACACTTTTTGCGGAGATGTGTCTGCTAATATAATGTGATCTCATAAGACCAAGCCAGCACGAGGCTACCACACACACAAACCTCGTTCTACCCCCAAAGACCGAATCCCACACCGAGTTCAACCGTGTAAACATGTCCACAGTTTAGACGAGTTCCGCAAGCGCAAGGAAACGCCTCGGCTCAGCTCGGAGCCGGATCGAGGCAAGGGAAGGAGGAAGGCTCACATTGAGCAGGAGCATGCACGGTAGGTGGGCACTATGACGAGGTGAGCGGCATGCAATGGAAACTATTTATCATGATTATTTATTGTTTATTTTTAGCTAATTAATATCATGACGGGATACAACGAGTGCCAGGGAGGAGAAGAGTTCCAGCTCTCAATGGAACAAGATCTTTCGTGATAACGAGGCACACGGAGCAACCCATGACGAAAATTCTTTAAGTTGTGTACTTGTGGCGTGCATCGTAGGCACTTCTTCACTCGTTGTAGCATGAGGTTTAGTATTTGCCCCTATGATATATCTGACAACATCAAGTTTGTTATTTTTACAACAACCGTGTTTTTTTTTCTCAAGAATGCATAAAGAAACGTGTGACATTGATAGGTGCAAACTTTAAAGCGTTAACATGCTATCCTTAGCTGTCAGCTCTTTTCTTTCAATTGAAGGTATATATGGAATTCAACAATGTTCACTGCTTTCCTTGCCTTGGTTTGTACTCCCTCCGTTTCCAAATATAGGACTTTTTAGAGATTCAACATGGACTACATACAGATGTATCATGTATGTAGACGTATTTTAGAGTGTAGATTCACTCATTTTGCTGTGTATGTGGTTCACATTGAAATCTTTAAAAGGGCTTATATTTAGGAATTGAGGGAGTGTAGTTTTCCCTTGAAGTACCGAGTTCCAAAAGCTTGTGGTACCCCAGCAGTCCCGCACCGAGTTCCAAAAGTTCCAACGCGCGCACTAGAGCCACCCACACGGCCACAACTCAGCCGAGCTCCGCCAGCCATGTAAACGGCTCGGCTCGGGTCGGCTCAGCTGGGACCGGGTCAAGGCTCAGATCGAGGAAGGCAGCATGCACGGGGGGCGCCATGACGAGCGATCGAGTGGCGCACAAGGGGAAAGTATTTATCGCCATTATTTAGCAATTTATTTACAGCCAATTAATAATATAATAATTGGATGCCGCGGAGAGGAGATCCACCTCCCCCCGTCGAACAGCTCATCATTTGCTCGCCCCCCGCTGCCCTATTTATAGCCTCGCCACCCGCCGCCGCATGCCCAGACCACACCAGACCAGATCATCGCATCTCCACCACCACCACCACCACCGAGCACTGCCATCGTCCTCCCGCTCCGGGAACTCTCAGATCGGATCGGGCCGCACCGGAGATCGACGATGCATCGCGCCCCGGGTCTCGACCTCGGCCTCGGCCTCGGCCTTGCGTCGCAGGGCAGCCTCACGTCCTCCACCACCACCGCCTCCTCCTCCCCGGCCTCGCACTGGACCGCCGCGCTCAGCTCCGTCGTCGGCGCGCAGGAGTCGTACGGGCTGCACCAGTATGCCGGCCAGCCGCGGAAGGAGGAGCCGGGCATGAGGACGTCCACGTCGCCCGAGAGCGGCGTCAGCGCCGGGGCCAAGCGGGGCCTGGAGCGCACCGGCTCCGGCGTCTCCCGCGGGGGCGCCACCGCGGGCAGCGACGAGGACGACGACGGCGGCGACGGCGCCGGCGGCCGCAAGAAGCTCCGGCTGTCCAAGGACCAGGCCGCCGTCCTCGAGGAGTGCTTCAAGACGCACAGCACGCTCAACCCCGTAAGTCCCTTCTCCTTCTCCGATGATCTTTCTTTCTTGAGCGCGTAGTGTTGGTGTTCGTCCGTGGATTCCTCGCGATCGATCGCATTGCGCTGACCGAGATTTCTTTCTTGACGATCTGCAGAAGCAGAAGACGGCGCTGGCGAACCGGCTGGGGCTGCGGCCGCGGCAGGTGGAGGTGTGGTTCCAGAACCGCCGCGCGCGGACCAAGCTGAAGCAGACGGAGGTGGACTGCGAGTACATGAAGCGCTGGTGCGAGCAGCTGGCGGAGCAGAACAAGCGCCTCGAGAAGGAGGTGGCCGAGCTCCGCGCGCTCAAGGCCGCGCCCGCCCAGCAGGCCTCCCCCGCCGCCACGCTCACCATGTGCCCCTCCTGCCGCCGCGTCGCCGCCGCCGGACCGTCCGCCACGCAGCACCAGCACCAGCAGCCGCAGCCGCAGCAGTGCCACCCCAAGCCCAACGCGCAGCCCGCCGGCAACGTCCTGCCAAGCCACTGCCAGTTCTTCCCGTCCACCACCGCCGCCCCCGACCGGTCCGGCCGGCAGCAGGGCGCGTGGAACGGCGCCGCGCAGCCGCTCGTCACCAGAGAGCTCTTCTGAGACGACGAGATCTCGCCGCCGGGGTCCAATCCGGGCGATTAATTAGGAGATTTGGTCAGGCGGCGGTCGATTGGGTCAATCAACTAATCAATTGGCAAATCAGTCAGTCGATCGCCGCAAGGGGATTTGATTTGGTTTGGTTTGGATAGCACCGGCCGCGCCAGCGATCGATCCATGGTTTGGTTTGGGTTAGTAGTAATTCGGTTTTGGGTTTTCTTTTTTCCTTTGTTTGGGATTCGATCGAATCGAATCGACGACGAACAAAACAGAAACAGATTAGTACGTAAGGAGGAACAAATGGGCGTCCGCTTTTTCCTGGACGGCGTGTACCCATCCACCAAACCCCTGCCGGTTGTTGGATTAACAGCTTGTTGATTGGTTTGTACTACTGCTGCCACCACTAATTCATGATTGGTTGATGGAGGAAATTAATGAAATATTATCTTTCGTTCACATCCTTTTCACATTTCTCCTCTCTTGTCCAACAAGAGTATCTGGAGACATGTCCTTCTCTTTTCATTATTAACTTTTTATTAATAGTGTTTTTTTGCGATAAAAAGCACGATTCAAGTTAGCGCGTCGACGAACCCGATCTCCTTTTGGGATATATATCTCATCTGCTGGGCATAATTCGACGAAAAATCGCGACCCATCTGCAGGATATAATTCGATGAAAAAGAGCGGCCCGGTTCGAAAAGAATGGTTTTTCCAAGCTACTACTCCTACTCATGATGAATTTGCATCTGAGAGCAGACATCTCAGCAACTTGTTTAGGCGAAAGCAACCCACCCACACCCCATTATCATATATCATACAAACAGTTTCAGACAGACAACCGTGCGTGTCTACGACGAGCCCTGCCTGCACACATGCGCCTCAGAGAAGCTTTAGTCTAAAAGCCAATTAATAACTAGTCTGCAGGCAAAGTGACGGGCTAAAGTCATGGCGAGATCATTAGGAGATCTGATTAGAGTAGACCACCTGCAACTGCAACTGCAACTGCAATCCAGCTTGATTAGTGCGCCTTGGACCTCTGGGGCCGGCCCGAGTTGTTTTCGACCGACAGTTGAATCTCTACGCGATCCGCGGCGACCAAAGTTTATAATCGGCCAAAGAGAGAAAAGCTTCTCCCATTGCTTTTGCTTCCGGCCTTTTCATCACTTCTGCTCCATCGCAACAAGTCACAGGTCGCAACAGCTTGTGATGTCGATGATGAGTGGATGGATGCAAGAGGGAGGGCCGACCTAACATACATGTGTATCTTACCATCACAGGACAAACTGATGTGCGCCCTCTTTTGATCTATGTTCTTTTTAAGAAGAAGAGAACGATCGGATCTATTACAAAATGTTTCACCAGAAGTATAAAACATTTCAAACGTAATGAAAATTACATCGAGCTCGCTAGAGCACCGAGCGATCACTATAGCCGCCGACGTGTAGTTGTCGCTGCTCCCCTATCGGAGCCGGCTTGACCTTGTCGATGACAAGCGGACGGATAGTCTTCATGTACTTGACCCTAAGGACCAATGCCCCGGAGCCACGGTCGTCATGTCGAACCCTTGAATAGATCTGATGCATCGACACCAAATCTCGCCATCGTACATGCCAGACGAGAAATCGACTGGGGCGGTCCCCAAGGAGATCAAAGGAATTTACACTAGAGCTTGGCGACTACATCCAAAACGAAGGAACTCGAGGAAGACCAGAGCCGGAATATAAATTGAAGACAAAGATCCACCATCCGCCATTAAAATCCTAACCTAAACTACTAGCTGGAATGGAGGCACCGGGATTCTGAGCTCACCATCGGCTGCCAAAGCGGCGAGCATAGGGAGGTGAATCCATGGGCACCTGCGGTGAATCCTAGAGGGACAAGTTTACCCTTGCCACCGAGGGGATGGAGGAAACGCTATGCATCGATCAAGCGACTCCTTATAATCTACTCACTCCGTTTCCATAATGTAAGACGTTTTTTGACACTAGTGTAGTATCAAAAAACGTCTTACATTATGGGACGGAGGGAGTACTATGTTACTACGTCATATTTTCTCCTTCTAAGAAACGACACATATACATAGAAAGAGAAAAGGCAAGATTCACAATATGTATAAGCATATCTGGCCCTAGCCTGGTCCTCAAAGTGGAAAACCATATTTATATTTACAGTTAAATGTGTTGAAAGTCTTAATTCTTTTACTAAAGTGTCAAATTGGTCATATTTATTTGAAAATGCACATTTCAGACTGAATTCTTGATTGTTCATAGAAATCTCCTATTGTCCCCAGACCCGTTTCGGAGTTCCTTCTTTTCAAAGACCAATCGTTTGTTTAGATATGTGATAAATGAAAGAAATGGGCACTCCACTTTTACTACCACCACATAGTAAACAATTTATGCAAAACACCTCATAAAATCATCTCCTCTAATTTATGGCCCCTCCTCGGCACGTCGGTTGAGTCACAACTATTGGACGACTCTCCGCCATGCTAACTTTGACCAATAATTTGGTCGACAGAATGATAGATATATGCCAGAAAAGTAGATCATTAGATTCATGTCCAAGAGAAGTTTTATATGGTACTCCCTCCGTTCCGTAACACTGTCATGATTTTAGTTCAGATTTGAAATAAAACCACAACAAGTATTATTGAACGGAGGGAGTATAATTTTTGTGGTATATAACACATATTTTGTTAATCAAAATAATAGTCATTTTTTTATTAAAATTTATGTCAGACTTATAAACCAAGATAGGTGAGTACTTTTTTTGTGCAATTTCTTTTGTTTAATCTGCTTTTTTTCTTTCACAATGTTTTGTGGTCATGGGGTTTCCTCTGTTTTCCCTAGAATTGGTTCAATATTTATTTGTTTGCCTTTCATCTTAGCAAAACTAGAATTGAAGTTACAAATCACTTTTTTATGTCATGGGAAAGTATTTTACTCTTTTGCAAATTTATTTATTCCACTACATTTTTTCCGTGCACTAAACCAAATGTTGGTGCTACTCATTAAAGACGTCTCCATACATTAAAAAAAAAATTCATGTACCACAAAATAATTATGCATGAAATTCCTAAAATAAAAAATGTTCATGTATCTTAAAATATATTACGTATTAACAGCAACACAAGATCTATGTGCTGGGCCGCGCTGACAGCGGCAAATATGATTTGTCATATTTTTGTTGGAGAAGAAAGATTTGCCAGATTTTTTTTGGGTGAACCTGCTCTCTTTGTCGCTTGTTTTCCACTATTGAGCGAACCTGAGTTGCCTCATTCTTTGTCCCAAAACTTCCGTGGTTGTTTGAGCTGCTTACGGGTTGAATGCTTGGCCCAACCTCCCATCTGTCAAGCTAGAAAAGAACAGATCATTGGCCCATCTTCACACCGCCTGAATGGCGCCTTCAGAGGCGGAGGCGGCATCGCCGCCGCGAGCGAGCAGCAGCCCGGCCGCCGGTGCAGGCCACCAACGGCGACGCTGCGGCAGCAAGATGTATATGCCTATATGGTCACATATAATTTCCCGACAATGGCATGTGGCGGAAATCATGGACATGCAGCAAACTACTCTACTAAAGGCAGGCGTGCGCATGATCATCCATCCATCCAACCGACGGTCGGATCCGAGATCGATCTGTTTATGCGACCAGCTCAGAATTGGCGGGCGACCTCATCATCATCGACATGATGAGTGGACGACCACATAGGACTTTTTTTTTTGAAAAGTTGGCAGGAGAGCTGCCAAATTCATTGACCAGAAAAAGGTATTACAAGTAACACCCCCAGAGGAGGAATGCACTGCATAAGGCGAGTGCTAAAAAAGAAGAAATCAAAAAGGGTTGCTCAGCTTATCAAGGAAAACCGGACGAAAACCTTAGCAGCGCCTAACAAAACTAGGCAGAAAGCACCACAACACATACAACACGTCAGAAGGCCAACACCCCACGACACACCCGGCCGGACATTCGAGCGCTTTCGCCGCTACCAAAGTGCACACCGACAACCGTCGTATCAATCCGGGCTGCCACTAGCATATCCACCAAACTCGACGACACCAAAGAAGAACGCTATGTCCGATAGAGCAAACATATGCCGCTTCAATCCCGCGAGGTTGGCTGACATAACTCGCCCGACGCACTTTGCATGTGGAGGGTGCTTCTGCTACTCTCACGGAGATGCTACACAAGCCGTTGCCATCCACCTACACGAGCACCGAGTCCCTCTGGCCGAGTCTAACTTCAAGACGATGTCCTCAAGAGGAGACACGACGCCAAGCAAAGCCAGCGTCGTCATCGTCGACCGGAAGACCGGATCTAGGGTTTCCCGAAGAATGTCGAGCAAGGGAAGGAGCGGCTGCAACATTGATGCCTCCAACACGGGGACGGTGCCCGTAGGCGCCGCCATCAATTGCTCCGGCCACAACCGGAGTGCGGCTTTCACCGGCAGCCTCACCCACCCAAACCTGTGACCCAGCTAGCCCTTCACGCATACCAATTCCATGGCACACGAGCACTGTTCCACATCTCAGCCCTCAAAGGCGCGCCAGAGGTCACCGACCAGCTATCCCGACAGATCTGCATCGGAAAGCAAAATGCCCAGATCAGGCTCAGCCCTCGCCACCACGCCCAGAGCTTGATGCTCCTGCAACGCCTCAAGACACCTTCGCGCCGTCCGCGCCCGGTGAACGCCATACCCGAAGCGCTGCGGCATGCCAGATCCACGCGTGCCCGCACAACAACAGCTCACACTCGCGGCCGCCCAGCCTCCAGCTTTCGCAAGGACGCGCCGCTCGACTCTGCCGCGCCCGGCGCGCCCGCACCGCGCCACCGGCGCCTCCTCCGCCAGGGAGCAGCCCCAGTTCCAAATTTCAAAGCGAGAGGGAAGAGAAGGCCCGCCGCCGACGCTGCGGCGGGGCTTTGCCCGGCGTTCGCCAGCGGCGGAGGAAGGTGGTGGAGGTCTGCGATCTGCGTCGGCTAGGGTTTCGCTGGGCCGCCCATGAGGGAGCGGCACGGGGCTTGGGGGAAAAGGGAGGCGAGCTACTTTGGCGGGGGCTTGGAGTTTCTCGCCATCACGACCACATAGGACTAACCGTCGAATCATTGCACATATATATCCGACCTCACACAGTCACACACCACATGGTGTCTGTCAGACTAATGCCAAGTGTGTCTGAATGCTAGGCGGTGATGATCAGTGCCGTGCCGTGGCTGCTGCTGGTGATAAGAATGATTCTGCTAGCTACTGTAGTTTTTTTTTGCATTGAACTCTTACTTTATTAACGAATGATCATGCGATTACAGTCTGCCCGTGGGCTAGTGACAAGGAAATTTGGGCTCGCATCGAGCCAACAGTCCGTGCCCTCCGTTGCACAGGCACGCTGTGCACACAAATGGGCCGGGAAATTAAGTTCCCTACTAATATGCTGAACCAAGAAAGAAACAAAATTAAGGACTAAAGCTTCAAGTTCTTGAAAGATAGGCGCTGCAATAGATCTTGAGTTGCCGCGCGAATTCCATTAGGTGACCAGCTCCATGCGATCGACCTGCATTATCACATGTGACATCCCGCGTAGATGAGCGAAGATCACACCTCCCAAACGCTAGAAGCTCAGCGATGAAAGGATCAGAGACCCCTTCTAACGGCTTGCACCAGGCCCCCACAAAAGAAATGTGAGATCGGGCAACGCCGCCTGCTCCTCCTGTCAACACGTCTGGGAATACTGAACCATCAACGTTGATGGTAATCCACCCCGCGTCAGGGGGGTTCCAGCTCCGTCCCGTCTGCACACCTGGTCGATGGTCAGGTAGATCGAGTATGGCGAGGGCTTCATGAATCCACTTGAGCGCTTGCCCTGGGGAGAAGCCCTCCTGATCGTGGGCCCATTTGTTCCTCGAGGTCCATATTGCATGCATAATCGTGATAATCTGACAACGAGCTTCGTCAGAAAACATCTCATCGAGCACAATGTCCCGTGCCCATGTTAGCGGATGCAGCCTCGGCAGATGGAGATCGAACCGGTCCTTCGCCGCAATCCGTAATTGTTTGGCATGTGAGCACGAGACAAGTGCATGCATTGAATCTTCATTCATGGCCTTGCAAAGATCGCAACGGCCAAGTGGTTTGATGTGACGATGCTGTAGAGTCATGTAATCTGGTAGGATGCCACGCAAAACCCTCCACCAGAAAACCCTAACCTTCGGCACCACCCGCAGTTTCCAAAGTACGGTCCATAACTGTTTATTTGCTGATGAAGTGTCCGTCCTCGTCCCTTCCTCTAGAGAACTAAGCTCGTTCCGAGTCATGAGAGAGCGATACGCTGATTTTACAGTATAGTTGCCCGACTTTTCCAACGACCACGCCAAACTATCTTCCCCACCTGATCTGTTCAAGGGTATATTAAGGATCGCCTCCGCGTCTGGGTGAAGAAAATTTTGGCGGACCAAACTGACATTCCAGTTCCCAGTGTAGTCATCTATCAGCTCTGAGACAGTGTGAAGGGGCGTCGCCCCTAGTTGACCAGTAGGTTTCATAGTGACTGTGTTCGGGATCCAAGGATCATTCCAAATAGATATTGATGATCCATCTCCTATCCGGTGGATTAATCCCCTCTCCAAAGCCTCTCTACCTACGATGATTGCCTTCCAAGTAGAGGACGCCCCCTTGGGTATCGAAGCTTGGAGAAAATCTGTGTGTGGAAAATACTTTCCCTTCAACACTCTTGAGCACAAAGAATTGGGTTTGGTCAAGATGTCATGACATTGCTTTCCAAGCATTGCTAAATTGAACATTTGGGGATCCCGAAACCCATACCTCCTTTGATTTTTGGCTCATCAACTTGTCCCACGCCAACCAATGTAGGGATATTTTGTCAATAGAACTCCCCACCAATATTTGGCCATGGGCGAGGTGATCTCCTTGCAGACTTTCTTAGTCAGCAGGAAGCAGCTCATGCTGTAAGTTGGAATAGCTTGTGCAATAGATTTCAACAGGACTTCCCTCCCTGCACAGGCTAGATTCCTCTCAGACCATCCATTAATCTTGCTTCGGATACGTTCGCTGATATGATGGAACGTACCGCTGGTGATCCTTCCAATGGCTGTAGGTAAGCCGAGATAACGCTCAGAGAACGCTTCTGCTGCAATCCCTAGAACATGTTTGATTTGCACACGGAGAGACTGCCCCGAATTGCCACTGAAGAAAATAGAGCTCTTCTCTTTGTTGACTGCCTGGCCCGAGCAATCCTCATAGATTTGTAATATTTCCACTAGTCGTTCTGCACTTTGGGTCTTGGCAGCAAGAAAAATGAGACTATCGTCAGCGAACAAGAGATGACTAACCCATGGTGCATGGATACTCACACGGATACCTCTATCAATGTACGCACCCGCATAATTGTTGAGGAGCGATGTTAGTCCCTGAGCGCAGACTAAGAACAGATAAGGTGAGACTGGGCAACCTTGGCGAAGCCCTCTGGAGGGGTTAAAATAAGGTAGAAGCTCACCATTAACCTTGACTGAGAATCTGACGGACGTGACACATTTCATAATAAGCTTGGTGAAACGATCCCCGAAGCCCAATTGCAACAGCATGGCTTCTAGGTAGTGCCACTCCACACGGTCATATGCCTTGAGCATATCCAGCTTAACAGCACATGTATAATTTTTGCCCTTCTTTCTTCTCCTGATAGCATGAATACACTCGTAGGCCACTAATACATTGTCAGTGATCAAGCGTCCTGGCACAAACGCGCTCTGCTCATCACCAATAACATCATCCAAAATGAGGCGAAGTCTGTTTGCCACAGTCTTGACTGCAATTTTATACACAACTGGGCATAAGGCAATAGGACGGTATTGAGAGATTTTCTGAGGGTACCGACTTTCGGGATTAAGGTGATAGCCGTGTCGTTGAGCCGCCGAGCTCTCCCCGTTCGTAAAACTTAGAATAGCCATTGTAATGTCAATACCTATGACATCCCAATGTCGTTGGTAGAAACCTGCTGTGAAACCATCCACACCGGCGCTTTAGACGGCGCCATATCAAACGATGTGGTTTTGACTTCAGCTACGGTGTACTCCTTCTCAAGCAAATGATTCATGTCAGCGGACACTCGCGGTTCTACACACTGCAGAAGTTCTTCCATTGGTCTGTAACCTTGGGTCCGGTACAGAGCTTGATAAAAAGAAGTGATCTCCGCCTTCACCTCTGTAAGGGCATATTTATCCCGTAAGTGTTTTGGTGATTGATGACGATACTTTTGCGGACTAATCGTATGCTTTGAGTTCCTCAGATGGCTCATCTCTAGGCTCGAGACGATTCGGTGCCCCTCGAAGACTATTGAAGACGGCGTCGTCCTACGTTTCTTTTTGGTGGATTTGAGTCGAGGAGAGCCGTTACTATTAAGAGGGGTCCGCGTCGGAAAGGTTAGGCGGAATCAACACGTACACTTGTCCCTCCTTTCCCTGCACTTTGGAGCTTCCCTTCGTTATCTTGGTTGTGCGGAAATCGACATTTGCCTCTGTACTTGCGGTAGTATCACAGGTACACGCTTGATACTGCTGGGCGCCACGGTAGTACCGCTCCCGAGTGGTAGTACCGCTGCTCCTAGGCCTAGTGCCGCTCCGGTGCGGTAGTAGGGGCGGATGTAATTTTTTACATCCGCGCCCACCACGGTAGTATCGCTAGTCTGGAGCGGTAGTACCGCGGGGCGCCACGGTAGTACCGCTCCCCAGGAGTGGTAGTACCGCGGCTCCTAGGCCTAGTGTCGCTCCGGTGCGGTAGTAGGGGCGGATGTAATTTTTTACATCCGCGCCCACTACGGTAGTACCGCTCCTGAGGAGCGGTAGTACCGCGTCGGATTTTCGCACTACCGCAGTTTCAGCGGAAGTTGGCACGGATGTAATTTATTTCGTCCGTGCCCTTCTTAGGTCGTGACTCCCCTGCCTTGCGGTAGTACCGCGCGAGCGGTAGTACTGCCCCTAGTCAGGCTAGTTCCGGCCTGTGCTGCTGCCGCGGTAGTACCGTGGTCCTCCACGGTAGTACCGTCTTGACCTCATGATAGTACTGCGCTACCGAGCGGTAGTACCAAGGCTCATGAGCTGACTAAGTGGATAACGGTTGGATTTTTCCCACGACTATATAAGGGGCTTCTTCAACCTCTAGTTGAACACCTCTTCCCTCTCTAAGCTCCATTGTTGCTCCAAGCTCCATTTTGGCCCGATCTCTCTCCCTAGCCAATCAAACTTGTTGATTTTCTCGGGATTGGGTGACAAGGGCCCGATTTACACTTCCACCACAAGATATTTGATTTCCCCCACTTATCCCTTGCGGATCTTGTTACTCTTGGGTGTTTGAGCATCCTAGACGGTTGAGGTCACCGTGGAGCCATATTCCATTGTGGTGAAGCTTCGTGGTGTTGTTGGGAGCCTCCAATTAAGTTGTGGAGATTGCCCCAACCTTGTTTGTAAAGGTTCGGTCGCCGCCTTCAAGGGCACCAATAGTGGAATCACGGCTCTTGCATTGTGCGAGGCGTGAGGAGATTACGGTGGCCCTAGTGGCTTCTTGGGGAGCATTGTGCCTCCACACCGCTCTAACGGAGACGTACTTCCCTTCAAAAGGAAGGAACTTCCGTAACACATCCTCGTCTCCACCGGCTCCACTCTTGGTTATCTTATCCCTTTACTTGCAAGCTTATTTGTGTTCCTATCCTTGCTTGCTCGTGTGCGTGTGTTGTTGCATCATATAGGTTGTCCACCTAGTTGCATCTAGACAACCTTTATTAGTGCAAACTTTAAATTGGTAAAGAAAAGCTTAAAATTGTTAGTTGCCTATTCACCCCCCCCCCTCTAGTCAACCATATCGATCCTTTCAATTGGTATCAGAGCCTCGTCTGTTTTTAAGGACTTCACCGTCCGTAGAGTATGGTTGACGTCGTAGATGATGCGGGGGAGCACTCCGGTGCGAATCCGACATCATCTACGGAGATGGAGTACCTCGATCTCTCGTGAGGAATTCAATGTGGCGTTGGACACATTGAAAAATTCCATGACGAGCGAGGTCAAGGACATGTTTAAGGAATTCCTAGAAGGGCTTAAACTTTCCACCGCACCCGTGAAAGTGGGTGATCCCGCCAACACGGAGCGGATGCTATCTCCGATAAGGGGAAGCTACTAGTGAGAAAGCCCCTCGTCTAGTGGTAAGAATGGCACCGCATCTTCGCCCATGTGCAACCTCCCGTTTATGGTGGACCGATTCCTTCCACTCATTTGAATCATGCCGGTCCACCACCTAAGGTTGATAAAAGGAGGATTTTGATTCTTGGGTTTATCGTTTTAAGCGTCATTTAAATCATGTGAACACTAACCTTTGGAGAATCATTGAAGAAGGTTTCTATCCGCATGATCCGAGCAATTTCTCTCCTAGAGAGGTCGTGGACCATCAATTCAATGAGAATGCTCTCTTCATCCTCCAAGAAGCAATCCTTCCCGAAGACCTCGCTCATCTCCGGCCTTACACCCGTGCCAAAGATGCTTGGCTCAAGGTGGTTTCCATGTATCGAGGAAGCGCAAGCATTCAACGTTCCAATTATGAAGTGGTCGAAGATGAAGCCGATGAGTTTGCAATGAAGGAAGAAGAAGAACCTCGTGAGCTCTATCGGAGAGTAACCAAGCTTGCCGTCTCCCTCGGGATCATGGAAGTAAGGACACAGATGACAACCGGATCAAGCGCCAAATTTCTCAAGGCAATGATGCCCTCCCACAAAGCCATGTCCTCCGTCATCCGTCAACGATCGGACTTCCACACCTTGTCCTCAAGTGATGTGTTGGATGAGTTTGTGGCTATGAGCATATTGGACAAGACCGCCGACAATGCGGTGCTTCGCTCTCAAAGAGCAAAGAAGCCCAACCTCGCTTTGAAGGCCAAGATTTGTGTCGAAGAAGATGGAGAGGAGGAAGAAGAAGAGAGCAACCTCGAAGATACTAAGTATGATTATCATGAACACATGGCCCTTGCTTCAAGACAATTTTGGAGCAAGAAGAACTCAAGGCCCAACTTCAACAAGAGCAATTCAAGTGGCTCTAAGGGCAAGCAACGAGTGAGGACGTGTTTCAATTGTGGAAATGTGAGTCACTTTGTTGCGGAGTGTCCATATGAGAAGAGGGAAGACAATGGTGGCAAGCTCATCCGTAAGGACAAGGCCAAGTCTTTTCCCAACAAGAGCAACTTCCCAAAGAAGACTCCTCACAAAGCTTTGGTGGTTCAAGAAGAGTACAATGAGGATGATGATGATGATGAGGATGGTGAACCGGTTGCCATGGCCTCCGTGGCCATTGCAATGACTCCTCAGGTGTCTCTCTTCGGTTCACCCAATGAAAGCATCACCGCCAAGTGCCTCATGGCTAAAGCCACCAATAAGGTAACCCCAACATCAAAACTACCATCATCAATCATTCTTCTTTGACGGATTGCATTGATGAACATGAGGGGACTAGTGTAGAGGAAAATGAATTTGAGATCTTTATGAGTAAACTCAAAGGGAAATCCAAGATGCACTTCGTTGCTCTCCTGGAACAACTTGGTGAAGCCAATGTCATGATCGAGACTCATGAAGAAACCATTTCTAAGATGGAAGGGCATAGTTGTGACTATGCCGATGAAATTTCGGATCTCTCCAATGCTCTTGAGGAAGAGCGTGGTCTTCGTTTGGCTCTTGAGGAGTCACACAACGATGATCACGCTAAATTAAAGAAAGACCTTGATCATGCTCTTGTTGTGTCTCGTGTGCTTAGTTTCGAGAAGGCAAAGCTTGGAGTTGATCTTGCTAGACTCAATGAGGACCTTGACACTCTCGACAAGGCTCACAAAGTCTTGAAGGGTGCTCATGCTAGTATCAAAGAGTCTCATGATCAACTCCAAGTGAAGCTAACCAAGGAGAAAGCCACCTTTCCTCATATGATATTGATTGATAATGCAAATGCTACTAACCCTTGTTGTGAGCATGTGCATCTTGTTGAGGAGAATGCTAAGTTGAAGGAGCAACTTGAAAAGGGCCTTGTCACATGCATTCAAGGTGAAAAGAACCTTAACGACCTTTTGAGTAATCAAAAGGAAGTTGTGGCCAAGTAGGGATTGGGTTCGCGCCCAAGCCCAAGAGCAAGAAGAAGAATGACAAGACCAAGCAACCTCCCCTCTCAAGCAAACTTTTGTGAGGGAGGGAGAGGGTGCTTCAAGAAGAAGAAGAACCGTGCAAAGGGTGGCAATGTCAAGAAGGACAACGTCATCCCCATGAACATAGCCGTCGACTTTAACCCCTCTTATGTGTTGTGCCGTGCTAGTGATGGGCATGTTTATGCTAAATTTGTTGGTTCTTCTTATGAGTACATTGAATGGTCTATTTGGGTTCCTAAGACCCTCGTTACTAACATCAAAGGACCCATTACCAAATGGGTACCTAAAACCAAGCATTGATCTCTTGTAGGGTTTGCTTCCGGTGGGGATCATGGTTGCTCGATAGTGGAGCAACAAATCATATGACCGGAGCAAGGACATGGTGGTGGACGTGCAAGAGATTCCATCTATGCCCACCGATGTCGAGTGGGGTGATGCATCACATTCTAAGGTATTGGGTCTCGGCAAGGTTGTCATTTCTCATGATCTTACGATCGAGAAAGTCATGCTTGTTGAGTCCCTTGCATACAATTTGCTTTCCGCTCACAACTTGCAGTCATGGGTTATGCTACTTTCTTTGACATTGATACCGTGGCCCTCTTGTGGAGCAAGACTCTTAAAGTAGCCTTTGTTGGGCATGTCGAAAACGGTCTCTATGTGATTAACTTTTCGGAGCGACCCACTAAGACCGCGACATGCCTAATGGCTAAAGTTGATGTGGGATGGCTTTGGCATCGCCGTTTAGCCCATGTCAATATGAGATATTTGCAAAGTCTTCTCAAGGGGGACCATGTCCGTGGACTAACAAATGTTAGTTTTGCCAAAGACCGTGCTTGCGATTGCTTGTCTTGAAGGAAAGCTTCATGAGAAGGCTCACCCTCCCACGACTATCATATACTCAAAGAGACCCTTGGAGCTCCTTCACATGGATCTCTTTGGGCCACCATCATTTGATAGTCTTGGAGGAAGAAAGTATTGCTTGGTGATCGTGGATGACTATTCGAGATACACTTGGGTATATTTCTTCAAGAGGAAGAGTGAGACCCAACAAACCGTCATCGACTTTGCAAATGAAGCTCAACGTCAACATAATGCGAAGATCTTGACTATAAGAAGTGACAACGGCACCGAGTTCAAGAACTACACTTTGGATGAGTTTCTTAGTGATGAGGGGATCAAGCATCAATATTCGGCACCATATACCCCTCAACAAAATGGTGTGGCGGAGAGAAAGAACCGGACGTTGATGGATGCGGCAAGGACCATGATGGCGGAGTTCAAGTCTCCATACAACTTTTGGGCGAAGCCATCAACACCGCTTGTCATGCATCCAATCGGCTTTATCTCCGCAAAGGCTTGAACAAGACTCCTTATGAGATACTCACCGCAACAAGCCCAACCTCAAGTACTTCCGGGTGTTTGGGTGTAAGTGTTTCATTCTCAAGAAAGGTGTTCGCTTGTCTAAATTTGAAACTAGAGCTCATGAGGGCATATTTGTTGGTTATGCTACAAACTCTCATGCTTACCGTGTCCTCAATAAATCCACAGGACTTATTGAGGAGGCGGTAACGTGGAGTTTGATGAGAATAACGGCTCCCAAGTGGAGCAAAGTGGCACTTGTGATGTAGGTGATGAAATTCCTCCCCAAGCCATAAGAAGAATGGGGCTTGGCTTTATCCTACCCATTGAGGAACTCCTTATGGCCGAAGGAGAAGGACAATGCTTCACTCAAGTGGAGCCATCACCAACCCAAAGCCCACACGCTTCCGAAGAACAAAGTGAAGGCCCTCAACCTCATGAACAAGACCAAGGGCAAGATCGTGCTCAAGATGATGATATCACCTCAAATGATGCCCAAGGCCGAGTTCTCTTCCCCGAGCATGCTCAAGATGAAGGTCATGCTCAAGACGGCGCTCAAGATGATCAAGTGACCTCTCCTCATCGCACTTCCGAGGAGGATTTAGAGCGTCGTGCCGCCAAGATTGCTTCCAAACTCACTACCAAAGGCCATCTCATGGAGAATGTGGTTGGAAGCCTAAGAAAAGGGGTAAGCACTCGTAGACAATTGGCAAACTATTGTGAACATCACGCGTTTGTCTCTTGTGTTGAACCTCAAAAGGTCTATGAGGCACTAGAAGACTCGGATTGGCTAAATGCCATGCATGAAGAACTCAACAACTTTGAGTACAACAAGGTGTGGAGATTGGTGCCAAGGCCATCGGAGAACCACAACGTCATTGGAACCAAGTGGATTTTCAAGAACAAGCAAGATGCTCATGGGAACATCATTACGCAACAAGGCAAGATTGGTAGCACAAGGCTACTCCCAAGTCGAGGGTATCGACTACGGTGAAACCTTTGCTCCCGTTGCTCGTCTTGAATCCATTCGTTTGTTGATTGCTTATGCTTCCCATCACAACTTTAAGTTGCAACAAATGGATGTAAAAGTGCTTTTCTTAATGGTCCCATTAATGAGTTGGTCTATGTCAAGCAACCCCGGTTCGAGGACCCCTACTTCCCGGATCATGTATATCAACTCGATAAGGCACTCTATGGACTTAAACAAGCCCCACGTGCTTGGTATGACCACCTTACCGAGTTGTTACAAGATCGTGGTTTTGAAGTGGGGCAAATCGATCCCACTCTTTTTACTAAGAAGGTCAATGGGGAGTTGTTTGTATGCCAACCATATGTTGATGATATTATCTTTGGTTCTCCTAACAAAGCTTTCAATGAGGAACTTGCCGCTCTCATGACCTCCAAGTTCAAGATGTCTTCGATGGGAGAGTTGAAGTTCTTTCTTGGTTTCGATATCAAACAAAGAAGAGAAGGAACCTTCATCAACCAAGCCAAATACACTCAAGACATGCTCAAAAGATTCAAGCTAAGTGATGTCAAGCCGGCTACTACACCAATGCCCACCAAGTGCCAACTTGACATTGATCCCAATGGTAAAGCGGTGGATCAAAAGGTATATCGCTCCATGATTGGATCCTTGCTTTACCTTTGTGCATCTAGACCGGATATCATGTTGAGTGTGGGAATGTGTGCACGGTTTCAAGCCGCACCAAAGGAAAGTCATTTTGTGGCAGTCAAGCGAATCTTTCGATATTTGGCTCATACCCCAAACTTTGGCTTATGGTACCCAAGAGGAGCAAACTTCAAGCTTGAAGGATTTACGGATTACGATTGGGCGGGAGACAAAGTGGATAGGAAGTCCACTTCCGGAGGGTGCCAATTTCTTGGTTGCTCCTCGGTAAGTTGGTCTTCCAAGAAGCAAAGTTGTGTGTCTCTCTCGTCCACCAAGCGGAATATGTGGCGGCCGGTAGTTGTTGTGCTCAACTCCTATGGATGAGGCAAACTTTAAAGGAGTACGGTGTCATTTGTGAAAAAGTGCCTCTTTGGTGTGATAATGAAAGTGCCATCAAGATTTCTCTCAACCCGGTGCAACACTTCAAGACGAAGCACATCGAGATTCGGTATCACTTCATCCGGGATCACATTAGGCGAGGAGAGATCGAGCTCAAGTATGTCAACACTCAGGATAACCTTGCAGATATATTCACGAAGCCCTTAGATGAAGCAAGATTTCGCGAGTTAAGGCATGAGCTAAATATCATTGATTTGAGCAATGTGACTTGAGCCCGTGCACTCCCCACCACACTCAACTTGCTGTCTAGTTTAGGTGTAGGCATGGACATAGGGGACGTATTGTTCTCTCAATGAACTCTCCCTCCCCCCATTATGCGTAAATCGATCACCTCTTTCACATTAGCCATTTTTTAATGGTACTTGTGTTCCAAAGACGAGTTTTGGTCATGGGCCCAAGGATAATTCTTCGCGGTGCCATACCATCCTACTCAAACATAGGTGGCTTCGGCCACCGCCCTCTCCCCTTGAGAGGCCTTGTCGTTTGGTGGTTTCTTGTTGTCCTTTGCCTCTAGTTTGCGGTTGAGTTTGTGGTTTCTTGTGTGTAAACAATTTTTTTTTTTGCAAAGGCCTTTTTTCGTTTTTGAATCATG
The DNA here is from genome assembly GCA_021605145.1 of Aegilops bicornis. Lineage (NCBI taxonomy): Eukaryota > Viridiplantae > Streptophyta > Magnoliopsida > Poales > Poaceae > Aegilops > Aegilops bicornis. The sequence goes on along the minus strand of CM038675.1, from coordinate 78,048,815 downwards.
CGGTGACTTGAGATTCACGGTACTACCGCGGCCAGCTGCGGTACTACCGCAGCCAGCCACGGTACTACCGCTTGTGGGAGCACGGTACTACCGCAACCTCACGGCAGTAATTTTTTACTGCCGCCCGGTCGAGCGGTACTACCGCCTCGGTGCGGAACTTCCGCCCGAGCGGTACTATCATGATGAGACGCTGTACTACATGACGGTTCACTGAGGCGAGGGGATAAGGACGGGCAGGGGGAGTTCCAACTCCCCCATACCCATTCGTTACCTTCTCCCCAAATCTCCTCCTTCTCTCCCTTGCTCAAGAACGGAGCCGGCGTCTCTCGCCGGTTCTCCTTCACCGGCTGCCCTCCCGTGATTCCGACCGCTGGGATCGTTCTCCACCGCGTGCTCTTGCTATGGACCCAGGTTTTTCCCCAATTCCCTCTCCTTATTGTTGGTGTTTGGCGTTTCTAGGTTTTGGGGAGGCTTGTGTGTTCTTGAGATTGATAGGCCTAATCTCTGCAAGAATAGGATGAAGGAGTGTAGTATTGCATAGGATTTATATGTGTATTGCTGTCATGCGCTAGATCTGATCACTGTAGCACCGTCATTGTTTTGCGGTTCTTTTCAGATTCAAATCGGTAGTTGGTCCGCCGCGGCACGGTACTACCGCGCCTACGGTGCGGTACTACCGCACGCACGGTACTACCGCCCCTCGGGTGCGGTACTACCGCGCGCACGGTACTACCGCCCCTCCTGTGCGGTACTACCGCGCCCTATGCGGCACTACAGCTTTACTTCCGCTCCAGCCACGGTACTACCGTGACCCCACACGGTACTACCGCGTCTGGAGCAGTATTACTGCTTTAGTACCGCAGGCAGTGGCCGTCCTACCGTGCCTCACACCTATCGCATGCCAACTTTCTCATATGTCTCCTATGTTTTTCGTGTGCTTTTTCGTGGCCTTTGCATTGATCTTCTTGCGTTTTTGGTGCTTTGCGTGTGTGGTTCAGGTGGTGGCTCTCGCCGGTCCAATCCCAGCCGTGACACCGGCTCCAAGCGTGTGCGCAACCCCGGTGACGCACCAGAGGGCTCCTCTTCTGCCCCCAAGCGCCATGTCAAGACAACTGCCACCAAGGTCAAGGAGCCCTCCAAGAGCATGGATGAGATACCCCATTCTGACTACGTCCGCCTCCGGAACATGGATCCGTACGTGACCCCTCGTTCCTCAGTCAGGGGCTGTGAGCTGTTCTGGAACAAGCATCAAACCAACATCTATCTGGACGTCATTAAGAACAAGCAGAATACCTATGTGGATGTGAAGTGGATTGACATGCATCACTTAAGGAAGGAGAAGTTCTGTGCCTACTTTGGCGAGGCTCGGACTTGGTGGAGCAGTTTGGCATTGAGCATATCATCTCGTTTCACCTTGACTATGATCCTGAGCTCATTGGTCAGTTCTTTGCTTCTGTCTACTTTCACCCCAACGAGGAAAGGAGAATGACATGGATGACAAATGGCCGCAAGTCGATCGCTACTGGAAGGAGTTCATGGATCTGCTCCAAGTTCACGATGACGGGCTTGACTCCCCGTAGGGTGTTCGTCCCCATGCCAACCCCGACTCTGCCAACAAGGACAGGCTTGCACTGTTCTATGTTGAGAAGACACTTCCAAGTGGCAAGATAGGTTTGGTGCTCAACTCTTTTTTGGATATCATGTACCGCATCTTCCGCAACTCCTTGTTCACCCGCATTGGTGACAAGGACAAGGTTCATGCCTATATGGTGGATATGATGGTCATCTGCGAGGAGGCTCGTGTGTCTCGAGACTCAGCCACTTGATATCTCACACATCATGTGGATTGAGCTTCGGTTTGCCGTGTTCAACCGCAAGGTGCCTATATACGGTCCATATCTGTTTCGCTGATCTCGAGGACTTGGGACAAGATGTTCCCTGGTGAGGAGTTCCTTGCCCTGCATCGGATTCGCCATGACCACATCTCTGCGTGTCAAACCCAACTGGGCCAACACTACTACTGCGGCAGGCGTGCGCAACTAGGGCTGCTGTTGGAGAGGAGGATGCTGGCGCCGAGCATGTTGATGAAGGCCATGCTGCTAGGCCTTCCCAGAGCTCCTCTATGCCTTCTTGGGCCACGAAGCTGAAGGACAAGATGAAGACTCTTTTCTGCATGCAAGCCAAGGGGCAGTACATGACTCATGTGGCATCCAAGGAGAGTCGTCGCCGGGACAGGAAGATCTTGAAGCTCTATGGTAAGGATGTGTCTGGAGGATCTGAGGAGCACATCACCCCAGAGGCCGAGTGGATGGCGAAGCAAGGCTACAAGTGGACTGATTCGAGGAGGACGCCGAGGAGTCCATCCTCGCTGCCGAGGAGTCTGACGACGAGGATTGGGACGAGTTCCTGCTGCTTGAGCCACCGCTTGTGTGTAGGTGTCCTCTCTGCCTTTTTGGCGCCTCGATGCCAAAGGGGAGAGAGCGAGGGATTTGAGTAGTCTTGTGTCGTGTTCGCGTTCGTTTGGTGTGTTTATTATGCGTTCTCGGTTGAATCTCGTTTGAACCTCGCTTTTAGTTGCTTTTCCTTCTTATGGTGTAAGACATATGCACTCTATCTATCTTAGCAAGCTTATGTTATTTCGTGCTATATGTTGTTTAGATGTTATTCTTGGACTTTTGTCTCTAAAATATAGGGGAGTGGTGATCCTAGATCGTGTGCTATGCAGTCCAAAGCATTCATCCGGAGTGCACACATCTAGGGGAGCCCGTCTATATTTTGGAGAGGAGGGTTTGCTTTTGCTCTATATTATTGTATCCTTGTGCAAATACCGTATTGTCATCAATCCACCAAAAAGGGGGAGATTGTAAGGGCATATTTATCCCGTAAGTGTTTTGGTGATTGATGACGATATTTTTGCGGACTAATCGTATGCTTTGAGTTCCTGCATCGGACTAACCGAGCGATCACTATAGCCGCCGACGTGTAGTTGTCGCTGCTCCCCTATCGGAGCCGGCTTGACCTTGTCGATGACAAGCGGACGGATAGTCTTCATGTACTTGACCCTAAGGACCAATGCCCCGGAGCCACGGTCGTCATGTCGAACCCTTGAATAGATCTGATGCATCTGACACCAAATCTCGCCATCGTACATGCCAGACGAGAAATCCTGACCTGGGGCGGTCCCCAAGGAGATCAAAGGAATTTACACTAGAGCTTCGCGACTACATCCAAACGAAGGAACTCGAGGAAGACCAGAGCCCGGAATATAAATTCGAAGACAAAGATCCACCATCCGCCATTAAAATCCTAACCTAAACTACTAGCTGGAATGGAGGCACCGGGATTCTGAGCTCACCATCGGCTGCCAAAGCGGCGAGCATAGGGGAGGTGAATCCATGGGCACCTGCGGTGAATCCTAGAGGGGACAAGTTTACCCTTGCCACCGAGGGGGATGGAGGAAACGCTATGCATCGATCAAGCGACTCCTTATAATCTACTCACTCCGTTCCATAATGTAAGACGTTTTTTGACACTAGTGTAGTATCAAAAAACGTCTTACATTATGGGACGGAGGGAGTACTATGTTACTACGTCATATTTTCTCCTTCTAAGAAACGACACATATACATAGAAAGAGAAAAGGCAAGATTCACAATATGTATAAGCATATCTGGCCCTAGCCTGGTCCTCAAAGTGGAAAACCATATTTATATTTACAGTTAAATGTGTTGAAAGTCTTAATTCTTTTACTAAAGTGTCAAATTGGTCATATTTATTTGAAAATGCACATTTCAGACTGAATTCTTGATTGTTCATAGAAATCTCCTATTGTCCCCAGACCCGTTTCGGAGTTCCTTCTTTTCAAAGACCAATCGTTTGTTTAGATATGTGATAAATGAAAGAAATGGGCACTCCACTTTTACTACCACCACATAGTAAACAATTTATGCAAAACACCTCATAAAATCATCTCCTCTAATTTATGGCCCTCCTCGGCACGTCGGTTGAGTCACAACTATTGGACGACTCTCCGCCATGCTAACTTTGACCAATAATTTGGTCGACAGAATGATAGATATATGCCAGAAAAGTAGATCATTAGATTCATGTCCAAGAGAAGTTTTATATGGTACTCCCTCCGTTCCGTAACACTGTCATGATTTTAGTTCAGATTTGAAATAAAACCACAACAAGTATTATTGAACGGAGGGAGTATAATTTTTGTGGTATATAACACATATTTTGTTAATCAAAATAATAGTCATTTTTTTATTAAAATTTATGTCAGACTTATAAACCAAGATAGGTGAGTACTTTTTTTGTGCAATTTCTTTTGTTTCATCTGCTTTTTTTTTCTTTCACAATGTTTTGTGGTCATGGGGTTTCCTCTGTTTTTCCCTAGAATTGGTTCAATATTTATTTGTTTGCCTTTCATCTTAGCAAAACTAGAATTGAAGTTACAAATCACTTTTTTATGTCATGGGAAAGTATTTTACTCTTTTGCAAATTTATTTATTCCACTACATTTTTTCCGTGCACTAAACCAAATGTTGGTGCTACTCATTAAAGACGTCTCCATACATTAAAAAAAAATTCATGTACCACAAAATAATTATGCATGAAATTCCTAAAATAAAAAATGTTCATGTATCTTAAAATATATTACGGATTAACAGCAACACAAGATCTATGTGCTGGGCCGCGCTGACAGCGGCAAATATGATTTGTCATATTTTGTTGGAGAAGAAAGATTTGCCAGATTTTTTTTGGGTGAACCTGCTCTCTTTGTCGCTTGTTTTCCACTATTGAGCGAACCTGAGTTGCCTCATTCTTTGTCCCAAAACTTCCGTGGTTGTTTGAGCTGCTTACGGGTTGAATGCTTGGCCCAACCTCCCATCTGTCAAGCTAGAAAAGAACAGATCATTGGCCCATCTTCACACCGCCTGAATGGCGCCTTCAGAGGCGGGAGGCGGCATCGCCGCCGCGAGCGAGCAGCAGCCCGGCCGCCGGTGCAGGCCACCAACGGCGACGCTGCGGCAGCAAGATGTATATGCCTATATGGTCACATATAATTTCCCGACAATGGCATGTGGCGGAAATCATGGACATGCAGCAAACTACTCTACTAAAGGCAGGCGTGCGCATGATCATCCATCCATCCAACCGACGGTCGGATCCGAGATCGATCTGTTTATGCGACCAGCTCAGAATTGGCGGGCGACCTCATCATCATCGACATGATGAGTGGACGACCACATAGGACTTTTTTGAAAAGTTGGCAGGAGAGCTGCCAAATTCATTGACCGTAAAAAGGTATTACAAGTAACACCCCAGAGGAGGAATGCACTGCATAAGGCGAGTGCTAAAAAGAAGAAATCAAAAGGTTGCTCAGCTTATCAAGGAAAACCGGACGAAAACCTTAGCAGCGCCCTAACAAAACTAGGCAGAAAGCACCACAACACATACAACACGCCGAAGGCCAACACCCCACGACACACCCGCCGGACATTCGAGCGCTTTTCGCCGCTACCAAAGTGCACACCGACAACCGTCAGATCAATCCGGGCTGCCACTAGCATATCCACCAAACTCGACGACACCAAAGAGGAACGCTATGTCCGATAGAGCAAACATATGCCGCTTCAATCCCGCGAGGTTGGCTGACATAACTCGCCCGACGCACTTTGCATGTGGAGGGTGCTTCGCTACTCACGGAGATGCTACACAAGCCGTTGCCATCCACCTACACGAGCACCGAGTCCCTCTGGCCGAGTCTAACTTCAAGACGATGTCCTCAAGAGGAGACACGACGCCAAGCAAAGCCAGCGTCGTCATCGTCTGACCCGGAAGACCGGATCTAGGGTTTCCCCCGAAGAATGTCAGGCAAGGGAAGGGAGCGGCTGCAACATTGATGCCTCCAACAAGGGGACAGTGCCCGTAGGCACCGCCATCGACTGCTCCGCCACAACCGAGCGCGGCTTTCACCGGCAGCCTCACCCACCCAAACCCGTGACCCAGCTAGCCCTTCACGCATACCAATTCCATGGCACACGAGCACTGTTCCACATCTCAGCCCTCAGGCCGCGCCCAGAGGTCACCGACCAGCTATCCCGACAGATCTGCATCGGAAAGCAAAATGCCCAGATCAGGCTCAGCCTCGCCACCACGCCCAGAGCTTGATGCTCCCGCAACGCTCAAGACACCTTCAAGGCCGTCCCGCCGCCCAAATGAACGCCATACCCAAGCCGCGATCATGCATGCCAGATCCACGCTGCGTTCGCACAACAACAGCTCACACTCACGCGCCGCCCAGCCTCCAGACGCAAGGACGCTGGCCGACTGCCGCGCCTCGACAAATACCGCACCCGCGCCACCGAGCGCCTCCTCCGCCAGGGAGCAGCCCCACAGCTCCAGCCCCAAAGTAGAGGGAAGAGGTCTGCTGGCCGACGCTGCAGCGGGCTTTGCCCGGCGGCGTTCGCCAGCGGCGGCGGAGGAAGGGGTGGTGGAGGTCTGCGATCTGCGTCGGCTAGGGTTTCGCGCCCGGGCCGCCCCGCGAGGGAGCGGCACGGGGCTTGGGGGAAAAGGGAGGCGAGCTACTTTGGCGGGGGCTTGGAGTTTCTCGCCATCACGACCACATAGGACTAACCGTCGAATCATTGCACATATATATCCGACCTCACACCGTCACCCACCCCATGGTGTCTGTCAGACTAATGCCTAGTGTGTCTGAATGCTAGGCGGTGATGATCAGTGCCGTGCCGTGGCTGCTGCTGGTGATAAGAATGATTCTGCTAGCTACTGTAGTTTTTTTTTTGCATTGAACTCTTACTTTATTAACGAATGATCATGCGATTACAGTCTGCCCGTGGGCTAGTGACAAGGAAATCTGGGCTCGCATCGAGCCAACAGTCCGTGCCCTCCGTTGCACAGGCACGCTGTGCACACAAATGGGCCGGGAAATTAAGTTCCCTACTAATATGCTGAACCAAGAAAGAAACAAAATTAAGGACTAAAGCTTCAAGTTCTTGAAAGATAGGCGCTGCAATAGATCTTGAGTTGCCGCGCGAATTCCATTAGGTGACCAGCTCCATGCAGTCGACCTGCATTATCACATGTGACATCCCGCGTAGATGAGCGAAGATCACACCCTCCCGAAACGCTAGAAGCTCAGCGATGAAAGGATCAGAGACCCCCTCTAACGGCTTGCACCAGGCCCCCACAAAAGAAATGTGAGATCGGGCAACGCCGCCGCTTCCTCCCTCAACACGTGCAGGAATACTGAACCATCAACGTTGATGGTAATCCACCCCGCCGTGGGGTTCCAGCTCCGCCCCGCCCGCACACCTGGTCGACGGTCAGGTAGATCGAGTATGGCGAGGGCTTCATGAATCCACTTGAGCGCTTGCCCTGGGGAGAAGCCCTCCTGATCGTGGGCCCATTTGTTCCTCGAGGTCCATATTGCATGCATAATCGTGATAATCGACAACGAAGCTTCACGTAAAAACATCTCATCGAGCACAATGTCCCGTGCCCATGTTAGCGGATGCAGCCTCGGCAGATGGAGATCGAACCGGTCCTTCGCCGCAATCCAGAATTGTTTGGCATGTGAGCACGAGACAAGTGCATGCATTGAATCTTCATTCATGGCCTTGCAAAGATCGCAACGGCCAAGTGGTTTGATGTGACGATGCTGTAGAGTCATGTAATCTGGTAGGATGCCACGCAAAACCCTCCACCAGAAAACCCTAACCTTCGGCACCACCCGCAGTTTCCAAAGTATGGTCCATAACTGTTTATTTGCTGATGAAGTGTCCGTCCTCGTCCCTTCCTCTAGAGAACTAAGCTCGTTCCGAGTCATGAGAGAGCGATACGCTGATTTTACAGTATAGTTGCCCGACTTTTCCAATGACCACGCCAAACTATCTTCCCCACCTGATCTGTTCAAGGGTATATTAAGGATCGCCTCCGCGTCCGGGTGAAGAAAATTTTGGCGGACCAAACTGACATTCCAGTTCCCAGTGTAGTCATCTATCAGCTCTGAGACAGTGTGAAGGGGCGTCGCCCCTAGTTGACCAAGAGGGTTTCATAGTGATTGTTGGGATCCAAGGATCATTCCAAATAGATATTGATGATCCATCTCCTATCCGGTGGATTAATCCCCTCTCCAAAGCCTCTCTGCCTGCGATGATTGCCTTCCAAGTAGAGGACGCCCCCTTGGGTATCGAAGCTTGGAGAAAATCTGTGTGTGGAAAATACTTTCCCTTCAACACTCTTGAGCACAAAGAATCGGGTTTGGTCAGTATGCGCCAGCATTGCTTTCCAAGCATTGCTAAATTGAACATTTGGGGATCCCGAAAACCCATACCTCCTTTGATTTTTGGCTCTGTCAACTTGTCCCACGCCAACCAATGTAGGGATATTTTGTCAATAGAACTCCCCCACCAATATTTAGCCATGGGCGAGGTGATCTCCTTGCAGACTTTCTTAGTCAGCAGGAAGCAGCTCATGCTGTAAGTTGGAATAGCTTGTGCAATAGATTTCAACAGGACTTCCCTCCCTGCACAGGCTACATTCCTCTCGCACCATCCATTAATCTTGCTTCGGATCGTTCGCTGATATGATGGAACGCATCGCTGGTGATCCTTCCAATGGCTGTAGGTAAGCCGAGATAACGCCAGAGAACGCTTCGCTGCAATCCCTAGAACATGTTTGATTTGGTACACGGAGAGACTGCCTCAATTGCCATCAAGAAAATAGAGCTCTTCTCTTTGTTGACTGCTGGCCCGAGCAATCCTCATAGATTTGTAATATTTCCACTAGTCGCTCGCACTTTGGGTCTTGGCAGCAAGAAAATGAGACTATCGTCGTGAACAAGAGATGACTAACCCATGGTGCATGGATACTCACACGGATACCTCTATCAATGTACGCACTCAAGCATAATTGTTGAGGAGCGATGTTAGTCCTCGAGCGCAGACTAAGAACAGATAAGGTGAGACTGGGCAACCTTGGCGAAGCCCTCCGAGGGGTTAAAATAAGGTAGAAGCTCACCATTAACCTTGACCGAGAATCACTTGACGTGACACATTTCATAATAAGCTTGGTGAACGATCCCCGAAGCCCAATTGCAACAAAGATGGCTTCTAGGTAGTGCCACTCCACACGGTCATATGCCTTGAGCATATCCAAATTAACAAAGACATGTATAATTTTGCCCTTCTTTCTTCTCCGATAGCATGAATACACTCGTAGGCCACTAATACATTGTCGGTGATCAAGCCGCCCCGGCACAAACGCGCTCTGCTCATCACCAATAACATCATCCAAAATGAGGCGAAGTCTGTTTGCCACAGTCTTGACTGCAATTTTATACACAACTGGGCATAAGGCAATAGGACGGTATTGAGAGATTTTCTGAGGGTACCTGACTTTCGGGATTAAGGTGATAGCCGTGTCGTTGAGCCCCGCCGGGAGCTCTCCCCCGTTCAGAAAACTTAGAATAGCCATTGTAATGTCAATACCTATGACATCCCAATGTCGTTGGTAGAAACCTGCTGTGAAACCATCCACACCTGGCGCTTTAGACGGCGCCATATCAAACAGTGTGGTTTTGACTTCAGCTGCGGTGTACTCCTTCTCAAGCAAATGATTCATGTCAGCGGACACTCGCGGTTCTACACACTGCAGAAGTTCTTCCATTGGTCTGTAACCTTGGGTCCGGTACAGAGCTTGATAAAAAGAAGTGATCTCCGCCTTCACCTCTGTAAGGGCATATTTATCCCGTAAGTGTTTTGGTGATTGATGACGATACTTTTGCGGACTAATCATATGCTTTGAGTTCCTCAGATGGCTCATCTCTAGGCTCGAGACGATTCGGTGCCCCTCGAAGACTATTGAAGACGGCGTCGTCCTACGTTTCTTTTTGGTGGATTTGAGTCGTAGGAGAGCCGTACTATTAAGAGGGGGTCCGTGTCGGAAAGGTTAGGGCGGAATCAACACGTACACTTGTCCCTCCTTTCCCTGCACTTTGGAGCTTCCCTTCGTTATCTTGGTTGTGCGGAAATCTGACATTTGCCTCTGTACTTGCGGTAGTACCGCATGTACAAGCGGTAGTACCGCGGGGCGCCACGGTAGTACCGCCTCCTCAGAGTGGTAGTACCGCGGCTCCTAGGCCTAGTGCCGCCCGGTGCGGTAGTAGGGGCGGATGTAATTTTTACATCCGCGCCACCACGGTAGTACCGCTTAGTCCGGAGCGGTAGTACTGCTGGGCGCCACGGTAGTACCGCTCCCAGAGTGGTAGTACCGCTGCTCCTAGGCCTAGTGCCGCCCGGTGCGGTAGTAGGGCGGATGTAATTTTTACATCCGCGCCCACTACGGTAGTACCGCCTCGAGGAGCGGTAGTACCGCGTCGGATTTTCGTGACTACCGCAGTTTCAGCGGAAGTTGGCACGGATGTAATTTATTTCGTCTGCTCCTTCTTAGGTCGTGACTTCGCCTTGCGGTAGTACCGTAATGGGGAGCGGTAGTACCGCCATGAGCGTAGTACTGCCCTAGTCGCTAGTTCCGCCTGTGCTGCTGCTGTAGTACCGTGGTCCTCCACGGTAGTACTGCGGCGGCTCAAGGGTAGTACCGCTACCGAGCGGTAGTACCGCGCTTCGCGAGCTGACTAAGTGGATAACGGTTGGATTTTTCCCACGACTATATAAGGGGCTTCTTCAACCTCTAGTTGAACACCTCTTCCCTCTCTAAGCTTCATTGTTGCTCCAAGCTCCATTTTGGCCCGATCTCTCTCCCTAGCCAATCAAACTTGTTGATTTGCTCGGGATTGGGTGACAAGGGCCCGATCTACACTTCCACCACAAGATATTTGATTCCCCACTTATCCCTTGCGGATCTTGTTACTCCTGGGTGTTTGAGCATCCTAGACGGTTGAGGTCACCGTGGAGCCATATTCCATTGTGGTGAAGCTTCGTGGTGTTGTTGGGAGCCTCCAATTGTTGTGGAGATTGCCCCAACCTTGTTTGTAAAGGTTCGTCACGCCGCCTTCAAGGGCACCAATAGTGGAATCACGGCTCTTGCATTGTGCGAGGGCGTGAGGAGATTACGGTGGCCCTAGTGGCTTCTTGGGTAGCATTGTGCCTCCACACCGCTCTAACGGAGACGTACTTCCCCTCAAAAGGAAGGAACTTCGGTAACACATCCTCGTCTCCACCAGCTCCACTCTTGGTTATCTTATCCCTTTACTTGCAAGCTTATTTGTGTTCCTATCTTTGCTTGCTCGTGTGCGTGTGTTGTTGCATCATATAGGTTGTCCACCTAGTTGCATCTAGACAACCTTTATTAGTGCAAACTTTAAATTGGTAAAGAAAAGCTTAAAATTGTTAGTTGCCTATTCACCCCCCCCCTCTAGTCAACCATATCGATCCTTTCAACCTCCGTTGGGTCATTAATGACATGGCCATCTGTGCTCTCCAACAAGGTAATGCGATTGATCCTCGTGCGTTGCCGTGCTTGTGCTTGAAAGTAGCCTGTGTTTCTGTCCCCTGCACGTAGCCACAACACTCGAGATCGTTGTTTTAGCCAAATTTCCTCCTGCCGCAATGCTTCACGTAGCTGCTTCGCAACCGCTTTCTCCTCGTCCGTTGGGCCGCGACGGACCGACGCGGAACGCAGGCGATCGAGCCCCTGTTGAAGTTTTCGGACTTTCTGTTCCAGATTTCCAAACTCGCGTTGCCCCCACGAGCCCAGCTCTCTCTGAACATTTGAAAGAGCATCAACGATGCCCTGTAAACCTTGTTGTCCCGCGCCCACTTGCCACATGTTCCGAACCTTCTCATCATAGTCCGCATGAGTTTGCCAAACGTTTTCATATCGGAACGTGCGTGGTGCTCGAGTCCAGCCCATCGACGCCTGCTGACGACATTCAGCCAGAACAAAGCAGTGATCCGATTCCATGCTACTCACATGTTTAACATTGGTGAGTTCAGATAGCTGAAGGAAGTCGGAGTTGGCGAAAGCTCTGTCTATCCGCGCTTTAACATTAGAACTGCCTTGCTGAGCGTTATCCCATGTGAAGGGTACTCCGCGCCACCCCAGGTCCTGGAGCGCGCAATCTGAAACAGCTTCACCGAAAGCACGCATTTGTCTTTCCGGTCTTGCATTCACACCAAACTGCTCATCCGCGTGCAGGGTTTCATTGAAATCCCCCATACACAGCCACGCCTCATGCTGGATAGCAAAAAACAGTACAGAGGAACCGCCAACTGTGGTGTCGATTCTCCACACGGGGCTCGCCGTAAAAACCAGTAAACCGCCAACTTTTATTATTCTGGGTGACCTTCACATCAATATGAGCTTTACTGAAGTTTTCCAAACTAACATCGACGTCTCTTGACCAAAAGAGACCAATACCTCCACTAAGCCCATCACTATTGACGGCAAAACAACCATGAAATCCTAACGTAGTTTTTAGATCTTCTGTTGGGGAACGTAGTAATTTCAAAAAAATTCCTACGCACACGCAAGGATCATGGTGATGCATAGCAACGAGAGGGGAGAGTATTGTCCACGCACTCGTGAGACCGTGAAGCGAAGCGTTATGACAACGCGGTTGATGTAGTCGCACGCCTTCACGATCCGACCGATCCAAGTACCGAACGCACGGCACCTCCGAAGTTCAGCACATCGCTCAGCTCGATGACGATCCCGGACTCGATCCAAAGCAAAGTGTCGGGATGAGTTCCACAAGACGACGGCGTGGCAGGACGATGATGATGTTCTACCGGCGCAGGGCTTCGCCTAAACTCCGCGACGATATGACCGAGGTGGAATATGGTGGAAGGGGCACCGGACACGGCTAAGGAACGATCCAGAGATCAACTTAGGTGTCCATGGGGTGCCCCTGCCTCAGATATAAAGGAGTGGAGGAGAGGAGGGCCGCCCTCTCTATGGCGCCTCTTTCCTAGTCCAACTAGGAACCCTTCCATGTAGTAGGAGTAGGAGAGAAGGAAAGGGAAGAGAGAAGGAGAAGGAAGGAAGGGTGCGCCTCCCTAGTCCAATTCGGACTAGTCCAAGGGAGGGTGCGGCCACTCTTTGGCCCGTTCTCTCCTTTCCTGTATGGCCCAAAGAGGCCCAATACGAATTCCCGTAACTCTTCGGTACTCCCAAAAATACCCGAATCACTCGGAACCTTTCCGAACTCCGAATATAGTCGTCCAATATATCGATCTTTATGTCTCGACCATTTCGAGACTCCTTGTCATGTCCCCGATCTCATCCGGGACTCAACTCCTTCGGTACATCAAAACTCATAAACTCATAATAAAACTGTCATCGTAACGTTAAGCGTGCGGACCCTACGGGTTCGAGAACTATGTAGACATGACCTAGAACTATTCTCGGTCAATAACCAATAAGCGGAACCTGGATGCCCATATTGGCTCCTACATATTCTACGAAGATCTTTATCGGTCAAACCGCATAACAACATACGTTGTTCCCTTTGTCATCGGTATGTTACTTGCCCGAGATTCGATCGTCGGTATCCAATACCTAGTTCAATCTCAAGCATCGGCAAGTCTCTTTACTCGCTTACATAATGCATCATTCGTAACTAACTCATTAGCTACATTGATTGCAAGGCTTATAATGATGTGCATTACCGAGAGGGCCCAGAGATACCTCTCCGACAATCGGAGTGACAAAACCTAATCACTAAATACGCCAACTCAAAAAGTACATTTGGAGAAACCAGAAGAACTCCTTCATAATCACCCAGATACGTAGTGACGATTGGTAGCACCCAAAGAGATCCTCCGGTAAACGGGAGTTGCATAATCTCATAGTTACAGGAACATGTATAAGTCATGAAGAAAGCAATAGCAATATACTAAACGATCAAGTGCTCGGCTAACGGAATGGGTCATGTCAATCACATCATTCTCCTAATGATGTGATCCCGTTAATCAAATGACAACACATGTCTATGGTTAGGAAACATAACCATCTTTGATTAATGAGCTAGTCAAGTAGAGGCATACTAGTGACTATATGTTTGTCTATGTATTCACGCATGTATCATATTTCCGGTTAATACAATTCTAGCATGAATAATAAACATTTATCATGAAATAAGGAAATAAATAATAACTTTATTATTGCCTCTAGGGCATATTTCCTTCAGTCTCCCACTTGCACTAGAGTCAATAATCTAGTTCACATCATCATGTGATTCAACACTTATATTCACATCTGTATGTGATTAACACCCATAGTTCACATCGTCATGTGACCAACACCTAAAGGGTTTACTAGAGTCAATAATCTAGTTCACATCGCTATGTGATTAACACCCAAAGAGTACTAAGGTATTATCATGTTTTGCTCGTGAGAGAAGCTTAGTCAACGGGTCTGCATCACATTCGTGAGCCGTATGTATTTTGCAAATATTCTATGTCTACAATGCTCTGCACGGAGCTACTCTAGCTAATTGCTCCCACTTTCAATATATATCTAGATTGAGACTTGGAGTCATCTGGATCAGTGTAAAAAGCTTGCATCGATGTAACTCTTTACGACGGGCTCTTTTTATCACCTCCATAATCGAGAAATATTTTCTTAGTCCTCACTAAGGATGTTCTTGACCAATGTCCAGTGATCTACTCCTAGATCACTATTGTACTCCCTTGCCAAATTCAGAGCAAGGTATACAATAGGTCTGGTACATAGCATATCATACTTTATAGAACCTATGACTAAGGCATAGGGAATGACTTTCATTCTCTTTTCTATTTTCTGTCGTGGTCGGGATTTGAGTCTTACTCAATTTCACACGCTTGCAACACGAGCAAGCACTTTTCTTTGACTGTTCCATTTTGAACTACTTCAAAATCTTGACAAGGTATGTACTTATTGAAAACCTTATCAAGTGTCTTGATCTATCTCAATAGATCTTGATGCTCAATATGTAAGTAGTTTTACTGAGGTCTTTCTTTGAAAAACTCCTTTCAAATACTCCTTTATGCTTTGCAAAGCATAATTCTACATTATTTCCGATCAACAATATGTCATTCACATATACTTATCAGAAATGTTGTAGTGCTCCCATTCACTTTCTTGTAAATATAGGCGTCTCCAAAAGTCTGTATAAAACCATATGCTTTGATCACACTATCAAAGCGGTTTATTCCAACTCCGAGATGCTTGCACCAGTCCATAGATGGATCGCTGAAGCTTGCACATTTTGTTAGCTCCTTTAGGATTGACAAAACCTTCTGGTTGCATCATATACAACTTTTCTTTAATAAATCCATTAAAGAATGCAGTTTTGACATCCATTTGCCAGATTTCATAAAATGTGGCAATTGCTAACATGATTCGGGCAGACTTAAGCATCGCTACAGCTTGAGAAAATCTCATTGTAGTCAACACCTTGAACTTGTCGAAAACCTTTTTGTGACAAGTCGAGCTTTGTAGATAGTAACAGTACTATCGGTGTGCATCTTCCTCTTGAAGATCCATTTATTTAACATGGCTTGGTCGATCATCGAGCAAGTCAATCAAAGTCCATACTTTGTTCTCATACATGGATCCTATCTCAGATTTCATGGCCTCAAGCCATTT
The DNA here is from genome assembly GCA_021605145.1 of Aegilops bicornis. NCBI lineage: Eukaryota > Viridiplantae > Streptophyta > Magnoliopsida > Poales > Poaceae > Aegilops > Aegilops bicornis. The sequence continues at coordinate 78,033,194 of CM038675.1, read as the reverse complement.
CGCGGAATCTGGGCTCATCATCGCTTCCTCATAGTTCGTAGGTTCATCATGGTCTAGTAACATGACTTCCAGAACATGATTACCGTACCACTCGGTGCGGATCTTACTCCGGAAGACCCACGAGGTTTGGTAGCAACTTGATCTGAAGTTTCATGATCATCATCATTAACTTCCTCACTAATTGGTGTAGGAATCACCGGAACTGATTTCTGTGATGAACTACTTTCCAATAAGGGAGAAGGTACAATTACCTCATCAAGTTCTACTTTCCTCCCACTCACTTCTTTCGAGAGAAACTTCTTCTCTAGAAAGGATCCATCTTAGCAACGAATAACTTGCCTTCGGATCTGTGATAGAAAGTGTACCCAAGAGTTACCTTTGGGTATTCTATGAAGACGCACTTCTCCGATTTGGGTTCGAGCTTATCAGGTTGAAAACCTTTTTCATATAAGCATCGCAACTCCAAGCTTTAAGAAACGACAGCTTAGGTTTACATCGCTAAACCATAGTTCATACGGTGTCGTCTCAACGGATTTAGATGGTGCCCTATTTAAACGTGAATGCAGCTGTCTCTAATGCATAACCCCAAAACGATAATGGTAAATCAATAAGAGACATCATAGATCGCACCATATCCAATAAAGTACGATTACGACGTTCGGACACACCATTAAGCTGTGGTGTTCCAGGTGGCGTGAGTTGCGAAACTATTTCACATTGTTTTATATGAAGGCCAAACTCGTAACTCAAATATTCTCTTCCACGATCAGATAGTAGAAACTTTATTTTCTTGTTACGATGATTCTCCACTTCACTCTGAAATTCTTTGAACCTTTCAACTATTTCAGACTTATGTTTCATCAAGTAGATATACCTATATCTGCTCAAATCATCTTGTGAAGTTCAGAAAATAACGATACTTGCCACGAGCATCAACACTCATTGGATCGGTATGTATTATTTCCAATAAGTCAAGAGCTTCGCTCCATTGTTCCGAGAACGGAGTTTTAGTCATCTTGCCCAAAAGGCACGGTTCGCAAGCATCAAATGATTCATAACCAAGTGATTCCAAAAATCCATCTTTATGGAGTTTCTTCATGCGCTTTACACCGATATGACCCAAACGGCAGTGCCACAAATAAGTTGCACTATCATTAATGACTTTGCATCTTTTGGCATCAATATTATGAATATGTGTATCACTACGATCGAGATCCAACAAACTATTTTCATTGGGTGTGTAACTATCGAAGGTCTTATTCATGTAAACAGAATAACAATTATTCTTAAACTTCAAATGAATAACCGTATCGCAATAAACATGATCAAATCATATTCATGTTCAACGCAAACGCTAAATAACATTTATTTAGGTTTAACACTAATCTCAAAAATATAGGGAGTGTGCGATGATGATCATATCAATCTTGGAACTACTTCCAACACTCATCGTCACTTCCCTTCAACTAGTCTCTGCTTATTCTCAGAACTCCTGTTTCGAGTTACTAATCTTATCAACCGAACAAGTATCAAATACTCAGGGGTTACTATAAACACTAGTAAGGCACATATCAATAACCTGTATATCGAATACACCCTTGTTCACTTTGCCATCCTTCTTATCCACCAAATATTTAGGGCATTTCCGCTTCCAAAGGACTATTTCCTTTGCAGTGTAAGCACTCGGTTTCGTGCTTTGGTCCAGCTTTGGCCTTCTTCACGGGAGTGACAACTTGTTTGCCATTCTACTTGAAGTTTCCTTTCTTTCCCTTTTCTTGAAACTAGTGGTCTTGTCAATCATCAACACTTGATGCTCTTTCTTGATTTCTACCTTCGCCGATTTCAACATCACTAAGAGCTTGGGAATCGCTTTTCTTCATCCCTTGCATTATAGTTCATCACGAAGTTCAAGTAACTTGGTGATTGTGACTAGAGAACTCTGCCAATCACTATCTTATCTGTAAGATTAACTCCCACTTGATTCAAGCGATTGTAGTACTCAGACAATCTAAGCACTTGCTCACTAGTTGAGCAATTCTCCTCCATCTTTTAGCTATAGAACTTGTTGGAGACTTCATATCTCTCAACCCGGGTATTTGCTTGAAATATTAACTTCAATACCTGGAACATCTTATATGGTCCATGACGCTCAAAACGCCTTTGAAGTCCCGATTCTAAGCCGTTAAGCATGGTGCACTAAACTATCAAGTAGTCATCATATTGAGCTAGCCAGACGTTCATAACATCTGCATCTGCTCCTGCAATAGGTCTGTCACCTAGTGGTGCATTAAGAACATAATTCTTCTGTGCAGCAATGAGGATAAACCACAGATCACGGATCGAATCCGCATCATTGCTACTAACATTTTTCAACACAATTTTCTCTAGGAACATATCAAAATAAACATATGAAAACAACAACGCGAGCTATTGATCTACAACATAATTTGCAAAATACTACCAGGACTAAGTTCATGATAAATTTAAGTTCAATTAATCATATTAGTTAAGAACTCCCACTTAGATAGACATCCCTCTAATCTTCTAAGTGATTACGTGATCCATATTAACTACACCATGTCCGATCATCACGTGAGATGGAGTAGTTTCAACGGTGAACATCAATATGTTGATCATATCTACTATATGATTCACGCCGACCTTTCGGTCTCCGTGTTCCGAGGCCATATCTGTTATATGCTAGGCTCGCCAAGTTTAACTCGAGTATTCCGCGTGTGCAACTGTTTTGCACCCGTTGTATTTGAACATAGAGCCTATCACACCCGATCATCACGTGGTGTCTCAAAGCACGAAGAACTTTCGCAACGGTGCATACTCAGGAGAACACTTCTAGATAATTATTTAGTGAGAGAACAACATAAAAAGCTACACACAAACAAAGCAAGATAAGATGCATAAAGGATAAACATCACATGCAATCAATATAAGTGATATGATATGGTCATCATCATCTTGTGCTTGTGATCTCCATCTCCAAGCACCGTCATGATCACCATCGCCACCGCATGACACCATGATCTCCATCATCTTGATCTATATCAATGTGTCGTCACATGGTTGTCTCGCCAACTATTGCTCTTGCAACTATTGCTATCGTGACAGCGATAAAGTAAAGCAATTATTTGGCGCCTGCATCTTATGCAATAAAGAGACAACCATAAGGCTTTTGCCAGTTGTCGATAACTTCAACAAAACATGATCATCTCATACAACAACTTATATCTCATCACGTCTTGACCATATCACATCACAACATGCCCTGCAAAAACAAGTTAGACGTCCTCTACTTTGTTGTTGCAAGTTTTACGTGGCTGCTACGGGCTGAGCAAGAACCGTTCTTACCTATGCATTAAAACCACAACGATAGTTTGTCAAGTTCGTGTTGTTTTAACCTTCGCAAGGACCGGGCGTAGCCACACTCGGTTCAACTAAAGTGAGAGAGACAGACACCCGCCAGTCACCTTTAAGCAACGAGTGCTCGCAGCGGTGAAACAGTCTCGCAGAAGCGTGACGCTGTAATGTCGGTCCGCATCGCTTCATCCAACAATACCGCCGAACCAAAGTATGACATGCTGGTAAGCAGTATGACTTGTATCGCCCACAACTCACTTGTGTTCTACTCGTGCATATAACATCGACGCATAAAACCAGGCTCGGATGCCACTGTTGGGGAACGTAGTAATTTCAAAAATTTCCTACGCATTAACGTAAGGATCATGGTGATGCATAGCAACGAGAGGGAGAGTATTGTCCACGCACTCGTGAGACCATAAGCGGAAGCGTTATGACAACGCTGGTTGATGTAGTCGACGCCTTCACGATCCGACCGATCCAAGTACCGAACGTCACGGTACCTCCGAGTTCAGCACACGCTCAGCTCGATGACGATCCCGGACTCCGATCCAGCAAAGTGTCGGGATGAGTTTCACAAGACGACGGCGTGGTGACGATGATGATGTTCTACCGGGCGCAGGGTTTCGCCTAAACTCCGCTGACGATATGACCGAGGTGGAATATGGTGGAAGGGGCACCGTGACACGGCTAAGGAACGATCCGTAGATCAACTTAGGTGTCCATGGGGTGCCCCTGCCCAGATATAAAGGAGTGGAGGAGAGGAGGCCGGCCCTCTATGGCGCGCCTTAGGGGAGTCCTACTCCCACCGGGAGTAGGATTCCCCCATTCCTAGGCCACCTAGGAACCCTTCCATGTAGTAGGAGTAGGAGAGACGGAAAGGGAAGAGAGAAGCCCCCGGACGGAAGCGTGCGCCCCCCCCCCCTAGTCCAATTCGGACTAGTCCAAGGGGAAGGTGCGCCACTCTTTTGGCCCTTTCTCTCCTTTCCCGTATGGCCTAAAGAGGCCCAATACGAATTCCCGTAACTCTCCAAAGATTCTCCAAAAATACCCGAATCACTCGGAACCTTTCCGAACTCCGAATATAGTCGTCCAATATATCGATCTTTATGTCTCGACCATTTCGAGACTCCTCGTCATGTCCCCGATCTCATCCGGGACTCTGAACTCCTTCGGTACATCAAAACTCATAAACTCATAATGAAATCACATCGTAACGTTAAGCGTGCGGACCCTACGGGTTCGAGAACTATGTAGACATGACCTAGAACTATTCTCGGTCAATAACCAATAGCGGAACCTGGATGCCCATATTGGCTCCTACATATTCTACGAAGATCTTTATCGGTCAAACCGCATAACAACATACGTTGTTCCCTTTGTCATCGGTATGTTACTTGCCCGAGATTCGATCGTCGGTATCCAATACCTAGTTCAATCTCACATCGGCAAGTCTCTTTACTCGTTTACGTAATGCATCATTCCGTAACTAACTAATTAGCTACATTGCTTGCAAGGCTTATAGTGATGTGCATTACCGAGAGGGCTCAGAGATACCTCTCCGACAATCGGAGTGACAAAACCTAATCTCGAAATACGCCAACCCAACATGTACCTTTGGAGACACCTGTAGTACTCCTTTATAATCACCCAGTTACGCCAGGACGCTTTGGTAGCACCTAAAGTGTTCCTCCGTAAACGGGAGTTGCATAATCTCATAGTTACGTGAACATGTATAAGTCATGAAGAAAGCAATAGCAATATACTAAACGATCAAGTGCTAGGCTAACGGAATGGGTCATGTCAATCACATCATTCTCCTAATGATGTGATCCCGTTAATCAAATGACAACACATGTCTATGGTTAGGAAATATAACCATCTTTGATTAATGAGCTAGTCAAGTAGAGGCATACTAGTGACTATATGTTTGTCTATGTATTCACACATGTATCATGTTTCCGGTTAATACAATTCTAGCATGAATAATAAACATTTATCATGAAATAAGGAAATAAATAATAACTTTATTATTGCCTCTAGGGCATATTTCCTTCATCTTCCACTCGTTGCCCCCTGATTTTCGTTTCCATGACGAATAACAGGGTGGGGCCTTCTTGCTTCACAAGCTTGCGAAGCTCACGAACTGTCGCAGGGTTCCCAAGCCCTCGACAGTTCCAGCTCATAGCAATCATTGGCTCTGGCAGGGCTGACTCGCAGCCGCTGCCGAGGATTCAGATGATGGAGGGGTAGGCTTTTTCTTCTTTGCTTCCCTCTCAGAGAGAGACTCATTCAGGTTTCCAGCTTCTATAGCGGTTGGTCGAAGTACTGCTCCATCAGCATTGCACTTAGCGGCCTCGCCATGTTCAGTAATCGCCAGGGCTGGCTTCACCACCTGACGATAGACTTGAGTTGATTGCGGGGCCCCCTTCCGCTTCTGCAACACCGGCTTCTTGACAGGGGATGTCACTTCCGGTCCCCCCTTCGGCTGAGAGTTTGAAGATCGGGATTCTCTTGAACTTTGCTGTTTCTCATATTTATCCCGAGCTGAATTCTCTCCCGAATTAGCTTTCCTGCGATCCTCCGGGGCTCGTAAAGAGGCCTTGAACGGGAGATCGCCGTTTTCATCTCTAGTCCCGGGCGTGGGACAGAATAAATCAGAGTGACCAAGCCGACCACAAGAGAAGCAGAAGTGGGGTATTTGTTCATACTCAATCTCATACCGATCGGTGCTCTTTCTCTTCGCCGAGTTGATCAGAATACATCTCCGTAGGGGTTTCTGCACATCGATAGTTACTCGTGCTCGCAAGAACCCCCATCTGGATCAATTTGGACAATGTAAGCAGATTTATCAACCTGCTGCGCAATCGCCAAGCCACGAGTTTCGTTCCGCAGGTTGTAGGGTAGATTAACTACCCGAATCCACACCGAAAGCTTATCGAACTTCAGTTCAGAAGGTTGCATGTGGTCCTCAAATTCCTCTAAGATCACAGCATGCTTGCTGATGTGCCAAGGGGATCCTTCCCAGACGCGATCCCTGTCACGTTTTGAAGCAAATTCCGCGGCAAACATGTTTTCTCCAAGAGGTCGAAAAGACATGCCTTTAGGGTTTCCCCGGGCAGGGCGAAGCGCGTTCGTAATTGTTTGGATGTGGAAGAGATTCTTGAACAGCACCTTGCCTGCGAGGAGCCACTTCGGCGGAGAGCCATCGTCGGAGTCGTCGATCACCAGAGGTGTCGCTTCCTCCTCCGAGATATCAAGTTTGCCAAGCGCCTCTTCCATCCTGGCCCGAGCCGAGTGAGGGGAGAGGGCGCCGCCGTCGTTCCGTTCCTTCCCACCTGGGGCCGAAGACATCGCCCCGTGGATCGCCGGTGTGCCTCGCCGATTGGATCTGCGTGCGCCGTCAAAGCCACCGAACCCTATTCGCCGCCAGAGGGGTTTAGGGTTTCGGGGAAAAACAGTGCTGGCCGAGAGCGATGTTTGTGCTTGACGCTCACCGAGCTCGCACTGCTAATGCGATATACGGGTAAAAATAAATTGCGTCAAGCTACTGTAGTTCGATCATTGATTTAGTAGCTAACTAGTCGTTGCCGTTGTATACTTCGTACGTGCAAGTTATGATATAATACTGCTAGCATGATGTGTAGGTATGCGCAATTCATATTGCCAATAATTTAGAGTATAACATGCGCGCATAGTGTAATGGAGTATCAATACTGACCTCACGAACAGACTTCCCCTACTTGTGCCTCTGCGTAGGGTATTTACAGTCCTGCAAAAAAACATCATATTTAGGGCATTGATTGCTGAAAACCACCTAGCATCATATTTGGGGTATCGATTGCAGAAAACAACCTAGCCCCTAATTTTTTGTACAAAATTAAGGACTACTCCATCCGTTCCATAATATAAGACGTTTTTTGACACTACACTAGAGTCAAAAAGCGTCTTACATTATAGGACGGAGGGAGTAGGTGTTTTCTGCAATCGATGCCTAAAATGTGCTGGTTTTTTTGAAATTAACTCCTCGATCGATGCTATATCGAGATCTTAAATTGAGATCCGTGCAAAAAAAAAATCCAGTTTTTTTTCTTTACCCTCTTGCCACACCCATTATGAAGACTTATATAAAGGGCATAAAAAAAGGATTGGACCTGAGGTGAACAGTACCAGTCCAGATGTAGCAGCAACCAACTAACTAATCAAACATATTATCATCAAAAAAGAAAAACTAAAGTGATCAAACAGGAAGGAATGTGATGTGATGTGATGGGAAGCAGGCAGGGGAACGACAGGGAGGGCCAGTGAGGGCATCTCCAGCCGCGCCGCGCCCCAAGAAGGCCTCCCCAGGCGTTTTTTTACACAATAAAAACGCCCACTCGCGCCTCAGAGCCCGATTTTCGCCGGCTTGGGCCGAAAACAGCGCCGGAGGACCCAGCCCGAAGCCGACACGCTGGGGGGCGCCGGGCAAACTGTTTTGGCGCGAAAAAGCCGCGGGCCCGCCGCGTCAGCGACACGGCTCTCTTCTCGGCCCTTCGTCGTACTCATCGCCTCGTTTCCCGCGGCGAATCAATGCCAAAGCTGCCGCGCGCTGCCGCGCCGGTCAGCCTGCACCAATGATGCCACGGGCGGCGCAGTGAAGACCGGACGACGTGCGTCCCTCGCTTCTCCTCGCCCGCCACGCCAGACACACGGTGGCACGCGCGCCGGCCTATATATGACGCGTCCGGCGCACTCGGCGACTCACACTCTCCCGCCGCCGCCGTTTCCTCCCTCTCCTCTTTCGCCGTCTCCAGTTCACACCCATGGTCGAGCGCTTCCCAGGCGACGGCGCGGCGGCGAACGGCTTCGGCCGCCGCCATCTTCATGAAGACGAGGCTCACCTCCTTTACGAGGCCGAGTACCCGGTCCCGCCGGACATGCGGGTGCCCGGGGCGTGGAGGATCAGCGCGGGCGTGCGGTGCCCGGTACCACCGGCGCGGCGGGCGTATGGAGATCGCGACGCATCCGCTCGAACTCGCAGCAGGCGGGCGAGGGGCCACGACGCCCCTCGACAGCCCGCCTGGGACCTTTATTTCCGCCGGCCACGCCCAAAGAACTCGAGGCCACCAACGGCGCCGAGCCCTCCGGCAGCTCAACGCCGCCACCGGCGTCGGTGGTGGGCGTGCGGGCGCACGTTGAGGCCGCCTCGAGTACATCGAGGGCGGCAACACGCCGCGCCTCGAGTACCCCGCCCTTCCTTCTCACGCCACGGGAAGCTCTCGACCCCGAGGCGCATGGAGACCGGGGTCCTCCTCCTCGTCCGCGGCTCGCTTCGCCTCCGCCAAGCCGGAGCCCTGTGGCGCGCCGGTCAGCGCGCACCGCAGCTCCTGCGTCTGCATCGGGCGCTAACGCCTCTCCACCCACTGCCGCTTGCCCTCGCCGAGCCCAAGCCGGAGCCCGGCTTGCCCGCTGAGTACGAGGAGGTAGCCCGCGCAAGCTTCTCCGACGAGGACGCCATGCGGTGGGCGCGGACGACTACCTCAAGGGACGTGATGGTCGGCAGCGCCCTCGAGGAGATCGCCGCCGCAAGCGTGGGCGCGAGGACGGCACGCGTCAGTAGTCCTCGACAATGACGACGACGCTTCGATCGGCCCAACCCGCCGCGCCAACCGGGGGGAGGGATGCAGCAGGGACGGCGGAGGCGTAGGAGGGGCGGCGGCAACGACGACGGCGATGACGACGACGGCGGTGATTAGACGCGGTTCTACAGCCTCCTCAGCATGTAGAACCGCGTGGGCGGGCGGCAAGGCGGGCGGCGGGGGTAGCCCGCCGTAGTTTTTTTTCTTTTTTTGTAAAATATGTTTAAATTTGAACGAACTCGCCGTTGTTTGCGTTAAATTTGAGTCGTTTTTGCGCCGTATTTGACTTTTTTGACTAACCGTAGGCGCCGCGACTGGGGGACATCACGCCCCCATTGCGCGGTTTAGCGCCGGTGCGCCTCCAGAAGGCGATTTTTTGCCCCTTCTGTGGGGCCAACGGCTGGAGATGCCCTGATACAGGAGTTTTAAATTTAAGCCAGCCGACTCATTTCCCACTAATCATTGCTGCGGTTGCTGCTGCCTCTGAATAATTCTTGAGCATGTATGCAGCAGGATGCATGGCACGCGGGCGCATGTGGCGAGAACGGGAATCACGAGGCACGCCAGCGCGGAGGTGCGTACGGCCGCCTCTCACACACGTGCGCTCGTCGGCGGCCCGGTCAGCGGCGGCTTCCGGCCGGCACCTGTTTGGTTGGCAACTCGCGGCAAGCAATCTCAGTCTCAGGCGTCCATTTTAGGAGGCTTGTGAAGAGATTGACAGTGCGTTTGCTGTTTGGGTGTGGTTTCACTTCTCTTTTTTTAAAAAGAAAGCCTTTGTTGTGTGTTTTTTATGATGGTTTCACTTCTCTGCACTTTTTTTTTAAGAAAAGAAGGATGATCCCCGGCCTCCGCATCTGGGCGATGCATGTGGTCACTACGCATCTCTGCACATTACTGGAAAAAATTACAGTTTTGATAAATCTTTGCCGCCTGTCCAAGCGAGTTATTGTCTCCATCCGGCATCGTCATTATCACCTCCATACAGTGGCCCTTGATCAGTAAACGCTCTAAACTAGTCTACATGTTGGTGTAAACTAAATACAGCAAAGCAGGGCGCGCATGATCATTATAGGTTTGCTCATCTAGTCTAGTTAAATAATCCATGACGGGCCGGGGCACGTGAAGAGAAGGAGATACAAATGATCAGTTGATCATGGGCGTGACTCGGACGTAGAGAAGTTAATTGGTGGTTAATTCCATGATGGTACGGTCTGGTTCTCGTGACTGTCCAGTCCAGCTAGCTTAACTAGCTACCCGTTGGCCGGTTAGAGAGCATCTATCTGCCCGAGAGAATATATTTGTGGTCGTTGGACATGCATGACTGAATTGCCCTGTGCAGTTGCAGGAACAAGCGTCATGATTAACCGTTACAGTAGGCATCATGGTTTCATCAGAATAATTGGGGTGTTAGTTAGCGTAGTATACGTAGTATAGAATGCCCATTAAGAAGTTGTTCAGCAGTCCTCCAGCTCCCTGAAATCTCAGAATCAGTGAAGCTCCTTCTCCCCCGCTCCGTTATTTTTAGCTACAGCTCCACCAACTCCCGGAGCGGACTTGGGGATGATCGGAGAGTCTCTAAGCAGGCCCTAAGTAGCCAAGCGAACGAAATCTTATATAGCTATAGCATATAGTGGCTTGTATTATTAGCCCGACAAGAGCATGTTATTCGAATCATGCATGGCATACCGGTAATGCAACGGCCGCGTGATTGTACTCTGTATAGCTAATAACCCGATCATTAGGAGCTCTCCCTCCCATCGATCTATCTGTGGGAGCTACCTGGCGAACCACTGAATCATTTGCGACGTCACATGGCGTACGAAACTCCAAAATAGTGCTCATCATGTCCGCAACGCAACACTGCATTGCTCCGTACGTGCAAGTTGCAAAATATGTCATATAGTGCGGCTTCGATTTGACCGCCGATTAGTTAGTTCGTAGTTGCTTGGAAGGAGCTTGTATATTATTGTAGTATCTCAATCCTCTGATGTTGTGCTCTATGACATGGTTAATCAGGCATGTCGTGGTGTCAGTTTAAATGTCTTTTCTACTCCCTTCGTTCTGAATTACTTGTCGCAGGTATAGATGTATCTGGATGTATTTTAGTTCTAGATACATCCATTTCCGTGACGAGTAATTCGGAACGGAGGGAGTACTACGTACGTAGGATTCGTTATTCTTTCGCAGACAGGAGATTTAGCGAGTGGTGGGTCTGTGGGCAGTTTAAGAGCTTGTGAACAGTGGCCACGGAGCGACCATGTAGAGATTCTTTTTTTGCGGGCAGTTTAAGAAACCATGTAGGTTCGTACTGTAATTAACATTTCGGTTCTTAAGCTTTTCTATGTCAAGCATTTCTGAAACCGGCCATAGTTCCATACAGGCAAGCTAGTGACCTTTCTGTCTTCACATCGCAAGTGAGGTTAGCTAGCCAGATGTACGGTTCAGAAAAGCCAGCCAGATCTGGATCAGGCCAACAGCCCCAATGTACAGTGACGCGATAAAGATCGGCTGGCTACGGGGCAATCATTTGCTCAGCGTGGGCCTCCGCTAGTTTAATCGGGTTTTTTCACTGTTTTGACCCATGTGGCAAACTTTAGCACGATTTGACCCGCTTTTGAAACTTTTTTTGTATCTGACCCAAACCGAGACGCCAACATCCATGGCGCTCACTTAGATCGAAGACGCCATGACCTCGGGCGTTTGGCCCTGCCCACCTCCCTAGTCACCGGTTTGACCGTCTGACGTGGCAAGTGTCGACATCGACCCTAGACGCCGTGAACCTTGGCGTCTACCCCCGAGAGATAAGTGGTCACGGAAAAGTGTGTGGGGCCTCCACACACTCTCCCAATCTTCCATCCCAAAAAAGAAGAACAAAGGAGAGCTCCCTCTCTCTCCACCTCAAGGCTCACTCAAATCCCACTCCAAATTTGATTTTCCTCCGTGGATCTTTCTCTCCCTTGTTGTTTGTGGTAATCTCCCTGCTCCCTAAATTTTGTTGGTAATTTCTTGTTATTTTAGTGGCATTATGTAACCCTAGGTGGCACCTTAGTTTCTAGATTTATTCAAATCCTTTGGTATTGGATGGCTTTTAATTAATATGTAGTTGTGGTAGTAGTAATGGGATATGAATTTTGTGGGTACAAATGATGGATTTGATAAATATGATGGTTATGGTTAGGTTATGTGTTAAGCTAATGACATGATTTATTTAGTACATAAGTTTTAATTTGTTTTGGATACACAACTCATTAGGATATATAGCTGCCATTGCTTCATTAGAGTTGCATAGTTTTTGCAACTATGCATTATAATTGTCATTTCATCTTGTTTGTTGTCCTTTTTAGATGGATGATAGACTTGTTAATGTTCATTATTTGGACAAAGCGTCATTTGTGACCAAAACTGCAAGTGACAACGAGGAAGTGGTGGTATTCGACACAAGTCCTAGTTATGATGAGGTTGTTATTAAAGTAAGAGATAAGTTGAATTGGATGGACCCCAATGATAAAGTTGAATTAATTGGAAGGTATGATGTTGGGGTGGGAACAAAATCTCGATCAAGAATATGCCTATCATCTCCGAGTTGCATTGGGGGATATACAAGGGTAAAGTTGCAAGGCCGAAGACATGTCACTTGAATTGTTTGCTCTGAAGGGGCAAGGTTCAAGGGCTTGATATTGAATTGAACCGCCAAGTGTCCTCCCCATGTAGAAGTGTGGCTCGTGTTGTGGATAGTGCCGAGGTCTATGCCCCCAATACTTCTAGCCAACCGTCACCTAGCCAAGAAAATGAAGTTGTTGGGCATGCTCTTGAAAAGTTAATGAACAATATGTTGATGGTGATGGTGATGTCCAATATGGTCATGGTGATGATGATGATGACATGCATGAGGATGAGACTCATGCAAATGAGAAGGAGAAAAAGGAACGACTAAAGCGTGAGGCGGACATGGCATGCAAAAACAAGAAGATGGCTCAAGAGGAGGAGAGAGTGAGGAAGCTTGAAAGGGCCTGCCTTGCACTAGAGGATGGATGTAGTGATGATGATGAGCAAGAGGATGAGATTCATGGCAATGACATCGGTGACTTGGAAGCGCTTTGTCGTGCAGCAGGACATGGACCGTGAGATCCCTTATGGTCGTGCATATGCATATGACTCGGATGATGAAGGTCCGGAGGAAGAACCGGACGTGGATGGATTCACGGAGAGAGAGAACCGTATACACACAGAGGTGACCGGTTTGGAAATAAGAACTCCATTGTTTCGTGATCTCAGTTGGCCCACAAGGCGGTAGTTGATGGTGGCATGAGTAAGGCGATAGAACTAAGAGCTTGCCTGAACCCAAGTAACCAAGGGTCAAGGGTGAAGACGAGAATGCTTACTTGAAGAAAGGGTTGAAGTTTGTGAGTTTGCAGGCCTTTAAAGTATGGCTAAGTGACTATGCTATTAGAAACCATAGACCATATCTTGTTGGGCACTCGGACCAAAAAGTGCGTTACTCCATCCATTGTGACAAAGAAGGATGCCCATGGGCGGTCCATGGAAGAAGAATTAAAACCGGCAATGGCTGTTAACAAGTTGTGTGTGTACTCACTGCGTGCAGGCCACCGTCAAAAAGAAGCCTAAAACACATCGTCAACTCACGCCTGAGTTTCTCGGGTTTAAATTAATGAAAGAAGTATCAAGTGATCCAACCGTGAAGGTGAAGCTCCTCATGACGACGGTGAAAAAATGTTTGGATACAAAGTCAAGTATGGGAAGACATGGAAGGCCAAGTCAAATGCTTTAAGGATGTTGTATGGTAGTTGGGAAGAAGCATACAATCGCCTCCCCGCGGTTGTTGGGAGCGATTGCCCATAGGAACCTTGCATGTACCATGTGGTCGAGGATGATGGTCATGGGGTGTTTCACCGTGCCTTCCGGAGTTTCGGACAATGCATCACGGCCTTTAAGCATTGCCGTCCGGTTTTGTCTATTGATGGTACATTCTTGACCGGCCGATACAAGGGCACAATCATGGTAGCAATGGCGACTCCTCCAATGATAATGTGTTGCCGGTGGCATTTGGTTTGGTGCCCTTCGAGCACCAAGACAACCGGGAGTGGTTCATGCGTCATGTTAGGGAAAATGTCATTGGTGATAGAGAAGTGTGCATTATATCGCATCGGCACCAAGGCATACTGAAAGCCATGGACATTGTTATTCCAGGACTTCCAAAGCTCCACCATCGATGGTGCATGAGGCATTTCGTGGCAAACTTTTATAGGGCATGTAAGAGCAAGGAGTTGAGCAAGGATCTAACCCATGTTTGTGTGGCCTTTAGCACTGGTGCGTTCACCATTCGCTATGACAAGCTCTACGAAGCTGCAAACAAAGGAGGGAAAGATTTCTTAACACGAAATTTTCCGGAGAAACACAAGTGGGCACGCTCATGACGAAGGAGGTTGGAGATATGGAGACATGACCAGTAACATGGTCGAATGTTTTAACAATGTTCTCGAGAGGTGCCCGCCCATTGCCGCCATCGCAATAGTGGAATATACTTTCTTCAAGCTTAATGAGTATTTTCCGATGCATTCAGAGGAAACCGTGAAGTGGATTGGTGAAAAATGGAATATCCACCAAAGGTTGAAGAGTGGATGATGTTACAACAAAGCAAGTCCTCAAAGATGTAAACTTAGGCTATTCAACACCTACGATATGACCTACCAAATCGACGAGCCCGGTGGGACAACAAGAGATGGTATGTCATATGGTGGTCGTGCATTCGACGTGGCACCTTAAGAGACGGTGGTGTCGGTCACGAGAGGCCTAGTAAGTATCATTGGCCATGCTCTCATCTTTTGACGGCGGCGTCGTCAAGAAATATACATGTGTCTGATGGGACAACCGTGAGGATGCATGAGTTTGATCTTGAAGCTACTAGGTTGACATGGGCCCCTAGATTCCAACCCCTCCTAGACCCATCGCAGTGGCCCGACTATAATGGCCCGGAGCTTAGGCCCGATCCTTTGTCAAGGTTGAGCCCAAGGGTAGAATCGCATGTAAACGGTTGAGAGGCGGTATGGACAACCTAGCTGGATACACTGGCATGAACCAATTTGGTAGCGGGCACTTTATGGAGCCTCCGGACACTATCAACTGTGGTCAATGTGACAATCCGGGACACAATGTGAGAACATGCTCTAAGAAAAGGAAAACATCAAAGAAGGGCAATCCAACCATGAGTCGTGCAGTGGTGGCAGGGGGGTTCCGGTGGTCGAGAGGAGGGGGTTCGGTGGTCGAGAGGTGGTTCCGTGCTGCTAGAGGCCCTAGAGGAGGTGCTAGGAGTGGACAACGTGGTAGAGGTGGCGCTAATGGAGGCCCTAGAGGGGTAGTAGTGGTGCTCAGAGAGGTGGTTCGGTGGTGGTACAAGAGTACGGACAACTGATAACGGGTCGGGCGTTTGGTTATTTGCATAATCCAAATGGTTGACCAATTTTGAATGGTAAATATTTGTTCATTCTTTTCTTGTTTTCTTGTATTGTGTTTTTTTTGCATTAAGTTTGTTCATGTAATTTTCTAACAATTCTTCTTCTCATAGGCATGGCTTCATCCGGTTCCACGACGAGGCCACTGCTTGCCGACCAAGAGGACATGCCGAGCAAGTGGGAGGAGGCAAGGTTGGACAAGACAAAGGAGAAGGATGTGAAAACCCCTTCATGTTGGTGTGCGAGATGAGTGCAAGGTGAAGGTCTCCACCGACCGGAAGAAGTCGTGGACGGAAGGAAGAAGATATTTTGTGTGTCCCAACTATGCACATGATCGCTGCCCCCACTAACGCCTATGACATCCCACCGGTATGTTAGAAAAGTAGGATATTCTCCATTATGATTCATTTTATATTACTAACAAAACTTGTTTTGTGTGTAGTCACCTCCTCCTCTTTGCAAGTACTTCACATGGATAGATCATGAAGTGCCAGAAGATGTCCAAAAAGACCAACTTCAAGATTGCCTTAGGAGACAGCGACGGTTTGAAGAATCCTTACAGAGAGCCGAGGACGAGGAACGTCGTGAGAGGGAGAGGAAGGAGCGGAAGAAGCGTGAGGAGGAGAGGGCGCGCAAAGAGAAGGCAGCTCGTCAAGAGGAGAGGGCAAGAAAGCTTATAGGGCTCATGATGCACAAGAGGAGGATGAGGCACGCGACAAGAAGGGGAAATGGCAGCGTGTGACCCAATAATTTAGTTGAATGTGCTATTTGAGGATTGTATCATGAATTTGTGATGAACTATGTCATGGACCTATTATGCTATTTGATCGGAACTATGTAATGAACCTAAGTTATGCTATTTGATGGACACTATGTAATGAACCTAAGTTATGCTATTTGATGGGAACTTTCTTATTAGTTGTCCATGTAGTGAATTGTGCAACAAAATTGTCATATATCAGACGCCAGAAATGCTCTGTTCTGCCCAGATGCTAGAAATGCTATGTTCTGCCAAGACGCCAAAAACCACGGCGTTTAGCCCCTTACCAGAGAGGAAAATGTGTGGTTGCTCCTCTGCACACCTAGACGCCAGAGATCACGGCGTCTACACCTCTGCTCCAGACGCCAAAGGACCATGGCGTTTAGGCCATAACCAGAGAGGTAATTACGTGGTTGCTCCTTCGCCCACCTAGACGCCAGGAATCAAGGCTCAGTACCTCTGCCAAGACGCCAGAGACCACGGCGTTTTGGCCCTAACCAGAGGAAAATGTGCGGTTGCCCCTCTTCCCACCTAGACGCCAAGGGCGGTGGCTTTTGGTCCTTTGCAGATTATAAGGCCTTGTGGGCCCACTCCATAACTCATTCTTCAACCTCACAACCTCACAACCCCGAGCTGCTGCCCCACGCCTTCTCTCCCCAACCAAACCCCCTCAAATCTCTCATAAATCGGTCTCATTTGACCGTTGGATCAAGTCATTTACTACCATTGAGGTAAATCCAATACACCCCATGATTTGTTTGGTTCAATCCATCACAGTTAGTGGATTTTTTCAAACCCTAGTTTTTCCTTTTTTTCAAATCCTTTGCAAAAAAGATACATATGTAGTGTTTTATACGGTGTTAGGAAGCTTTAGCCTAATGAATTTAGTTGGTGTAGTATGCATGCTCCTAGTGTTATGCTTACGATTTGGGTTAGGATTAGGATTAGGATTACCCTAGTTGTTATGCTTATGATTAGTGATAGAGTTACATACTTCTTTATAGAGTTGTATTTTAATGTTAGGACACTCTTGTAGGAATGGCACTTAATAATGATGCAAAGATGGTTTTCATTGAGAAATATATGGATGCGGCGGATGAAAAGAACCGCGAACTCATTAAAGAAAAGATGACTCTATGGGTGAATAGTTGCGATGCAAGGAATGAAGCTGCGAGGAAATCTGCACGGTTATATTTTTCTGATGACTCAGATAATGTCATCGCTGAAACGCAAAATAATTTTGCCGAGATGGAAAGGGCTGAACTTGATTGTAGAAGTGATCTAGGTAGGCAAATAGCATTTTATGCAACTATGCTAGAATATCGTCAGATGGACTTGAATAGGCCTGGACAGATCATTGACTGGGCAATCAATGAAGCTATGTCCCCGATACGGACCTGTGCTGCTCGTTGGGATTGGGTTCTTGAAATACCGGTGTCATCTATTGCAACCCTGGACCAAACAATGACATTCAATTGGAACATATCCCGCTAGATTATGAGCCCGACTTATCGCTGCTATATATCGACCCAAGCTCCTCGATGCTACCTACCGACCCAAGTTCCTCGGTGCCAGATGGGGCCAATGCAAGCAAGAAGAAGAAAAAGAATGATTCACAGAAGAAAAATAAGAAAGAGAATTCACGCAAGAAGAACTCGAGGGGTTGAACTATGTGATGTTCTATGTCATGGAACTAAGTGATGTTGTATGTCATTTGAACTATGTCCGTTAAAGTTTGTACTGTGTATGTCAGTTGAACTATGTAATGCTTATGTCGTGGATCTAAGTTATGTTATATGTCACGAATTTGAGACCGCTTTATTTATGAGTTTCCAAAAGTTTGTTCTAATTTGGGATTTGTCGTGGATATAAGTTTTGGCCATATCCGTAAAGGTGGAATTGCTGTGGCTCATTCGCATACCAGACGCCAAGGTTCCTGGCGCCTAGGGTCAAAACGCCGGAGACCATGGCGCCTAGCCTGCATGTAAACTTCAACATAACAACAAAATGTAAGGATGACAGCAAAACTAAGCATAACAGCAAAAATGACAGCAAAACTAAGCAATATTTCCAGGATGACAGCAATAAGGTACCATAGTTCACGCCATCATAGCAACACAACAACATGAAGGTAGCAAAGTGCACTCCATAAATGCAAATTAAACACAAGTCCAGGTAGCAAAGTTCACGCCACTTCTAAAGTTCACGAATCAAACATAACAAAGTTCGCGAGAATCTAGTATTAACTAATTCACTTCTTCCTTCCTCTTTTGCTGCGCGGCGTGCGTTGTGTGGGCTGTGATGGCTCAAAGCATCATCCATTTGGGACATCCCAAGCACCTCCTCTTCGTCTTGATTGTACTCCTCTTCATCTTGCTGCGCCTCCTCTTGCTCTGGCTCTTCTTGCAGTTGCTCCTCTTGTTGTTCCTGTTGCAAGACAAGACGACGACGACGTCTATTGTCCCGGCTAGTAGAAGCTCCAGCCGTGAGGACGGCTTTACTTCCATGGCAAGAGAGCATAGCTGCCATCTTGTGGAATCGACTCACGAAACTCTGCAACATAACAAAGATGCAATACTAGAGTAAGTCAAAAGTGTGCAAAGATGGAGGTTTTTGAATAGAGGTAACATATACCTTCATTGTTTTCCTAAGAGATTTCTC
Organism: Aegilops bicornis; assembly: GCA_021605145.1. Lineage (NCBI taxonomy): Eukaryota > Viridiplantae > Streptophyta > Magnoliopsida > Poales > Poaceae > Aegilops > Aegilops bicornis. The sequence continues at coordinate 78,014,310 of CM038675.1, read as the reverse complement.
AGATGATCTACTTCCCTCATATTCACCAAGTGCTACACCAGCCTCGTTAACACAATGCAATAACTCCATGCCCTGCAAAATGAAGATCACGAAAATTATCTTTGAAGTACATTTACATGCACTCGAAGTAGGTTCTAATTGTGTGGAGCATACCACTCGGTCGTAGTAGTTGTGCATAGTCAAGTTGTGTCCCTTCGTTGTCTCTCGCTTGTACATTGAAGTCCATATACCCGCTTTCACGATCCAACTCTTCCAATTCGAACGGTTCCAACTTGGCTTTAGCTTCAACCGTAACGCCCCGCAAGCCACTTCAGATGCTCTTCAGATATCTGAATCACTATGTTGTCTTCTTTCCTTCTCCACTAAGGCCACTCTTTGATTCCACAAATCTATCCACTGGAGTGCTTGATGGCCCAAGTCAAGTTTCGGGTTATTCTTTCGACTAATTCTGCAAATTATGTACAAGATGAAAGCATTAGCAAGAAATGTATTTCATAATGCTCTACTATATATCCAAAGCTACAACTATCTCACCGATGCAGAAATTGGCTTGTCTCAAAACTCTCATCCCTTGGTGTCCCTTGCCTTCTCCCAAATTGTCTTGCGACACGGTCTGGGTAGTGCCACTCGACAGCATAGAAGCATATCAGTGGGCATCTCGCCCGCCAAATATTCTCATCACGTGTGCACATCTCGCTCAGCCGGAAAGCATAATCGGCATCATATGGCATCCAATCGACCTACAACACAAGATGATAGTAGTTAAGTACACGGTTCCATCACAATTGATGTGCTCTACGTAAGTTATCATTACCGCTTATGAGTCAACATATCCAGCTCGTTGATGTAGCATTTGTATCGCGCAACCGAGCTGCTCGTGGTACACATTCGCCATCTCCCAACAGTAGGCGACGGTCGGAAACCGCCAAGGATCTTCCCCATACCTCCCGTCATGTGCGACCCATCCTTCAGGAGGTGTCTTGTTTTTCTCGAGGCGTCCAACGGGCATCCGCTCCCACATCCAAACCTGAAGGCACCAAACAAAGCCACCCATACCAGATGTGCCCTTCTTCCTACGACATGCCTCGTCGAGCTGCAAATTCAGAAATTGTTGATAAGAGGTCCGTGAAATTGCAAATGCAAACAAATTGACAATTTGGTTACTAATTACCTGACGATATAAGTATGCTAGTGCTCCTGAACCCCAACTGTACTTACGGTCCCAGTCACTTAGTAGGTCCAAGAATATCCACTGGGCTTTATTACCGGTCGAATCTGGAAACACTACCCTCGTTAACAGATACCACAGATATGCTCGGGCGTGCTGCTGCACAACAACCTCATTGGCGTCCGGAGGGCATACTACTCCTCTCTCCCCTCGGAGCCAATGATGCAACACTTTCTCATCACACGCCGCTTTCTTCAGGAGGCTCGGGAAAACACCTGTCAATTGGCCAACACGATCTCGCCAATTAGCACTTACGGTGGTGCCGGTCAAAGCTTCTCCATTGATTGGAAGGCCACCGATCATCGCCATGTCCTCCAAGGTCACGGTCATCTCTCCACATGACAAGTGGAACGAGTGTGTCTCTGGCCTCCAACGGTCAATAAGTGCGGTCATCGCCCCATGGTTGATCGACGGAGCGTGTCGCTTGAACTGAAGCACGAACGGGAGAAGGCCCAATCTCTCGAAGTATGGCTCATACCGCTCGTCGCATGGCCAGTCGTGGGCACTATGACCCCTCATGCGCATAGGTGTTAGTTCCTGCAAAATAGCATTGCATTATGGTTAGTGCCTAGCAAAACTGACAAGTAATAACCAAGAATTCAAATAGATTGAGTCTTACCCCGTTATTCTCAATGTCCCGCGCACGATGGTCTTTGTCGCATCTTTATGAAGACCGCTGCACCACCGCTCCCCGCCATCCTACAAATCAAGCATGAACAAATGAAACATACATAACACTATATAACATCCTACATATCATATTTTTGGCATAACAATTTCAACATAAATGCATATCTCAATGGCAACATAACAAAACCTGTTTATCTATATATGACAAAATCTGAATGCACGGGACAACATATCTCAATGTCAAGATAACAAGACCAATTATCTATATATGACAAAATTTCAATGGCAACACAACATAACAAAGTCTCAATATAACATCCTAATTATATGACCATATCTCTATAAGAATCAAGCATACAAAATACACAAATATGTTAGAATTATATTTCAAGCAATCATCTATCTAAATCCATATACATAGCAACTAAAATTAAAATGCCCAACCCTATCAAAAATGCCTTCTCTTCCCAATCCTACCATATAAACACATGCCAACTCTTCTAAAGTATACAACATGACCAAGCCATGGGCTCCCCATTCTCAAAAAAGTGCAAAGAATACTAATCCTAGGGTTCTAACAAGTATGAATTAATGCTGCCAAAATACAAGTTTTGAACCCAAAATAATCGGAGGATCCGTGGAGAATACCTCAAGGAAGATGGGGAGGCTCAGATCCACACTTTGATGAAGAAAATAAGCGATTTGGGGTTGATTTGGGTGAGGGAGGAGAGAAGCGGAGCTTCAGAGTCAGCCGCTGAGGAGGAAGATGCCTCGAGCGTCTGGATGGGTTGGCTGCACCCGAGCCGGCTCGGGCCGGTTTTCTGCTCTCCAGGGGTAAATGCCAAGACCCATGGCGTTTAGCCCTTTGCCACGTCGGACGGTCAAACTGGCTGACCAGGGAGGTGGGCCAGGGCCAAACGCCAGGGTCCGCGGCGTCTTCAGCAAGCGTAACGCCATGGATGTTGGCGTCTCGGTTTGGGTCGAATCTGAAAAAAGTTTCAAAAGCGGGTCAAATCGTGCTAAAGTTTGCCACATGGGTCAAAACAGTGAAAAAACCCGTTTAATCCGACGGTGACTGTGCCGCACGTACGCCTCTGGGAGCATGTGATGTGCCTCGGTTGCCGACATGCCAAGTGCGAACGGTCGGTTTTCTGTTTTCTTTTCCGGGCTTTGACCTTCTGGTTTTTTTTTAAAACTTCCGATCTATTCATCATCAATCATGGTAGTACAACGAATACAAAAAATATATGATTTATATTCAGATCCGTAGACCACCTAGCGATGACTCCAAACACTGAAGCAAGCCGAAGACGCGCCATCGTCATCGCCCCTCTCTTGCATGAGCCGGAAAACTTTGTTGTAGTATTCAGTCGGGAAGTCGGCATGCTAAGACCTCATAGAACCAGTGCACCAGAACAACAACCGTCGTCGTTGAAGAGTAGCATTTATCGGAAGGATCCAACCTGAAAACACATGAACGTAGACGAATTATGACGAGATCCGAGCAAATTCAGACATATTTGTCGGAGACACACCTCCACACGCGCATCGACGATACTAGATGAATCACCGAGACAGGGGCTAGACAAGGAGGACCTTATTCCATCTTCAGGAAGCCACTGTTGTCTTGTCTTCCTGAGTAGGGCACAAACCTTAACAAAACTCGAAGGAACATCTAAAAACGAAGCCTTCTCATCGGTAAGGACCGGGATTCACCGTGCCGCCATGCCCCTAAGTCCACCGGAGACGAGGCGGACCGGTGATGGCGCCGACGGGCGGCCTAGAAACCCCTAGGCTTTTTTAAGGAGGTGGCGGCTGTGTGAGCCTTTCGTGAAACTGTTACAAGTGGATAGGGCTAACTTGAGCTTATCTTGTTGTTTCTTTGCACGGCTGCATTGTTTTTCTCTTTTCAGGTTTTTGTTCAAGTTTTTCCTGTTGTTTCTTTGCACTGTTGTTGTGGCATTTTCTTTCTTCAGTTTTTCTATTTATTTATCTTTGGCTTTCTTTTTTTCTTCCGAGTTTATTCTTGTTTTTGTTCTGCATTTTTAATACATGGCAAACCTTTTAATATGAAGTGAACATTATTTAAATACATGAGAAGTATTTTTATGATGAACATTTTTTAAATACACACTGAACAGTTTTCAGGTAGAAGTTAATTTTTGTAAATTTAAAATTTTACGTATTTACAAAAAGCAGACCATAAAAAATTGAAGCAAAACGAATAAAGTAACGAGGAAAAAAGCGCTACAGAGTGCTGCTTTGCGGGAGCTATATCACTCCTATTGAGAGACTATAGGACGACCGAATTTATTTGTTCCCAGAAACGGTTTTAGGAAGCTTCTACGCCTTTTTTCTACCTTTTCTGTGTTTCTTCACTTGTTTTATTTGGGTTTTTACTTTTTCTTCTTATCTCTAACTTTTCGTTTTCTCAACCCATGTCTAGATTTTTCAGTACACATCATATATTTGATACACATTGAACATTGTTTTAATACATGATGTACATTTTTTCAAAATCTTTGGAACATTTTTAAACACATGTCAAACATTTTTAATGTAAAAACTGAACTTCTTAATGGCTCAGATTTTTTAATGTCATGAACATATTTTTAAAACGTTTAAATATTTTTTGAAATATTACGGCCATTTTTTAAATGTTATGAAACATCTTCTTTTAATTGCGTGAGCATTTTTTTCACATTGTAGAAACATTTTTAAAACTGCCATGAACATGTTTTATGTAACACGTGAACATTTTAAACATCGCGAACATCTTTTTTCAATAGTACTTACATTCTCTAATAGTTATACACACCTTTAAAAAAAATAAATTAAGTTCAATCGGTGGGGGAAAGGAGGAAAACTGCCGTTGGTTTTGCTTCCGGCCTTTTCACCAGTTCCGCTCGATCGCAACAAGTCAGAAGTCACAGCAACTTTTGAAGTCGATGAGTGGATGGAAGAGGGAGAGCTGACCTAACTAAGTGACGGCAAAGATCAATTCAGATGGCTGCATGGAACGGCAGAATCTCACTTGATTTGTTGGCTTCTTGATAGGCTTTGTCACTTTTTTGTGCAACTTCATTTCATAGGCTTCTTGATAGGCTTTGTCAGCTTAAAATGGCTGCAACCAGGAACTGGGACCAATTGGCATGTTCCCTCATCAGTCTGGTAAGAAAAAAATCGATCATTAATTTGGTAAAAAAAGGTTATGGCAGAAAGTATATCATTTGATTCAGGTTCAAGGGAAGTTTCCTGCAAAAACAAAAGGTTCAAGGGAAGTTTCCCGCAAAAAAAAAGTTGTATATAACTCAGAGTAACCAAAATAACAGTCAATTTTTACTGAAATGCGTGCTAGACTTATAAACCAAGATAGGGAAGTACTTTTTGTGCAGATTTTTTTTGTTGCTTTTACTAAGTTATGTGGTTGTGATTTTTTCTTCACTCCCCCCCCCCCCCCGGTGTTGATTCAATATCCATATGTTCACCTTTCGTTTTACAAAAAACTAGAAATGTGGTTACATATCACTTTATTATTCAGTGGAAAGATATTTTTATTTTGTGTCGGTAATTTTCTTATTGCAGTACAAGACTTTTTCATATACACTAAATAAAATGGTGGCACTACTCATGAAAGATGCTTCCATAGTATCACAATTTTTTCCGCACCATACACAAAAATTATCCATGAATCACAAAATAAATACACATGAAATGTCCAAAAAATCAATGTATCTAAAAGTATATTTTGTATTAACCACAATACTTGGGTCCACCGTATGCGATTTCCCGACAATGGCATGTGGCGGAAGATGAAATCATTCATCCATGCATGCAACAAACGGGGCAGGCGTGCGCGTGATCATCCATCCGTCCATCCGAGATGGATCTGTGCATCTAACGAGCTCAGAGTTGGCGGGATCTCATCATCATCGACCTGATGAGCAGTGGGACGACCACATAGGACCAACCGTCGAATCATTGCCTGCTGCATTGCACAAGTCCGACCTCACACAGTCACGCACCACATGGTTCCTCGGCTGTCAGACTGTCAAGTGGACGGCTGATTAACTACAGGCCAGCCGCTGAGATGATGAATGCCGTCGCTGCTGGCGATCGAATGATACGGCTGGTTCAACCGTACGTCCGGTCCGGTAGCGAACTAGTCGTTGCGGTTGTACGCACGTGCAAGACTGCTGGTGATAGTACACATTACTAGTAGCATTAGGTGTATCAACTGATTCTCTTCCCACATATTCTGCAGGAATCGCATCCCAATACATGCTTGGTATGCCAACAATTCTAATGTTGAATTCCAGCTGTTATTCTTTTCACCGTACTTCGATATGATATGACGCCCAGTTGCCGAATTCTTTTTGATCAAAAGGGCCCCATTTTTATTATAAAACGGAGCACAGCATGCATCCAGGACTGTTTAATATTAGCTCTCATGCCTAACCAGAGTAGCGAGCCAGACCCGCAAAAAATAAGCAACAAGGGAAAGCCACACAGGGCCGGGCACCAAACATCTACTCCCTCCGTTTGGAATTATTTATCGCAAAAATGAATGTATTTAGACGTATTTTAATTCTAGATACTCCCTTCGGTCCTTTTTACTTTGCATATAAGAATTGTCTGAAGTCAAACTTCGCAAAGTTTGACCATATTTATATGAAAAAATATCAACATCTTTCATGCAAAAGTTATACAATATGAAACTTTAAGTCATGACGTATCTACCGATATTGATTTCACATAGTGAATGTTGATAGTTTTTTCTATAAAGCTGGTCAAACTTTACGAGGCTTGACTTCAAACAAATCTTATATGCGAACTAAAAAGGACCAGAGGGAGTACATCCATTCCGAGACAAATAATTCCAAACGAAGAAAATAGTGTAAAAGGTTCTACCAGAGCTAGAGCAAGGAAAAATAACTAGGCCTATTACATTGATTCTCTGTTGCCGAAACTAACAAGAGCTTTTTAAAATTTAGCCGGAGTTGTAGATCAATGAAACAAATTTGCAGGAAATCAATCCAGTATAGCACCAGAAATAATAATGGCGCCAGGTTTACTGCTATAATAAATAAATTAAGCGCACGTACAGATCCTACTTGGGCATCTGCATATACAGTATCTGAAAGACAGATAATAAACCGCAAAAAAAAGACAGATAATAAAAGGCATAAGAAAATGATTGGAATTTTGTCAACAGTAGTCCAGATCTAGCGCTAGTAGCAACCAACCAACAAACTAATCAAACAGGGAGGGATGGAGGAATGTGATGGGAAGCAGGGAGGGCCGGTGGTACAGGAGCTTTTAATCAAAGCCAGCCGCCCAGTAATCATTGCTGCTCCTGCAGTCCTTTGGCGACTGAATAATTCTCTTCTCGGGGAGGGGAGGGACCAAGAGGCCAACGAGGGAGCACGTAGCAGCAGCTCGATCTGCAGAATGGCACGCGCGCGCATGTGGCGAGCCGGGGACTTCCCGGGGCAAGCCAGCGCGGAGGTGCGTACGGCCGCCTCCCACACACGTGCGCCCGTCGGCCCGGTCAGCGGCGGCTTCCGGTTGCCGTCCTATCCGGCGCGCCTGAGGGCATCTCCAGCCACGACCCCAACAGGCCCCTCAGGACATTTTTTCGGCGCCGGCGCTGAAAAAACTGCCCAGTCGCATCTTCAGGACGTCGAAAATCGCCGGTTTAAACATTTTTTTCGTTCGGCGGTCACAGGCCGAACCCGGCGCGCTGGGGAGCCGTTGGGGGCTCCGGCGCTAGGAAAAAGCACGCCTGGCCCACACCGACAGGGGAAAAGTCAAGGTTTTCTTCCCGACTCGACTTCGCCCTCAAGGCCTCGGCCACCACTAGCTATATCCGGCGACGGCCGCCGCCTACTCCGCTAGATAGCCATTCCTCACGGAAAATAGCAGCCATTGGCAGCCCCTCCCGCAAAGAATTGGCGTTTCCGGCCACGGAGGCGCGGTTTAACGGCTGGTACACGCCCACCGAGCGCAAGGTGTTCGGGCGTTTGACTGTCTCGGCGATGGACTCGGATGAGAAGGAAGAGCTTCGCTACGGCTGGAGGAGGAAGCCGCGGCCGACGCCCGTGAAGAAGAGCATCCGATGGTGCTCGGCCGCTCGCCTACCGGGCCGGGCGAGCAATGAAAAGCCGTCCGAGGTGGCTCGGCGCCGGGCGGATGAAAGCAAAGAACCGGCATCGTCTGCAAGGCTAATGCATGCTCTACTCCGACTACTTCGCCGATGCTCCACTTCATGGCGAGAGAACATTTCAGCCAAGTATCGGATGAGCCGAAAAGCTCTTCCTCAGATTGTGAATTCCATCCGGAGTTCGACAACTACTTCAAGTGCAAGATGGATTGCACCGACGCTTCTTGGATTCACCTCCATCCGTAAGTGCACGACAGCGATGAGGATGCTTGCATATGGAGCTCCCAGTGATTCACTCGACGACTATGGGCGCATGGCTGAGTCCACCAAAGATAGAGTGTTTCTACAAGTTCTCACGGGCAAAGGTGGCGTGTTTGGGCCACAATACTTGAGAACACCCAATGCGGAAGACACCGCCGGATCCCAGCCCGTAATGCAGCAAGAGGATTTCCGGGATGCTTGGAAGCATCGACTGCATGCATTGGAAACGGAAGAACTGCCAATTTGGTTGGCAGGGGATGTACAAAGGCGCCAAAGGCGGTTGCAGTGTGGTGCTTGAGGCGGTAGCCACACAGGACCTCTGAATTTGGCACTCCTTCTTTGGTATGCCAGGAACTCACAATGACATCAACATGCTGTAGTGCTCTCCTGTTTTTGCCAAGCTCGTTGAGGGCCATTCTCCTCCGGTGAACTTCGAGATCACTGGGCACCAATACAACAAGGGGTACTATCTAGCTGACGGCATCTGTCCGAGATGGTCGACATTTGTGAAGACAATCTCAAACCCTGTAAGGTGAGGCAAGAACGCCTGGTTTGTGAAGCTTCAGAGGCTTGCAGAAGGATGTCGAGCGGGCATTTGGTGTGCTCCAATCTCGATTCGCTGTTGTTCGGTACCCACTCTGCAGACCTGGTCGAAAGATCAAATGTGGCAGATCATGACTTGCTGTGTCATCTTGCACAACATGATCATCGAGAGCGAGCAAGAAGACCCGTGTTTGACATCGAACCATACTACAGGTGGTCTTCTAGCCAAGTTGATCACCAGCTACCGCAACTTGGACTACCTATCTCAAGATGTCGTCGGGAGATCCGAGACTACAGTGTGCATCATCAACTGCAGAAAGATCTGATTGAGCACCTATGGAGGCTCAAGGGGGACGCCGCGTGATGAAATATGAGTTTTTATTTGTTGAAATATATAATTTGTATTGAACTATTTGTTGTTGTAGTATTTTGTTGAAGTATTTGATTTTTCTGCGATGAAATATGTGATAAGGAATAATTGTGTTGATAATTGAACGCCGAGACACGGCGAAACCACGCCGAATATGGGCCTATTCTCGCCCATATGGGCGTTTATTCGCCAAATTGGGCTGCAAAGTGGGCCAATTTCGGCGCTGAAGTTGGGGCGACGATTGGGCGCAAAACGCCTCAACATCGAGTGTATCGCTGCTCGCTCGTGGGGCGATTTGTATCGTCTGGGGCCAACGGCTGGAGATGCCCTGAGCAGGCAGCAATCTCAAAGCATCTCCAGCCGTTGGCCCCACAGGAGGCGCTAAAAATCGCTCCTGGGGGCGCACCAGCGCAAACGGCGTGCTGTGGGCGTGATGTTCCCTAGTCGCGGCGCCCACGTTTTAAAAAAAATTTAAATCCCGGCACAAACACGGCGTAAATTCAACCAAATTTCTGCGAATTCGTACATATTTAAAATATTTTACAAAAAAGGAAAAAAAATGCTATTAGGCTGCTCCTCGCCGTCTCCCTCGCCGCCAGCCGCCCTTGCAGTTCTACATGTCGAGGAGGCTGTAGAACCGCGTGTAGTCGCTGCCGCCGTCGTCGTCGTCGCCTCCTCCGCGGCCGCCGTCCCTGCTGCAACCCTCCCCCGGTTGGCGCGGCGGGTTGGACGGTCCGGGGGCGTCCTCGTCGTCGTCGCTGTCGAGGATCACGACGCCATGCTCGTCCTCGCGCCCACATTTGCAAGCGGCTATCTCCTCCAGGGCCGGGCGCTGCCGGACCATCTCGTCGCGGAGGTAGTCGTCCCGCGCCCACTGTAGGGCGTCCTCGTCGGATAAGCCGCGCCGGGCTATCTCGTCGTACTCCGCAGGGAGGCCGGGCTCCGGCTTGGGCCTGACGAGGATGAGGCGGCCAGAGGCGGGGGTGGAGCCGCCGATGTGGATGCCGGAGCTGCGGTTGCGCTGGCTGACAGGCGTGTCCTGGGGCTCCGGCTTGACGGGGCGGAGGCAGGGAGAGCCGGACGAGCGGCCGGACGAGGAGGAGGACGCCCCGGGGTCCATGCGCCTCGACGTCCACGAGCTCCCACGTCAGCGAGAGAAGGACAAGGGAGCGGGTACTCCAGCCTCGGCGTGTTGCCGCCCTCGATGTACTCGAGGACGGCCTCCAGCGTGCGGCCGGGCACGCCCCACCATCGGCGCCGCCCTTCGGAGTTGAGCCTTCCGGAGGGCACGACGCCGTTGGTGGCCTCGAGCTGCTCGGCGTGGCGGCGACGGAAGTAGGGCTCCCAGAGTGGGCTGTCGGGGACGTACCGTGGACCTTCCCTCGCCGCCATGGCTGTGGGAGGCGCGGATACGCGGCGATGTCCGACACCGCACCGCCTGGCGCGGGCGGTGGTGGCACCGACCCCGCTGCATCGATTCGCCACGCCCCGGACACCCGCATGTCCGGCGGGACCGGGTACTCATCCTCAAAGAGGAGCCGAGCTTCGTCCTCGTGAAGGTGGCGGCGGCCGAAGCCGTCCGCCGCCGCTGCCGCTCGGGAAGCGCCGCCATGCTTTGAACTGGAGACGGTGAGAGGAGAGGGAGGAAAGGGGGAGAAATGGCGCGTCGGTGGTGGAGACTCTGTGCGTGTCACCGGCGCGCTGGGGGTCAGCTTATATAGGCGGAGGCGCCGCGCGTACGCGTGGCGGGCGAGGGGACGCGCGTCGTCCGGTCTTCATTGCGCCGCCCGTGAGGCATCAATGGAGGAGGCTGACCGACGCGGCAGCGCGCGGCAGCTTTGGCATTGATTCGCCGCGGGAAACGAGGCGATGAGGACGACGAAGCGGTGAGAAGGAGACGAGTCACTGGCAAGGAGGGCCCGCAGCTCTTTCGCGCCAAAAAACATTCGCCTGGCGCCCCCGTGCGCCCCAGCGCACCGGGTTCGGGTTGGGTCCGGCGACGCAAATTTCGGCCCGAGCCGGTCAAAAATGGGTCCTTGGGGGCGCGAATAGGCCGATTTTTCGACGCCGACGGCCGAAAAGTCACTTGAGTGGCCTTGTTGAGGACGCGGCTGGAGATGTTGTCAGGCCTTTGTTTTAGGAGGCCTGCTGTGGATTTGGCTGCCTGGGATTAATGTGGAAATATTGACAGTTTGTTTCATGTTTGGGTCTGATTTCAGTCCTCCGTCTTATAAGGTATGATCTTTAGAGCAACTTTAGCATGGTAGCCATATCGGCCGATTGCCACAATAACTAGTAGAGTGTTCGTGCGTTGCCACGGGTTTCTGAAATAGTTTGTTAAAGTCATATAAAGATAATGCATGATAAATATCGCGGGTAGGGACAATATAACACGATCACAATTGCCACACGTCGCCACTTGCTCAAGTCACCACCTCTGTCAACGCTGACGCCAGTCGTCCCTCTAAAATGTACCACCATCTTTGGTGCCCACGACCTCCCGCACCCTGCACTCGAGACCGCTAACCCCTTGCCTCTCCTCCGCCGCCAACACCCACTGCTTCTACTACTCTTCTTCCTCCCTCTTCATACTTTTTTCTCTGTCGACTCTATTGACCCGCCCACCTCTACCTACGAAACCACTTGCCATCGCCATCAACAGTCAGCAAATGTTGTCACACACTACTACCTCCCTCTACCCGAGTTGCCGCCTCTACCGCCGCCCAACCCTCTAAACAGTGCCACAATCTCTAGCGCTCGTGACCTTCCGCACCACAATATATCAATGCTTGGCCATATATGAAGATAAAAGAAGGATCAAGATCGTTCTCTGAAGAAGTCATACCATCTCTTGTCACACATCATGTTCATAGATCGTAGGCATACTCTCTTCTCTCAACTTCATTATCATCTGACTACAAAATCTAACACTCATGTTCTGAATAATCAGTAGAATAAATTAATTTCAAGAACATGTCATGGATGAATTATTTGGGTCCATACTTAAAAATAATAATCAGTTATGCCTGAGAGATATTTGGCAGGTTACACCAAATGCCATGTAGAAGCGATACCCAAATTTGAATGGATGCATCGTATTTCAAGTCCGATAAATATCATTGGCATGCAAACTTGAGATACTTTGCCATCACATGCGTTAAGTATGGCGCCTCCGCCGCAAGAAAGAGGTGGGCTTCAGAATCAGATCAATAAAATAAGTGAGATCCGAGATTTCTGGAATCGATGTATGGGCGCAAGAAATTTTTGTCGGAAGATATTGATTAGGTGGGATATAGCCTCCTACCGTATGGCAAGAAAAATCGGTAATAACACCCAGATCCGAACGGTGTGCTCTCTGTGGATACAACTCGGTGTGTTGATGCTTGACATACTTTTTGGTAAGTTGGCAAGAAATCGGTGTGAGCGAGAGGTCGTGCGAGAGGGTCGAGCGAACGAACTATGTACGGGCTCCCTTTTTTTTTTAAATAAAGAGATAAACACCAATGAGAGGTGAGACAAAAAAACAGACAAAAAAAAACATGAAGGCGAGGCTACCAAGTCATACATTAGGAGTAGAGAATCAGGAATTGATTCGAAGGAGATCGAGGTGGATCGGAAAAGAATCATTTCCTGCCCGTTTGTAATGTGTTTGGTCGAAGAACGAACTAAAATGATCCCTTAAAGATCAATCTAGCAGGACCTAACAAGGAATCGAGTGCTTACTCAGAGTACCAAACTTATCCACTTAATAAAATATCCATATATTGACCAGACTGCATATATAGACATAAAACTAACAGGACAAGATAATTCAGTCATATACGCAAGATAAAATTGGCAGCCAACTGCATTTTCATTTCAAATAGCACTTGGTATCTACATGGACCAGATGACTGGAAAAAGATTTGCTAACTCTCCTGAAAATGCACACCGTCAAACCATTGGACATACGAAAACTACCAAGTGGAAATATATATTTGAATAGTTTTCGAGTGCACAGATTAATGGGAAAGAACGTCACTTTCGGGCGATGAAGACATGATGGTGTTCATGTTTCAAAATTAAGCTAAAGAACACCAATAATGTTTCTACCTAGAAATAAGATGAGAAAGTAACAGCTTAATGATCGAAAAGCTTAACTGAAAGCTATACACGTTCTCTCCTAGCAAGTATATACATGTAATTAATGGTCAAATCTGCCATTGTTCAGATATAACATATATGCAGCTATATATACATGTTCTCTCAAGGCATTTATACATGTATTGGTCAAATAAATAATATGTTATTCAGAGAGTAAATATTAAGTGTAACCTTGTAGCCATCTTTGAGTTGCTCACCATTAGCAAGGAAAGTGGAAGGTCTTTTTGCTTAGAGTTTGGCCAGTAGCAGTGGAGGAACTTCTTCTGTTGAATATCTGCTATGTCTGAATGGGGGCTGATATGCCTGTCCTATAAGATAATCTCCTTGCACGGGACATAACCCTTATAGATAATCTCCATGTACAGTCCTATAGATGGAACAAATTCGGCAGAATGTAAGTGAAAGCAGTTTGATGTAGATGGGAACTTCATGTTGCTTTTTCTTCCGCCTGCAACAAAAAAAATTAACAGAATCAAAACGAATTTAATGCACACACGTGAAGATGCATATCTATATTTTCTTCTCTTGTTCTTTAAAATCAGATAGCCATATATTTTTTTAGAATCAGACTAAACTCTATGTACTATTACACGCAAGTCCAGGGCAATGGAAAACATAGACCTGATGCGCTGCAGAAACACTTTGACATCCTCCTTCATGATTTTGAACACATAGACCTGGTCTTTGTTTTCAGAAATGAGCTGCTAGACAGGTGACCAATCTCTAGTTGTCTATAGCCCAACCTGATGAAAAATGAGAAAACAAATTAGATGATCTCGAATCGAACGGATCCATTGCAACATCTAACTGCACTACCTTGCCATGGAGGCCGGGCGATGTACCTGTTTCTAGCAGGTCGGCACAAAAGAAGATCATGGATGGCCGCCGCTGCTGCTACACAAACAAGATGTGGTCATCATGGTAGATGTTGGAGGGGGCCAATGGATAGAGAGGACCAGGACGTCGTGCTTGAGTGATTCGACGGGAGGAAGGCGTGGTAATCGTCGTGCCGGTTGTCCTCCGTGCCCTCGCCCTCCGACAAGTAGTGAATGCCCGTCTCCCTCCACCGCCACCTCCACCTCCATCTCCTTATATGTATGCTGACGACTTCCCCGACCTACGGCTCGCCATCAGATCCTCGGGTGTTGTAGGGAACCTCCAGCACCCACCAACGCATACATATTCCTCCTACAATGTGCCCGTGTATTGCAGCGGAAAACAATCGTAAAACAATTCATGGATGGGAAGTGGACATGATGAACTTGTACTACTTGGCGCTGCATCATCAATCAATTTGCACTATCATTAAAAAAAGTGTCACAACCTTTGGCATCAGCAGCGGCGTAGCATTAATCATTCTAGCCAAATCATGGAATTTGAAATGGATTTGATTTCCACAACATGAATTTGAAATTCAACTGAAAAGAGTTATGTTTTCTTGGTGTATACATTTCAGCTGTGTCCCCATAATCAAAATATAGTATAGATTTTCAGTCAAATAACATTGTTTCATTGTTTAAATAAAACCATTTCAAAGTTGTGCCTCTCTGTGAGTTTTGAGCCATGCTCTTACGTATCGGGGTCAGAAGAGTTTTGAGCCAATAGCAGTGGTCCATTTATCGTCGATGAAATCTGGAGCGGGTACACTTAACACAGTCTGCATTGCAGACTTCCCTCATCAAATCCATTTCAACTCCTGCAGTGATAACCAGAAATATTAATATAAATACTTAAAATGAGGACAGAGGACATATTATGCATCAATCGTGAACAGTTTGTTGCCAGAAGATCATGTATTGTTGTACTCAAGGCATGCTAGGTCTCCCATTGAAGAATGTAGCTATGAATTGCCACTGAGAACTACAAGTATCCTGTAGTTGTGCATGGTAAGCTTCTTGAAAAGAATAACTCAATGCAAGCTTGTTACTGAGATGGATTATGCAAAACTCACCTCTATCCATATTATGTGAGAGAAATTCTAGCAGAACTTGTGTTACTTCCACTGCATCATCAATGAATTTTCACTATCCTAAGAAATTATATGTATCATAGTCTTTGGCATGAACCACGCTGAACTACAATGCTCTTATCCTCTCTACTCTCTGTTCAATACTTACCTCTTTTTTCTTATCTAAATTGAAAAATAAATGTCACTGTGGTGATAAACATCTATGCTAGAGCCACAAAATTTAATACCTATATCTTTTGGTCTATCTACTGTTGAATATTACGAAAGGCATAACTTCAAAAATTAAACAACGATAATTCAGTAAACACATCATTTGTCTAAATAGAATGATGTTCAAAGTTAAAATATAGGGACGAAAATCCTGCCTGAAGAACTGTCATCACAAGTTCAGCAAACATACCACACACTATAACTTTCTGAAAAGGTACAGTCTCTAGCCCATTAAGCATATTTTAATGAAAGTAATGGAAGCACTAACAAAACTAATTTAAAAAAGGTAAGATTGGGATCGAAAGGGTGTAGCTTACGAAGATCATTCCTTTTTCTTGACTACAGTGTGGTCCTAAACTTGATCATCATGGCTGCGATACAGACAACAGAGAAGATTAGACTTGATTAGATTTTGAACTGATTTTCAGTAATCTTCCTGTGTCAGAGGTACCATGTTCCCTTGAAACTAATATCAACAAAATAATTTTCTTACTCAGTCTAGAGGAACATAATAAAGATACACATAGGGAATTAATATAGAGTAATCCAAAAGAAGAACTAATCAATTGAAAGGTATCCAGATCGTATGAGGAATGAAAGAACACCTTCATTAACATGTCATACCAGGATGAACCAATCTAACAATAGTCAAATAAATAGAGGAGCAGGCATACCGAACTCCATCATGGAAAGAGGGGTTGATTACTTTTCATGCTTATTCCCGAATAGGTATTTTTATCAGATGGATCAAATGAACTCTATCCATAACCCGCCGTTCTTGGTATGGTTTGTGGCACATGATGGTGGCATCGCACTCCTGCAATTGACATGTGGTTAAAGTATGACCAGTAGCTACATTCACCTCAACATAACTCAGAAGAGAAATCCCCACAAAATAAAATTCAAAAGGCAGGTAATAATTGATAGAAACCTAGATCAAACAGAGTAAGAAATACCTTAGATTAAGCATTCATAATTTGATTTTGCAGTAAAAATCATAATTTGGTCAGAAAATAAAATACCTAAGACTCTGTTGTATGGGATTTAATAATATGTCATGCAATCAGATCCTAAATTCAGCACCAAAGGATATGTTCTTAGATTTTAAATCACCACAATCATGTGAAAAGAAATAATCATCGCTATCTATTTTCATTAGGCATTACCCTAAACACAAGGTGAGCAAGTCCAACAGGTAGATGGAGGGATGGCTGGAATGGGGCAGATGAGAAAAGGGCATGTTGCAAAAGTTTGCTCTGTCGGGGGAGCAGCAATGCTTGCAGCTAGCTATCTATTTTATACTTGATATGTCATTGACAACCAAGTGAAGCTGCTGCAAC
The DNA here is from genome assembly GCA_021605145.1 of Aegilops bicornis. NCBI lineage: Eukaryota > Viridiplantae > Streptophyta > Magnoliopsida > Poales > Poaceae > Aegilops > Aegilops bicornis. The sequence continues at coordinate 77,997,453 of CM038675.1, read as the reverse complement.
TTGTAAGGTGCACGCATGGTGGGTGTCTTGCCATGGTTGAAGCAATGCTAATATTTCCCTATGTCGCGTCCATACTGGGGAAACAAATAACCTGCATCCTAATCGTGAACATACTCAGAAAATGCATGCAAGGACTAAATATATGGAAGTAAAAAATTGTCGACCTTGGCGCCCACTGCTAGCATCATTGCAACAATAAGAATTTACACCCACATCTTGTAGAAAGAAATCTGCACACAACATTATCTACCAAAATTAAGTACCTTTAGCGGTCATCTCTCACATAGAATTTTATCCCGTTTTTCATCTTTTCTGCACAATCATCTGCAGAGAAACAACCATAGAGTAGATCTTTTCTTTAAGCACTCCTCATCCATCTGAAAAGAAATAAAAATTTGCATAGCTATTTTATTCAAGCATTACCCCAAACACATGAGTAGGTCCAAGTTTCTAACAGGTAGACCCAAGGGGGATGACTGAATATTTCATAATCGTCATGTCATCCAAGGTGAAGTGAGGTTGCTGCTGCCTGTATGGTACGCGCATGGTGGGTGTCCTGTCGTGGCTGCAGCAACGCTGATCTTTCCCTCGCGTGGGGCCGCAATTCCGGCTCTCGGATGGCCGGCGAGCCACTGGTGAGCAGCAGCCTCACTTCACCTTATTATCCCCACACTACAAAACACTGTTATGCTCACTAAGTTTAAAATACTTTATTCAAGTTAATTTTATTTGCAAACCTAAAAATGATATTCTGATTTGCACAATATTAACACATGTCACGATTAAGAAAAAACAAAATCTCAGATGACCATGCCACTTGAATTGCATAATAGCTCCACTCAATGTTTTCTCCTTCCAAAATACAAGAATTCCGTTATATGACATGTACCAGTAGAATAACATGTCTAACAGGAATTATCCTGTTATTGTAGATTTGACAAATCTGGAAGGCTATGAAACTTTGTTCTAGTTGATCATTAAGCACCAAGTTTAGCACCAGGTGACTGATACCTGCCAAAACAAAGGCTTAAATTGTAGGGAAAGGCAGACCTGGTATATCCATGTGAGTTTAGATGATGTATAGCTCATTGTGGAAACTTGAACCGCTGTTGATTAATACTCTCTGTCTCAATAAATGTGAGAAGCACGCGTGGTCCTGAACCTGGAAATAAAACATCAAAACCTATCATCATACATTTCTAAAAATAAAAGTGACTGTAACAGTATTGTCATACACGCCAAATACCATGCCCCACCATTCTTTACTTAATCATTTTATCTATCGGAAACTGTATCTGATGCAAACATGAATATTTTGGGGTGGGCTCAACCAATTTTGCTACAATGAAATTATCCAAACTTACAATGCATTTTCCCTACATGATTTAATGGAATAAAACATAGCATGATACATGTTCACTCGCACCGGGCATTGCAAATGGTAAAAAAGTTGAACTGGACAAATGTGTGTAAAATAGTGGTTGACAAACCACACCTACTATTGGAGAAGCAACAAAATCATGGCTCACATTACAAAAGATTACCTCAGAGTTCAAAAGATCTTCGTGCTCAAGGGCATAACCCATTGGGTAAAAATCACCATGTCTTCAGATTTCAATTCCTTCATCAACAAAATAGGACAACTCAGGTTTCGAGCAATTTGCATAATCACAATAAAAAGCAGACCTGGGTGATTTTTACGAAGCAGTTTTTGGCAATCTTAGGATCAGCACAACCTATACATGAAATTCAGTGCTATAGGTAAAAGACCAAGATCCAACCATAAGCCCTCTATGCCGCCGCCACTTGCCAGATTTCCACCGGCGACATCCTCCAGCTACTGCTCCTCAGACGGTCAGTGCGGCCTCGCCATCCGTTGCCACTCACCGATCTCCCGCTGTCCGCTGCGCCACCAATTGGTGTCCCGTGATCTGTTGCCACTCGCCGGCCCCCGCCATGGGAGACGAGAACCTGGGGCGCGTGGAGTACAAGCTACGGGATAAGATGGGTTGGGGCGAGGGCAGAGATAGCGCACTGGTCGTTGCGTTCATCGCTGGACGCGGCGCTCGCCTACCTCCCACTTCGATCTCCTCCGGAATCCGTGGAAGAAAAGAAGAGACGGCAAGGGCGCAGATCCACCGCCCGATCAGATCCTTCCATAACCTTTCCTCCTTTGGGAGAGGGAGAGCAGGTGAGGGGGGGAGGAGGTCACGGCGTGTTGCCATGGTCGGACAGGGGCTCCTCCCGCCGCCCGCGACGGGAGGTGGCGGGCGGCCACGGGAGGTGGCGGGCGGCAGCGACGGGCGGCGGGCGGCGGCGGGCGGCGAAGGGATGGAGCGCGAACGAGGGCAGACGTGAGAGTGGTTCTCGCCGAGGGCGTGGAGCCGTCACCGTAAGTGCGGGCGGTAGGTTTAGGTTTTTTGTCGCTGGTTCATAGGTCTTTTTTCGCTGGTTAACCATCGTAGGTCTTTTTTCGCTGGTACGATGCATGGTGCGGGTTGGGGTCTCAGCATGAGGTTTTTTCGGTTTGTGGTGGCTAAGTCAGAGGTGGGAGGAGGTACCAAATAAAACCATGGAAGGTGGGACTAAAAAAAATCTGGAAGCGAGACTACCAACTGCTCCATTAGGAGTAGAGATTGTTAATATGGCGATTTTGTTTGAAAAGACCGCTCTACTAGTATTGTCAAGTGTCTCTGAATACTCATAATTTATGGAGGGTGCTACGTATCAAACCCGTGAGTCTGAAGGACGTTCCTTTGGAGCACACTCCGTCGCCAACTGCTCGTGTGGAAGGGAAGTTTCACCCTCTCCACATCCTCCCACGCGACCACCTCCCCTCACTGCCAATGGCGCAGACAGCCAGATCTCCATGGCACCGGAAAGTGGGCCAATTAATGGTGGTCGTCGCGTGTCCAACTCTCTGTGCAGTTTCCTACCTCGTTTTCCCACCTCCTGCACCCTTTTTTTTGCCACGTTTCCTAGCTGCCCCGCTCCAGCCTCGTTTTGGCGCCACCCGCTGCTATGAAAAGGTTATCCCTTTCCACTTCCACCATGACACGCAGAGCTCATTTTATTCTCTACTTCCATCCCCACTTTAATTTCACCATCGACCGAACTGGGTTCCACCCTCGAAAGAGGAGCAACGGCTGCTTGATGAGGAGCAAATGGTGGAGGATGCCGCCGGCATCGCGGAGGAGGAGTGGGATCACCGCGGCGCCATGACGGCCCCACTTGTTTAATTGCCCGCCATTGTTAGGGATCCCAAAACACACGCCATTGTTAGTGATGTCGAGCATGGCTACGTATAGATCCTTTACGGGCAAGAGTGGCCTCGCCCATGGCACATCACAACGCCGACTCTCAGTCTCCTCACTATTAAGGAGGCATGGGACGAGTGATACCCACCTACGTGTCGGTCATCCACCCCGGCAACATCTTTGAGCAGAACGCCGATGGGCAGGCGCGGCCGCCAAAGAGGAGGTTTGTCGTATGGCTCGACTACGATGAGGCACAGAAAGATTTCACAGCGGAGCGGTAATGCATCACATGGCGCCAATTATATTCGAATATGGTTCGATTCAAGGAAACGAGTCACACCAGATTGGGCCTTGCTCCCATTGAGAAAGCCGTCTCCGACCTCGATGACTTCACGGGACAGAAATAGGAGGAAAACGAGGTCACGGGACCGTCACACTGTTGCGCGTAGAGGATTTTCTTTATTAGGAAAACCTTCATGACATGATTTATTGGTTCGCAGAAATGGTTATATCGCTGGATAAGACTATGGACCGAGAAAAGAAGATATGTAAAACTAATTAGCTTTCCCTCAGCACAATTAGCTTTCCCTATGTCTATGTACTCAAAGATAACATGATCAAAATAATGAGATAAAAGATGTACATATTTCATGAATAACTCCGGTCCAGCTGAGTTGTCTCCAAACCTGCATCGACATGATCACAGTCTACATGGTGGTCTAAACTAAATGCAGCAAAGCAGGGCAGGCATGATCATTAGAGGTTTGCTAATCTAGTCTAGTTGACGATGCACATGAATAGAGGGAGATAGCATGATCAGTAATCAGTTGATCATGGGCGTGACTCGGACGTAGAGAATTTAATTGGTGGTTAATTCCATGATGGTACGGTCTGATTCCTGCGACTGTCCAGTCCAGCTAGCATAGCTACCCCTACCCTACCCATTGGCCGGTTAGAGCATCTAATCCAATCTATCCGAGAGTATACGTTTGTGGTCGTTAAACATGCGTACTAACTGAAAAGCCCTGTACAGTTGCCGGAACAAACGCCATAACTAATCGTTAATCATGCATGATGATTTCTACAGAATAATTGCAAGCGCTGGTTAACTCGACGTGATCAATAATGCATAACGAAATCCTACTTAGCTAGCCATGTATAGCTTGGTTGGTAGCTGGTATTATTAGCCCGACAAGGGCATGTTGTTCGAATCATAATACAACGGCTATGCTAACTAGTACAACGGCTGGCTAACTGTACTTCGTAACCAACTCGATTATCACTCGTCAGGGTCTCTTCCATGGATCTGTCTGTGGGAGCTTGATTAGTTAGCTAGCGAGCTGCCTGGCGAACAGCTGAATCATTTGCGGCCGCACATGGCCATTTGGCGGTGATGATAATTGTGTACGCAGGAGGAATGAAACTCCAAAGTACTGCTGATCATGCTCACAACACTGCATGCATTGCTCCGTACGTGCAAGTTGCAAAAAATTGCTGTACAGTGCGGCCTCTCCACTCCAATAATACATACGACTTTGATTTGACCGCTGATTAGTTTGCAGTTGGTTTGGAGGAATGTGCATTACTGTATCTGAACCTTCTGATATTGTTTTTCTATGACATGATTAATCATGCATGCTGCAGCGTCAATTTAAATGGTTTCTGCTACGTCGGATTCATCTTACTTTGCATGCCGAGTTCGTGGGTGGTTTATGAGCTCGTGAACAGTGGTCACGGAGCAACCATGTACAGTAGATTCCAAGATGGGGGTAATCAACATTTTGGTTCTTATATTTTTTTTTTTTTTGCATGTCAAGCATTTCTGAAACCGACTATAGTTCCATAAAAATAGTACTACCTATGTACCTTCACAATGCACCTTTTTTTTGTGTGTGGAAACATCGCACATGATGTTAGTTAGCCAGATGAGATCTACGGTTGAGAATAGCTAGCCAGATCTACGGTCGTTCCACCGTGCTCGTTCAGTCGGCAGTCGCCAAACCGCCGGCCGATCATATTTGACGCAGGATGTCAAAATGGATGGATGATGGGGCGACACCCACGCGGGACGCCCATTGGGTCGGCCCATGTCAGCTTCTTCTGCTGTTTTCCGTTCGCTAGGCCGCTGAAGCGTTTTCTTTTGGTTTATTTTCGTTCCTGTTGATTTTGGTTTTTTCTTTCTGTTGTTTCGTTGTTGTTTCCTGGTTTTGTTCCGTTTTTTCCAGCCATTTTTTGCGGCATACTTCTTCTACGAAACGACTCCTTGGCAATCGATCGCGAGAGCGATCGATTCCGACCGCGCGTGGCGCACCTCCTGTTCCCTTTCCCTTTCTAGATCGTTTCCTTTTTTGGAAAATCTCTCCCGTGCGCGGCATACTATTCCCCTTTTCCCTTTCGCTTGCCTCCCCGAGCGCGGTGGTCGCCTTCTTCCCCAGATCCCTCAGATTCTCCTCCGCAGCCTGCCCCGCCGCTTCCTCCCCCTCCTCGGGCGGCTCCTCCGCCGCAGCTGCCTGCCGCTTCCCTTCCCTCCTCGTTGTCGGTTCCTCCCTTCGGCAGCTGCCAATACGGGCGAGGCTCCACGGCCAAGACGGGTGATGCGAGGTCTGTGGTGGCAAAGAGCTAATACGCCGAGGCGCCAAGCGCTTCGCACGAAGCGCCAAGAAGGTCCAGGGGCGGCAGCGGTCAAGACGGCGAGGCGGTGGCTCTCCAGCGTCCGTACAGCCTCCGGCGCGTGCTCGGCCTTCCTCCTGCATCTCCTGCCAACAAGCTTCCCAACGGCGCCCGTGTCACCTCCGAGGATGTCCCGGTACCACCCACCTTCCCCCCTCCCCTCTTCCTTCAGATGAATCAATAGCTGACGGCAGCCAGCGTATCTGAGCTCTCGAGCACCCAGATTTGACAGGGAGCAGCATATGGATGTCGTTTTTTGGCAGCTCTGCTTTGATGAAGCCGGCATGGCTAGGTAGTTCTTGCTAGTTTTCAGCATGAGGAGGGAAGAAGATGATTTAAATGTTTTGTAAGGACTAATCCAGTGAGGATGGTGGACAAGAAAATAGAAGGAATGTGTATGTCAAAACTGAAGAAAAGCAGACCACCTTGGTGGCTCTGTTCTCACAAAAGAAGATTTTTTACTGTTTCACACAAAATCAGATTTTTGCCAGCAACTCATCCACCTTGGTCTCATCTTTCGTTGACGGCGGAGCATCAAGTAGCAGTATCTCTGCGAAAATCCATTGAAGTAGTCGGAACCGGCTATGGATATGGGAAAAGAAAATCCCTAAATGCATCTCCTAAACAATGGCATTTTTCAGTGAATGAACAAAGACTAGCAGTTCATTTTATTCTGTTGGGGGAATCTATTTTGGACGAAATTCTGAACACTTTTCAAAGAGATAGCAGCTGCCACTGTTTCAAGAATGTACTAATTCTCTGAAAATCGCTTTGTTTTTCTGTAGCAAGTTGTCGTATGAATTCTGACTTGTGTTCTGTGCTATAGTCTCTGGTTGTGCCTGTTATCCATGGACATATTTTAGTAACTTGTGTTCCCCTGACTTGTTTATGAGCAATTTACTATTTCAATGTGATGTAATTTAGTCTAAATGGTCCATGATTTCTATCTATCTCCTTGTAAACTTATCACTACTTCCGGGTGCACAGGCTGCATTGCTTTGGTAAGGACCTTCTGTTCACTCATGTTAAGAGTCGAGGATGATTCTGGGTGCACAACACAGGTATGGTTTTCTCACCTTCAGCGACAAAATCCTGGTGTGTCTTTCTGCCTCCATACCGAAAGCTCTCCTGAACCCACTGTCATAAAAAAATGACATTTGGAATTTTTCCACTTTGATAGTGTTAGTGCAAAGGAAGATGATTTATATTTTAGTCTAAGCCAAAGAGACAACAGCTGTTAACTGTTGTGGTCTGCATTGTATATTTTTGTACTGCATCCTGATTCATGGATTCAGATATATTTGTGGACATGTAACAGAGTTAACAGTTGCTTGTATTCTAGAAAGAGAAAAAAGAACAGACATAATAAATTTGGAAGAGATGAATCACAGCATCCTAATACAACATCACAGTGCATCCTCATAATAAGTTTGACATATGTTTCTCACTTGACAGGCGCAGCAGCAATCCCCAACATGGTCTTGCATTCCATCATGCTTTTCGTTGTCCATGTCTTGCTCTGTTTTTCTCTTCGACCTACAGCCGGTTCAAAAATAGGATTTTTCGACAGCAACTCATCCGCCTCAGTCTCTTCTTTCGTTGATGCCGGAGCACAACATAGTAGTGTTCCGGGGTGCATCTCTGCGCAAATCCTTACAAGTATCCGAACTGGCTGTGGAGATTGGAAAAAGGAAATCCCTAAATGCATCTCTGAAACAATGACATTTTTTCAGTCAATGAACTGAGACTAGCAGTTCATCTTTATTCTGTAGGGGGGATCTTTCTTGGATGAAATTCTGAACACTATTCGAAGAAATAAGCAGCTGGCATTTGTTCAAGAATATACTAAGTCTGTGAACATTGTTTTGTTTCTCTGTAGCAAGTTATTCTATAAATACTGAACACTATGCAAGGAAATCAACAGCTGCCATTGTTCAAGAATGTACTAATTCTCTGAACATTGTTTTGTTTTCCTGTAGCAAGTTATCTCTATAAATACTGAACACTGCAAGGAAATCAGCAGCTTTCATTGTTAAGAGAATGAGCTAATTCTCTGAACATTGTTTTGTTTTTATGTAGCAAGTTATATTTATAAATACTGAACACTGCAAGGAAATCAGCAGCTTTCATTGTTAAGAGTATGAGCTAATTCTTTGAAAATCGTTTTGTTTTTCTGTAGCAAATTATTGTATGAATTCTGAACATTTGTGCAAAGAAACTGAGCTCTGAACATTATTCAAGCAACAGAGATAGAGCACAATCTGTATATATATACATGAGCATTAAGCTAGAAGAATTCCTAATGTTACTGTGTCCCTTGTGTTTTAGGTTTTTTCTCTTCCATGCTGTAGCACAGAGTCCATAAGTTTCATTGTTGTTGATTTTTGGGCAGTTACATATTTAACTGCAACTTGTTTTCTTGTTCACGCTGATTTGTCAAATATCAAACTATTTGTCAGATAAAGACAACTCATTTTTAGCAGTTCATAATATTGTCGCTGTTTAGGGTCTAGTGTTTTCTTCCTTGCTTTTGCATCATGACGCTTCACCCAAGTTTTGACTATTTAAGTTGGTGTACAACTGTACATGGTATGTAAATATAATAGTCTGTTCTAACATATTCTCTGCTTTTTTTTCAGAGCGTGGGCTCCGAACATTCAGCAAAACAGGGACATTGTGAATATTTGCCACCCTGTCTTAGCGTAACGCAAGTCGGGGAGGACATCGCGCGACGATGGACGCCGAGACGAGCACGTGACACCACTGCCACCCTGTCTTAGCGTAACGCGAGTCGAGGCGGACGTCGTCGCGGTAGCGACGACAGACGCCGAGACGAGCACATGACACCACTTCCACCGTGTCTTAGCGTAACGCTGAAGTTGAAAGCGACGTCGCCGCGGTAGCGCATTTACGGACGCCGAGACGCATCACGTGACACCACCGCCACCCTGTTCATCTTAGGGTTACGCGAGTCGAGTGACGCCGCCGCGTAGCGCATTTACAGACGCCGAGACGAGCTCGTGACACCACTGCCACCCTGTCTTAGCGTAACGCGAGTCGAGGCGGACGTCGTCGCGGTAGCGACGACGGACGCCGAGACGAGCACGTGACACCACTGCCACCCTGTCTTAGTGTAACGCGAGTCGAGGCGGAGCACGTGACACCACAGCCACCCTGTCTATCTTAGGGTTACGCGAGTCGAGGCGGACGTTGTCGCGGTAGCGACGACGTACGCCGAGACGAGCTCGTGACACCACAGCCACCCTGTCTTAGCGTAACGCGAGTTGAGGCGGACGTCGTCGCGGTAGCGACGACGGACACCGAGACGAGCACGTGTCACCTCAGCCACCCTGTCTATCTTAGGGTTACGCGAGTCGAGGCGGACGTCGTCGGGGTAGAGCATTTACCGACGCCGAGACGCAGCACGCGACACCACAGCCACCGCTTCTATCTTAGGGTTACGCTGAAGTCGGGCGGACGTCATCGCGTAGCGACGACGGACGCCGAGACGCAGCACGTGAGACACCACAGCCACCCCTGTCTTAGCGCATCGCGAAGTCGAGGCGGACGCCGCCGCGTAGCGACGACGGACGCCGAGACGCAGCACGTGACACCACAGCCACCCTGTCTTTAGCGTAACGCGAAGTCGAAGCGGACGCCGCCGCGTAGCGCACGACGAATTTAACGCCGAGACGCAGCACGCGACACCACAGCCACCCTGTCTTAACGTAACGCTGAAGTCGAGATGACGCCGCCGCGGTAGCGACGACGCATAATGAGACGCAGCACGTGACACCACCGCCAATTTCGCCTTAGCGTAACGCGAGTCGAGGCGGACGTCCTCGCGGTAGCGACGACGGACGCCGAGACGAGCACGTGACACCACTGCCACCCTGTCTATCTTAGGGTTACGTGAGTCGAGGCGGACGTCGTCGCGGTAGCGACGACGGACGCCGAGACGAGCACGTGACACCACAGCCACCCTGTCTATCTTAGGGTTATGCGAGTCGAGGCGGACGTCGTCGCGGTAGCGACGACGGACGCCGAGACGAGCACGTGACATCTCAGCCACCCTGTCTATCTTAGGGTTACGCGAGTCGAGGCGACGCTGCCGCGTAGCGGCGACGCGACGCCGAGACGCAGCACGCGTGACACCAATGCCACCCTGTCTTAGCGTAACGCGAAGTCGAGCGGACGCCGTCCGCAAAGTAGCTTATTTACGGACGCCGAGACGAAAGCACGTGACACCATTCTACCCTGTCTTAGCTGCAACGCGAAGTCGAAGCGGACGCTGCCGCGGTAGCGTATTTACGTACGCCGAGACGAAAGCACGTGACACCACCGCCACCCTGCTCTATCTTAGGGTTACGCGAAGTCGAGGCGACGCATTTACGCGCGGTAGCGACGACGGACGCCGAGACGAGCACGTGACAGTACTGCCACCCTGTCTTAGCGTAACGCGAGTCGAGGCGGACGTCGTCGCGGTAGCGACGACGGACGCCGAGACGAGCACGTGACACCAGTGCCATCCTGTCTTAGCGTAACGCGAGTCGAGGCGGACGTCGTCGCGGTAGCGACGATGGACGCCGAGACGAGCACGTGACAGTACTGCCACCCTGTCTTAGCGTAACGCGAGTCGAGGCGGACGTCGTCGCGGTAGCGACGACGGACGCCGAGACGAGCACGTGACACCACTGCCACCCTGTCTTAGCGTAACGCGAGTCGAGGCGGACGTCGTCGCGGTAGTGACGACGGACGCCGAGACGAGCACGTGACACCACTTCCACCCTGTCTATGTTTGGGTTACGCGAGTCGAGGCGACCCTGTCTATGTTAGGGTTACGCGAGTCGAGGCGGACGTCGTCGCGGTAGCGACGACGGACGCCGAGACGAGCACGTGACATCACAGCCACCCTGTCTTAGCGTAACGCGAAGTTTGAGGGCGTGACGCTGCCGCTGTAAGCGACGCGACGCCGAGACGAAAGCACGTGACACCACAGCCACCCTGTCTTCGCGTAACGCGAGTTGAAGCGGACGTCGTCGCGGTAGCGACGACGAACGCCGAGACGAGCACGTGACACCACAGCCACCCTGTCTTAACGTAACGCGAGTCGGCGACGCCGTCAGCGTAGCGCACGACGCACGCCAGACGCAGCACGTGATACCACCGCCACCCTGTCTTAGCTGCATCGCGAAGTCGAGGCGGACGCCGCCGCGGTAGCGAGGACGGACGCCAAGACGAGCAGCACGTGACACCACAGCCACCTGCTCTATCTTAGCGTAACGCGAGTCGAGGCGGACATCGCCGCGGTAGCAACGACGGACGCCGAGACGAGAACGTGACACCGCTGCCACCCTTTCGCCTATCTTAGGGTTACGCTGAAGTCGGGCGACGCCGTCGCAGAAGCGACGACGGACGCCGAGACGCAGCACGTGACACCACCGCCGCCTGTCTTAGCGTAACGCGAAGTCGAGGCGGACGCCGTCAGCGGTAGCAACGACGGACGCCGAGACGCATCACGTGACACCACCGCCAATTGCCTTAGCGTAACGCGAAGTCGGCGGACGCTGCCGCGGTAGCGACGACGGACGCCGAGACGAAAGCAAGTGACACCACCGCCACCCTGTCTATCTTAGGGTTACGCTGAAGTCGAGGTAGGACGACGCCGCGTAGCGACGACGGACACCGAGACGCAGCACGTGACACCACCGCCACCCTGTCTTAGCGTCGCATGAAGTCGGTAGGGCGGACGCCGCCGCGGTAGCGACGACGGACGCCGAGACGCAGCACGTGACACCACAGCCACCCTGTCTTAGCGTAACGCAAGTCGGGCGACGCCGCCGCGTAGCGCACGACGGACGCCGGTAGACGCAGCACGCGTGACACCACAGCCACCCTGTCTTAGCGTAACGCGAGTCGAGGCGGACGTCGTCGCGGTAGCAACGACGGACGCCGAGACGAGCACGTGACACCACTGCCACTCTGTCTATCTTAGGGTTACGCGAGTCGGCGGACGACGCCGCCGCGTAGCGACGACGGACACCGAGAGACGAGCACGATACCACAGCCACCCTGCCTTAGCGTAACGCGAAGTCGAGGCGGAGGTCGTCCGCGTAGCGATGCACGACGACGCCGAGACGAAAGCACGCGCTACCACAGCCACCTGTGCATATCTTAGGGTTACGCGAAGTCGGCGGACGCCGCCGCGGTAGCGACGACGGACGCCGAGACGCAGCATGTGACACCACAGCCACCCTCGCTTCATCTTAGGGTTACGCGAAGTCGGCGGACGCCGTCAGCGTAGCTTACGACGGACGCCGAGACGAAAGCACGCGACACCACAACCACCTGTTCTATCTTAGGGTTAGGCGAAGTCGAGGCGACGCCGTCAGCGTAGCGCATTTACGGACGCCGAGACGAGCACGTGACACCTCAGCCACCCCGCTCTATCTTAGGGTTACGCGAAGTCGAGGCGTGACGCCGTCCGCAGTAGCTTAACGACGGATGCCGAGACGCAGCACGTGACACCACCGCCACCCTGTCTTAGCGTGAACGCGAAGTCGAGGCGGACGCCGCCGCGGTAGCGGCGACGGACGCCAAGACAAGCACGTGACACCAGTGCCATCCTGTCTTAGCGCAACGCGAGTCAAGGCGGACGTCGTCGCCGTAGCGACGACGACGCCGAGACGCAGCAAGTGACACCATCGCCACCCGCTCTATCTTAGGGTTACGCGAAGTCGAGGGCGGACGACGCCGCGGTAGCGACGACGGACACCGAGACGAGCACGTGAAACCACAGCCACCCTGTCTTAGCTGCATCGCGAAGTCGGGCGGACGCCGCCGCGGTAGCGACGACGGACGCCGAGACGAAAGCACGTGACACCACAGCCACCCTGTCTTTAGCGTGAACGCGAAGTCGGCGGACGCCGCCGCGGTAGCGACGACGGACGCCGAGACGCAGCACGTGACACCACAGCCACCCTGTCTTTAGCGTAACGCGAAGTCGAGGCGGACGCCGCCGCGTAGCAACGACGGACGCCGAGACGCAGCACGTGACACCACCGCCTTCTCTGTCTATCTTAGGGTTACGCGAAGTCGGCGGACATCGTCGCGGTAGCGACGACGGACACCGAGACGAGCACGTGACACCACAGCCACCCTGTCTTAGCGTAACGCGAGTCGAGGCGGAGGTCGTCGCGGTAGCGACGACGGACGCCGAGACGAGCACGTGAAACCACTGCCACCCTGTCTATCTTAGTGTTACGCGAGTCGAGGCGGACGACGTCGCAGTAGCGACGACGGACGCCGAGACGAGCACGTGACATCACTGCCACCCTGTCTTAGCGTAACGCGAGTCGAGGCGGACGTCGTCGCGGTAGCGACGACGGACGCCGAGATGAGCACGTGACACCACAGCCACCCTGTCTTAGCGTAACGCGAGTCGAGGCGGACGTCGTCGCGGTAGCGACGACGGACACCGAGACGAGCACATGACACCACAGCCACCCTGTCTATCTTAGGGTTACGCGAGTCAAGGCGGACGTCATCACGGTAGCGACGACGGACGCCGAGACGAGCACGTGACACCACAGCCACCCTGTCTTAGCGTAACGCGAGTCGAGGCGGACGTCGTCGCGGTAGCGACGACGGACGCCGAGACGAGCACGTGACACCACTGCCACCCTGTCTTAGCGTAACGCGAGTCGAGGCAGACGTCGTCGCGGTAGCAACGACGGACGCCGAGACGAGCACGTGACACCACTGCCACCCTGTCTTAGCGTAACGCGAGTCGAGGCGGACGTCGTCGCGGTAGCGACAACGGACACCAAGACAAACACGTGACACCAGTGCCACCCTGTCTTAGCGTAACGCGAGTCGAGGCGCACGTCGTCGCGGTAGCGATAACGGACGCCGAGACGAGCACGTGACACTAGTTCCTCCCTGTCTTAGCGTAACGCGAGTCGAGGCGGATGATGTCGCGGTGGCGGCAAAGTACTCCGAGACGCAGCACGTGACACCACCGCCACCCTGTCTTAGCGTGAACGCTGAAGTCGAGGCGGACGCCGCCGCTGTAGCGACGACGGACGCCGAGACGCAGCACGCGCTACCACAGCCACCCTGTATACCTTAGGGTTACGCGAGTCGAGGCGGACGTCGTCGCGGTAGCGACGACGGACGCCGAGACGAGCATGTGACACCACAGCCACCCTGTCTATCTTAGGGTTATGCGAGTCGAGGCGGACGTCGTCGCGGTAGCGACGACGGACGCCGAGACGAGCACGTGACACCACAACCACCCTGTCTATCTTAGGGTTACGCGAGTCGAGGCGACGCCGTCAGCGTAGCGTCGGACGCCGAGACGAGCACGTGACACCTCAGCCACCCTGTCTATCTTAGGGTTACGCGAGTCGTGGCGGACGTCGTCGCGGTAGCGACGACGGATGCCGAGACGAGCACGTGACACCACTGCCACCCTGTCTTAGCGTAACGCGAGTCGAGGCGGACGTCGTCGCGGTAGCGACGACGGACGCCGAGACGAGCACGTGACACCACTGCCACCCTGTCTATCTTAGGGTTACGCGAGTCGAGGCGGACGTCGTCGCGGTAGCGACGACAGACGCCGAGACGAGCACGTGACACCACTGCCACCCTGTCTTAGCGTAACGCGAGTCGAGGCGGACGTCGTCGCGGTAGCGACGACGGACGCCGAGACGAGCACGTGACACCACTGCCACCCTGTCTTAGTGTAACGCGAGTCAAGGCGGAGCACGTGACACCACAGCCACCCTGTCTATCTTAGGGTTACGCGAGTCGAGGCGGACGTTGTCGCGGTAGCGACGACGTACGCCGAGACGAAAGCTCGCGATACCACAGCCACCCCGGTCTTAGCGTAACGCGAAGTTGGCGACGCCGCCGCGTAGCGACGACGGACACCGAGACGCAGCACGCGTCACCTCAGCCACCCTCGCTCTATCTTAGGGTTACGCGAGTCGAGGCGGACGTCGTCACGTAGCGACGACGGACGCTGAGACTGTTAGCACGGACACCACAGCCACCCTTCGTTCATCTTAGGGTTATGCGAAGTCGAGGCGACGTCGTCCGCGTAGCGTATTTGACGGACGCCGAGACGAGCACGTGACATCGCTGCCACCCTGTCTATCTTAGGGTTACGCGAGTCGAGGCGGACGTCGTCGCGGTAGCGACGACGGACGCCGAGACGAGCACGTGACACCACTGCCACCCTGTCTTAGCGTAACGCGAGTCGAGGCGGACGCCGTCGCGGTAGCGACGACGCACGCCGAGACGAGCACGTGACACCATCGCCTCCCTGTCTTAGCGTAACGCCGTAGTCGTGGCGGACGCCGCCGTAGCTGGTGACGGACGCCAAGACAGCACGTGACACCACAGCCACCTTTCGCTCATATCTTAGGGTTACGCGAAGTCGAGCGGACATCGTCCGCGTAGCGACGACGGACGCCGAGACGCAGCACGCGACACCACAGCCACCTCGCCTATCTTAGGGTTACGCTGAAAGTCGAGGCGGACGCCGCCGCGTAGCGACGACGACGCCGAGACGCAGCACGCGACACCACCGCCGCTTGTCTTAGCGTGAACGCGAGTCGAGGCGGACGTCGTCGCGGTAGCGACGACGGACGCCGAGACGATCACGTGACACCACTGCCACCCTGTCTTAGCTGCATCGCTGAAGTCGAGGCGGACGCCGTCAGCTGTAGCGACGACGGACGCCGAGACGCAGCAAGTGACACCACCGCCACCTGCCTATCTTAGGGTTACGCGAGTCGGTGGACGACGCCGCGGTAGCGCATTTACGGACACCGAGACGCAGCACGCGGACACCACCGCCACCCTGTCTTAGCTGTATCGCGAAGTCGAGGCGGACGTCGCCGCGGTAGCGACGACGGACGCCGAGACGAGCACGTGACACCAGTGCCATCCTCAAGGCCTTTAGCGTAACGCAAGTCGAGGCGGACGCTGCCGCGTAGCGACGACGGACGCCGAGACCAGCACGTGACAATTACAGCCACCTCGCTCTTAGCGTGCACGCGAAGTCGAGGCGACGCCGGGTAGCGACGACGGACGCCGAGACGAGCACGTGACACCACTGCCACCCTGTCTATCTAGGGTTACGCGAGTCGAGGCGGACGTCGTCGCGGTAGCGACGACGGACACCGAGACGAGCACGTGACACCACAGCCACCCTGTCTTAGCTTAACGCGAGTCGAGGCGGACGTCGTCGCGGTAGCGACGACGGACGCCGAGACGAGCACGCGACACCACAGCCACCTCAGATATCTTAGGGTTACGCGAGTCGATGGACGCCGTCAAGGGTAGCGGCGACGGACGCCGAGACAGCATGTGACACCACAGCCAATTTCGCTATCTTAGGGTTACGCGAAGTCGGCGGACGTCGCCGCGGTAGCGACGACGACGCCGAGACGCAGCACGCGACACCACAACCACCTGTCTATCTTAGGGTTAGGCGAAGTCGAGGCGGACGCCGTCAGCGGGTAGCGACGACGGACGCCGAGACGAGCACGTGACACCTCAGCCACCCTGTCTATCTTAGGGTTACGCGAGACGAGGCGGACGTCGTCGCGGTAGCGACGACGGACGCCGAGACGAGCACGTGACACCACTGCCACCCTGTCTTAGCGTAACGCGAGTCGAGGCGGACGCCGTGCGTAGCGGCGACGGACGCCGAGACGCAGCACGTGACACCATTCCCATCCTGTCTTAGCGTGCTTGGCGAAGTCGGCGATGACGCCGTCGCGTAGATGCACGACGGACGCCGAGACGCAGCAAGTGACACCACCGCCACCTCGCTTCTATCTTAGGGTTACGCGAAGTCGGTGGCGGACGACGCCGCTGGGTAGCGTACGACGGACACCGAGACGGCACGTGACACCACTCGCCACCCTGTCTTAAGCGTAACGCGAAGTCGAGGCGGACGTCGTCAGCGTAGCGACGACGGACGCCGAGACGAAAGCACGTGACACCACAGCCACTCCTGTCTTAGCGTATCGCGAAGTCGAGGCGGACGCCGCCGCTGTAGCGACGACGGACGCCGAGACGCAGCACGTGACACTACAGCCACCCCGTTTTGCGTTAGCGCGCGAAAGTCGAGGCGGACGTCGCCGCACGGTAGCAACGACGGACGCCGAGACGGCAGCACGTGACACCACCGCCACTCGCTCTATCTTAGGGTTACGCGAGTCGGCGACATCGCCGCGTAGCGACGACGGACACCGAGACGCAGCACGTGACACCACAGCCACCTGTCTTAGCGTAACGCGAGTCGGCGGAGGTCGCCGCGTAGCGACGACGGACGCCGAGACGAGCACGCCACCACAGCCACCTACGTATATCTTAGGGTTACTGGCGAAGTCGATGACGCCGCCGCGGTAGCGCATTTGACGGACGCCGAGACGAGCATGTGACACCACGCCAGCCACTCGTCTATGTTAGGGTTACGCGAAGTCGAGGCGGACGTCGTCAGCGTAGCGGCATTTACGGATGCCGAGACGAGCACGCGACACCACCGCCAATTTCGCCTATCTTAGGGTTACGCGAAGTCGGCGGACGCCGCCGCCGTAGGCGACGACGGACGCCGAGACGGAAAGCACGTGAAAACCACCGCCACCCTCGTCTATCTTAGTGTTACGCGAAGTCGGCGACGACGCCGCAGAAGCGACGACGACGCCAAGACGCAGCACGTGACATCACTGCCACCTGTCTTAGCGTGCACGCGAAGTCGGCGGACGTCGCCGCTGTAGCGACGGCCGGACGCCGAGACGAGCACGTGACACCAGAGCCACCCTGTCTTAGCGTAACGCGACTCGAGGCGGACGCCGTCGCGGTAGCGCACGACGCGACACCGAGACGAGCACATGACACCACTGCCATCCTGTCTATCTTAGGGTCACGCGAGTCGAGGCGGACGTCATCACGGTAGCGACGACGGACGCCGAGACGAGCACGTGACACCACTGCCACCCTGTCTTAGCGTAACGCGAGTCGAGGCGGACGTCGTCGCGGTAGCGACGACGGACGCCGAGACGAGCACGTGACACCACGGCCACCCTGTCTTAGCGTAACGCGAGTCGAGGCGGACGTCGTCGCGGTAGCGACGACAGATGCCGAGACGAGCACGTGACACCACTGCCACCATGTCTTAGCGTAACGCGAGTCGAGGCGGACGTCGTCGCGGTAGCATAACGGACACCAAGACAAACACGCGGACACCAGGTGCCACCGCCTTCTTAGCGTAACGCGAAGTCGAGGCGCACGTCGTCGCGGTAGCGATAACGGACGCCGAGACGAGCACGTGACACTAGTTCTCCTCGCCTTAGCGTAACGCGAGTCGAGGGCGGATGATGTCGCGTGGCGACGGCATAAGTACTCGAGACGCAGCACGCGATACCACCGCCACCCCGTTGCCTTAGCGCATCGCGAAGTCGGGCGTGACGCCGCCGCGGTAGCGACGATTTAATGACGCCGAGACGCAGCACGCGCTACCACAGCCACCTCAGATATCTTAGGGTTACGGGCGAAGTCGAGGCGACGCGTCGTCGTAGCGACGACGGACGCCGAGACGCAGCATGTGACGCAGCCACCCTATCTTAGGGTTATGCGAAGTCGGCGCCGTCATGTAGCTTAACACGGACGCCGAGACGGCAGCACGTGACACCACTGCCACCCTGTCTATCTTAGGGTTAGCGAAGTCGGCGGACGTCGTCGCCGTAGCGACGGCGACGCCGACGCAGCACGTGACACCTACAGCCACCCTCGTCTTAGGGTCGCGGCGAAGTCGAGTGACGGGCGTCGCCGCTGCAGCGACGACGGACGCCAGACGCAGCACGTGTTACCACAGCCACCCTGTCTTTAGTGTAACGCGAGTTGAAGCCGACGCACGTGAGCATCGCGACACCACACCCACCTGTGCCTCATCTTAGGGTTACGCTGAGTCGAGGCGGGGCGATTGTCGCGGGTGAAGACGACGTGACGCCGAGACGAGCTCGTGACACCACAGCCACCCCGCCTTAGCGTGAACGCCGAAGTTGAGGCGGACGTCGCCGCGGTAGCGACGGACGGACCGAGAACGCAGCACGTGTCACCTCAGCCACCCTGTCTATCTCTTAGGGTTACGCGAAAGTCGAGGCGGACGCCGTGGGTAGCGCATTTACGGACGCCAGAGCACGCGACACCACAGTACCACCACCTGCCTTCATCTTAGGGTTATGCTGAGTCGAGGCATGTTGTCGCAACGCCGAGACGAGCACGCGACATCTCAGCCACCTTGTTTATCTTAGGTTGGCGAAGAGGCGACGTCAGAAGCGGACGCCAGACGCAGCACGTGATTCCACCGCCACCTGTCTTAGCGTAACGCGAAGTCGAGGCGACGCCGTCAGCGGTAGCGACGACGACGGCCGAGACGGACGCACGCGACACCATTCCTACCCTGTCTTAGCCGAAGTCGAGATGACGCCGCCGCGGTAGCGACGATGTACGAGACGGCACGTGACACCACCGCCACCTGCCTGTATCTTAGGGTTACGCTGGTCGAGGCGGACGACGACGTGGTAGCTTAATTTACGACGCCGAGACGAAAGCACGTGACATCACCGCCACCCTGTCTTAGCGTACGGCGAAGTCGAAAGCGGACGCCGTTGCCAGAGCTTTACTTGACGCGACGCCGAGACGCAGCACGTGACACCACAAACATCCATCGCATTTTAGCGTAACGCGAAGTCGGCGGACGCCGCGGTAGCGACGACGGACGTGGCTGCAATGTTCAGCATCGACACCACCGCCACCCTTGCTCCTTAAAGCGCTGAACGCGAGTAAAGCGAGTATGACGCCGTCATGATATGAGCGACTCGACGGAGCCCTTCGAAGGCGACCGTGACACCATTCTACCATGATCCTCTTAAGTTGCTTAGTCGGCCAGACTTGTCGTCATGACGCCGCCGTAGCGACGCCGACGCTTTAGACGAAAGCATCGCGATGACACCACTTCCACTTCACTGTCTATGTTTGGAGCACAGTCGAACCGATTTCGTCGGTACCTGTCTATGTTAGTTAGTCAAGGCGGTGGCCGGACGTCATGTCGCTGCAGCGACGACGGACGCCGAGACGCAGCACGTGACATCATCTGCCACCCTGCTCTTAGCGTACTTCACGCGAAGTCGGCGGACGTCGTCATGATGCAGCGTAGCGACGACGCGACGCCGAGACGGTGAAAGCACGTGATTCCACCAGCGCCCACCCTCGCTCTTAGCGTGCTTGAAGTTGAAGCGGACGCCGCCGTATTAGCGGCGTAGCGACGCATCGAACGCCGTAGACGCAGCACGTGACACCACAGCCACCTTCGCTCTTAACGTAACGCGAAGTCGGCGGGGCTGTCGCCGCGTGAGCGACGTGACGCCCGACGGCAGACTGCCACGTGACTACCCACCACGGCAATTTCGCTCTTAGCGTAACAGCACGCGAAGTCGAGGCGGACGCCGCGTAGCGAGCAGACGGACGCCAAAAGACGGTGCACGTGATACCACCAGCCACCTCGTCTATCTTAGGGTTACAGCGAAGTGGCGGTGACATCGTCGCCGTAGCGGCAGCCACTTTTATCGCCGAGACGAGCACGTGACACCAGCCACGTACCACCATTCGTTTATCTTAGGGTTACTGGGCGAGTCGCCGGCGACGTCGTGGCGATAGCGGCTTATTTACTTCACGGACGCTTAGTGGCAATATTCTGCTGCCACCGCTACCGTCTTAGCGTAGAACGCGAAGTCGAGGCGACGCCGCCGCCGTAGCAACGCACGGACGCCCGAGACGAAGCACGTGACACCACCGCCAATTTCGTCTTTAGCGCATGGCTGAAGTCGAGGCGGGCGCCGTCATGATAGCGGCTTAATGACGGACGCCCGAGACGCAACTAATATTCTGCTGCCATCGCTAATTTTGTCTATCTTAGGGTTACTGTGAAGTCGGCGGACGACGTCGCGTAGCGACGACGACACCGAGACGAACGGCACGTGACAGTTCTGCTGCCACTATTCTGCTCTTAGCTGCATCGCGAAGTCGGCGACGTCCGCGGTAGCGGCACGACGACCAGAGACGAGCACGTGACACCACAGCCACCTCTGCCTTTAGCGTGAACGCCAAAAGTCGAGAGGACGCTCGCCGCGGGTAGCGACGACGGACGACCGCCGTAGACGAAAGCACGTGACACCACAGCCACCTGTCCCGTTTAGCGAAATGGCTGAAGTCGAGGCCGGGCCGCCGTCAGCGAGTAAATGACGACGCCGAGATGAGCACGTGACACCACCGCCACTGGCTCTATCTTAGGGTTACGCGAATTGGCGGGCACGTCGTCGCCCGGTAGCGACGACGGACACCGAGATTGGCAAGAAAGACGACCAGCCATGGCAGCCACTTTGCTCTTAGCTGCCGTAACGCGAGTCGGCGGAGGTCGTCGTAGTGGCAACGACGGACGCCGAGACGAAAGCACGTACATCCTACAGCCACCTCAGTATATCTTAGGGTTACGCTGAGTCGGCGACGTCAAGCTTGTCGATGACGCCGAGACGCAGCATGTGGCCACTGTCATCTTAGGGTTACCGAGGCGACGCCGGAGCGACCGACGACGTAACGTGACACCACAACCACCCTGTCTATCTTAGGGTTAGCGAAGTCGAGGCGACGTCGTCGCGTAGCGACGACGACGCCGAGACGCAGCACGCCGACACCTCAGCCACCCTGTCTCATCTTAGGGTTACGCCCGGAAGTCGGCGAGACGTCCGCCCGTAGCGACGACGATGCCGATTGACGGAGCACCACCGCCACCGCTGTCTTAAAGCTGCATCGCGAAGTCGAGGCGGACGCCGTCAGCGGTAAGCGGCGACGACGCCGAGACGCAGCACGTGACACCATTCCCATCCTGCCTTAGCGTAACGCGAAGTCGGCGGACGCCGCCGCGGTAGCGACGACGCCGACGGACGCCGAGACAAGCAAGACACTGCTACCGCCACCTCGCTCTATCTTAGGGTTACGCTGCAGTCGAGGCGACGAATGGCGTCGCGGTAGCGACGACGGACACCGAGACGAGCATGTGACACCACTGCCTGTCTTAGCGTAGCGAAGTCGGCGTGGCGCCGCGGGTAGCGACGACGACGCTGAGACGCAGCACGTGACACCACAGCCACCCTGTCTTAAGCGTGCAACGAAGTCGAAGCGGACGCCGCCGCGATGTAGCGACGACGCGACGCCAGAGACGCAGCAACGCAATCACCATTAAGCCACCTGTCTTAATGCGAACGTCGAAGTCGCCGGGCGATGGTCGTCGTAGCAACGACGACGCCAGACGAGACGAGCACGTGACACCACCGCCACTCGTCTATCTTAGGGTTACGCGAAGTCGAGGCGGACATCGCCGCGTAGCGACGACGGACACCGAGACGCAGCACGTGACACCACAGCCACTCCTGTCCTTAGCGTAACGCGAGTCGCGGCGGAGGTCGCCGCGGTAGCTACGACGGACGCCGAGACGAGCACGTGACACCACACCACCCAGTATATCTTAGGGTTACGTGAGTCGAGGCGGACGTCGTCGCGGTAGCGTCGACGGACGCCGAGACGAGCACGTGACACCACTGCCACCACCGCCTATCTTAGGGTTACGCGAAGTCGAGGCGGACGTCGTGCCGCGTAGCGACGACGGATGCCGAGACGCAGCACGCGACACCACCGCCACCCCTGTCTATCTTAGGGTTACGGCGAAGTCGAGGCGACGCCGCCGGTAGCGACGACGGACGCCGAGACGCAGCCTGCGGAAACCACCGCCACCCTGTCTATCTTAGTGTTACGCGAAGTCGAGGCGGACGACGCCAGCAAAGAGCGACGACGGACGCCGAGACGAGCACGTGACATCACTGTCACCCTGTCTTAGCGTAACGCGAAGTCGGCGGACGCTGCCGCTGTAGCGACGACGGACGCCGAGACAAAGCACGTGACACCACAGCCACCTCGCTCTTAGCGTAACGCAAGTCGAGTGACGCCGCCGCGGTAGCGACGACGGACACCGAGACGCAGCACATGACACCACGTACCACCTTCGCCTATCTTAGGGTTACGCGAAGTCAAGGCGACGCCATCACGGTAGCGACGA
Source organism: Aegilops bicornis (assembly GCA_021605145.1). Classification (NCBI taxonomy): domain Eukaryota; kingdom Viridiplantae; phylum Streptophyta; class Magnoliopsida; order Poales; family Poaceae; genus Aegilops; species Aegilops bicornis. Next base: position 77,974,338 of record CM038675.1, on the reverse strand, counting down.
CGGACGCCGAGACGCAGCACGTGACACCACAGCCACCCTGCCTTTAGCGTAACGCGAAGTCGAAGCGGACGCCAGCCGCTGTAGCGCATTTGACGCGACGCCGAGACGAGCACGCGACACCACGGCCACCCTGTCTTAGCGTAACGCGAAGTCGAGGCGCACGCCGCCGCTGTAGCGGCGACGGACGCCGAGACGCAGCACGTGACACCACAGCCACCCTCGTTTTAGCGTAACGCGAAGTCGAGGCGGACGTCGACGCGGTAGCGACAACGGACACCAAGACAAACACGTGCCACCAGTTACACTCGCCTTTAGCGTAACGCGAGTCGAGGCGCACGCTGCCGCGTAGCGACGACGGACGCCGAGACGAGCACGTGACACCAGTTCCTCCCTGTCTTAGCGTAACGCGAGTCGAGGCGGATGACGTCGCGGTGGCGCACGGCAGTACTCGAGACGCAGCACGTGACACCACCGCCACCCTCGTCTTAGCGTATCGCGAAAGTCGAAGCGGACGTCGTCAGCGGTAGCGACGACGGGACGCCGAGCAGCAGCTGCACGTGCCACCACAGCCACCGTGTATATCTTAGGGTTACGAGTCGGCGGACGCCGTCGCGGTAGCTTACCGGATGACGCCGAGACGCAGCATGTGACACCACAGCCACCTGTCTATCTTAGGGTTATCGAGTGAGGCCGGGCGTCGCTGAAGCGCGGTAGCGACGACGGACGCCGAGACGAGCACGTGACACCACAACCACCCTGTCTATCTTAGGGTTAGGCGAGTCGAGGCGGACGTCGTCGCGGTAGCCACCGCGACGGACGCCGAGACGAGCACGTGACACCTCAGCCACCCTGTCTATCTTAGGGTTACGCGAGTCGAGGCGGACGCCGCCGCGGTAGCGACGACCGGATGCCGAGACGCAGCACGTGACACCACCGCCACCCTGTCTTAGCGTAATGCAAGTCGAGGCGACGCCGTCAGAAGCTTAATGCGATTTGACGCCGAGACGAGCACGTGACACCATTCCCACCATGTCTTAGCTGAACGCGAAGTCGGCGGCGGCGTCAGCGGGGTAGCGACGACGGACGCCGAGACGCAGCAAGTGACACCACTGCCACCTCGCTCTATCTTAGGGTTACGTCGAAGTCGGTGACGACGCCGCTGTAGCGACGACGGACACCGAGACGGCACGTGACATCACCGCCACCCTGTCTTAGCTGAACGCGAAGTCGAGGCGGACGTCGTCGCGGTAGCGACGACGGACGCCGAGACGAGCACGTGACACCACAACCACCCTGTCTTAGCGTAACGCGAGTCGAGGCGGACGTCGTAGCGGTAGCGACGACGGACGCCGAGACGAGCACGAGACACCACAGCCACCCTGTCTTAGCGTAACGCGAGTCGGCGGAGGTCGCCGCGGTAGCGACGACGGACGCCGAGACGAGCACGTGACACCACAGCCACCCTGTCTATCTTAGGGTTACGCGAGTCGAGGCGGACGTCGTCGCGGTAGCGACGACGGACGCCGAGACGAGCACGTGACACCACTGCCACCCTGTCTATCTTAGTGTTACGCGAGTCGAGGCGGACGACGTCGCAGTAGCGACGACGGACGCCAAGACGAGCACGTGACATCACTGTCACCTCGCTTTTAGCGTAACGCGAAGTCGATGACGCCGCCGGTAGCATTTACGACGGACGCCGAGACGGAGCACGTGACACCACAGCCACCTCGCCTTTAGCGTAACGCAAGTCGGCGGACGCCGCCGCGTAGCTTACGATTTTGACACCGAGACGAGCACGTGACACCACAGCCACCCTGTCTATCTTAGGGTTACGCGAGTCAAGGCGGACGTCGTCACGGTAGCGACGACGGACGCCGAGACGAGCACGTGACACCACAGCCACCCTGTCTTAGCGTAACGCGAGTCGGGCGACGCCGCAGCGTAGCGACGACGGACGCCGAGACGAAAGCACGCGACACCACGGCCACCCTGTCTTAGCGTAACGCGAAGTCGAGGGCGTACGCCGCCGCAGTAGCGACGGACGCCGAGACGCAGCACGCGACACCACAGCCACCCCCGTCTTAGCGTAACGCGAGTCGAAGTCGACGCCGTCAGCGCGTAGCGGCTAACGCGACACCAAGACAAACACGTGACACCAGTGCCACCCTGTCTTAGCGTAACGCGAGTCGAGGCGCACGTCGTCGCGGTAGCGATAACGGACGCCGAGACGAGCACGTGACACTAGTTCCTCCCTGTCTTAGCGTAACGCGAGTCGAGGCGGATGATGTCGCGGTGGCGACGAAGTACTCCGAGACGAGCACGTGACACCACTGCCACCCTGTCTTAGCGTAACGCGAGTCGAGGCGGACGTCGTCGCGGTAGCGACGACGGACGCCGAGACGAGCACGTGCCACCACAGCCACCCTGTATATCTTAGGGTTACGCGAGTCGAGGCGGACGTCGTCGCGGTAGCGACGAGGGACGCCGAGACGAGCATGTGACACCACAGCCACCCTGTCTATCTTAGGGTTACGCGAGTCGAGGCGGACGTCGTCGCGTAGCGCATTTACGGACGCGGAGACGAGCACGTGACACCACAACCACCTGTCTATCTTAGGGTTAGCGAAGTCGAGTCGGACGCCGTCGTCGCGGTAGCCACCGCGACGGACGCCGAGACGAGCACGTGACACCTCAGCCACCCTGTCTATCTTAGGGTTACGCGAAGTCGAGGGCGGACGCCGTCGCGTAGTGCGACGACGGATGCCGAGACGCAGCACGTGACACCACCGCCACCTGTCTTAGCGTAATGCAAGTCGAAGCGGACGTCGCCGCGTAGCGTATTTACCTGACGCCGAGACGAAAGCACGCGACACCATTCCCACCATGTCTTAGCGTGCACGCGAAGTCGAGGCGGACGCCGCCGGTCGCGACGACGGACGCCGAGCCTAGAAAGTGACACCACTGCCACCCTGTCTATCTTTGGGTTACGCGAGTCGTGGCGGACGTCGTCGCGGTAGCGACGACGGACGCCGAGACGAGCACGTGACAGCATTGCCACCTCGCTCTTAGCTGCAACGCGAAGTCGGCGGACGCCGCCGCGGTAGCGACGACGGACGCCGAGACGCAGCACGTGACACCACAACCAATTTCGCCTTTAGCGTAACGCGAAGTCGAGGCGGACGCCGCCGCGTAGCGACGACGACGACGCCGAGACGAAAGCATCGCGACACCACAGCCACCCTCGCCTTAGCGAACGCGAAGTCGAAGCGGAGGTCGCCGCGTAGCGACGACGCGACGCCGAGACGCAGCACGCGACACCACAGCCACCCCGCTCTATCTTAGGGTTTCGCGAAGTTGAGGCGGAGGTCGCCGCGTAGCGACGACGACGCCGAGACGCAGCACGTGACACCACCGCCACCCTGCTTCATCTTAGTGTTACGCGAAGTCGAGGGCGGACGACGCCGCAAAGAGCGACGACGGACGCCGAGACGCAGCACGTGACATCACCGCCACCTGTCTTAGCTGCATCGCGAAGTCGGCGACGCCGTCCGCGTAGCGACGACGGACGCCGAGACGAGCACGCGACACCACAGCCATCCTGTCTAAGCGTAACGCTGAAGTCGGCGGACGCCGTCGCGGTAGCGGCAGCGGACACCGAGACGCAGCACGTGACACCACATCCACCCCTGTCTATCTTAGGGTTACGCGAAGTCGAGGCGGACGTCGCCACGGTAGCGACGACGGACGCCGAGACGCAGCACGTGACACCACAGCCACCTCGCCTTTAGCGTAACGCGAGTCGAGGTGGACGTCGTCGCGGTAGCGACGACGGACGCCGAGACGAGCACGTGACACCATCGCCTACCTGTCTTAGCGTAACGCGAGTCGAGGCGGACGTCGTCGCCGTAGCGACGACGGACGCCGAGACGAGCACGTGACACCACAGCCACCCTGTCTTAGCTTAACGCGAGTCGGTGGCGACGCCGTCGCGGTAGCGATAACGACACCAAGACAAACACGTGACACCGGTGCCACCGTCTTAGCGTGAACGCGAAGTCGAGGCGCACGCCGTCGCGTAGCGATAACGGACGCCGAGACGAGCACGCGACACTAGTTCCTCCTGTCTTAAGCGTAACGCGAAGTCGAGGCGGATGACGCCGCGGTGGCGACGAAGTACTCGAGACGTAGCACGTGACACCACCGCCACCACTGCCTTAGCGTAACGCGAAGTCGCAGGGCGTCGTCGCGGTAGCGAGGACGGACGCCGAGACGAGCACGTGACACCACAGCCCCCCTGTCTATCTTAGGGTTACGCGAGTCGGGGCGGACGCCGTCCGCGTAGCGACGTAACGCCGAGACGCAGCACGTGACACCACTGCCACCTCGTCTTAGCGTAAAGGCGAGTCGAGGACGCCGCCGCGTAGCGACGACGACGCCGAGACGAGCACGTGACACCACTGCCACCTCGCCTCTAGCGTAACGCGAGTCGAAGCGACGCCGCCGCGTAGCGGCACGACGGACGCCGAGACGAGCACGTGACACCAGTGCCTCCCTGTCTTAGCGTAACGCGAGTCGAGGCAGACGTCGTCGCGGTAGCGACGACGGACGCCGAGACAAGTACGTGACATCACTGCCACCCTGTCTATCTTAGGGTCACGCGAGTCGAGGCGGACGTCGTCGCGATAGGTAAGACGGACGCCGAGACGAGCACGTGACACCACTGCCACCCTCTGTCTTAGGGTGACGCGAGTCGAGGCGGACGCCGTCGCGATAGCGAGGACGGACGCCGATACGAGCACACAACACCATATTGAGCAAAAAAATTAGAGTTTTAAAAGATTATCTAGAATTTGAAAAATGTTCATGTTTTTTCTTAAAAATCACTATTTTACAATTTAATCAATTTTTTAAATAAGTTTTTTTTTGCTTCTTTTTTAAATTTGAAATTTGTTCATAGTAGATCAATTCAATGAACATTCCGTTCAACAGAGAAACAGTAGATCAATTCAATTGAGCACGGAATTTTGGGTAATAAAAATATTTTCCTGTAAAGTTTCAATTGAAAGGGAATAGAGGGACGGGCTAATTTATTTTTCTGTGTAAATTTAACTATTCATTTTGGTTGAAAGTGCTAGTTCATTCTGGTTGAAAGTGGAATTTCCCATCCACAACTACCCCTGAAAAACCACTGGCCCAGAAAGGGAATGGGTCGAATTCCGGAATACAGGCCTAAAGGAATCAATGGGTGTAAAGGAATAGGGGCCAGGGACGGTTCTGGGCCAACGTTGGGCCAAACTCGCGAAAAGGGAATAGGCTGCGATCAGGATCGATCGAAAAAAGGGAATAGGCTGCGATCGGGAGGCGGCTGGAATTGTCGTTACGCTGTCCGATCCAGCCGGTCGGAAACCGAGCGCCCGGTTTGGGACGCGCGGGCGCGCGCTAGCCACGCCCCTTCTTCTATTACTCAAAACAAAGGGTACAGTCACGATTAACAGCGTCCAAAATGACATCTGGTCCAGACCCAAGCCATACAGCGGTGAGGTTTTTCCTGGTGTTTCTTTACATTGCTTCAGCTTTTTTTTTTTGCAGTTTTTCTGTTGTGGTCTCCGTTCAATTTTTTTTGGTTTACTGTTTTTTTTATTTCCCTACCGATTTTCTTATATTATTTTTATTTATGTTTTTTAATAAATGATGAATAATTATTTAAATATGGCAGACATTATGTCAACACACGGAAAATATTTTTTCAATCCATGCCAAACATCTTTATTACACGGCAAATATTTTCATTAAGCCTGATGAATAATTTTTAATACATGGTGAACTGTTTTAATATACAGTGAACATTACCTAAATACACGAGGAACATTTTTTGTATATGGAGAAAAAAAATTTAAATACATGTTACACATTTTCTAAATACACGCCAAACTTTTTCCGGGTGTTTACAGAAAGCAGATCATAAAATATCGAAGCAAAACAAATAAACTGAAGAAAACACCTTACTGAGCGTTGCATCGTCTTGTCAAACGTCTCGACATATTTTGACTGTTTCATGCTATGTTTACATCAGTTTCGCATTGTTTTATTGATACCTTCAGTGTAAACATCTTTTATTTTGGAATGGAGGTAGTAACTACCAAACAATGTTCAGAATTTTTAAAATTATTCTAGAACTGCAGGAATATCAATGGGCACCAAAAAAATTGAACCTCAAACTTGAATAGTTTGAACTAAATTAAAAACCAATTTTTATTTGATTGATATACGGTGCACTTTGATCAAAATCGCTATAGTTGTTTCTTACAACTTTACGAAATTAGTTGTTGGGCACCAAAATATGTTGTACATGGAAATTCCCGGCTAGATTCAAACTAAACAAAAAATATGTTTGGTCAAAATTTAATAAGTTTATACTCCGTATATCTTAATCATGTTTAGTCGAATTTGTTTAGGAGGGGGTTGCCTCGCCCCTCCCCGACACCACCAACCCCCTCTCCCCCAATAAAAAGAAATTGCCTACATGTCTCGCATTTTCATCGGATCATGTTTTTGGGCCCAAAACCTACCTATTTTGTTTGGACCAGTCACAACTATTGTTAATATTCTAGACTTTTTTAAAAGTCCCATGTTTTCAAAAAAATCTCAAATATATTCTTTTTTCTAGTTCCTATTTTTCATCACATTTCATTTTTTAATAATTCATTGAAAAATTGTGTAACTTCTCTAAAATCTCTTATTTTTTTCCCAAATTTATATTTTGATTAGTTGACTTAAAAGAAAAACTCGTATGTTATGTATTTCTTTCCCTAATTTCTTATAGTTTTTCCTAAGTGGATCCGCGCGTGTTATAGATGACACACATGCTGGGTGACCATGCATGCTGAGAGCATCTACAACCTGGCTCTTCAAACGCCCACATATGTCCCAAGTGACAGCCCACTCAGTGACTGCTCACAAAATCGTGACCCGATCAAGGCCCCCCAAACCCGGCTCTATACATTCGGACTGACCGACACCCCCCATATCGAGCCATATTAGGGGTGGATATGAGGAGGCTTGGAAACGCCTCAGCACTTCCGTCACGTCAGACTGACATGTGGGATCCATGTAGACACCCGTCGTTGCCAAGCGGTCCGGTGAGGCCGTCGCTCCTATGTGCTTGAACGGGCAAATCTGGCTATTAAAGCCAGACGCCGACGCCCAACCCTAGCCAGAGTCCAATTTCCCCTCCTCCGCACAGCCACCTCCCATTCGCTCACAGCTCGGACCTCCGATAGCCATGGCTCGACAATCACCTATGCCATGCTCACTCTGGAGCATCGGTGGTAGCTTCTAGAGGAGATTCAGGCTCGGTGCGCCACTCGGATTGCAGCCGGCCTACCTCCGGACTCTCGGAGCATGAGGAGGAGGAGGAGGAGGAGCAGGTGCCAAACGCAGACATGGAGGAGTAGGAAGAGTAGGAAGGCGAGGCGGATCCAGCCCCTCCGAGTGACGGATTTAGCATGGGCAACGCGCAAGTGGAGGTGGCGGGCGAGCAACAGACCATCCTCGACTCCAACCAGTAGGAGGTGAAAGTGGAGGCGAACCGCCGCTTCCTCTCTGAGGCGCTAACGGAGTGTGTTGAACTCTTCGCGGACACGGAGTCCGAGCTGCGGGTGGAATCCAACGACCAGGAAGCCGGTCCGTACGGCACTGCCGGCACATAGATCGTTTACATCTTCGACGACGAGTAGTAGTAGGCTAGTTTCTAGCTACTACGTGGCTTTCAGTGTTGCATGATGTTGTATGGATTTAGAGTGTTAAATTTGACGTATATGGTTGTAGCGGACGAAAAATGAGGGGTGGCCAGGCCCTGTGCGCGGCCATTAGAGAGGTCAATTATGTGATACGCGGCTGGCTGGCAAAATCAGCCATATGCCGTAGATACAACCACTGTATGGATCGAGTGTACAGATGGTTGGATCAGCAGTCCACCACATGTAATTTCCCGACACTGGCATGTGGCGGAAATCATGCATGCGGCAACAAACGACCAAGTCGCAGGCGTGCGCGTGATCATCCGTCCATCCGATGGATCCGAGATCGATCTGTGTATGCAACCAGCTCAGAACCGATATGCATGCATGATGAGTGGGCGGCCAGAGAGGACTAACCGTCGAATCATTGCTTCCCGCACCTCACATGCACAGTCACGAGTCACCCATCGATCTCAGATCGTCAAGTGTCCCTAGCTAGCCGCTGATGATCAATGCCGTCGTTCGTTCGCGGACTAAATGATTCTGCCAGCTACCTAGCTCCGTCGTTAGTAGTAGTAGCTAGCTAACTAGTCGTTGCGGATGTGCGTACGTGCAAGTAGATGCTACCGTTATAGATTGCTAACAGGTAGGGAGGGGGGCAGGGATATGATGGAGGGAAGCACAGGCAGAGGAAGGAGAGGAAGGGCCAGTGGTACAGGAGTTTTTATTCAAGCCAGCGGAGGAGATACCATTTCTCACGGATCATTGCTGCTCCTGCAGTGCTCTGGCCACTGAATAATTCTCTTCTCGGGGAGGGGAGGGACCAAGAGGCCAACGAGGGAGCACGTCGCAGCAGCAGCAGCTCGGTCTGCAGAATGGCACGCGGGCGCATGTGGCGGAGCCGGGGAATTTCACGGGGCACGCCAGCGCGGAGGTGCGTACGGCCGCGTCCCACACACACGTGCGCCCGTCGGCCCGGCGCATTCCCAATGCCAGAAAAAAAAGCACTTCCGCAGACCTGGCCGGGCATACTCTGTTACTGCGTTTTATGTCTACATGCTCTAAAATACTCTTCCCACAAAAATACTCTAAAATACTCTGTTACGTTAAAACCATGGCATTTTATGTCTACATGCTGAATTACTGTAGTTTGCTGATACTGCGTTTTTTTAATACTTTGCTGTCAAATAGGGCCTTATAGTCATTCCGCAATTGGGTGCACATCCCCCAGTGACTTGGGCTCGGCCCATTTTCCTTTTTTATTCTTTTCTAAACTTCAAAAAATACATGTGCATTGCGTCTGGGAGGACTCGAACTCCTACCGCAAATCGATGAAACATTTTTTTTCAATTTCATTGAATGGTTTTTTCCAAATCGATGAACTTTTTTGAGACTGTTGAACTTTTTCAAAACCGATGAACTTTTTTCAAAACTGATGAACTTTTACAATTTTGATTAAAAGAATTCAAACTGATGATTTTTTTTGGAAATCATTGAACTCCTTTTCAAAACTGGTGAACATCTTTCAAATTTGATGAGCTTTCCTAAAATTTCTGATTTTTTTGGAAACAGATGGAATTTTTCGAATTAGATATTTTTTTCTAAATATCAACCGTTTTTGGAAATCAATGAACTTTTTTTAAAATTCGTGAACTTTTTAAAAATTTGATGAACTTTTTTCAATTTTCCAAATTATTTCCAAAAATAGATGATCTTTTTTTCCCCAAATTCGTGAACCTTTTTTAGAAAATCAATGAACTATTTTCAAATTTATGAAAATTGTCAGATTTTAATTAAATTTTTCCAATTTGAGAAATTTTTTTAAGTTTGTAAACTCTTTGAACATCCTTGAATATTTTCGAACTCATGAACTTTTTGAATTTTTTTTTGCGAAACCAATTCGAATTTTTTTCCTTCTTTCTAGAAATCAACATTTTACCGGTCAACCGTTTAACGAAGCCTTTTATTTAGGAATCAACAAGACATTCCCTTTTTAAATTATTTGTTTGGAAATCCAATGTCGTTCCTTCGAGGTACTCCCTCCGTCCCAAAATAAGTGTCTCAACTTTGTACTAACTTTAGTACAAAGTTATACTAAGATTAAGACAGTTATTTTAGGACGGAGGGAGTATCAAAGAAGATGACACGACATATGTGTGACTAAGCGAGGAACACAACACATAGTCTCCCACAAATATAATTTGGTTGGCCCAACACACAACCTTTCGCCATCACGGCCTTGACAGATTAATTTGGGCCCTGTGGATGAAAGCAACGAGGAACAACCATACCACCACCATCCGGCGCATCCCCCATAAAACCAAAAAAAAGACACACAATGGTGCATTCTAGACAGGGAAGGAAAACATTTCCCCCCCTTAGATAGTCGTTTTCCCTACTCAAATCTGGGGCAGACATTGTTTTACATTACAATATATTGTTGTGTACATTTATTGATGTCGAGACAAGGAGTTATTGTAAATATTTTTTTCATTTAATTTAACAACGCGTATTTAGCTGGTCAGACACGCATTACAATATACAAAGGTTGTTAGAAGAATACTTTGTTTTCCAAATACCTTAACTTTAAAAATACTTCACTGCCAAGCTAAGCCTAATTAATTTGCACCACATTATGGCTGTGCCAAGGCATGCTTGGTTCAGGAAACATTGGAGACGGAATTTACATTTCTTTATTCCAATCATTAGCATTGTCAATAGTGGTCACAGAGCAATCATGTACCGTAGGCGCATCGAAGCTCTATATTTATTTTAGGACTGTATTTTTATATTAACAAAAAAAAATGAACCTTACATCCCTTGACCACCACTAATCACTATGACCAGCAGCACATTCAAAGAGCCTAGATCTAGCAACCTCCGGCCAGCCAGCCAGCGACGCGATGAAGACCGGCCGGACGGGCAGCCAGCCGGGGCGGTGGTGCTGCGGGCCGTCCGGTTCCACCGCGGGGCCAATCATTTGCTCATGTGTGGTCTCGGGTTGTTTAATCCGACGGAGACACTGCCGCACGTACGTCTCTCTGCCTCAAATGATTGATTAATCGGAGCATCTGATCAAGGCGCCTCGGTCGCCCGACATGGCAGGTGGGAGCGGTCGGTCCAGCGTGCGCCTGCACTCGGCAAACTTGCCATGGATTTTTCTTCTTCTTTTTTTTTGCCATGGATTGCTTTGGTGCACAGAAGATATCCGCAGGCCGTTGGTGGTCGGCTGCACTAGGCTCGCAGGCCCACATTTCTGCTTGACGCAAAAAGATTTGGTCCAAAAGCTAGTGTAAGGGCAAAATGCTCAACCCAAAACATGACGATTGGGTCGAGTCGGGTGCCCATCTCAACCTATATGTTCACCACCTCTCGTCACAAAAAGTGGGAGAGCTCCTACTTCGCTGATCCCGGCTAGAATGGACCCGCCCACTCTTCCCGCGAGCGGGTTTTCATTTTTTCCCTTGAATTTTTAGTTGGTTTTTCATAAAACCAACGGCTATTTTTTGGATATAATATTGTAAATCCTATTTAAAAGTAAAATTACATTTTAGATAAATTTTCATTATGTGTTTTATAAATAGTTCAGTGTATGTTAATAAAAGTTTCACCGTATACTTAAAAAATGTTCAATGTATATAAAACAATTTATCATATATAGAAAGAGTTTCAATATATATAACAAATATTCATCATATGTTTAAAAATGATGTGAATTTGTAAAAAGTTCACTATATACTAAAAAAATTCAGTATGTATTTTAAAAACGAACACCGTATACTAGAAAAAATGTTGATCGTATATTTCAAAAACTATGAAAGTAAAACGTGAAAAAATATAAAACATACATACTATAAGAAAAACCAACTCCAAAAAGAGAAAGGAAAAAAACATTCACAGAAAAAAAATCAGCAAGCCGGAGGCACGCGGCTGCACTAAGCTCGCAGGCCGACATTTCCGCCGGACGCAAAAGATGGTCTATCTGTTTGGGCTGTACAAGGGCTACATGCTCAGCCCAAACCATGACGGTCGGGATGGGCCAGGGACCCTACTCTGATCCGCATGTAAGAAACAAAACACCTTTTGCTCAAAAAAAAGAAAGAACTAAAACACGTCACTTCATAGTGGCTAGTCTAATTCGGCCGGTTTTGTTTATTTTAGTCGGGCTAGGCTGCTACTGTTACAAGAGTCTGAGCAGGCCACTTCAGAGCCGTTTTTTTTTCTTCAAAATGGCTATTTCAGAAGTATTAAGATGTGCAGATTTCAAAAATGTTCTGGATTCTAAAAAATGTTCTTGAACTTTAAACATATATGTATATATATATGCTCACAAATTTTGAAAAATGTTCCTTAATTTTAAAATATCCAAAAATTTAAATAGATGTTTCTGATTTTTACAATATTCAGGAATTTTATAAATTAACTGGAATTAAAAAATTCGATTTATAAATATGATCAAAATATTCTAATAGATTATAGAAAATGTTCACGAGTTTTCATTAAACCGTTCAGGAAATTATTAATTTAGGAAAAAATTCCTGAATTAAAGAAAAATGTGCATAAATTTAAAAAATACGAGGCCTGGAAAATGACAGAATGAGAAATTTTAAAATTATAAAAAAGGAAAGGTAAAACCAGAAATCGTAAAAATATAAACCCTCCCGTGCAAGGACCACACCCTTGTGACGAAGTTGTGCAAGAAAACACGCATGAGGCATGTTGAGAAAGCGGCTAAAACGAAATCCACCCCGTGATGAAAGTTTGGCATATTACATATAGAAAATACTACATTGCTTATTTATAGACTGTAGCATAAGCTCTGATGTGGCTGCTGCTTCACTGTACTGCTGCGACGATCGAGTCACTGACTACCGCTTCACTGCACCGCTGCTGCCTTGACCATGGACGACCGGTACCTCTCCTTGTTTTTGCTGAAGTAGGCGACGAGCTCGCCCCTGTCCGGCAGGGACCGCCTAACGACCTCGTCGGAGGTGTACTCCCTGGCCCACCGGCGCAGAGCAGGGTACTCGCCATCCTTCATCAGGCGCACCCCGGTGACTTCCTCAAGCACGCCGAGCCAGTGAGCCAGCGTGCATGCGGCGAGGTCGACGAAGCCGAGCGCGTCGCCCCCGAAGAACCGCTTCCCCTCCAGCTGCGCGTCCAGGATCCCCAGGCTCAGTGGCGGAGACAGGGGGGACCAGCAGGGGCCCTGGGCTAGGCTCTCCTTGGTCTCCCTCGCCAGCCGCGCCTGCTCCTCGCTGTCCGTCCACATCGACTGCCACAGGGACCTCAAGCACTTGTTGGCGATGAAGTCCGCCCAGAAGCGGGCCGTGGCGCGGTCGTACGGGTCCGCCGGGAGGAGCCGGGGCGCCGCTTCGTGGTGGAAGGCCTCGTTGACGTACTCGACGATGAGGAGGGACTCGCAGACGGCGCGGTCGCCGTGGAGGAGGACGGGGACCGACTGGTGGACGGGGTTGTGGGCGAGCAGCAGCTCGCTCTTGTTGGCCAGGTCCTCCACGAGAATGAGACGGACCGATCGCCGTAGGTTTTAGTTTCTTGGAGGATCTCAAACTGCTCTTCTCGCTGATCATCAACTGAGTGGTCTCTGAGTTAGCTGCTAGCTGGTGTATTTATATGGCTAGCGAAGAGTGGTGGTTGACTGGTTGTGCATGGTCAGGTCAGAGATGGCGGGCTGCACGCCTCTTCTCCAAGGAAAGGATCTGCCGATATTTTAGCCTTTTCACACCACTTGGACTCACGCTGCTGAGATTTAAGAGTACTCGAGATTTTAAACGAAAGCAACGACGGATGTTGATCAGCCAAGAGGTTTAGTCAGTCACAACTTGAGAAGCTTCGTTAGAGATGGGAGAATATTACACGTACTGTACAATCGACTGGTACAGCTCATGTGAGATAGAAGCAGTGCAGCATTTGATTTACGTAAGCTGTCAGATCGATAAGATTAGCTGGCCAGGCGGATAACCAATAATAACGTAGTACTCCCTCCGTTTTTATTTACTCTGTATATTAACGTAGAAAACAATATAGACATTTATCATAATAAATCTATACGATGTGAAAGTACATCCAATAATAAATCTAATGTTGTTGATTTGTTATTGTATATCTTAATATTTTTGTTTATAAACTTAGTCAAAGTTTGTAAAGCTTGACTTTGACCAAAGCTAATATGCGAACTAAATAAAAACGGAGGGAGTATATAGTAGACTGCTTGTATATCTATCTATGATGCGTGTCATAAGCAGTGACCCTCAAGTCCTCAACATATATGCAAGCTGTTGGAAATATTAGTACTTTTCCGATTAATCTAATTCACGAGTAAACGGTAAGAGCGTCTCCAACAGACGCAACAAATAAAGCGCGCACGTGAAAAACAGGGCTTTTATTGCGCGCGCCCGCGGGAAAAAGTGGTGCGCAAAAAAAAAAACGGGTGTGCGCGGCAGTTTTGGCGCGTATCGACGCGCGCGTTATAAATCCAGCGCCCCTCCATGCGCCCAGGGCCACCGCTCTGCCTCGCCACGCACCCTCTCCACCGCTCTACCTCACTACGCGCCCTGTCCTCTGCTCTTTCTCGCCTCGCCGCCGCCGCGCCACCATGCCGCCACGCCGCCGGGGAAGTTCAGGCTACCGCGGCGTCCGCGCGCGCCCCTCCGGCTCCTTCTACGCTGAGATCCGCTCCGATGAGATGCGCCTCGGCCTCGACACATTTGACACGGCCCACGAGACCGCCGCGCGTATGACGCGGCGGCGTGGCGCCTCCGGCGGCCTCGTAGGGAGATGAACTTCCCCGGCGTGGCGACGCGGGAGCGGGCGCAGGAGCTCGCGCCTCCCCCGTGGCTTGTCACCGACGAGGACCGTCGCAACAACTGGAGGCGAAAGCGCAGCCTTGGCATCGCTGAGATGGACGATGAGGCCATGGCAGTGTGGCGCCAACGCATTCCGGAGGACGTCGTCAACGAGCATGAATTCTACGTGCAAAGGAGGGCGGAGAGCCATCTATCGTGAGGACATGTGTACGCGGAAGGAAGCCGCACTCTTCAAACATCGAGCTCAAAGAAGTGTCGACCTGGGGCTCCAACAATGAACGGTGGATTGACGCCTTCATTACGACGTTGGAGTCGGTGGAGGACACCACCGAGTCGGAGTCGGAGGCGGAGGAGGACGATGATTTAGTTTTTAGCCGCGGACTTTTGTATCATTTTTTTACTATCTATGCTATGAACTATGTTGGGGTTGAAATATGCTTTTTATTTTTGAAATATGACTATGTCTATGTTGGTTGAAATACGTATGTCTTGTTTCTGTGTACATATGTGTATCATCACGTTGTATTTTAGCGCGCCTGTTGAAGCGCTACACGGCATGCTAAAATTTGCAGCACCTGGTGAAGCAACTGCCTACTCGGGCGCAAAAACAGCCGTTGCGTGCGCTGTAAAAAACTATTAGCGCGACGCGCCTGCGTGCATCTGTTGGAGATGCTCTAAGCATAGCAATCACAATATGCAACTCATATCAATACCTAAGCATATGAGCACGTACTGTATATAGAACCGAAATATCTATAAACACAGCATATACGGCTAGCACATGAACAAGTCATACCATCCGGTTGGTCAGAGCAACGCGACGGCGGCGGTAGCAGCCTCGACGTCATTCGTGGCCTTCTTCTTGTCGGCAGCATTGTCGACCATGTAGTCGATGCAGGGAAAGTAGTCAAAGCAGAGGAGGACGGATCAGGAGCAGTCGCGCCGAGACGCTCCCCAAAAACCTGATCGCCCTTCTCCCGGGCAGGATCTCGAAGGACTGGGTTCTGGAGGCACCTACTCTTCCGACTAAGCATGCACGCGGTCGTCGAGATGTGATCCCTAGAAGCAGCACAATGAGAGGAACAATAGATGATGGCTAGGGTTATGCAAGGAGGGAGGGAGTGAGTTAGGGTTCACTCCTCATGTCAATGCCTCCTTATATAGGCCGTCGGGTAGATGGTCCTGGGATTAGGCCCACGACCGAGTCCGTGAATAGCCCACGGTCCAACGTCAAATAAGGCTCGGATCGGCTCATTCCCGCAATCCACGTGCGCCTTGTAGGAATGATGATTATTTGGGGGTAATCATGTGTGTTGTTGGGTCCATTTACTGGTCGGTCAAGGGCGTACTCCTTGGCGGCTAGGACCTTAGTCCATCTATCGTTGAGTGTGTCCTGTTCAGCTTGCAGCTGCTGCTGTTTCTTTTTCAGGCTCCGCGCAGTGGTGATGAGTTGTCGTTTGAAGCGTTCTTGTTCGAGGGGTTCCTCTGGGACGATGAAATCTTCGTCACCGAGGCTCACATCCTCTTCGGAGGCAGGTAAGTAGTTGTTGTCTTCCGAGTCCTCGTGATCAGCGTGTTCGGTGCTGTACTAACCCTCCTCCCTCTCGTCTTGTTCGGTCATGGGCTCGACGGGGTCTTCGGCGTTATCTGGGGTTTCATTATCTCCGGTGCCGGTGTTACTATCCTTTGCCCCACGCGATCGTGAGCGGCGCCGCTGACATCGGCGCGTTGGTGGTTCATCGATGGGCTTGTCCCTGCCTGGATCTTGAACGCCATCGTCGTTCTTCTTCTCAGGAGTGTCCACCATGTATACACCGTAGGTAGAAGTGGTCGTCCAGCGCCCAGTGATAGGCGGGTTTTGGCTTTGTTAGGCATCGACATCATCGTCCATGCCGTCGATGTCTTCGGAGGCGTAGCCTAGCATGTCGGTTAAATTCTCGACAGTGGCTATTAAGTGGGTGGTAGTGAAGGAAATATGCCCTAGAGGCAATAATAAAGTTATTATTTATTTCCTTATATCATGATAAATGTTTATTATTCATGCTAGAATTGTATTAACCGGAAACATAATACATGTGTGAATACATAGACAAACATAGTGTCACTAGTATGCCTCTACTTGACTAGCTCGTTTATCAAAGATGGTTATGTTTCCTAGTCATGGACAAAAAAGTTGTCATTTGATTAACGGGATCACATCATTAGGAGAATGATGTGATTGATTTGACCCATTCCATTAGCCTTAGCACTTGATCGTTTAGTATATTGCTACTGCTTTCTTCATGACTTATACAAAGTTCCTACAACTATGAGATTATGCAACTCCCGTTTACCGGAGGAACACTTTGTGTGCTACCAAACGTCACAATGTAACTGGGTGATTATAAAGGAGCTCTACAGGTGTCTCCAAAGATAGATGTTGAGTTGGCGTATTTCGAGATTAGGTTTTGCCACTCCGATTGTCGGAGAGGTATCTCTGGGCCCTCTCGGTAATGCACGTCACTATAAGCCTTGCAAGCAATGTGGCCAATGAGTTGGTTACGGAATGATGCATTACCTAACGAGTAAAGAGACTTGCCGGTAACGAGATTGAACTAGGTATTGGATACCGACGATCGAATCTCGGGCAAGTAACATACCGATGACAAAGGGAACAACGTATGTTCTTATGCGGTTTGACCGATAAAGATCTTCGTAGAATATGTAGGAGCCAATATGAGCATCTAGGTTCCGCTATTGGTTATCGACCGGAAACAGTTCTAGGTCATGTCTACATAGTTCTCGAACCCGTAGGGTCCGCATGCTTAAAGTTACGATGATAGTTTCATTATGAGTTTGTATGTTTTGATGTACCGAAGGTTGTTTGAAGTCCCGGATGTGATCACGGACATGACGAGGAGTCTCGAAATGGTCGAGACATAAAGATTGATATATTGGAAGCCTATATTTGGATATCGGAATTGTTCCGGGAGAAATCGGGATTTTTCCGGAGTACCTTGGGGTTACCGGAACCCGCCGGGGGTTAATGGGCCTACATGGGTCCTAAGGGAGAAGAGGAGGGCCGGCCAAGGCAGGCAGCGCGCCCCCTCCCCCTCTAGTCCGAATAGGACAAGGAAGGGGGCGCCCCTTTCCTCTTTCCCTTCCCCTTTCCTTCTCCTACAAGGCAAGAGGGGGAGTCCTACTCCCGGTGGGAGTAGGACTCCCCAGCGCACCCCTAGGGGCCGGCCGCACCTCCCCCCTCCCTCCTTTATATACGGGTGCAGGGGGCACCCCATAACACACAAGTTGATCTACGTGATCGTTCCTTAGCCGTGTGCGGTGCCCCCCTCCATCATATTCCACCTCGGTCGTATCGTTGCGGTGCTTAGGCGAAGCCCTGCGTCGGTAGAACATCATCATTGTCACCACGCCGTCGTCTTGTGGAACTCATCCCGACACCTGCTGGATCGGAGTCCGGGATCGCCATCGAGCTGAACGTGTGCTGAACTCGGAGGTGCCGTGACGTTCGGTGCTTGGATCGGTCGGATCGTGAAGACGCACGACTACATCAACCGCGTTGTCATAACGCTTCCGCTTTCGGTCTCACGAGGGTGCGTGGACACACTCTCCCTCTCGTTGCTATGCATCACCATAATCTTGCGTGTCGTAGGAATTTTTTGAAATTACTACGTTCCCCAACATGATGGCATCCGAGCTAGGTTTTATGCGTAGATGTTATATGCACGCAGTAGAACACAAGTGAGTTGTGGGCGATACAAGTCATACCGCTTACCAAAGCATGTCATACTTTGGTTGGCGGTATTGTTGGATGAAGCGGCCCGGACCGACATTACGCCAGACGCTTACGCGAGACTGGTTTTACCGCCGTGCTTCGCACACAGGTGACTAGCGGGTGTCTGTTTCTCCAACTTTAGTTGAACCGAGTGTGGCTACGCCCGATCCTTGCGAAGGTTAAAACAGCACTAACTTGACGAACTATCGTTGTGGTTTTGATGCGTAGGTAAGAACGGTTCTTGCTCAGCCCGTAGCAGCCACGTAAAAATTTGCAACAACAAAGTAGAGGACTTCTAACTTGTTTTTGTAGGGCATGTTGTGATGTGATATGGTCAAGAAGTGATGCTATATTTTACTGTATGAGATAATCATGTTTTGTAACCGAAGTTATCGGCAACTGGCAGGAGCCATATGGTTGTCGCTTTATTGTATGAAATGCAAACGCCCTGTAATTGCTTTACTTTATCACTAAGCGGTAGCGATAGTCGTAGAAGCAATAGATGGCATGCTACGATGGAGATCAAGGTGTCGCGCCGGTGACGATGGTGATCACGACGGTGCTTCGGAGATGGAGATCGCAAGCACAAGATGATGATGGCCATATCATATCACTTATATTGATTGCATGTGATGTTTATTCTTTATGCATCTTATCTTTCTTTGATTGACGGTAGCATTTTAAGATGATCTCTCACTAAATTATCAAGAAGTGTTCTCCCTGAGTATGCACCGTCGTGAAAGTTCTTCGTGCTGAGACACCACGTGATGATCGGGTGTGATAGGCTCTACGTTCAAATACAACGGGTGCAAAACAGTTGCACACACGAAATACTCAGGTTAAACTTGACGAGCCTAGCATATACAGATATGGCCTCGGAACACGGAGACCGAAAGGTCGAACGTGATTCATATAGTAGATATGATCAACATAGTGATGTTCACCATTGAAACTACTCCATCTCACGTGATGATCGGACATGGTTTAGTTGATTTGGATCACGTGATCACTTAGATGACTAGAGAGATGTCTGTCTAAGTGGGAGTTCTTAAGTAATATGATTAATTGAACTTTAATTTATCATGAACTTAGTCCTGGTAGTATTTTGCAAATTATATTGTAGATCGATAGCCCGCGTTGTTGCTTCCCTATGTTTTAATATGTGTTCCTAGAGAAAAACTAAGTTGAAAAGATATTAGTAGCAATGATGCGGATTGGATCCGTGATCTGAGTTTTATCCTCATTGCTGCACAGAAGAATTATGTCCTTAATGCACCGCTAGATGACATACCTATTGCAGGAGCAGATGCAGACGTTATGAATGTTTGGCTAGCTCAATATGATGACTACTTGATAGTTTAGTGCACCATGCTTAACGGCTTAGAATCGGGACTTCAAAGACATTTTGAACGTCATGGACCATATGAGATGTTCCAGGAGTTGAAGTTAATATTTCAAGCAAATATCCGAGTTGAGAGATATGAAGTCTCCAACAAGTTCTATGGCTAAAAGATGGAGGAGAATCGCTCAACTAGTGAGCATGTGCTCAGATTGTCTGGGTACTACAATCGCTTGAATCAAGTGGGAATTAATCTTCCAGATAAGATAGTGATTGACAGAGTTCTCTAGTCACCATCACCAAGTTAGTAGAACTTTGTGATGAAGTATAGTATGCAAGGGATGACGAAAGCGATTCCCGAGCTCTTCATGATGTTGAAATCGACGAAGGTAGAAATCAAGAAAGAGCATCAAACGTTGATGGTTGACAAGATCACTAGTTTCAAGAAAAGGGCAAAGGGAAAGAAAGGGGAACTTCAAGTAGAATGACAAGCAAGTTGTCACTCCCATGAAGAAGCCCAAAGCTGAACCAAAGCCTGAAACTGAGTGCTTACATCGCAAAGGAAATGGTCACTTTGAAACGGAAATACCCTGAATATTTGGTGGATAAGAAGGATGGCAGAGTGAACAAGGGTATATTTGATATACATATTATTGATGTGTACCTTACTAGTGTTTATAGTAGCCCCTGAGTATTTGAACTTGTTCGGTTACTAAAAATTAGTGATTCGAAACAGGAGTTACAGAATAAACAGAGACTAGTTGAGGGTGTAGTGACGATGTGTGTTGGAAGTGGTTCCAAGATTGATATGATCATCATCACACACTCCCTATACTTTCAGGATTAGTGTTAAACCTAAATAAATGTTATTTGGCGTTTGCGTTGAACATGAATATGATTTGATCATGTTTATTGCGATACGGTTATTCATTTAAAGTCAAAGAATAATTGTTGTTCTGTTTACATGAATAAAACCTTCGATGGTTATACACCCAATGAAAATAGTTTGTTGGATCTCGATCGTAGTGATACACATATTCATAATATTGATGTCAAAATATGCAAAGTTAATAATGATAGTGCAACTTATTTGTGGCACTGCCGTTTGGGTCATATCGGTGTAAAGCGCATGAAGAAACTCCATAAAGATGGATTTTTCTTGGTTATGAATCATTTGATGCTTGCGAACCGTGCCTTTTGGGCAAGATGACTAAAACTCCGTTCTCCGGAACAATGGAACGAGCTGCTGACTTATTGGAAATAATACATACCGATGTATGCGATCCGATGAGTGTTAAGGCTTGTGGCGTGTATCGTTATTTTCTAACCTTCACAGATGATTTGAGCAGATATGGGTATATCTACTTGATGAAACATAAGTCTGAAACATTTGAAAAGTTCAAAGAATTTCAGAGTGAAGTGGAGAATCATCGTAACAAGAAAATAAGGTTTCTACGATCTGATCGTGGAGGAGAATATTTGAGTTACGAGTTTGGCCTTCATATAAAACAATGTGGAATAGTTTCACAGTTCACACCACCTAGAACACGCGTTATGGTGTGTCTGAAAGTCGTAACCGCACTTTATTGGATATGGTGCGATCTATGATGTATCTTACCGATTACCACTATCGTTTTGGGTTATACATTAGAGACAATTGCATTCACTTTAAAAAGGGCACAATCAAAATCCGTTGAGACGACGCCTTATGAACTGTGGCTTGGCAAGAAACCAAAGTTGTCGTTTCTTAAATTTTGGGGCTGCGATGCTTATGTAAAAAAGTTTCAACCTGATAATCTCGAACCCAAATCGGAGAAGTGCGTCTTCATAGAATACCCAAAGGTAACTATTGGGTACACCTTCTATCACAGATCCGAAGGCAAGTTATTCGTTGCTAAGATGGATCCTTTCTAGAGAAGAAGTTTCTCTCGAAAGAAGTGAGTGGGAGGAAAGTAGAACTTGATAAGGTAATTGTACCTTCTCCCTTATTGGAAAGTAGTTCATCACAGAAATCAGTTCCAGTGATTCCTACACCAATTAGTGAGGAAGTTAATGATGATGATCATGAAACTTCAGATCAAGTTGCTACCAAACCAGCTCGTAGGTCTTCCAGAGTAAGATCCGCACCAGAGTGGTACGGTAATCATGTTCTGGAAGTCATGTTACTAGACCATGATGAACCTACGAACTAGGAGGAAGCAATGATGAGCCCAGATTCCGTGAAATGGCTTGAGGCCATAAAATCTGAGATATGATCCATGTATGAGAACAAAGTATGGACTTTGATTGACTTGCTCGATGATCAGCAAGCCATGTTAAATAAATGGATCTTCAAGAGGAAGACGGACACTGATAGCAGTGTTACTATCTACTAAGCTCGACTTGTTGCGAAAGGTTTTCGACAAGTTCAAGGTGTTGAATACGATGAGATTTTCTCACTCGTATCGATGCTTAAGTCTGTCCGAATCATGTTAGCAATTGGCACATTTTATGAAATCTGGCAAATGGATTTTTTAAAGAAGAGTTGTATATGATGCAACCAGAAGGTTTTGTTAATCCTAAAGGTGCTAACAAAATGTGCAAGCTCCAGCGATCCATCAATGGACTGGTGCAAGCATCTCGGAGTTGGAATATACACTTTGATGAGTTGATCAAAGCATATGGTTTTATACAGACTTTTGGAAAGGCCTGTATTTACAAGAAAGTGAGTGGGAGCACTACAACCTTTCTGATAAGTATATGTGAATGACATATTATTAATTGGAAATGATGTAGAATTTTCTGGAAAGCATAAAGGAGTGTTTGAAAGGAGTTTTTCAAAGAAAGACCTCGGTGAAGCTGCTTACACATTGAGCATCAAGATCTATATAGATAGATCAAGATGCTTGATAAGATTTTTTCAATGAGTACATACCTTGATAAGATTTTGAAGTAGTTCAAAATGGAACAGTCAAAGAAGGAGTTTTTGCCTGTATTGCAAGGTGTGAAATTGAGTAAGACTCAAGACCCGACCATAGCAGAAAATAGAAAGAGAATGAAAAGTCATTCCCTATGCCTCAGTCATAGGTTCTATAAAGTATGCTATGCTGTGAACCAGACTTATTGTATACCTAGCTCTGAGTTTGGCAAAGGAATACAATTTTGATCTAATAGTAGATCACTGGACAGCGGTCAAGAATATCCTTAGTGAGGACTAAGGAGATGTTTCTCGATTATGGAGGTGATAAAAGAGTTCGTCGTAAAATTAACATCGGTGCAAACTTTTTCACTGATCCAGATGACTCTAAGTCGCAATCTGGATACATATTGAAAGTGGGAGCAATTAGCTAGAGTAGCTCCGTGTAGAGCATTGTAGACATAGAATATTTGCAAAATACATATGGCTCTGTATGTGACAGACCTGTTGACTAAACTTCTCTCATGAGCAAAACATGATCATACCTTAGTACTCTTTGGGTGTTAATCACATAGCAATGTGAACTAGATTGTTGACTCTAGTAAACCCTTTGGGTGTTGGTCACATGATGATGTGAACTATGGGTGTTAAATCACATGATGATGTGAACTAGATTATTGACTCTAGTGCAAGTGGGAGACTGAAGGAAATATGCCCTAGAGGCAATAATAAAGTTATTATTTATTTCCTTATATCATGATAAATGTTTATTATTCATGCTAGAATTGTATTAACCGGAAACACAATACATGTGTGAATACAGACAAACATAGTGTCACTAGTATGCCTCTACTTGACTAGCTCATTTATCAAAGATGGTTATGTTTCCTAGTCATGGACAAAAGAGTTGTCATTTGATTAACGGGATCACATCATTAGGAGAATGATGTGATTGATTTGACCCATTCCGTTAGCCTTAGCACTTGATCGTTTAGTATATTGCTACTGCTTTCTTCATGACTTATACAAAGTTCCTACAACTATGAGATTATGCAACTCCCGTTTACCGGAGGAACACTTTGTGTGCTACCAAACGTCACAACTTAACTGGGTGATTATAAAGGAGCTCTACAGGTGTCTCCAAAGATAGATGTTGAGTTGGCGTATTTCGAGATTAGGTTTTGTCACTCCGATTGTCGGAGAGGTATCTCTGGGCCCTCTCGGTAATGCACATCACTATAAGCCTTGCAAGCAGTGTGGCCAATGAGTTGGTTACGGAATGATGCATTACGTAACGAGTAAAGAGACTTGCCGGTAACGAGATTGAACTAGGTATTGGATACCGACGATCGAATCTCGGGCAAGTAACATACCGATGACAAAGGGAATAACGTATGTTGTTATGCGGTTTGACCGATAAAGATCTTCGTAGAATATGTAGGAGCCAATATGAGCATCCAGGTTCTGCTATTGGTTATTGACCGGAAACAGTTCTAGGTCATGTCTACATAGTTCTCGAACCCGTAGGGTCCGCACGCTTAAAGTTATGATGACAGTTTCATTATGAGTTTGTATGTTTTGATGTACCGAAGGTTCTTCGGAGTCCTGGATGTGATCACGGACATGACGGGGAGTCTCGAAATGGTCGAGACATAAAGATTGATATATTGGAAGCCTATATTTGGATATCGGAATTGTTCCGGGAGAAATCGGGATTTTTCCGGAGTACCGGGGGGTTACCGGAACCCCCCCGCCCCCCGGGGGGTTAATGCGCACCCCCTCCCCCTCTAGTCCGAATAGGACAAGGAAGGGGGGCGGCGCCCCCCTTTCCTCTTTCCCCTTCCCCCTTTCCTTCTCCTACAAGGCAAGAGGGGGGGGGGTCCTACTCCCGGTGGGAGTAGGACTCCTCCAGGCGCACCTCTAGGGGTCGGCCGCACCTCCCCCCTCCCTCCTTTATATACGAGGGCAGGAGGGCACCCCATAACACACAAGTTGATCTTCGTGATCGTTCCTTAGCCGTGTGCGGTGCCCCCCTCCACCATATTCCACCTCGGTCGTATCGTTGCGGTGCTTAGGCGAAGCCCTGCGTCGGTAGAACATCATCATTGTCACCACGCCGTCAGGCCGACGGAACTCATCCTCGACACCTGCCGGATCGGAGTCCGGGATCGCCATCGAGCTGAACGTGTGCTGAACTCGGAGGTGCCGTACGTTCGGTACTTGGATCGGTCGGATCGTGAAGACGTGCGACTACATCAACCGCGTTGTCATAACGCTTCCGCTTTCGGTCTACGAGGGTACGTGGACACACTCTCCCCTCTCGTTGCTATGCATCACCATGATCTTGCATGTACGTAGGAAATTTTTTGAAATTACTACGTTCCCCAACAGGTAGGTGGGGTGTAAAATTCCCCGACCTCAGCCCCCAGCCTATGCTAGGTGTAGTTCGGAGGCAAGGCTTCCGTAATGGCAAGAGATTGTATTAAGCCAAGTGCTTTGTCTAACAGCGAAAGCAGGATGGGGGTTTGCGGTTCTGCGGGGACGGGCACTTGATCGAGCCCATGGACACAGACCTCGACAGTTTGGAGTTACCGTCCAAAGCCGAGTCCGGCTCTCCAATAACTGGGAGAGTCCCGTTTGACTCCGGGTTTACCAACGGCGCGGTCGCATCTGGGTCTCCGGTTGAGAGCTCCATGATAGGAGAGAGTCCAGCGGAGTCGATCCTCTCGTCATCGGACAACACGATCTGCCCCGGATCTAAGGCCGAGGCAGGTGTGAACATTGACCCTTGGACGGGATCTGATAGTGGATCCGAAGAGCCCTCTTCATGAGGATGGGAAGCGGCAGTCGGGGCCGCGAACCCCTCGAAGATCAGATCTCCTCGGATATCAGCGATGTAATTCAAGTTCCCAAACCTGAGCCGGTGATCGGGGGCATAACTGTCAACTTGCTCAAGGTGGTCGGCCTAGTCGGCACATAGCACGAAGCCGATGAACACAAAGACCTGTCCAGGGAGAAAAGTCTCCCTGGACACAGCATCATCGTTGATGAAGAGGCGCACCATCAATCCTTCTGTTGACAACACATCAGAGCTCTCAATGAAAGCACCCATGTCGGTGTCAAAACTGGCAGATCTCGGGTAGGGGGGCCCAAGTTGTGCGTCTAAGGATCAATGGTAACAATGGACAAAGGGACACAATGTTTACCCAGGTTAGGGCCCTCTTAAAGGAGGTAAAACCCTACGTCTTGCTTGATTGTATTCAATGAGTATAGGGGTTACAAGAGTTGATCTACCTCGAGATCTTAATGGCTAAACCCTAGCTTGTCTAGCCTATGAATATTATGATCTTGCCTCCGGTCTAAACCCTCCAGTTTATATAGACACGGGAGGGGCCTAGGGTTGTACAAAGTCGGTTTACAGAGAAAGGAAATAGCATATCCGAACACGTAATCTTGCCGTTCACGCATACAGGAGTCCTAACCGAACACGTGAGGTGGTCTTTTTCCTTCATCTTCACAGCCCATCAGTCCGGCCCATATTGAATAGGCCGGATGCCCGAGGACCCCCTAGTCCAGGACTCCCTCAATTTGCATAGATGAAATATTGATGGTTGTGTGTATGCTACAATTCTATTATTTTGTATTAGAATATAAATTGATGGCCTATTTGTCCTGCATATTAACTTTTGCTATTATTTTGTATTGTCATGATGGAAACTAGATGAAAGCACAGTGGGATAATATGGGTCTTAGAACATCCATTGATATTTTCGTGGAAGGAGTGAATGCCAATAATTGTGGCAAAGAAGGAAGATTGACAAACCTAGGGTACGACAACTTGATAAGAAAGGTTTTTGAGCGCACAAGGAGAGAGTGTACCAAAAAGCAATTCCAGAATAAGTGAGATGTGATGAAAAAGTTGTTGGGGAACGTAGTAATTTCAAAAAAATTCCTACACACACGCAAGATCATGGTGATGCATAGCAACGAGAGGGGAGAGTGTGGCCAAGTACCCTCGTAGACCACAAGCGGAAGCGTTAGAACAACGCGGTTGATGTAGTCGTACGTCTTCACGACCCGACCGATCAAGCACCGAAACTAGGGCACCTCCGAGTTTTAGCACACGTTCAGCTCGATGACGTCCCTCGTACTCCGATCCAGCCGAGTGTCGAGGGATAGTTCTGTCAGCACGACGGCGTGGTGACGATCTTGATGTTCCACCGTCGCAGGGCTTCGCCTAAGCATCGCTACAATATTATCGAGGAGGACTATGGTGGAGGGGGCACCGCACACGGCTAAGAGATCAAGAGATCAATTGCTGTGTCTAGAGGTGCCCTCCTGCCCCCGTATATAAAGGAGCAAGGGGGGAGGGGTGGCCGGCCTAGGAGGGGGCGCGCCATGGGGAGTCCTACTCCCACCGGGAGTAGGACTCTCTTCTTCCTTGTTGGACTAGGAGAGGGGGAAGGAAAGGGAGAGGAGGAGAAGGAAAGAGGGGGGCCGGCCCCCCTGCCCTAAACCAATTCAGTTTGGGCCTTGGGGGGCGCGCCCCACACTCCCCTTGCTGCCCTCTATTTACACTAAGGCCCATGTAGGCCCATTAAGCTCCTAGGGGGTTCTGGTAACCTCCCGGTACTCCGGTAAAATCCCGATTTCACCCGGAACACTTCCGACATCCAAATATAGGCTTCCAATATATCAATATTCATGTCTCGACCATTTCGAGACTCCTCGTCATGTCCGTAATCACATTCGGGACTCCGAACAATCTTCGGTACATCAAAACTCATAAACTCATAATATAACTGTCATCGAAACCTTAAGCGTGCGGACCCTACGGATTCAAGAACTATGTAGACATGACCGAGACTCGTTTCCGGTTAATAACCAACAGCGGAACCTGGATGCTCATATTGGCTCCTACATATTCTACGGAGATCTTATCGGTTGAACCGCATAACAACATACGTTGTTCCCCTTGTCATCGGTATGTTACTTGCCCGAGATTCGATCGTCGGTATCCCAATACCTAGTTCAATCTCGTTACCGGCAAGTCTCTTTACTCGTTACGTAATGCATCATTCCGTAACTAACTCATTAGCTACATTGCTTGCAAGGCTTATAGTGATGTGCATTACCGAGAGGGCGCAGAGATACCTCTCCGACAATCGGAGTGACAAAACCTAATCTCGAAATACGCCAACTCAACATGTACCTTTGCGCACACCTATAGAGC
This sequence comes from Aegilops bicornis, assembly GCA_021605145.1. NCBI lineage: Eukaryota > Viridiplantae > Streptophyta > Magnoliopsida > Poales > Poaceae > Aegilops > Aegilops bicornis. The sequence goes on along the minus strand of CM038675.1, from coordinate 77,946,529 downwards.
TCCTTTATAATCACCCGATTACGCTAGACGCCCGTAGCACACAAAGTGTTCCTCCGGTAAACGGGAGTTGCATAATCTCATAGTTGTAGGAACATGTATAAGTCATGAAGAAAGCAATAGCAACATACTAAACGATCAAGCGCTAAGCTAACGGAATGGGTCATGTCAATCACATCATTCTCCTAATGATGTGATCCCGTTAATCAAATGACAACTCATGTCTATGGTTGGGAAACATAACCATCTTTGATTAATGAGCTAGTCAAGTAGAGGCATACTAGTGACATTAAGTTTGTCTATGTATTCACACATGTATCATGTTTCGGTTAATACAATTCTAGCATGAATAATAAACATTTATCATGATATGAGGAAATAAATAATAACTTTATTATTGCCTCTAGGGCATATTTCCTTCAGCCTCCCACTTGCACTAGAGTCAATAATCTAGATTACACAAGAATGATTCTAACACCCATGGAGTCTTGGTGTTGATCATGTTTTGCTCGTGGAAGAGGCTTAGTCAACGGTCCGCAACATTCAGATCCGTATGTATCTTGCAAATCTCTATGTCTCCCACCGGACTTGGTCCCGGATGGAATTGAAGCGTCTCTTGATGTGCTTGGTCCTCTTGTGAAATCTGGATTCCTTTGCCAAGGCAATTGCACCAGTATTATCACAGAAGATCTTCATTGGTCCCGATGCACTAGGTATGACACCTAGATCAGAAATGAACTCCTTCATCCAGACTCCTTCATTTGCTGCTTCTGAAGCAGCTATGTACTTCGTTCCGCATGTAGATCCCGCCACGACGCTTTGTTTAGAACTACACCAACTGACAGCTCCATCGTTCAATATAAAACGTATCTGGTTTGCGATTTAGAATCGTCCGGATCAGTGTCAAAGCTTGCATCGACGTAACCATTTACGACTAGCTCCTTGTCACCTCCATAAACGAGAAACATATCCTTAGTCCTTTTCAGGTATTTCAGGATATTCTTGACCGCTTTCCAGTGATCCACTCCTGGATTACTTTGGTACCTCCCTGCTAAACTTATTGCTAAGCATACGTCAGGTCTGGTACACAACATTGCATACATGATAGAGCCTATGGCTGAAGCATAGGGAACATCTTTCATTTTCTCTCTATCTTCTGTTGTGGTCGGGCATTGAGTCTGACTCAACTTCACACCTTGTAATACAAGCAAGAACCCTTACTTTGCCTGATCCATTTTGAACTTTTTCAAAACTTTATCAAGGTATGTGCTTTGTGAAAGTCCAATTAAGCGTCTTGATCTATCTCTATAGATCTTGATGCCCAATATGTAAGCAGCTTCACCAAGGTCTTTCATTGAAAAACTTTTATTCAAGTATCCCTTTATGCTATCCAGAAATTCTATATCATTTCCAATCAACAATATGTCATCTACATATAATATCAGAAATGCTACAGAGCTCCCACTCACTTTCTTGTAAATACAGGCTTCTCCAAAAGTCTCAGATAAAACCATATGCCTTGATCACACTATCAAAGCATTTATTCCAACTCGAGAGGCTTGCACCAGTCCATAAATGGATCATCGAGCTTGCACACTTTGTTAGCACCTTTTGGATCGACAAAACCTTCCGGTTGCATCATATACAACTCTTCTTCCGTAAATCCATTCAGGAATGCAGTTTTGACATCCATTTGCCATATTTCATAATCATAAAATGCAGCAATTGCTAACGTGATTCGGACAGACTTAAGCATCGCTACGGGTGAGAAAGTCTCATCATAGTCAACCCCTTGAACTTGTCGAAAACCTTTTGCAACAAGTCGAGCTTTGTAGACAGTTACATTACCATCAGCGTCAGTCTTCTTCTTGAAAATCCACGATGTCTTGCCGATCATCGGGCAAGTCAATCAAAGTCCATACTTTGTTCTCATACATGGATCCCATCTCAGATTTCATGGCCTTAAGCCATTTTGCGGAATCTGGGCTCATCATCGCTTCCTCATAGTTCGTAGGTTCGCCATGGTCAAGTAACATGACTTCCAGAATAGGATTACCGTACCACTCTGGTGCGGATCTTACTCTGGTTGACCTACGAGGTTCGGTAGTAACTTGATCTGAAGTTTCATGATCAATATCATTAGCTTCCTCACTAATTGGTGTAGTTATCACAGGAACCGGTTCTTGTGATGAACTACTTTCCAATAAGGGAGCAGGTATAGTTACCTCATCAAGTTCTACTTTCCTCCCACTCACTTCTTTCGAGAGAAACTCCTTCTCTAGAAAGGATCTGAATTTAGCAACAAAAATCTTGCCCTCAGATCTGTGATAGAACGTGTACCCAATAGTCTCTTTTGGGTATCCTATGAAGACACATTTCTCCGATTTGGATTCGAGCTTATCTGGTTGAAGTTTCTTCACATAAGCATCACAGCCCCAAACATTAAGAAATGGCAACTTTGGTTTCTTGCCAAACCACAGTTCATAAGGCGTCGTCTCAACGGATTTTGATGGTGCCCTATTTAACGTGAATGCGGCCGTCTCTAAAGCATAACCCCAAAATGATAGCGCTAAATTAGTAAGAGACATCATAGATCGCACCATATCTAGTAAAGTACGATTACGACGTTCGGACACACCATTTCTTTGTGGTGTTCCGGGTGGCGTGAGTTGCGAAACTATTCCGCATTGCTTCAAATGTAAACCAAACTCGTAACTAAAATATTCTCCTCCACGATCAGATCGTAGAAACTTTATTTTCTTGTTACGATGATTTTCCACTTCACTCTGAAATTCTTTGAACTTTTCAAATGTTTCAGACTTGTATTTCATCAAGTAGATATACCCATATCTGCTCAAATCATCTGTGAAGGTGAGAAAATAACGATACCCGCCGCGAGCCTCAATATTCATTGATCCACATACATCAATATGTATGATTTCCAACAAATCAGTTGCTCGCTCCATAGTTCCGGAGAATGGCGTTTTAGTCATCTTGCCCATGAGGCACGGTTTGCAAGTACCAAGTGATTCATAATCAAGTGATTCCAGAAGTCCATCAGTATGGAGTTTCTTCATGCGCTTTACACCAATATGACCCAAACGGCAGTGCCACAAATAAGTTGCAATATCATTATCAACTCTGCATCTTTTGGCTTCAACATTATGAATATGTGTATCACTACTATCGAGATTTAATAAAAATAGACCACTCTTCAAGGGTGCATGACCATAAAAGATATTACTCATATAAATAGAACAACCATTATTCTCAGATTTAAATGAATAACTGTCTCGCATCAAACAAGATCCAGATATAATGTTCATGCTCAATGCTGGCACTAAATAACAATTATTCAGGTCTAAAACTAATCCCGAAGGTAGATGTAGAGGTAGCGTGCCGACCGCGATCACAGCGACTTTGGAACCATTTCCCACGCGATCGTCACCTCGTCCTTAGCCAATCTTCGCAATCCGTAGTCCCTGTTTTGAGATGCAAATATTAGCAATAGAACCGATTATCAAATACCCAGTGCTATCATGCGAGCATTAGTAAGGTACACATCAATAACATGTATATCACATATACCTTTGTTCACCTTGCCATCCTTCTTATCCGCCAAATACTTGGGGCAGTTCCGCTTCCAGTGACTAGTCTGCTTGATGTAGAAGCACTCAGTTTCAGGCTTAGGTCCAAACTTGGTTTCTTCTCTTCAGCAGCAACTTGTTTGCTGTTCTTCTTGAAGTTCCCCTTCTTCTTCCCTTTACCCTTTTTCTTGAAACTGGTGGTCTTATTGACCATCAACACTTGATGCTCCTTCTTGATTTCTACCTCCGCAGCCTTTAGCATTGCGAAGAGCTCGGGAATAGTCTTGTCCATCCCTTGCATATTATAGTTCATCACGAAGCTTTTGTAGCTTGGTGGCAGTGATTGAAGAATTCTGTCAATGACACTATCATCAGGAAGATTAACTCCCATTGAATCAAGTGATTATTATACCCCAGACATTTTGGGTATATGTTCACTGACAGAACTATTCTCCTCCATCTTGCAGCTATAGAACTTATTGGAGACTTCATATCTCTCAATCTGGGCATTTGCTTGAAATATTAACTTCAACTCCTGGAACATCTCATATGCTCCATGACGTTCAAAATGTCGTTGAAGTCTCGGTTCTAAGCCGTAAAGCATGTCACACTGAACTATCGAGTAGTCATCAGCTTTGCTCTGCCAGACATTCTTAACGCCGTCGATTGCATCTGCGGCAGTTCGGCACCCACCCGGTGCTTCCAGGATGTAATTCTTCTGTGCAGCAATGAGGATAATCCTCAAGTTACGGACCTAGTCCGTGTAATTGCTACCATCATCTTTCAACTTAGCTTTCTCTAGGAACGCATTAAAATTCAACGGAACAACAAAGACGAGCCATCTATCTACAACAAACATAGACAAGCAAAATACTATCAGGTACTAAGTTCATGATAAATTTAAGTTCAATTAATCATATTACTAAAGAACTCCCACTTAGACAGACATCTCTCTAGTCATCTAAGTGATCACATGATCCAAATCAACTAAACCATGTCCGATCATCACGTGAGATGGAGTAGTTTTCAATGGTGAACATCACTATGTTGATCATATCTACTATATGATTCACGCTCGACCTTTCGGTCTCCGTGTTCCGAGTCCATATCTGTATATGCTAGGCTCGTCAAGTTTAACCTGAGTATTCCGCGTGTGCAACTGTTTTACACCCGTTGTATTTGAACGTAGAGCCTATCACACCCGATCATCACGTGGTGTCTCAGCACGAAGAACTTTCGCAATGGTGCATACTCAGGGAGAACACTTCTTGATAATTAGTGAGAGATCATCTTAAAATGCTACCGTCAATCAAAGCAAGATAAGATACATAAAGGATAAACATCACATGCAATCAATATAAGTGATATGATATGGCCATCATCATCTTGTGCTTGTGATCTCCATCTCTGAAGCACCATCGTCACCGGCGCGACACCTTGATCTCCATCGTAGCATCGTTGTCGTTCCGCCATCTATTGCTTCTACGACTATCGCTACCGCTTAGTGATAAAGTAAAGCAATTACAGGGCGCTTGCATTTCATACAATAAAGTGACAACCATATGGCTCCTGCTAGTTGCCGATAACTCGGTTACAAAACATGATCATCTCATAAAATAAAATATAGCATCACGTCTTGACCATATCACATCACAACATGCCCTGCAAAAACAAGTTAGACGTTCTCTACTTTGTTGTTGCAAATTTTACGTGGCTGCTACGGGCTGAGCAAGAACCGTTCTTACCTACGCATCAAAACCACAACGATAGTTCGTCAAGTTAGTGTTGTTTTAACCTTCTCAAGGACCGGGCATAGCCACACTCGGTTCGACTAAAGTTGGAGAAACTGACACCCGCTAGCCACCTGTGTGCAAAGCACGTCGGTAGAACCAGTCTCGCCAGAAGCATCTGGCGTAATGTCGGTCAGGCCACTTCATCCAACAATACCGCGAACCAAAGTATGACATGCTGGTAAGCAGTATGACTTGTATCGCCCACAACTCACTTGTGTTCTACTCGTGCATATAACATCTACGCATAAAACCGGGCTCGGATGCCACTGTTGGGGAACGTAGTAATTTCAAAAGAATTCCTACGCACACGCAAGATCATGGTAATGCATAGCAACGAGAGGGGAGAGTGTGTCCACGTACCCTCGTAGACCGAAAGCGGAAGCGTTAGAACAACGCGGTTGATGTAGTCGTACGTCCTCACGGCCCGACCGATCAAGCACCGAAACTATGACACCTCCGAGTTTTAGCACACGTTCAACTCGATGACGTCCCTCGTACTCCGATCCAGCCGAGTGTCGAGAGAGAATTCCGTCAGCACGACGGCGTGGTAACGATCTTGATGTTCTACCGTCGCAGGACTTCGCCTAAGCACCGCTACAATATTATCGAGGAGGACTATGGTGGAGGGGGCACGCACACGGCTAAGAGATCAAGAGATCAATTGTTGTGTCTAGAGGTGCCCCCTGCCCCCGTATATAAAGGAGCAAGGGGGGAGGGGGCAGCCGGCCTAGGAGGGGGCACGCCATGGGGAGTCCTACTCCCACCGGGAGTAGGACTCCCTTCTTCCTTGTTGGACTAGGAGAGGGGGAAGGAAAGGGAGAGGAGGAGAAGGAAAGAGGGGGGCCGGCCCCCCTTGCCCTAAACCAATTCGGTTTGGGCCTTGGGGGGGGGGGGTGCCCCACACTCCCCTTGCTGCCCTCTATTTCCACTAAGCCCCATGTAGGCCCATTAAGCTCCCGGGGGGTTCCGGTAACCTCCCGGTACTCCGGTAAAATCCCGATTTCACCCGGAACACTTTCGACATCCAAATATAGGCTTCCAATATATCAATCTTCATGTCTCGACCATTTAGAGACTCCTCGTCATGTCTATAATCACATTCGGGACTCCGAACAATCTTCGGTACATCAAAACTCATAAACTCATAATATAACTGTCATCGAAACCTTGTTGCGGACCCTACGGGTTCGAGAACTATGTAGACATGACCGAGACTCGTTTCCGGTCAATAACCAATAGCGAAACCTAGATGCTCATATTGGCTCCTACATATTCTACGAAGATCTTTATCCGTCAAACCGCATAACAACATACGTTGTTCCCTTTGTCATCGGTATGTTACTTGCCCGAGATTCGATCGTCGGTATCCCAATACCTAGTTCAATCTCATTACCGGCAAGTCTCTTTACTCGTTACGTAATGCATCATTCCGTAACTAACTCATTAGCTACATTGCTTGCAAGGCTTATAGTGATGTGCATTACCGAGAGGGCCCAGAGATACCTCTCCGACAATCGGAGTGACAAAACCTAATCTCGAAATACGCCAACTTAACATGTACCTTTGGAGACACCTATAGAGCTCCTTTATAATCACCCAGTTACGTTGTGATGTTTGGTAGCACACAAAGTGTTCCTCCGGTAAATGGGAGTTGCATAATCTCATAGTTGTAGGAACATGTATAAGTCATGAAGAAAACAATAGCAACATACTAAACGATCAAGTGCTAAGCTAACGGAATGGGTCATGTAAATCACATCATTCTCCTAATGATGTGATCCCGTTAATCAAATGACAATTCATGTCTATGGTTAGGAAACATAACCATCTTTGATTAATGAGCTAGTCAAGTAGAGGCATACTAGTGACATTAAGTTTGTCTATGTATTCACACATGTATCATGTTTTCGGTTAATACAATTCTAGCATGACTAATAAACATTTATTATGATATGAGGAAATAAGTAATAACTTTATTATTGCCTCTAGGGCATATTTCCTTCAAAAATGTATGTTGTTTTGAAGACACTAACCCAAAAGGCATCCGACATTGGGCTTGATCCTGTTACCAACACCATTGCGGTTAGCGATGAATGGTGGGCAAAGGAGATACAGGTATACATATCTTCGTATTAATTCCGATCGTTACTTTCTTCCTCTATCAATTGTTGCACTAATTTGTGATATTCTTTTTCAGAGAAATGAACTCGCCGCCAAGTCCCGATACACTCCACTAGAGGATGAGATAAAATTGAGTGCCATATTTTATGATGTTAGTATGACAAATGAGTACGCGGGGTGCCACCTCCCTCGTCTCAAGCTGGTGGTTCACAAATTCACATTGATGATGATGATGATGTGGCAGGCTCAGGATGTGAAATAGATGCTACTCATGTGACACCTGACAAAGCGAAAGGTCGAAAGAAGAGATCATTTCCTTATCCACCTAGTCGTACGGTGGTGTGAAAGATAGTATGGATAGAATGCAATTTAAGTGTACTGTTGACCTTTGGAAAAAGTGGGTGATAAGCTACAATTCAGCGGCATCTGAAATGAAGGAGGATCCTGTGAGAGATGAGATTAAGGAGATGAAGGACATGATGGTGAATGATGGAGGTAAACCTGGAAGTGAAGTGTATTTCCATGCTCTAGAACTCTTTATGAAGAAGGAACATCGCGATGTCTCCGATGTCCTAAAGGAGGAACATCTAAGTGTGAGGCTTGAATGGATCAAGAGGGCATTGAATACATTTATGAAAAACAATTAGAACAAGTCTTATGTTATCTCCCTTGTTGTAAACGCATTTGCTCCGTTGGAAACTCATTTGTATTGTTGTGAACTTATTTGCTTTGCTGGGAACTCATTTGTATTGTTGTGAAGTAATTTGCTTTGTTTTGAACTCATTTGTATTGTTATGAATAATTTGCTTTGTTGTGAACTCATTTGTATTGTTGAGCAATTTATTTTGTTATGGATAAATGTTAATGATATGTCTCTTGTGTTGTTTATATCACAGATGGTCTGAGGAGGATGGTAAACTTGATTTTTGCATTGTTCCAATGGAATATTGTTTTCGAAACAAAGAGAGGCTGCCATATGGACCTAGAAGAGCACCAATGATGGCAAGATTGCAGTGGGTTGAGAGAAAGAGAAGCAACCACAAATATTCTACTCCATTTTCATGATGCGGAGGTCAGTGTTTTTTGCAGTACATGACACTTTAGTTGAGAAGTACGGTCTGATGTCAACTTGCAACATGACAAGCAAAGAAGCATTAGCACAATTCTTGTGGACTTTGGGGTCACGCTAGAGCACCGGAAATGTTGCAAGTCGATTTGATCATAGTCAATCTACCATTAACATGAAGTTTAAAGAGGTTCTGTTGTGTGTGTACCGTATGGCCAGTGATTACATTCAACCCAAAGATCGATCTTTCACCCTAGTTCATGACTCGCTTAAAAAAGAGAGATCTTGGCCTCACTTCAAGGATGCTATTCGGGCAGTTGATGGAACACACATTGAATGTGTTGTGCCTGGAAGTGAGCAACCCAAGTATTGCAACAGTAAAGTTTCGGCAACTTAGAATGTCATGGCAATTTGCGATTTTGATATGAGATTTACGTTTGTTGTTGCCGGATGGCCTGGATCTGTTCATGACACATGTGTGTTGAATGATGCACAAGTGGAATACTCCTACTTCCCACACCGTCCGGACGGTAATAACTTGTACATGTATTCTTGTGCTCTAATGTTTTGCGTTAACTAATTGGTTTTGGTTTTCCTTATTATCAATGCAGGCACATACTATCTTGTTGGCTCTGGATATCCAAACAGAGCTGGATATCTAGCTCAATACAAAGGACATTTGCTACCATGTACCTGATTCCCGACGAGTACCACCACGAGGTAGAAATGATACCTACAATTATCTACATTCATCACTACGGAACGTCGTAGAATGATCGTCCGGTGTTATGAAGATGAAATGGCGAATCCTCCTCGGCATCACACGGTACAAACCTCCTACACAAACAAAGATCATTACTGCATGCGTGTGTCTTCATAACTTCATCAGTGAGACCAAACTAAGTGATCAACATTTTGACCTAGTTGAGAATGGATCTTATGCTCATGAGGAGAGACTTTCTCATCGCTTTGCACCCATCGATGACAGTACTATGGGGTCCATCCGTGATGTTATTGCTACAAGTGTCTCCCCATGATGGTTAGCTCTAGGGTGCATGCTTTTGTTGGAAGAACCATGTAATAATGTCAAGGTCTTCTCCATTCATGTCTTCTTCTCAATTACTCGTCCTCGTACGTGAGATTAGGATGCATGCATGATATTCGCATGTCAGACAATGACCTTCTTTATGATTGATTATACCATATTTGTGGTGTTTGGAAGTCGGATCTAGGTTCATATAAGCAACAAAATGATAACAAATTGTGTGATATCATTTAATCTGAACAATTACAGACTTCTACCGACCATACCGTAGATAAGCTGAAAAAACAGGCTAGCTTGTTATCTGGAGCTTATTTTCACAGCGTAGCTTAAAAGAAGTGGTCCTTACTCTTATTCTTACGCTTCTTGCTTCCACGCATGGGTTGGGCCTGACAGAGCACCATTTCAGCCGACTCCTTCTTGCTTCCGGGCATGGGTTGGGCCCTGATAGTCAGAGCACCATTTCAGCCGGCATATGTGGCGTGCGGAGCCACAGATATGAGCTGATGTTGCTCAACCCCTAAAAAAACTGATGTTGCTCACGGCCAGCGTGTCCACGAGCGTGAGGTGGACGGAAGGCGCAGCACAGGGAGCAGAGTAGCGGCACGGAGCAGGAGACGATGCCTAGTTGCACGTGGCCATGTCGCTGGTCTCTGACCACAACCGGACGTGCAGATCATGTGGTCGTGGCGCGTGCTCGTTCCGATGGTGGCGCTCTTGGACGCCACGGCCGAGGGCGTAGGATAGCCGCCACTGGTCCACGGCGCAAGAGTCCTGAGACTCAGAGCTGCCCGCTGGTGCGCCCACGCAATACCTGTGCACGGCGACCCGGAGAGTGTACTCCTGTGTGGGCTCAGGTCCTACGCACCATTGACGGGACAGGAGGACGGTGGCATGGCCGTTCTGAGACGACGTGGCCGAGGATGGCGTCCGGGAGGTCGCGTCGGGCCGCCCGCTTGCCATCCCAAAGCGCTCCTACGCATCCACGGACATCCGGGCCACCAGTCTGTGGCCCGAGGGCGACCTCCGATGTCGGCTCCGCTCAGCATTCCCTCCAGTCTGGCGCTGTGCGGAGGTGCGCGCAATCGACGAGACGAAGACGACGGTCTCCAGTGCCGCCGTACTCAGAGTCAGCTTGTGCGGGTGCGGCGGCGGAATGGCCACCTCCCCGGGCCCGAAGTCGTAATCCCTGTGGGCCGTGGCCCGGCGCTTACGTGTCACGAGGAGATGGACGATCGAGTCCGCTTGTTTTGCTCACGGTCATGCGCCGCGGAGTCGCCGGAGATGCGGCCCGTTCCATAGGTGCGCGACGCAGGGTGGTTTTCTAAAGGAGATTGCACTGACATGTGGGTCACGGGATGATAGTCAAACAAAGTATTCTGGTCACCGTGCCACATGAGCAAAACCACTGCCCAAAATTGCTCCAACGACGAGGTCTCGCAGGGGATGGCGACGCGGCCTCGTCGTCGTCGACATCAGCATCAGCTGGCGGCGCGTCCCGTGTCCCGACCGATGAACCCTGCCGGCGACAAGGCGAGCGCGTCCGCTTCCTCCTGTTGCCACGGCGCGTGCCGCGCGCACCACCTTGGCCCTCGTCCTCGCCGTCCCGTCGTTGCGGCTGGAAACGCGGGTGCACATCGTTGCCGCCTGTCCTCACCGCGGTCCTGCCTGCCATCGCCGCGCAGGCCCTCTGAGGCGCCACGGAAGTCGAAATAGGGGTCAATGCATGTTGGGCTAATAAGCCGCGGCGATGCACCGGACACGACCAGCGCGTGTATGGGCGCGAGCTGGCCGGGTCGGGCGCGTCGGGTCCGGGCAGTAAGGCGTGCGTGTGTGCGTGCGTTGGGTGCACGGGCGTGTCCGTGCACCAGGGTAGCATGTTGGGGCCGTTGGCGAGCCACGCGGGGGCGATCGGGGTGCGTTGGGCTAGTGCTCACCGCGAGACGCGGGCGCGCGCAGGTGGGTAGCGTGCGCGGTCAGAGCATGCAGAGCGCGGAGATGATCGCGGACGAGTGGAGGCGTGGGTACGTGCCCAGGGCGTCGGCTCAGGGTTATAAAGCCGCGTGGTGACGTTCTAATGGACTGACACTATCCAGTTCGTGCTCGAGGAAGAAAAGGGCGGCGTTCGTGCACCGGAAAACTCCTGTGTCCACTGCCTCTCTGTTTTTTCTGAACTTCTCCTTCTTCTCCAGCGAGCAGTGCCACGGCGAGGGATAGTGAGCAGAGCGAGAGGGAGAGGAGGGCAGCCGCGAGGGAGGCGCGGCAACAATAATTGGCATCAGAGCCACGTTCTGGTCAGGGCGCGTCGGCGATGTCGATCGTCCCGTACGCCGGCGGAACGGGCGGATCATTGCCGCAGGCGGTGCCGCAGCTCACCGGCGAGAACTACACGGCGTGGGCGATCAAGATGGAGGCGAACCTCGACGCGGCCGGGCTGTGGGAGGCGGTGGTCGTGCCGGAGGACGCGGCGGCGGCCGTGACCGCCAAGAAGGACAAGCCGGCGAGGGCATACCTGCTCGGCGCGCTCGCGGAGAACCTGCTGCTGCAGGTGGCGGCGAAGAAGACCGCCGCGGAGGTGTGGGCTGCTCTGAAGGCGCGGTTCGTCGGCGCGGACCGTGCGCGGGCGGCGCGGCTGGGCACCTTGCGCGGGGAGTTTGAGCTCCTGGGCATGGCGGACGCTGAGTCACTGGACGACTTCGTCGGCAGGCTCGGTGGCATGGCGGCGCGCTACGCGGCGTTGGGCTCGACCCTGGAGGACGCCGCCCTCGTCAAGAAGCTGCTCGACTCGGTGCCGAACCGCCTGTACCCGGCGGTGGCCGGGATCGAGCAGTTCTGTGACGTCGACGACATGGCGTTCGAGGACGCGCTGGGACGGCTGAAGGCCTTCGATGAGAGGCTGCGACGGCGCGGGCAGGACGAAGGCAACCAAGGCAGCGAGCAGCTGCTGTATACCGCGGCGCAGTGGCGGGCGCGCGAGCAGCGTCGGGGCGGTGCACGCGGAGAGGACGACGACGACGGCGCGGTGAGCACGGCATCAGGCGACGGGGACAATCGCCGCGGGAAGTGCTACAAGTGTGGTGTCAGAGGGCACTTCAAGAGGGAGTGTCCCTTGATGCGGAAGGAGCCGGTCGCCGGGCGTGCGCTGCTGGTGGACGACGGCGTCGAAGACGCCGGGCTGCTCTGAGCCGCGGCTTAGGGCGCGAGTGTTGGGCTAATAAGCCGCGGCGATGCACCGGCCACGACCAGCGCGTGTATGGGCGCGAGCTGGCCGGGTCGGGCGCGTCGGATCCGGGCAATAGGGCGTGCGTGTGTGCGTGCGTTGGGTGCACGGGCGTGTCCATGCACCAGGGTAGCGTGTTGGGGCCATTGGCGAGCCAAGCGGGGCGATCGGGGTGCGTTGGGCTGGTGCTCACCGCGAGACGCGGGCGCGCGCAGGTGGGTAGCGTGCGCGGTCAGAGCATGCAGAGCGCGGAGATGATCGCGGGCGAATGGAGGCGTGGGTACGTGCCCATGCGGAGATGATCGCGGGCGAGTGGAGGCGTGGGTACGTGCCTAGGGCGCCGGCGCTGGACGTGTCGACCGTGGAGGCCGCACTCGCTCGTCATCGGGCTGCCGACGGAGCTGGCGTGGGTGCGGTGCGCTAGCCACTGGAGGCTGGCATGGGAGGACAACAACCTGGCGCCCTGGATCGCCGTGCCCGAGGAGTGCACCGCGCATGGGCCATGGCTACCGCTCCGACCTCGAGCTCGTCGCACCGGAGGCCTACGCCTACGCCCGCACCGCCACCGCCGCGCCACGCGTGTGTCTTTGACGTCGACAAGACGGTGCTCTCCAACCTCCCTTACTACGCCCAGCACGGATACGGGGTGACGAGATTAAACCACCCGGAGTTGGACAAGTGGGTGGAGAGGGGAGGCGCCGGCGATTGGAGGTCGGCCGTCCGCGACCTCGGCTTCAAGACCTTCCTGCTCACTGGACGCGGCGAGGGTCACGAGGGGGTCACCGTCGACGATGTCCGGAAACAAGGCTGATACTGTATTAGTTTCACCCATCCTGCCTTGGTGATACTGTATTAGTTTGGCAGTTCTGTTCCAAATATTTTAAGTGGTTATTGATGTGTGATCTTTACAATCTGGCTGAGACATGCACTAGAAGGGCTAAAATGCCGTCTTTGTCAACAAAAAAATAAATCTGTGATGCAGATTGGCCCTTGCATGGGCAGTAGAGAGTTCATTACTTTGTTGGACTGAATACTCTGTTCTAGGTACTAATGCATTCCGGATATGAATTTAGTGAAGGCCAGTCGTTTCATCCAAATGCTCATATGGCAGTATCACAACCTGAGAGTAAATTGAAGGTGGAATCACCAAGTCATGTGCCAGTCCTTGTACTGAATTTAACAAGGGTGAAGTCCACTGATCTCGTTTTTTTGACGTGAACGGCAGGTGCTCTGCCTTTGCATTATAGAAAAGGAAAGATGGTCCAGTTAATAGGGAAACCGGATCCAAAAACCATATAACGCGCGGTTAATATAGAAAACCGACAAAAACCACACCCAACAACTCATGGCACATCATCTGTGCCGGAAACAAAAGCCCCCAGACCTAGGAACGAAGGCCATGCCTTGTATCCAACAAAGACGAACTCCGCAAACACCCACAAACTCTCTACAATGGCAGCACACTGAAGTGCACCCTCGCAACAGAAGTGGTCAAGCATTGGCCTGAACAAATGCGCGCACCGCATCGATCGCCTTGGGCGTGTGTTCCTTCTTGCAGATAGTGTTGCATCTTCTCATTCAGGTTTTCCTCAGATGCTTTTTCTTTGCTTTTAAGTGTTGAAACCTCTCCAAAGGCCTCCGCCCGCCTATACTCCGCGCGCTTGGCTACAGAAATGTCGCAATCTTTGTTTTTCTTGTCCAAACGGCAGCTTCGTCGCTGTAAGAGAGAAGGGGTAGCCTCTCCCACCTGCGAAACTTGCGGCGAGCTCGACACAGTGAGAGCAAGCTCTTCGAGGAACTCCCCCCATGGAGAGGAGGCTCTCCCAAGAGGCTCATCTGCATCCATCTGGATCAGCTCCTTTGAAGGCTTCCCGGTGCAAGGAGCACTGGAAACCTTCGGCTCCTCCAGTGTCGACTGCTCAACAGGCTCCACCTCAGACATAACCATGTCAAAACAAGAAGACACCTTGGCCCGCTCCTCCACGCCTTGACTCACCATCCCGGGTAGGACAGAAGCCAAGTCAGGAGGATCATCCTCGAGCATGACCTTTTCCAAGGCAGGAGGATCATCAACGGAATGAGCCTTCTCACTCAACTCAGCTGAACAGCCAGCCACAACAAGCGCACTGCAATCCTCACCAACGGCCACAGCAGGAGGAGCAGATTCAACATTGGCAAGGTCTTGGCTGCCCCCGATAGCTTCCATAGGTTCCCATAGGCTTGAGACTTGAGCAGTCCAACTCTCCACAGCAGCAACCAAGTCTTGAAGAGGCTTGAACAGCACCTCAAGACGAGCAGCGAACAAGGCCTGTAGCTCAGCGCCGAGCGCCTCCGCCTGAGCTGCAAGGAGAGGCCGCAAGGGCTCCAAAACAGCAGGAGGCACGCCAGGGTCCTTCAAGTTCAAGATCCGACCTGCTTGGCTACTCCATGAGCATGATGGGCATAGGGTAAGAAAGGCAGTGTCTATTTATCCGGTGCATCTTCCCAAAAGAAAAAAAAAATTATCCGGTGCATTCTTCACGCCGGCCCGATTATTGAACCGTGTACTGACTGACTGAGCGTGCAAAACAAAACTGAGAATGGGATTGAGAGGGAAGAATTTACACTGCGCAAAGGCTTGGCTGACTTCCTGTAGCATACATCCATTGGACTTGTGAGCTTGATTGTGACAGATGGGATGAGAAACTGTTCCATGATACAGTATATGCTATGATGTTTTCTGTTGAAATAAGTTTGTAGTCTCTTCTTCGCGTAATCTACCAGAAATCTCTCAACCTCTGCTCTCTGCTGAGCAACACTTGGTAGGATCTCTTCGGTTTGGAGACTGCATCATGAGATTCTGAACAGACACTAATCTCTGTTTGAGCGGGGATCTATCTACAGAAAGCAACAGTATCATTTCCCCACCTTGTTCCGCACAACCACACACGCAACACTTCTTTTTCTTTTTGGAAAAGTTGGATTCTTGATTCATCATCAACCTCCGAGACAAAGTGCAGAATGTGATGCTTCCAAGAGCAAGCCTTGATTACAACGGCAGGGTGAGAAGATCAAAACATGGTTCTTATAGTACAGTAAAGTAATGCATCAAAACCTACGATGTTAATCAGCCAGAAAATAACTCGGAAATCTCTTGGACACATTGTACTACAAAAGCCTCGGCTAAACACACCAGACAGCAGACCCTGCGTAGAGTACCAACTAACAGTAAACTGCAATACTGCACGCCAAAATCCACGTCCATACGCTGACACGTTAGTGGCCAGATATTTATCTTGAGACCATGCTCTGCCCTTGACTCTATATTGAATCTCAAACTCCAACAGGTTTTTTCTTTTTACGGGTGAAACTCGTTATTGGCAGACACGGTTGCAGCAGGAGCAGATGATGGTGTGACCTTCTCTTGCAAGGAGACAACAGAATGTCGACGAGCTCCACAACGGGATCCGCCCCGCGCTTCCTCAGCTGCTTTCGTCAATCCTTGGGCATGTGGTACCGCAACAACCATCCAGTCGGGTGAGAGTCTACATACAGCCATGGTGGCGATGGTGAACAACAGTAGTGCAGGTGCGGCGACACGGTGCACGCCGGCGGCGAGTAGCGACGCGGTTAACCCTAGGTGGCCACACACCACATTTCCTGGTGCCGATCTACTGAGCGATGGGGACAGGAACGATGAGAGGCAGTGTGGCCCGCGGGGAGGCCTTCCATGGTTAGTCGTTGGCGAGGGGGAGGAGGAGGAGGGGGAGAGTAGGAATGTGGTGCTCCGCCAGGGAATCCTTCGCGGACAGATGGCCGCGGCCGCCGCACACGCCAACCAAGTACTATATCACACTGGCGCGTGCTTTTACAGCACATACATTTGTACGAGAAAGATCTACTAGCCATTGTCACTTAAACAGTACATCATGGCCATATACAACACTTTACAGAGATTGGGGCAACAAAATTTACCTTCTAATGGCAGCAAGGACTCGGTGGCGCTCCAATCCACATGGATCTGGAAGGGTTACTCTCCTAGCAAACGAACACTCCGGCTTCTCGCTAGTGAAAGATGGATCCTTTGCTAAGTCTGGTCATGTTAAAAGCCGTGAATACTTTTAATGTACTAGCAAGTCAATCAACTAACATATACCCCACGCAAAGCAATACATAGGATACAAGCATAATGTGCAACATGTATTATATCAAGTCTAGCTAGCATGCCATCCAATCTACCACTGGAATGACAGAATGACCGAAGTAAATACAGCATGACGAAGATAAAGCATATTAAGTAAATGCATCATATTCAAGTTATTCCCATGATCCTCTCCAGGCCATATCCCAGTTCTCTTGGTCATCCGGCCAACATTGTCATAGTCGCCTCATGGCCCAATCTGAAGTTCAACCTATTGTCACAGGGTCTCCATGTGGCTATGATGAACCTTAACTTTCCAGAGCTTTGCTTCGGTAGACCCCCCTCACAAAGTCACAAACCGTATAAGGACAATATTGTCATTTGATCATAAGGTATATGTATACAAGATGTGAGACGTACAAGAAGTACCATAGCAGATCGGCTGCCCCTCACACACCTCCGTCCTGGGCCTGGCCCATTATTCTTCTTCTTCTTTTAACCTTCAAAAACTTGTTGTGAGAGGTAGGATTTGATCTAACAACCTCTTAGTTTTCTTTCACCCACCATAACCAACTGAGACAACCCACTTGCTTTGTCTAATTACTTTTTTTACAGCTCTTATTATTGCGCATCTTGTCAGTTTAGCTTTCTTTTTTGGAAAAATCAAATTAGGGACGCAGCACGCCTTCCGTCTCGTGCGGCCGCTGCGCAATGGACCAAGTAGTGCTTGTCCCGTGACTGCCGCACGCGTAGGAGTTTTATAGCACCACAACTGCGTGTTGGGGCTGCGCTACAGTACATTTGCATTTTGCTACAGCAACTATACAACGGAGCTAAACTACTAGTACTCCTTTATATTTTTCTTCCGAACAATAAATTGGCCATGCATTCACTACAGGATAATGGCAAATTGCTTTCTCATGCTACAGCGACCGGTGGTAGGTGACCACTTGGCATGAGCGGCAAGCTATATAAAAAACAATGAACAAAAAAAATGACCGGTGGTAGGTGTTAGTACATGTTTCTTTTATCAAGCTTCATGCTAGCTTAACACAATTAAACATGTAGGCAGGCCCAACAAATAAGTATGGCAATTGGATGCTCTTATATGACCAATTAAAGGCCCCATACCAAGTTGTTTATGTTTTTGACAAATTTTGCATTTTCTGAAGATTTCTCGATAAAAAAAGGCCGATAAATGGCCAGACGTGTCGCAACTTGCATACTGTGTCAGAAATCGTTCAAATATGACATGGATGCCTACCATGGGAATGCCCACTGCTTGCAAAAAAGTTCATGGATTTGACAACAAAGTTTGTAAATTTAAGAAAATATTCACAAATTTGAAAAGTTCACGGATTCCAGAAAAGGTGCATGATTTCAAAATAGTTCATGAATTTTAATAAAGAAAATAAAATGAAGTAAAGAGAAAAAAAATAGAAGGAAAACAGGACAAACAATAACCGAAAAAATAAAACAACAAATTTTAAAAATTGTTCATGTTTGAAAATTGTGCATGTTTTGAATTTTGTTCAAATTTCAAAAAATGTCAGGTCAAATTCCGTTCATAAATTCAACAAATATTCAGCATTTAAAAATTGTTCAAATATTTTTCAGTTAGAGTTTCGAACTTTTTTTCAGAAAATATTTGTTATATGTGAACACACTTGTGTCTTCTTCACTATAAAATAATACGAGCGGCTGTCGGGTGAACTGGCTAGCAGCGAATGGCTCTAAGCGCGAGGTTTTGAGTTCAATTTGTCACGAGGATCATTTTTCTTAATATTTTTACGTTGCTTATATTGGACGTGGCTTAATGGGCCGGCCCGTGCAATTTGTATACGAGGTCTCACGATGTATTTTTAAAAAGGACAATCTTACCCTTAATTATGAAGGGGTATGGAATAATCTGAGTCATCGATGTGTTTAAGGGGGGTCTACCGAAGCAGAAGTGAACTTTCCATTGTTCACTGATAGTATCATTTCTTGGTGTTTATTCCTCCACATTCGACCAAGACCGAACAATACAGACTGTGTTCGCGGGAGCGGACACGGCTATTCAAATATATTAACACTATGCAGAGATTGTGCACTTTACCCACACTATGGAATTATCCTGGTATATCGGCTTATTTCTTAAGGCGAGCCAGGTTCACTCCAACAGAGCCGTTGTACCAATATGACATTTTTACTCATCGGTAGTACCAGTGGGCACACCACAAGGGAGAACTGTTGGACGCTGGCCATATCCATGGCACTTGTCACATCCTTGTCGAGATTCAATAACTAACTAGTCAACTTTTACACTAGCCTAGAATCCTATAGGTTAGACGCCGCCTACCTGGCCAGGGTAGCCCTCCGTCCAACATTCCTAGTATGATGACATGAAAATGATACATTAGTATAATAATCTACGACCTTTTCATGGTAAGGCAAGTATGGTTGCATGTTATTTAGTTCGGCTTGGTGGCACTATCACTCGATCTAGCCAATGGTGAAGTATGTTACCACATTCTTTATCATTGTAACACCTAATACTAAAACCTGCATAAGAATGTTATTCGTGATAAATACAAGGCGCACCAACGCAAAAGTGTAACAACCAACTCCATCATACCACATGAGTCATTCTGGCATGATGATTTTATAATGAAATGGCTAACCATGGAAGTTTCTCGCAAGCTCTCAATAACCATCACATGCAACATGACAGAGATATAACATACACATGCACAAGCAAGTCGAAGTTAATGTATCTCATTTAGGTTGGGCATTAATGATCTTCTGAACCTTTGCTGGAAAACTGGCAAATAAATCGATAGCCACCAGAACGACAGTTCAACAATAGCTCAACAGCTGCCCCAATTCAGTTGGCTATACGGGGTAGCATAACACTTACCGCGCAGAACTCGATAGTAGTGTTGATAAGAAGAACTTGATGGCCCAAGACGATTGGTTACGAAGATCTCTTATCACACAGAAGTTGGGAGTAGAGTTGAGAACAATAAAGTTACCAACTGCCCAAGGTGGTTGGCTACGAAGAGCTCTTATCACACATGACTTGGAAGCAGTGTCGAGAAAAATAAAGTTACTAGATACCCAAAACATTTGGCTACGAAGATCTCTTATCACGCAGAACTTCGGAATAGTGCTAATAACAAAAAATTTCAATAGGTGCACAAGACGGTTGGCCATGGGTAGCTCTTATCTCACAGAACCTGGGAGCACATTAGTAGAAAACAGGGCTTTGGTTCCGGGCCAATATTCACATTAGTCCCGGTTCAGTCACGAACCGGGACTAATGTGAGCATTGATCCCGGTTCGTGCGGCTAAGGCATTAGTCCCGGTTCACCTGTGCCCTTTACTCCCGGTTTGTGCCTCAAACCGACTAAGGTGCGATGTTTTAGTCGGTTAGTGCCTCAAACCGGGACTAAAGATTAGACCTTTAGTCCCGGTTTGAGACACGAACCGGTGCTAATGGGGTTGAGACCTTTAGTCCCGGTTCGTGCCACGAACCGGTACTAAAGGTCCCATTTTCAAATTCTACCCCCTGGATCGCCTTTTCAGTTTAAAAAAAATAAAAGAAAATGATGAAAATGTCAAAAAAATAAAATAAAATAAGTTTTCCATGTGATATGTGGTCTAGTTGTTGGGAAAATTTGCAAATGTGAATTTCAACTTTATTTGCAAAATCTCTCTGGAATTTGTAAAAATGGGCATAACTTTTGCATACTAACTCGGATGAAAAAGTTTTTTATATGAAAAAGCATCTACTCGAAAAGTTACATCCCAAATTTAACGGGGGGAACCCCGTTAAACATTTTCAAAATCCTCAAAAACCTAACAGAAAAAAAGTTACAGGGCTTTTAAGATCTAAAGTGAAAAAAAATAAAAAAAATTCAAACTGTGGTCAAACTGTGGCCAAACAATGGTCAAACTAATTATTCTAGAATATTAGTGTTACTAAATAATTATTTCAGTTATTTTGAATTTTGGTCAAATCTGGTCAAACTATGGTCAAACAATGGTCAAACTAATTATTCAAAATAACTATTGTTTTTTAAATAATTATTGTTTTTTAAAACAATAGTTTCAAACTCAAACAGTGAAATGTGTCACTTCATGCTCAAGCAAAATTCCTGAGGGTTAATACGATTGACATCTTACTATTGTCAGGCAAACAACAAGTGCAGACTTGGAAACGAGGGAGAATAGAACCCGATAGTTAAGCGTGCTCAGGCTGGGGGAGTGGGAGGATGGGTGACCGTTCGGGAAGTTAGATGATTTGGAATGATGAGGGGTGATTAGAGATTAGAGGATAAATTGAGCAGTGATGAGGGGTGGTGATTAGAAATTAGAGGTTAAAATAATTCAGAAATTTGAAAATAAAAAAAATTCAAAAAAAATTCAAAAAAAATTCAAAAGAAAAATTCAAAAAAAATCATAAAATTTCCTTTAGTCCCGGACTAAAGGTGGGGCTCCACGTGGCCGCGACAATAGGCCCTTTTTCTACTAGTGGCAGTGTTGAAATGAGAAACTCAACAATTGCCCCAAGATGGTTGGCTGCGAAGAGCTCTCATCACACAGGACTTGGGAGCAGCGTCGCGAAAAATAAAGCTAGTAGTTGCCCAAGACGGTTGGCTACGAGGAGCTCTTGCCACACGAAACCTGGGAGAAGTGCCAACATAAGAAAAACAAAGGTTCATCCGAATCATGTCAAATTTATTAAGGTTATTCTACAACTATTTCACACATTCGAGATCATTTTTGTTCACGTGCAAGTCTGCAAGTTTTAAATTATATTGGGTCAAATAGTAACTCCAAAATGAGAATACATGCAACCAACATGTGCACACAAGTAAACACACACACATTTGTCACACATAAATGCTTATAGACCTAGGAGCAATGCTTTGGGACATATATTAGTTGGTTGGCTTGGGCCTTGGGGTAAAGTATTCTCCGGAACGAAGTGTGGTCATCTCGCGGAAAGGATTCATCAGAAAAGACATTTTCCGAAAAACCTATATGAAGAAGAATAACAAAGATGCCATTTTAAGTTTATATAAACATCATGAAAACGACACGGTTAGAACAATCTCTTTGAATAAAGAACATGGGTGTTGGGATCATCTCGATCGGAGTAACGAGCGAAAGTTATGAATGATGCAACGCTAGTCTGTAATTAAAATAACTACATTCGGGTCTTGACAGTTTTTTTCCAGCGAAATAAATGAGATACGCCGGCTGGGCCGAAGGGGCTGGACTGTGGCTGTTTCTGGGCCGCGACAGCGAGGCCGGCCCAGCTGCTCTGCAGGAGAACGCACACCGGTGTACTCCCCTAAAAAAACCGGTGTACTCCATCGTTCCGCTACTGGAGGGAAGGCTTGAGAGGCTGACGACGCGGGCCCACCTGTTGAGGTCAAATGTTTGCGTCTCAACCTCGCGCCCGAAGACAGAGTCGACGCCTGCGGTGGCCGTTCCGGCGACTGGAGGCGCCGCTGCCGACGTAACGCACACCGGAGTGTTTCAGGGGAGAAATGCATGTCCGATGGTGGTGAGGGAAGTCGCCGTCCAGCTCGGTGGTGAGCGCACCGTTGACCGAGGCGGATGGCGGCGACGGCGATGCTGGAGAGCTCGCCTCAGCCGCGGGAAGGAGGATAGGGATCTCGGGATATCTCTGAGGTGATGTTGATGATTCTCTGGAGCGGTTTAATGGAAAGGGCCAGGGAGGGCTGGAAGCTCGGATTGGACAGAGGCACGGGCGGCGGCAATGGCAGCCGAAAGGGAGCATGGGAGCTTGATTATCTTGTCCAAGAGATTGCTGGGGAATACTGGAGGATCCTAGAGTCGCGCAGGTGGCCTCGGAGAGGGGTTTAAATAGGGGGTGGAGCGTCGGTGGCCGGCCGGACTCTCTGAATGCCGCTCGTGTGCTCGAACTCGAAGCTGTGGAGGGTATATGGCGTCGGGGAGCTCTTCAGAGGGGTTGAGTGAGATATATGATGATCTAGGGAAGCAGTGGAGGCAGGGATAAATAACGAAGGGCAGCAGGTGGGAGCTCGCAGAGCACAATTTTGGCATGCTGAAGGGGTGGTCACCACCGGCATTGCGTGGCCTCGGCACTGAATGGCTCCATGACCATGTCTGACCAGTGTCTTAATAGATATCCTGGAATATTTGACAGCCAATGGGTCAAGGAGTGCAGCAAAGTGAGCTAAACACCAATCTGACCAATAGGTGTTGGTGATGAATGGTGGTAGATAGGTTTGGTGAACTGTCTTAAATTTTGATGGGTGTTGATCTGACACTGAAATGAATGACATGGCAATTTTTCAGCCCAACAGGAACAAGCAAAGTGGTACTAATTGCAGTTCAAAGGCATAAATGTTGTAAAATGTTGGGTTTGGATGGTTTGCTCAATAATTGCACTAGAACATCCTAAGTTATGAGGAACATGGAGGTAACTGAGGTGCTCTGCTGTCATGAACCCTGAAGCAACGATGTGTCAAGGTTCGAGCTCAAATGGATAAGTCTCTATAATAACACTTCCTTGTTGGAAGCTACACTCAGATGTTGAACTTGGTGGTAGGCCTTATATTCGGATGGATAATGATCTTGTATGGCCATTATAAGCTATACTAGAACATGAAGGCGTGCGTTGCCGCGCCCGTCCATTTTTGTTAATGAACCGTCGAAAGGGAAATTCGACTGAGAATAATGAATAACTAACAATCAATAAGTCGGTAGCTGCGGTTGTGGCAACTTAGCGAAAGTTTCATCTCAACATTGAAACTAACGACCCCGAATCAACAACCACAAAGTTTTGAAAAAGTTATGATGTGCACTGAAGAGTGGTGCATTCGGTGCTTGACCTCAGTTTATATATTCGAAACCAAAGACAAATCTAAAAACAAAATTTGCATGGTGATAATCATCTATCTACCATGATTCATGTTTTCTAATTTAAATTTGAAAATCATACCAAGGAAAAAAATCCCTATATGAACAGTCGTTAATTACCAATGGGTCATGAATTCGCGTTAGTTCATCAACACTAAATTCGTCAGTTTTGCTTTTCAGGTTATGTTTTGAATTTAGATTTGCAGAATATCGAATAGAGGGTGTTCCTATGTACTCTATATTTGTTTTTTTAGTTTGTAGTATATAAACTCCCATATCGCCCGGACACATTCTCACATCACCGAGTACTAACGAATTACCAGAGTATGCAGGGCCAGGATATGGCGACATATGCGGGAATTAGCGGGCCACTAAAGTGAGTGCACCAGCCCAACGCATAATTCCGGCCCGATCAACAATAGCAGGCCTAGATAGTTCCCTGGAGCAGCGGCCCAAGAGATAAACGAAGACGTTCAGGAGAACGTACGATGGATGGATCGTACGGTTAGCTACGGCAAAGCGCTGTGAGGGCTCCTAGGTGGCTCCATTTTACTGTTTCTCAATATACAAATCATTTGAGAGGCTAGAAAGAAACCAAAATGGTGGTACTGTTTCCTTGCTCAAATTGATCCAAGATTGATACTGGAGGGGAATATGTATGCAAGACCATCTCCAATTATTCACACGACTCTGCCACGTTCGCATCACCGATGTAGAGGCATTTAAAAAAAATATAATAATATACTCTCTCCGTTCCTAAATATTTGTCTTTCTAGAGATTTCAAACGGTGACTACATACGGAGCAAAATGAATGAATCTACACTCTAAAATATGTCTATATACATCCGTATGTGGTGATCATTTGAAATCTCTAGAAAGACAAATATTTAAGAACGGAGGGAGTATATGGCCAAACGGGGAACCGCCAAATAGATGGTGCCTTTTTTTTTTTTGAATTCGCCAAATAGATGGTGCTGAAATACAAATCTGGATGCACATATTTTGGGCAACGGGCAAGCTGCCTCTGCCACCGATCGACGGACCGACGACCATCTCTCCACCACCAACCGGTCCATGATGGCGCCCGGAGACGGAGAGCAACGCCCAAGCTGGACAGCAGGACATGCTCTGCCACACCACCCCTTCTATGTTTTAGGCCTTCATCCGCCGGCGCCGCGGGTCGGGGACGCGGGGCACAAGACAAGAGGGTGGCCCCTTGACGCCACGGAGCTTCATCCTCGAGCCGGCGTCGACGGCGCCGTATCCGGGCCTGGCTTCTCCGCCCCTGACGGTGCGCAACCGCTTTCCATTCAAACGGCGTCTCCAGATCGTGTTCGGCGCCGCTCACCGGCCTGGCTGGGATGGGGAGCTGACTCGTCCCGGAGGGAGAACATGCCTGCCGGCTTCGGCGGTGTCGGTGTGGTGCTCTGCTTCGCCGGCATGCAGCCGCAAGGCAGAGTCAGGGCTTCTTGATCGCGAGCCCAGGAGCGTCCGTCGTCGGCGCGGCGGGTGTGCCGAGCGAGGGCGAGGGCGCACCGCGCCTGACCGTGCAGGCCGCTCTACTTCGTCGCGTGCTTCGTCCGCGGGCGTGGCGGCGGGCGGCGGCGGTGCGCGCATGGAAGCGAGGCCGCTGGATGGGCGTGGGATGACCGGATCCGATGTACGGTGGATGAGACGGGTGCCAGATCAACCGTACATCGGATCTGATAGGAT
This sequence comes from Aegilops bicornis, assembly GCA_021605145.1. Taxonomy (NCBI): domain Eukaryota; kingdom Viridiplantae; phylum Streptophyta; class Magnoliopsida; order Poales; family Poaceae; genus Aegilops; species Aegilops bicornis. The sequence goes on along the minus strand of CM038675.1, from coordinate 77,920,969 downwards.
CGGGAAGGTGGATCCGCGGCTTTTGTTAGAGATCTCCAACAGGTTGTAGGTTAGTCTTGATAAAATGTTCATGTCATCAATCAACAAGCTATCATACAACTGTTCCAATAGGTTGTATGTAAGCTATCCAATAGATGGTGAGAAAATAAATGTGATTGCTCTCTATTTCATCTTGGACCTTGTGCAAAGGTTGTTGGTTAATGAGGTAATATCATCGGCAGTCGTAAAACTTGTGTTAGATGTTCAGTTTAGTGTTAAAACTTTGAAAATGCGAATTTATAGTCATCTAACTTGTTGTTTGCTGCAAATACGGTGCTTTCGACACACACTACTTGCATGACGTACCAGCATGGGCTGGCCCACATGTCTGTGGTTGGGAGTAAAAAAATCAGATAAGTCTCTGGATTTTCTTAATTACATAGAAAAATAGACCTGGGGTTGGAACCGGTGACCTCATGTAGGCGCACGCACTAATTCTTCTAACCCGGCAAATGATACACAATTCTTCTAACGGATAACTACGTCTTATATTCTTCTATTAAACATGTGTGCCGGTCAGCACTAATGGGCTATGATCAGTGCAGCCCATTTTGCACCTCTATTTTTTTTTAGAATTTTGTATGTAAATTATAATCTACAGAGTACAACAATATTTGTATAATTTAAAATAAATTTTTTTTTGTAAAACTAAAATTCAAAAGTAAGATACAAAAACTGTACTGCTCCTAGATGAGAAAATTAACATAAGAAAGGGGAGCCGCTAGGTCTCGAAACTGTACTACACCTTTCAAGCTCTATTGTCTAATGTGGAACAATATTTTTTGAACCAGGATGCATGTGGAGCTTAAACGAGTTGCACATACTGCAGCCCATTTTGCAAGCGCTATTTTCTTTAAGATATGTGTAAAGCGTAAGTAATAAAGTTGTGTTCAAATATTTGCATATCAAAAATATTATGCATACAGAAGATGATTAGCTAATAAAAATATATAAGCCTAAGCTTCATATTACAAAAATATTTATTAAAACGTAAGTAATAAAATGATTTAAGAAACTTTTTAAGATATTCGTAAAGCATAATAAAATTATGAACAAATATTTGTGTGTTAAAGATATTATAAATACAAACAATGATTAATGAATAATTTTTTTAAATATAAACATGTATATTATCTTAGACACGACTGACAATTCATGTCAACAGTTTAAATTTTAAATTTTTATGCGAACATTGAACTATATAAATGTGCGTATAATTATTGAAATGCTTGTATAAATAAATTAATATTTTTGATTTTTAATTTTACAAATATTTGCATTATTTTAAATTATAAAAACAAATCCAAGTCACAAATATATAAATATTTTAAAATAATACCTGAACAGTTCTGAAATAAATTTATTTTTTTTCTATTTACAATATTTATAACACGCGAAAATTCAAACATTATTTTTACTACTGAGATCATAATTTATGTATAAATTTCTAAGAAAATAATCAAAGGTGCATAATGGACTATACTGATTATTAAGGACAGTATAACCGCATCTAATCCCTGCCCTCACAGCGATTTGCGTTTCCGGCCGTCCATTTTTATGTACTAAACAATCTTGGCCGTTAGATCTTGTGCCAGTACGATTTTTTTCGCGAGATGGGCTGGCTGTCCTTAAGAGCAGCTATTCCTGTAGCTTTTTTGGCCCACTGTGGTTAATTGGGCCGGTATTTGGTTTTCTGGCCCATTTCCCGTGCTGACTCGCGGTTGCAAATCTCCACCTCGACGACTCCTCTCCTCGATCTCTCTCTTTCTGTCCGCCTGTGTAGGGCTTGCGCCGGAGCTGCGACGGGTTCTCATGCTGAGTAGGAGACCGCACACGCTTGACCGCCGGCGGGGCTTGCGCCCGGGCCGGGATAGTTGACGCGGAGGGTGAAGGAATCCTTCCTCCTCCTGATCTCCCCTCCTCCATCGTCTTCGAATTAGGGATCTCACGTTCCAACCAAGCCCCACGGAAAAGCCCGGAAACAGCCCGTTCCAAGCATCGTTTTCGTCGATCCGTCGTCTCGCAGACCGCTCGCCGGCGTCTCCACCACCGCCATGTACACCGCATCCGGCTCCAGCGCAGGGCTACACCGACCGAGGGCGAGATCGAGGAGCGCGTGAGGACCGAGCTGCAGGCTGCTGCCGTGGCAGCAGAGGCGAGTGGTCGCAGCCGCGGCGGGGGGCATCATCGTGTCTGGGGAAGGGTATGGATCTAAGAATTGCTCATATCCTTCTTTTTGTGTATATCTGCATGTGTCAGTTACTACTTTTTCTATGTGGAACTGTTGGAGAGGAGGCCCGGGATAGGTATTTGATAATACAATTCATGTGCAACTTTCTAATCTGATCTCTCCATTTAGTGTTCGAGGATAGTTCACACTTCACATTGAAACATAATTGGTTTGGCGGCTCCTCGCATTGGTTGAGGATCTGGACGGCCTCCATCGCAGTCGGCTACCTGGGCTTCTCCTTGGTCAGGGAAACGTTGCTTGCGTGCAGGCTTTGCTGGTGGGATCTGAGCACCGCCATCACCATACACTAGATCAACTGGGAGAAATACCATTCATACTTATTGCTGAATTTGTGTTTTGATGATTACTAAAGCCTACTGATTTCTTATGTACCACATTGCAATCTGCAACTCCTTTTTGTGTGTTTGTGTGTCCGCAGCAGCAGCAGCAGCACATTACAAGTTTTTTTTTTACGTTTCTCCCCATTTTGTATTGTAGGTGTGATTTGGTTGTGGTATTAAGGTTTTTTATACGTTTCTCCCCATTTTGTATTGTATGTGTGATTTGGTTGTGGTAGCGAATGGGGGGAGGAGAAGACTGCCTCCGGCCTGTTGAACCCCTTCGTGGTGACCTCAAGGCAAGCCAGGAGCGGATTGCCAAGGGAGGCTAAACCATCCTGCTCCAGCCGGATCTGAAGGTCGGCGCCCCATGGTTCACCTAGGGCACCGTCCTCAGGTTCGTCATCTACTTGCCGGCCGTCTCGTGCCTGTTTGCCAGTTGTCCACGACGACGACGGTGTTGGCTCATTTTGGTGGTTGCTTATTGTTGGCAGGTTCGTCCAGCATACCGGAGGTCTTGGAGTGGGTGATGACCATCGACTCCGATATACTGCAGCTTGAGGACACTATCGCCATCCACAGAAATGAAATCTTGGATTGAAATTTGTAAGTGGAGGGTATATTCTAACCTGTAAAATAATGTGTACCTGATGAGAGAGTAATAATAGCAGAATGTTGATGTCTTTGTGTTTGGGGTTTGTTAGGGCATCTCCAGCCGCGCCCCCAACAGGCCCCCCTAGGCCACTTTTTTCGGCGCGGCCAAAAAACGCCCCCAAGGCCCTGTGACGCCAAAATCGCCGGTTCGGACCTTTTTTCCGCCGCGGTCACAGGTCAACCCGGTTACTGGTGAGCCGTTAGAGCTCGGCGCTTAGGGAAAAAGCACGCCTGGCCCACACCGACAGGGGAAAAGTCAAGGTTTTCTTCCCCCGACTCGCCTCGCACCCCCCGCGTCCTCGGCCACCACTAGCTATATCCCGGCGACGGCCGCCGGCCTACTCCGCTAGATAGCCATTCCCCGCCGGAAAATAGCGGCCCATGGCGATCCCTCCCGCAGTTGGCGTTTCCGGCCGCCGCTTCCGCCGCGGTTTAACGGCGGGTACACGCCCACCGCGCAAAAGGTGTTCGGCGTTTGACTGTCTCGGCGATGGACTCGGATGAGGAGAAAGAGCTCGCTGCTTGGAGGAGGAAGCCGCGGCCGACGCCCGTGAAGAAGAGCATCCGATGGTGCTCGCCGCCCTCGCCAAATTCCGGCGATCAATGAAAAGCCGCCTCGAGGTGGCTCGGCTGGGCGGGTGAAAGCAAAGAACCGGCATCGCTCGCAAGGCTAATGCATGCTCTACTCCGACTACTTCGCCCGATGCTCCACTTCATGGCGAGAAAATATTTCGCGCCGTTATCGGATGAGCCGAAAGCTCTTCCTCGGGATTGTGAATTCAATCCGGGAGTTCGACAACTACTTCAAGTGCAAGATGGATTGCACCGGCGCCCTTGGATTCACCTCCATCCAGAAGTGCACGACAGCGATGAGGATGCTTGCATATGGAGCTCCGATGATTCACTCGACGATTATGAGCGCATGGCCGAGTCCACCAGCATAGAGTGTTTCTACAAGTTCGTCGGGCGATGGTGGCAGTGTTTGGGCCACAATACTTGAGAACACCCAATGCGGAAGACATCGCCGGATCCCAGCCCGAGAATGCAGCAAGAGGATTTCTGGGATGCTTGGAAGCATCGATCGCATGCATTGGCAATGGAAGAACTGCCCATTTGGTTGGCAGGGGATGTACAAAAGGCGCCAAAGGCGGTTGCAGGTGGTGCTTGAGGTGGTAGCCACACAGGACCTCTGGATTTGGCACTCCTTCTTTGGTATGCCAGGAACTCACAATGACATCAACGTGTTGCAGTGCTCTCCTGTTTTTGCCAAGCTCGTTGAGGGTCATTCTCCTCCGGTGAACTTCGAGATCAATGGGCACCAATACAACAAGGGGTACTATCTAGCTGACGGCATCTATCCAAGATGGTCGACATTTGTAAAGACGATCTCAAACCCTGTGGCAGGAGGCAAGAACGCCTGGTTTGCGAAGGTTCGTGGAGGCTTGCGGGGAAGGATGTCGAGCGGGCATTTGGGGTGCTCCAATCTCGATTCGCTGTTGTTCGGTACCCCGCTTCAGACCTGGTCGAAAGATCAAATGTGGGATATCATGACTTCTGTGTCATCTTGCACAACATGATCATCGAGAGCGAGCAAGAAGACCCGGTGTTTGACATCGAACCATAATACAGGCAGTGTCATTTAGCCGAAGTAGATCACCAGCTACCTTCAACTTGGACTGCCATCTCATTATGAGTCAGGAGATCCGAGACCCACAGGTGCATCATCAACTGCAGAAAGATCTGATTGAGCACCTATGGAGGCTCAAGGGGGACGCCGCGTGATGAAATACGAGTTTTTATTTGTTGAACTATATAATTTGTATTGAACTATTTGTTGTTGTAGTATTTTGTTGAAGTATTTGAATTTTCTGTGATGAAATATGTAATAAGGAATAATTGTGTTGATAATTGAACGCCGAGACGCGGCAAAACCATGCCGAATATGGGCCTATTCTCGCCCATATGGGCCGTTTATTCGCCGAAATTGGGCTGCAAAGTGGGCCAATTTCGGCGCATCAATGGCGACGATTTGGGCGCAAAACCGCCCCCAGCGTCGAGTGTATCGCCGGCTCGCCCCCAGGGGGCGATTTCTATGCGTCCTGGGGGGGCCAACGGCTGGAGATGCCCTTAGGCAGAAGGCCACGATGGGAAACTGGTGGACTCCTTGAAAGGTACAATACTACCGATTTTATTTCTGAATGTTGTGTTGCACAGTCACAATATCTATGGAAAAATAATATCTTCGGCAATGCTTATTCATAGTTGAAAATCCTCTTCTGATTGTGCAATACATCCTGTAACTCCTCTGGACATTGATGTCAAATCCCCTTCTCCAAGGTAACTAGACAATCCTCTACATTCAAATTTGCAAGCTTTGTTTCTCTCAAATCATCCACTCACCCCCTATGTGAATTTGCTCCTGAACTGATAGAGCCAGTTGCAGTAGTATTATCTTTATCTGATATGAGTGAAAGGAAATATTTATGGAGGAAATTAATTTTACACATCCTATAGATTAGCTTTATCTAAATCACGTGGTCCTTTTTCAGTTATGAGTTGCAGTAGTATCACATGAAGATTATAAATTAGGTACGGTTTTTTTGCTCTCTAATTCATGAGTATCTGGGTACAGACTTAGTATCTAATTTTACCATGTGATGGCACTGACACCATGTGGTGAATATGGTTGAACCATACAAGCTGGCCTCAAGAACACAAAGATCTATTCCATTTTATTTTCCTGGAGGTCATAAATACTTATTTCTCTTATTACAGTTCTGACTTCCGAGGTATGCAAACAAAAAAGAGCAGAAAGCAATGTTTGCTAAGATTCCTGTAATTGTCTTTCTGTAGAACGTTTAACCTTAGTATATAATTCCTTGAGATAAAAAAAACTAATCGCCCTAGCTGGGTTTAAATTTAGGACATCATTTTTTGGGTTGTCGAACAAGGTTTCACAATAGTGGTAGTGATAGTTCAAACTTGAAATAACTTGATTGTTGCCAGATGAACGGACGTTATGTTTTCACATATGAACAAGTTTTATGTATGTAGATACTCATGCAATAAAATTTGATTGAATCTTTGTTGGAATTTATTTCAGTACTAATGCATAACTAAGTAATGATATCTAGCTTGAGCAGCTCAATTAGGACGCAATGGATACATGCTAGGTGTACTGCATATTACGCATATCTTGCATTTATTTCAGTAGTCACTTTTGTTGTAATACTCTCTGTCTTTCATCTTATACATGATGTTACTTGATGTATCAATTAGCTTGTCCTGACTGGGAAATTTTCTTTTCTGTATGCGACACAGGTGGTTGCTGATTGGTTGACATTTCAATTTGGGCATTATTTAATTTGTGCAAGTGTAGCGACACCATTTTCCATGCTGGTTTGTTTTCATAAGCCTTTTCATGTATAAAATGAAATTGCTGGTCTGCCACTTCCTTGTATATAGGTTTCAGCATGGTTGCTCTTTAACAATACAAGTAAACAAAAAAGAGAAATATGATTACCACATATCCCGCTCGCATGGTAGTATTTAGCATATCTTTATTTGATATTGCAGCTAATTTAATTCTTGTTAGGACTCTTGTCCTATGAATATGACGCCCTCCACAAGAAATGCATAGGTTATATTTACCATCTAAATTGTTGTGTATGCTGTTATACAAAGCCAATTTGTATATGTTATCTTGCTTTTACTGAGTATATGTGAGATTTCCTTGGATTACCTACTAATGTATTATTATGTTTAGGTAAATTCAATATATTTCATGTAGTCATATATTTATCAAAATTCATGTCATTTCATTGTACAAATAGACGGGCGCAGCAATGCACGCCATCAATGATTTAGTAGAACATTAGAGCTGACAGGCCTACGTGTTTTAGGTGAATGGATATAAAACCTCGTTATCATTTGCAAGCATCTGATGCCATTGGTATTGACCGTGTGCTAGCATTTCCAGTAGGTCGCGGGATCGATTCCTGCCACCTCTAATTTTTCTCTTGTATACTGACAGTTGGTCTCACCTAGGCTTTCCTATGTAATTAAAAAAATCCAAGGAGTTATTTGAATTTTTTACTCCCACCCAATGACATGTGGGCCACCCATGCTGGATACCACGCAGGCTGGCTGTAGGTTCGGATACGATACACAGCATCGTATTTGCACCAACCAACAAGTTAGATGATCACAAATCCGTATTTTTAAAGTTTTAGCACTAAACTGAACATCGAGCGCAAGTTCTATGACTGCTAGTGATATTACCTCTTGGTTAATCTACATACAACTTTGCTCTCTCTCCATATTTATTACATGCCACATCATCACTATGTCCTAGGTGGCAAATTAACCAACACCTATCTTACGACTGTTGGAGATGCCCTTACTTACGCGCGGTCGTTCGTTGGATGGCGATGTTGGGGAACGTTGCAGAAAATAAAAATTTTCCTACGTTTCACAAGATCAATCTATGAGTTCATCTAGCAACGAGAGAGAGAGGAGTGCATCTACATACCCTTGTAGATCGAGCGGAAGCGTTCAAGAGAACGGGTTGAGGGAGTCGTACTCATCGTGATCCAAATCACCGATGATCCTAGTGCTGAACGGACAGCACCTCCGTGTTCAACACACATACGGTTGGGGAAGACGTCTCCTCCTTCTTGATCCAGCAAGGGGGAAGGAGAGGTTGATGGAGATCCAGCAGCACGACGGCGTGGTGGTGGATGCAGATGATCTCGGCAGAGCTTCACGAGCTTCTACGAGAGGGAGAGGTGTAGCGAGAGGAGAGGCGCCAAGAGCAGGTGCGGCTGCCCCCCTCCCCATCTTTATATAGGGCCCCTAGGGGCACTGCCCCTAGGAGATGGGATCTCCAAGGGGGCAGCGCCGGGAGTGGCTTGCCCCCAAGCCAGGTGGAGGCGCCCCCACCCCTAGGGTTTCCCAACCCTAGGCGCAGGAGGGGCCAAGGGGGGCACACCAGTCCACCAGGGGCTGGTTCCCCTCCCACTTCAGCCCATGGGGCCCTCCGGAATAGGTGGCCCCATCCGGTGGACCCCCGGGACCCTTCCGGTGGTCCCAGACAATCTAATTACCCGAAACTTTCCCGATGGCGGTCAAACTCGACTTCCTATATATAATTCTTTACCTCCGGACCATTCCGGAACTCCTCGTGACGTCCGGGATCTCATCCGGGACTCCGAAGAACTTTCAGGTTACTGCATACTCATATCTCTACAACCCTAGCATCACCGAACTTTAAGTGTGTAGACCCTACGGGTTCGGGAGACACGTAGACATGACCGAGACGACTCTCCGGTCAATAACCAACAGCGGGATCTGGATACCCATGTTGGCTCCCACATGCTCCTCGATGATCTCATCGGATGAACCACGATGTCGAGGATTCAAGCAACCCCGTATACAATTCCCTTTGTCAATCTAAGACGTTATTTGCCCGAGATTCGATCGTCGGTATCCCAATACCTCGCTCAATCTCGCTATCGGCAAGTCACTTTACTCGCACCGTAATGCATGATCCCGTGACCAAACACTTGGTCACATTGAGCTCATTATGATGATGCATTACCGAGTGGGCCCAGAGATACCTCTCCGTCATGCGGAGTGACTAATCCCATTCTCGATCCGTGGTCAACCCAATGACACTTTCGGAGATACCCGTAGTATACCTTTATAGTCACCCGATTACGTTGTGACGTTTGGAACACCCAAAGCACTCCTACGGTATCCGGGAGTTACACGATCTCATGGTCTAAGGAAAAGATACTTGACATTGGAAAAACTCTAGCAAACGAACTACACGATCTTGTGCTATGCTTAGGATTGGGTCTTGTCCATCACATCATTATCCTAATGATGTGATCCCGTTATCAACGACATCCAATGTCCATAGTCAGGAAAACATGACTATCAGTTGATCAACGAGCTAGTCAACTAGAGGCTCACTAGGGACATGTTGTGGTCTATGTATTCACACATGTATTACGATTTCTGGATAACACAATTATAGCATGAATAATAGACAATTATCATGAACAAGGAAATATAATAATCTTTTATTATTGCCTCTAGGGCATATTTCCAATAGGCGACACGCGTGCGCGATCACTGTGGCGACACGCGCCGTAGGAAGGTCCCATTTCCATTCCCATATGGATACCGGTGCGAGCCGCCTCTAGTGGGATACTCCTACACGATTGGGCAACCGGAAAATCTCCTTGCCCTTTCGACCAGGCCCATCCATCCATCCTCAGACTCCGAGACCGACAAATTTCATCACTGGCGGCCGATCCGTCTGTCAATCCCGCCGTTGGCCCACCGAGCAACCGGGCGGCGACGCTGGTCCCTTCAAGGGCGCGCCGGGTTTCAGCGGGCTGAGCAGCGTGGCGGCGGGAGGAGGCTGCTGCGTTACGCGGCGCCTGAAATTTCCGGCGTCGGCGCGCCGCGTAAAATTCATAATTCGCCCTCGATCTTCCTGCCGCCTCGTCTCCAAGGCACGCCCGGCCACCGTGTCCGTGTGTGTCATGGGCACGACACCCCGAGATCCTGATCGGCCTCGCCTTGGCGGAGGCCAGATGTGGGAGACAGGAAGCCTCGAGCCAAGCTACTGGCGTGATCCCGCTCTCACCTCGCCGGCGCACGGCCGTGACGGGGACATGGGATTGGGGACGCTGTCAGTTTGACCGTTCGGGTGCTCTGGATTGGAAGCCAGAGTGAGGAGATTGTGATGCTCGTTGAGACGAGAGGATTGCATCGCGGGAGCTGGCGAGGGGCATGGAGGGAGGGATGGATGATTTCTTCCGGGCACCGTGATCCAAGTCCAAGGTACCTTCCTGCCAGACAACTAATATTTCCAGTCTAGTTCAGTGCTTGTTTCCATACAGATAGTTGAACATGCATGATTTTTTGCAAGCCAGATTTCAGATGATTCTTAGCAAAATCGGTTAGTTTTGGTCACCCTTCCTCTGAAAATAAGCATATATGTTTGTATTGGTAAACGTGTCGTGTAAGTTTTTAATTAGTCGCTCATGCCCACAAACCATTTCAGATGTAGCTCATTCTTGGTCGACACACACGCACACACACACTCACATGAGCAGGGATCGAGAATAGAACAGAGGGGGGAAACAGGGCGATAGGCCACAGCAGTTCGGACGATTCAGAGCATCAGTTTGCAGTTTAAAACTAACTGCAACTGCTTGACCCGTTTCTTTTCTGAACTTTATTATGTGTGATTGCTATAGTTGTTTATACTAAGCTTTAATACTTATTTGTAAGTATTTTGCCAAATCACGGCCATAGATATTATATCATGGTAAATTCAAATTGCTTTTGTGATAATAGTTGTTTTTTAAAACAGACATCTTAACACATATTTAAATCAAATCCACTTAAATGCTAGAAAATAAGAAGCGACAAAATACATGTCTACTTGGATTAACCGGTGACATTGCTTTAATGGTGCATTTGTATATTTGTATCCTTAAATATCTTAGTATGGATTTGTAGACTGTATGGCATAGAAAGTATCTTGATAGTGGTGTCTTTATGATTATATATACACAACTAGAAAGATGTAGAGTCGGTGTAGGCACCACAGGAACATTTTCCTGAGCTGCACTACTTTCCGGTTCAAGAGGTAGTAATTCATCGAGTTCTACTTTCCTCCCACTTCTTCCGAGAGAAACTCTTTCTCCAGAAAGGATCCGTTCTTGGCAACAAAGATCTTGCCTTCGGATCTAAGGTAGAAGGTATACCCAATGGTTTCCTTGGGGTATCCTATGAAGACGCATTTTTCCAACTTGGGTTCGAGCTTTTCAGGTTGAAGTTTCTTGACATAAGCATCGCATCCCCAAACTTTTAGAAACGATGACTTAGGTTTCTTCCAAACCATAATTCATACGGTGTCGTCTCAACGGATTTAGACGGTGCCCTATTTAAAGTGAATGTAGCTGTCTCTAGAGCGTATCCCCAAAATGATAGCAGTAAATTGGTAAGAGACACAATAGATCGCACCATATCCAATAGTGCGACACGACGCTCGGACACACCGTTACTGTTGAGGTGTTCCAGCGGCGTGAGTTGTGAAACGATCCACATTTCCTTAAGTGCGTACCAAATTGCGTGACTTAAATATTCTCCTCCACGATCGATCGTAAGAACTTTATCTTTCGGTCACGTTGATTCTCTACCTCATTCTGAAATTCCTTGAACTTTTCAAAGGTCTCGGACTTGTGTTTCATCAAGTAGACATACCCATATCTACTTAAGTCATCGGTGAGAGTGAGAACATAACGATATCCTCCATGAGCCTCAACGCTCATTGGACCGCATACATCGGTATGTATGATTTTCAATAAGTTGGTTGCTCGCTCCATTGTTAGGAGAACGGAGTCTTGGTCATTTTTCCCATGAGGCATGGTTCGCATGTGTCAAATGATTCATAATCGAGAGACTCTAAAAGTCCATCAAGATGGAGCTTCTTCATGCGCTTGACACCAATGTGACCAAGGCGGCGATTACCACAAGTATGTGGGACTATCGTTATCAACCTTACATCTTTTGGTATTCACATTATGAATATGTGTAACATTACGCTCGAGATTCATTAAGAATAAACCATTGACCGGTAGGGCATGACCATGAAACATATCTCTCATATAAATAGAACAACCATTATTCTCGGATTTAAATGAGTAGCCATCTCGCATTAAACGAGATCCAGATACAATGTTCATGCTCAAAGCTGGCACTAAATAACAATTATTGAGGTTTAAAACTAATCCCGTAGGTAAATGTAGAGGTAGCGTGCGGCCAGCGATCACATCGACCTTGGAACCATTCCCGACGCGCATCGTCACCTCGCCCTTCGCCGATCCTTCGCTTATTTCGCAGCTCGCTTTGAGTTACAAATATGAGCAACGACACCGGTATCAAATACCTGTGAGCTACTACGAAATCTTGGTAAGGTACACATCGATTACATGTATATCACATATACCTTTAGTGTTGCCGGCCTTCTTGTCCGCCAAGTATTTGGGGCGATTCCGCTTCAGTGACCCTTCCCTTTGCAATAAAAGCACTCGCCTTAGGCTTGGGTCCATTCTTGGACTTCTTCCCAAGAATCGGCTTATCGGGCCGGCAACTTCCTTGCCGTCCTTCTTGAAGTTCTTCTTACCCTTGCCCTTCTTGAACTTAGTGGTTTTATTGACCATCAACACTTGATGTTCCTTTTTGATTTCTACCTCCGTGACTTCAAAGATTGAAAATACTTCAGAATAGTTTTCACCATCCCCTGCATATTGTAGTTCATCACAAAGCTCTTGTAGCTTGGTGGGAGCGATCAAGGATTCTGTCGATGACCGCCTCATCCGGGAGGTTAATGTCGGTGAGACGGACGGTTGTGCAACCGGACATTTTGAGTATGTGCTCCTTGATGTAACTATTTTCCTCCATCTTACAACTATAGAACTTGTCGGAGACTTCATATCTCTCGACGGGCATGAGCTTGGAAAACCATTTTCACTCCTCGAACATCTCATATGCTCCGTGTTGCTCAAAACGCTTTTGGAGCCCGGTTCTAAGTCGTAAAGCATCTTTGCCGAACGAGGGAGTAATCATCAAGACGTGATCGCCAAGCGTTCATAACGCCTTGGTTCTTCGATGGGTGCTTCGCCTAGCTTGATCCTTCTAGGACATATGCTTTCTTGGCGACTATGAGGATGATCTCGTGTTAGGACCCGGTCAGATATAGTTCTTGCCATCATCTTTCAGCTTGGTTTTCTTTAGGAACGTGTTGAAGTTCATGTTGACATGAGTGTTGGCCATTTGATCTACTAAGACATTTTTCAAAGGTTTTTAGACTAAGTTCATGATAATTAAGTTCATCTAATCAAATTATTTAATGAACTCCCACTCAGATTAGACATCCCTCTAGTCATCTAAGTGTTACATGATCCGAGTCCACTACAAGAAATATGTCAACTTGTGACCACCACTATTGGTCACTGAAAGGTCATGGTTTTTCATTTGCGACCTTTTTGTGACCAAAAACAGAAGGTGAAAAGCCGGCAAATAGAATCGACTATAGCGACCTTTCTTCCGGAATGGTCGAAGACGCGTTTATGACCAAAATATGTCCACTGTGGCGTTTTGGTCACTAGCAACCTCCCTGTGCCACGTAGGGCATCCGGTGGCAAGCTGATGTGGCACAAGATTCAGCCCGGTCCAATTCGGTTTTCTACATGGGCCTAGCCCAACAATTCGGCCTTTTAATGTATTTTTTTCTTGTGCTTTTATTAGCTACATGGGTCTGGCCCAACAATTCAGCCTTATTGATTTCTTTGCGTGGCCCTTGATTTTTTTCTTTTTGATCATGTATTTTCTGGGCCATTTCTTTGCTGGGCCTCTCATGTTTTTTATATGTATCATGGGTCCACTAGTCAGATGGATCCCGGTTATCATGTTCTCATAAGTTGGTCCAAGTTGTCAGGTTCTAGCAAGTGGGTCCGACTTGTCAGGGCCATATTCCTCATTTTATTTTGACAGTAAATAAATAACCAATATTTAAATTGGCACTGACAAAAAACACATATAATACTTCAAATAACAACAGCCAGATTCAGTATAGAGCCAGATTCTGTATGGAGCTCCTGCTCTACAAATAACACGCAATACAATGGTGCTCCTGCTCTACAAATAACTCTACAAGTGGAGTAACTAATTACAAGCTCTACAAGCACTATATTCTTCAAGATGGAGCTCCTTCGTTAGAATTACAAACAGGCACATGCACCTGCTCTTGCTCTTGCTCATAGTCAGGACGCCCTGTTACATGAATCAGCAAAGAAGAATCAAAAAACTGGAGCAAATATATTATGAAGAGACCATTCAATAAAAAGGACAAGTTCTTCAGAATGATAACACAAATTCAACTAGTACAATGCTTTTAGAAGTCACAAAAATAACAATTACTACATGGCAGATGATCATGAAGAGTATAAACACATCTTAAATCTAACTTGTAAAAAGAGAATACATGCCTATCTCCAGCAATGTTATTATTATATAGAAAAAATCGTAAACGGATCCCACAATAGTACAGTACAAGTGTGGGTAGAATTCAAAAGGTACAGCTACAAGTTAATAGATCAATAAAATACGGGACTTTTGCCAGTGCATGGTACTGAAGCCTGCAATCAGTATACTGTCATAACATTGCAGGAGTGCAAAACATAGATCTGGCATAGTTTACAACATAACAAACAAACTCCGACTAAGATGGGGGAGACAACCTAAACGAACCAGCTAACCGATAATCATTACTACAAATCGATAATCAATACTGACAACGGAACACAATAAGATTCTACAACAAATCTCATACAAACATAAGGTGCAGCATGGCACCAGATCCGCGGCAGGAAACACTTGGAGATCTACAATTCACCTGCGAGAACGGTCCACAAAATAGCTACAGGAAAGAGGGGGAATTGGGGAGCGGGCAAACCTGAATCCCGGCCTTGGGGCAGGCGGGACACAGGCGCCTTCTTCTTGTCCTTGTCCTTGTCGTGGCGCCCTTGGTCACGCCCGTCGTCTTTGCCGCAAGTAGCCCCTTGCCTCCCTTCCCGGCCATCTCCCTTCGCAGCAGAGCCCCCTACATGCACACCCAACGAAACCATCAGCAAAACCAAGCAAGCAAAAGAGATTTCAAGCGACAACGCCGGGGATCCCATGCCTCATTTGGCTTCCTCTCGCCTCTCTCGGTCTTACAAGCGACAGAACCGGCCACCGGCGGGCACGGCGGGAGGCGCCGAAGTTGAGGAAGAAACCCCGCTAAACACCACATGGCCGTCACCTGCATGCGTGAGGAAACCCAATCAGGGAACCATGCCAATGTATCCATGTTATAAAACAAAAAAGGAAAACAACATAAAACAGTACAGAGTTCTGCTGTAGATTGTGAAATGTTTTCTTCTCAAATTTCCAATTTTGTAGATTGTGAATTGTTTAATCTAACTATCATGCTGGCATAGGATGGATTTTGGACTTTGCAATATTTAGTGAATGAAACTGTGAAATGTTTAGCGTTATCCTTTGTAGATAAAAACTGAATTAGATTGTTGTTGTGCAAAGGTTGTTCATGTGCAGAGCTCTGAAAATACAAAAAGAAAATGCAGATTATTGTGCAGAGCAATAAGGACGCACATCTGGACTGGTAATCCCATTAAAACTTTATTCTCTAGGAATGGAATTGAAACGTGAACCGTGCAGCTACTCCGAAACTGCAAAGGCTATTATTGTGCAGAGCTCTGAAAATACAAAAAGAAATGCAGATTGTTTCTTTCGGAGCCTGCTCTGTTCCGTGCAATGCATCCTGCAGAAATTAGGAAAAGAAAACGTACAGCAGCCTCGGCTACTACATGTAGGGCAGATTTCTGCCACACAAGCAAACACATATATATGCAGAAAACGCAAGAGATTGATTATTCTCCAAGAAGGAAGACATACTCTGTAGATCGGGAAGCTAGCATAACACCCCAATAATTCAATAATTCAGGGGTGTAATTCAATCCAAAATGGAGGAGGAAGTGGATGCAGGAGGGAGGAGGGAGGAGGGAGGAGTGGACCTTGAGGTCGGCCGAGAAGGAGCAGGTCCAGCCGCAGGGGTTGGGGTCTGGCCACGGCGTTGAAGCTGCAGCAACGCCTCACCTGTGCCGCGGGAAACCAGTTCAGCCAAGCAGAGGGATTTATGGGTGGAAGTGGGACTAGCAGCGGGAGGGAGAGGCGGTACCGTCAGGGGTGGACGCTGGGGAGCAGAGGACAGCCGCGGCGCACCAAGGCTGACTCCTCGCCCGGCGCACGACTATGGAGAAGCCTTGACAATGGCGCGAAGAAGAAGCACGGTCCTCTCCCAGCTGTGGTCGCCGCCATGGCCTGCTTGAACTCTCCTCTCCTGATGACGGGAGGGGAGGAGGGACTCACACCACCCTCGTCGAGGCCAGTCGCCGTGGCCGGGCGGCTAGGGTTTCCGGCGCGAGGGAGGGTGGATCTGACCGTAGCTCGAGTGGAGCGCGTCTAGGGAGAGAAGGGAAGGGGAGGGGACGGGGCGCCGGTGGTGGAGACCGGGGTTTGGGGAGAGAGGACGGAGGAGCTCGGCGGCGGCGGCGGCGGCGGAATCGTGGAGCAGAGGATGAGGAACAGAGGAAGACACAAGAGAACTTGGTTGTATGTGGGATTTTACACCGGTTGCCGTGCAGGGAGAGGACTGGATCTCCGGCGCTGATGCAGGAACGCCGGTGCGGATCTGTTCGTGGCCAAAGGAGAAGGCCGAGTCGATCTGGGGCCTAGTAGGGAGACAAGAGGACGGGAGGGGAGGCGAGGGGGCGCCGGCGGCGAGGGAGAGGGAAAGTGGGAGGAGGTCGCCGGTGGGTTGTGGTTGGTTGGGAAGACGAAGGCGGCGGCGGTGGGTTTCGTTTCGGGGGAGACTGACGGGGACTCTGACTTGGATTGGATCTGGGAGGGAGAAGGCGGCGGTGGCGATTGGGAGAAGGGGGCTAGGGACAGGGATTCGGGAGGGGGTGAGAGCGACGAGGGGGGTGTGGGCTGCCGTTGGATCCGGGTGCATCTGACGGTGCTTAAGGCATGATCCGAGTGAGCTGATTATAGACCAATCAGAACAGAGTATCCCCTTTGATGATGTTAAGACCATTTAAATTGGTCATAATTGATTGAAAATAATATTTTTAATCATGTCTGCTATTTGACGACCTAAGAAATTTGTAAAAATATAGAAATAAAAAACCTTCGCATTGTGTCACCAAGTGTGACCTACTTTTCAATAAAAATAACAAACTTTGAATATTGTTAATATCATTAAAAAAGTGTTCTAAGATATGAGTTTTTTATAAGAGAATCATTTTTCGAGTGTCCAAAATGATATTTTTATAAAGAACCTAGCAAATATTTATTGCAAATTTGGAGCACATCAATTTTATAGTTCACAATCATAGCACATGTGGAGCACATCAAATACTTTTTCAAGCTTATGTAGTTGTGTTTTTCTATTTATTTCTCTTGTGTTTTTTGCACAAGGGTGCATTTTGGAATGGCATAGTTTGTTCAAATGATCTCATATTATGCACAAGGGTGCATATTGGAATTCCAAACAATGTTGCCTAAGGAGGTTTTCACTTTCATTGTACAAAAGAGCCATTTTCCATTTTTCGAGTGCCCTAAATGAGGTTTTTTTTTTGTGAAGGACCTACCAAATAATTCTTGCAAATTTGTACCAAATAAATTTTCTAAAATACTAGGACATATTTAATGCACAATTGACCAAATGGTTTGGTGTAAAAAGTTTTGATCCACCTCTGGTGAAAAAGACAAATTCCATGGATTAAATTTGGAAGCGGGTCAAATTAAAGCTAGACTGCCCATAGTTTGCTCTTTATTTTTTCCAAAAATCATTTCTAGGTACATAAAGTATCTATTTAATCAGACAAACACCAAAAAAATTCCAAGATTCAACCACTAGCTAAGGCAGTCAAGCCCGCCGTTTTGACCGCATTTTGAAGCAGGCATAAAAATCCAAAAAAAAATCAAAAAATTGGAAAACCTTCGCATTGTGTCATTATATGTGACCAAGTTTCCAGGAAAAATAATAAACTTGTAATACAGAAATTATTTTAGAAAAGTGTTCTCAGAAATGAGCCGTCATGAGTGAAGATTACTAGTAGAAAAGGGGGCATTGGTCGGTAAAATTGACCCATTAGTCCGGTTCAATCGAACCGGGACCAATGGTGGCATTGGACCGGTTCGTGAGCCGAGGGCGGCCAGACCCACGTGGGCCATTAGTCCCGATTAAATGGATCTTTGGTCGGTTGGTGGAATGACGGGACCAATGGGCCTCGCTCTGGCCCGCCACCATTGGTCCGGTTGGTGCCAGCGAACGGGACCAAAGGTGCCCTTTAGTCTTGGTTCGCGCCACCAACGGGACCAATGAGGTGCCTATATATACCCCTCGCATAAGAGCGAGAGCACACTGCTGCTTTTTTCTGGGCACCGAGGGGAGAGGGCTAGTGGTGCTCTAGCTCACCTCCTGTGCACACAAGGTGTTCGATGGAATGCCCGAGCCACACTACTTAAGCTTTCTCCTCTCCAAGCTCGACCTCCAAGCTCCATTTTCCTCAATATTTGTCTAGGTTTAGCGGTCCGTCACGCCTGCACCCGTCTTCACCGGCCGTCGATCACCCGCCGATCTCATCGTGGCACCACCGTGTTGAGCCTCTTGTTCTTATCTTCTTTACGAAAGGAAAAATATTATTACTTGCATGTTTAGATAGATACTTGTATTATTTTCTTACTTTTATTATTGCATCTTATATAGTGCGATGGTTTTGGTATCCGCCCGTCGGCCCTAAATCACATCTATGATTCGGATGTGGTATATATTATCTTTTATAACTATTGGTTCATTTATTGTTTATGAAAATTATGCCGACCGATTGTGACATAGATTTTATTTATCTAGGAGGTTGTTGAACCGGAAATTCCAACCGACCCTATTGTCGAGAGGTTAACTTTAGTTGAAGAAGAAAACAATTTCTTGAAGGAAAAAATAAGAAAAATTGAGGAGGAGAAGATGATATTGAAGTTGCATGTTGCGAATGTTGTCGATGATCACAAGATCAAAGATGGATGCAATGCGCTTGAAGATTAGAAAGATTAGAAAATATGCCATTCATACCGAGGCTTGGTATCATTATGCCGTTGGATCAGTTGTTACCTTGGTTGCGATTATGATTGCATTTGTTTTCGCATTAAAATGTTTTACATAGTTTCAATGTATGGTTTAATTAATTTAGATGCTCTGCAGAGCTTTATGTTGTTCTGTAATGATTTTCGCTTGAAGATGAGAACTATGTATGTACTTTGGTTTTAATGTGGTGATGAAATTCTATTAATTTGGTGACTTAGTTTTCTATTCATGATGTTCTGTAATGATTTTTGACACACTTAATTATATATAATGCACGCAGATGAACCGTGATGGATGTACGGTGTGAGGCGCACCTCAAAGTACATTAAGGCGTGCATGATTTTCTCGAAGTGGTGAGGCAAACAAGCAGAATGGTTTTATGTGTTGTCCATGCCCTATATGTGGGAATCTGAAGTCTTACTCTGACCGGAAAATCCTTCACACCCACATGCTTTACAAGGGTTTCATGCCACACTATAATGTTTGGACGAGGCACGGAGAAATAGGGGTTATGATGGAAGACGGCGAAGAAGAAGAGTATGATGACAACTATGTGCCCCCTGAATACGGTGATCTTTGAACATCAAGAGGAACCAGACGATGTGCACGATGATGCTGCGAAGCTGCTTGAAGATCAAGAGGAACCAGACGATATGCCCGATGATGATGATCTCCGCCGGGTCATTGTCGATGCAAGGACGCAATCACGAAAGTCAAAAGAAGAAGTTGAAGTTCGATCGCATGTTAGAGGATCACAAAAGGGTTGTACCCCAATTGCGAAGATAGCAACACAAAGCTCGATACCGTCTTTGGAATTGCTGCGGTGGAAGGCGAGAGAATCTTTGTGCGGACAAAGGATTTGAGAAGCTCTGAAAATATTGAAGAAGAAGCTTCCAAAGGATAACGAATTGCCCGACCCATTACATACACAACAAAGAAGGTCGTATGCCCTCTAGTATTGGAGGTGCGTAAGATACATGCATGCCCTAATGAATGTATCCTCTACATGCGCGATACAAGGATCTGAACGCATGCGGTATGCGGTGCATTACGGTATAAGATCGAACGAGATGACCACAGTGATGTTGTGGCGACCCCCGGAAGAGGGTTCTGCGAAGGTGATGTGGTATGCTCCTATAATACCACGGTTGAAACGTCTGTTCGTAAAAGCAGAGAGCATGCCAAGTTGATGCGATGGCACGGTGAGGACCATAAGAAAGAGGGAAGTTGAGAGCACCCACGACGGGTCGCATGGAGAAAAATCAAGAGAAATCTTGGGCTGAGTTTGCACGTGACCCAAGGAACGTATGGTTTGCTTTAAGCGCGGATGGCATTAATCCTTTTAGGGAAGCGAGCAGCTATCACGGCACACGGCCGTGACTCTATGTATATATAACCTTCCTCCTTGGATGTGCATGAAGCGGAAGTTCATTATGATGCGAGTTCTCATCCAAGGCCCTAAGCAACCCTAAGAACGACATTGATGTGTACCTAAGGCCATTAGTTGAAGAACTTTTACACCGTGGAATGGAGCGGTGTGCGACGTGGGATGAGCACAAACAGGAGGAATTTGACCTAAAGGCATTGCTATTCGTGACCATCAACGATTGGCCCGCTCTCGGTAACCTTCGGAGACGGACAAACAAGGGATACCACGCATGCACGCACTGTTTACTTGACACAGAAAGTATATACAGGAAGCTGCGGGAAGAATGTGTACACAGGCCATCGTCGATTTCTTCCGACCAACCATCAATGTCGAAAGAAAGGCAAGCATTTTAAAGGCGAGGCAGATCACCGGAAGAAGCCCGCCATGCGTACCGGTGATCACGTACTTGCTATGGTCAATGATTTACACGTAAACTTTGGAAAGGGTCCCCGCGCACTAGCTGTTCCGAATGACGCTGGGGGACACGCACCCATGTGGAAGAAGAAATCTATATTTTGGGACCTACCTTACTGGAAAGACCTAGAGGTCCGCTCTTCAATTGACGTGATGCACGTGACGAAGAACCTTTGCGTGAACCTGCTAGGCTTCTTGGGCGAGTATGGAAAGACAAAAGATACAATTTGAGGCACGGAGGACCTGCAGCGTTTGCACGAAAAAGGCGGCATGCCTCCAAAGCGGTATGAAGGTCCTGCCGGCTATGCTCTTACCAAAGAAGAGAAGAAAATCTTCTTTGAATGCCATCTTAGTATGAAGGTCCCGATGGCTTCTAAATCGAATATAAAGGGAATAATAAATATGGCAGAGAAAAAGTTTGAACCTAAAGTCTCATGATCGGCACGTGATTATGACGCAAGCGCTTCCGGTTGCATTGAGGGGCTTCTACAGAAAACATCCGATTAGCCATTGTGAAGCTATGTGCATTCCTCAATGCAATCTCTCGAAGGTGATCGATCCGAGAAATCATACCAAGGCTAAGGAGTGATGTGGTGCAATGTCTTGTCGGGTTTCGAGCTGGTGTTCCCACCATCCTTCTTCAATATCATGACGCACGCCCTAGTTCACCTAGTCGATGAGATTGTCATTACGGGCCCCGTATTTCTACACAATATGTACCCCTTTGAGAGGTTCATGGGAGTCCTAAAGAAATATGTCCGTAACCGTTCTAGGCCAGAAGGAAGCATCTCCATGGGCCATCACACAGAGGATGTCATCGGGTTTTGTGTTGACTTTATTCCTGGCCTTAAGAAGATAGGTCTCCCTAAATCGCGGTATGAGGGGAGACTATTTGGAAAAGGCACGTTTGGAAGGACTCAATAATATGCAGGACGGATATTCTTGGTCTCAACCACGCTACACAGTTCTCTGAGAACTCTACCTTGGTGACCCCGTATGTCGATGAACACAAGAATGCAATTGCGCTCCAAACACCCGGAGCGGCTGACGATCGGATTACATGTGAACACATCGGGACTTTCAGTAGCTTGGTTGGAAACACGTCTCGGAGGTGACAACACTTTATTTGTGATGAGCTGTACTTGTTGTCCAGGGACCATCTTCGTATTACGATTTGGAAAGGATCTGAGATAAATGGGAATACATTTTACACGATTGATCAAGATAAAAGAGCACCAACCAAAACAGCGGTGTCCGCTTTGATGCAACAACCGAGAGGGAAAGGACACATATTATGGTTACATAGTGGACATATGGGAACTTGACTACGGACATGATTTTAAGGTTCCTTTGTTTAAGTGCAAATGGGTCAATCCGCCGAGGCGGGGTGCAGTGTAGACCCACAAGACGGAATGACAACAGTGGATCTGAAAAATCTTGGGTACTCGATGTGGCACGGAGTTATCTATGTGAAGGACATGTCTACTGACCGAGAAAAAGAAAAGATAAGGAAGGCGAATACATCATACGATGAGCCAAACCGCCACATAGTTCTTTCAGGAAAAAGGGACATCGTGGGAGTGGAGGGCAAGACAGACATGTCTGAAGAATATGAAAAGTTTCATGAAATTCCTCCCTTCAAAGTCAAGGCTGACCCCAACATCCTGATAAACGATGAAGATAATCCATGGTTATGGTGCAATAAGCAAATGACACAAGCGAAGAAAAAGTGAAGACTTTCTCCCGCAACTATTATGATGATACCATGCCAACTTTGTAACAGACGATATTATGATACCATGCCAACTTTCAACTTTCAACTTTTTCAGAGTTCATTTGAAATGCTTTAATGTCTTATGGTTTGACCCTCGTAAGAAAATAAATAATGCAGAAAACAAAACAAAAAAACTGGAAACAAAATAAAAATAGCAACAATAAGTATTTTGTTGTAAGTAGAAACAAAATAAAATAAATAAAGCAAAAAGGAAACAAAAAAAGGTGTATTCATATTTGAAAACTAATGGCACTAACAGAAAGTTTATAATTTTTCTAAAACTAAAAGCAAAAAAGAATTAAAAAATAAAGCAAAAAACAAAAGAAAATAAATAATGCAGAAAGCAAAACAAAAAAACTAGAAAAATAAAAAATAAAAATAGCAATAATAGGTATTTTGTTGTAAGTAGAAACAAAATAAAATAAATAAAGCAAGAAACAAAACAAAAAAAACAAAAAAAGTGTTCTCAAATTTGAGAACTAATGGCACTAACAGAAGGTTTATAATTTTTCTAAAACTAAAAGCAAAATGAAATAAAAAATAAAGCAAAAAAACAAAAGAAAATAAATAATGCAGAAAACAAAACAAAAAAACTGGGAAAAAAAATAAAAATAGCAACAATAAGTAAAGAAAAAAAGTGCCTCCTATTGGGCCCCCACGACCTGAATACGACTAGAAACCCACCATGGGCCAGGATTCAGGCCCGCAGGAGGCCCAGTAGGCCCATCAGGCAAAGCAGTAGTAAGTAGGCCCGTAAGCCTGCAGTGGAGAGGAGCTCGAGAGGGGTGCGACAGTGGGGCTTATAAACCACTGCGCGCCCCTCTCAGCTAGTGAGGTGGGACTAAACTTTCGTGCCGCACCGTGCCAGCACACGACCTTTGGTCCCGGTTGGCGCCACCAACCGGGACTAAAGGGGGGCATTGGTACTGGTTTGTGGCACCAACCGGTACCAATGCCCACTGTCGGTGTCAAGATCGGCGGATCTCGGATAGGGGGTCCCGAACTGTGCGTCTAGGCGGATGGTAACAGGAGACAAGGGACACGATGTTTTACCCAGGTTCGGGCCCTCTTGATGGAGGTAAAACCCTACGTCCTGCTCGATTGATATTGATATTGTGGATGTTTACAAGAGTGGATCTACCACGAGATCAAGGAGGCTAAACCCTAGAAGCTAGCCTATGGTATGATTATATGGGTTGTTGCTGTTGTGCCCTATGGACTAGAGCCATCCGGTTTATATAGACACCGGAGAGGGCTAGGGTTACATAGAGTCGGTTACAATGGTAGGAGATCTACATATACGTATCGCCAAGCTTGCCTTCCACGCCAAGGAAAGTCCCATCCGGACACGGGGCGAAGTCTTCAATCTTGTATCTTCATAGTCTTGGAGTCCGGTCGATGATGATAGTCCGGCCGATGATAGTCCGGCCGATGATGGTAGTCCGGACATCCGGACACCCCCTAATCCGGGACTCCTCGGTGGCCCCGAACCAGGCTTCAATGACGATAAGTCCGACATGCGTGTAGTCTTGGCGTTGCAAAGGCGGGTTCTCCTTCAAGTTCTATGTACTGCGAGCAGTGTCCAGCTTCCTCATCAATGTTGCGCGTCTTGGCTTCAATGCCCAATAATGGCCTTCTTCCACGCGTCGCCTTGAACGTGAAAAGCCGTGGTGTCTTTTATGTTTTACCTCCTAGGTGTGCGAATAATCTGCCCATCACCGAGGCAAGCATCCAGATCCAAATCACCATCTTCCTCTCGCACATACTCATCGGAGCGCTTTCGACCAAGAATCCATTCCATCATGGACCGTCAACGCGGCTCCTCTTCTCGCGCTCGGCCCTTTGCGGAGATTAAAGGAGATGCTACATTACACTGCTTGGTGGCGAAGCTCCAAGTGGGGATATCTCCTCCGGCCTTCATGGTTCTGTTCGAGCGGGCTGGCCACCTACAAAGGTGGGAAGCAAGCGGAGGTTACCCCAAATCCCAACAAAGGGAGGCGGGTATGCTTCGTCCCCTATCGATAAGGGGCCTCGGATTTCCTGTACATCCATTCCTCGCGGGCTCACGGAGTTCTACGGACTCCGGCTTCATCACCTCATGCCTGCCTCAATCCTGCATATTGCGGGTTATGTAGCTCTTCTGCGAGCTTTTCACAGGCGTCGAGCCCCGCCCATGTTGTGGAAGAGGTTGTTACGCCTTGTACCCGCTCTCACGAGGGGTCCATATATCAAGTGGGCGGCGCGAAATATGGCGCATTGCGGGACCGGATATCCATCCGGAACCCCTAAGAAGGCGTCCAAGACCGGCCTTGAATGGTTTTATATAGAAGGCGCTCATTGCCGGACCCTATTCGGATCGGCCTCCGGAGTTCAGCAATGCTCCTCTGAAGAAACGCCTTAGTTGGCGTCATGGAGCCCCATCCGGAGGAAGACAAGGCGTCCATCATTTGATGGGCGAATAAAATTCTTGGCCCATCTTGGGTTAACCATGATTGGAATCATGGCAACATGCATTCTGGCAGGGGGAGGGTGCAGCCACTACAATCTGAGGGCCACCCCATGTGGGATTTCAACGGGAGGACGATGCCACCCGTCATGGCCGCAAAGGGCGAATTCGGCCAAGATCTGGTGACGATCTTGTCGGCCTGTATAAGGGGAGAAGGAGGATTTCCTTGACGAACCCGTTAAATGGGTTTTCCATGAATAATCCCGGCCTTGGGTAGCGAACACTCAACGTGTCCGACCCGTGCCTTCGAAACCTAAGTTTCTTATATTGTGTTCTTCTTCGATCACGAGGCTGCGCCGGACCGTGGAGGGCATGCTAAGTCCGGCTCCATGGCGAGGATCGAGAGAGATCCGGGATCCGGCCTTCGAAGAGGATCGAGACATAAAGGTGGAGCTAATCGGCGGGGTGTTCCACCAGCTTAGCATGGACAATGCTTTAGTCGCCATCACGGCCGACTATCCGGACTATATCCGGCTTCCCGGTGATTGCGGCGAAGCCCGACACCGTCATTCCTTCCTTGCTTATTTACGACCACCGTATATGATGGCACTTTGTGTGAGGCGCCCCTAGGCGAGAAGCCGAGCCGCGGTGGCTGACCAACAAGGGCCGATTCGGACGATGGGCGGAAGAGGAGCGCGGCGCGGACTGAAACGTCGCCGCAAAGGTGTGGCTCACAATTCAGTATTTAGAGCAACGTTCCTAGGAAGCGTTCGAGTGCTCATGACTTTTATAGGGAAAAAAACGTCCGCCGGACTGCGGGCGTGAAAGTTGTCAATCCAATCTCTACCGGTAGGGCTCCACTTTGGTCGGGAGGGAGGCGGCGCAAAGCCTTGGCCGGAAGTTCCTCCGACGGAGGATGCCGACAGACTGTCCGCCACCAAGGCTGAGGTGGAGAGTGCCACGAATCACAGGCGCCACGGAAAGATTATTCGTGTGGCGTGCTTCTCCCCCGAGGCGTTGAATGCCTTTAACACAGGGGACGCGCACCTTCTTGGTGCTCAAGATGGTTTTATCAGAGCCACGGAGCAGTATGTAAAAGACATACGGGTAAGAGAATTTAATAGTTGTATATGCGGTGGCCCCGAGACTTAAAGTAGTTATATTAACTGATTTAAGGATCATATGAAACGTAGGATCTTACCGAGAAGAATACCCAACTGTCTCAGGAGCTGCAAGAGTGCAAGGCCCAACTTGAGGCCGCACTCTCTGGCGCAGGAGGAAACACAAGGACCTCTCCTGGTAACGCATTATTTTAGAGAGATAAGCAGCGTTTGGCCTTTGCGCATAAACTGAAAGAAAAAATAGCGTTAGGTGCTGCCGGACAAGATCCGGACAGGCAAGAACCTGCGCCAACTAAAGGCGGCGAGAGGGTCTTTGCATAAGGTGCGACATGAAAGGAACAAGCTCAGGATGCCCATGCCCGGCTTGGAGAAGAGCTGAAAAGCGTTCGGGCGAGCTGTCGAGGCTCTGTTAAGGAGAATCGGTGACCGTCGCGGCATATATAGTAAGTGCTTGAGGGAACTCCTTTGAAAAGAAGAGTTCGGCGAGGAAGTCAATTTGATGAATATGTCCGCAGGTATGCTCACAGTCGCCTGCTGGAGGAAATGCCGTATCAGCGGGTGATCAACTTCGAATTGTTGCAACCGATCGAACGAGTTCGGCGGGCAATGAGCGGCATCATCCAGCGCCGTGGCCAGCCTTCTCCTTACCCGAGGGTCTTGGGGAGCTTGCGGAGAAGCTGCAGGAGTCTTGGCAGCGCTTCCATTTATGGAAGATTTGACTGCCGCCAAGGTGCCGAGGAGGCCTGGGCCATGGTAAAGAGCGGTACAAGAAGGCGGATCCCAACCACATGGCCAAAGTCGGACTGTGGGGCCCGATGGGAAGGAGATCCTGTGAGTTTAGTATACGGCCAAGTGGAGTTGGCTGCTAAATTTTCCCAACAACACTTTGTAAATTAGGCATACTGTTAGGCGGGATTGAGGAAGAATACAACCCGGTCGATTTGACAATGTATTGTAAAATGACATACAAAATGCCTTCTAGCCGGATTGTAGATCGTTTGTCTTTGCCGACCTTTTAAGCCCGACCTCGGGACCCTAGAGTGCAGGTGTGTCCGAATACCGTCTCGGTTATGGAACAACCGGGGTATGCATGGAGACCAGGCGTAGGGGTCATCAGTGCTTTATCATACAAGTGCCCAACTAGTTATGTTATATTACATGGGTAGTAAGAAACATCTTCCAGGGAGAATAGTTCCGTTAAGGGTTCCTTTCCTCTGGGGGTGGCATGCCCTAAAGTGCATGTCGGTCTGCGAAAAAAAGTAGAAAAACATCTGGGGCAGATAAATAAGTGGATAAAAATCATCTTTTAAGTCACCCCGATCGAGGTACACATCCGGTGACCAGCGATAACAATCGCAGAGGTGCTCCCTTTACCTCCTAGCCGAACAATCGGGGAGCGAGGGGGTAAGCACGAGGAGCAGCAACCCAGCTTGGCCAAAACTTAAGTCATATCGATGCATATAATGGTGAATAAAAGGTACATGTGGAGGCTTGACACATGTGCTGGGCATGAAGCCCGTATAATTAAGTTTCTGGTAAAGAAGCCCCCAGGTATAATGAGTGCGGATAGCACATCAATTGCGCACGAACGTTGCGGAAGTAGGCCCTTTAAGGCTTGGATGAATAGGGTTGAGAAGAAAAAGATAAACAAAAGGCAGCTGAAAAAAAAATTTGGACGGGGGGAAAGGGACGAACTCTTAGTCCGGCGCTAGGCATAGAATCGTCGGAGACGGGCTGCGTTCCATGGGTTCGGCTCGAGTCGGTTATCCGATGCATTTAAGTGAGCAGTACGCTCCGCCGGTCGAGGACTTGATCGATGATGAAGGGCCCTTCCCATTTGGGCTTGAGCTTGTCCTTTTTCTTGTCCGGTGAGCGTAGAACCAGTTCGCCAACGTTGTAAGTCTTGGCCCGTACTTCTGCTGCTTTGATATCTTGAGCCTGCTTTGTTGATAGAATGAGGAGCGAGCCTTGGCGACGTCGCGCTCTTCCTCCAATGTGTCCAAGCTGTCCTGCCGATCCAGCTCGGCTTCTCTTTCTTCGTACATGCGCTTTCGAGGTGAGTCATGAATGATGTCGCGAGGCAAAACTGCTTCTGCGCCGTATACCCTAAAAAATGGTGTGAATCCGGTAGTACGGTTAGGCGTTGTCCGCAGCCCCAGTACGGAGTCGAGCTCCTCCGCCCAAAGGCGTGTCAGATTTACGTAAGGGACCGCACTAGTCCGGGTTTGATGCCGCTCATTATTAGACCATTTGCTCGTTCCACTTGACCGTTGGTTTGAGGATGATAGATGAAGCGTAATCGAGCTTGATGCCCATATTTTTGCACCATGATTTAACCTCATCGGCGGTGAAGTTCGTGCCGTTATCGGTGATGATGCTGTGGGGGACACCATAACGGTGTACTACCCCGGATATAAAGTCTATCATTGGTCCGGACTCTACCGTTTTAACTGGCTTGGCCTCTATCCATTTGGTGAATTTATCCACCATGACCAATAGGTACCTTTGCTTGTGGGTTCCCCCTTTAAGTGGTCCAACCATGTCAAGCCCCCAGACCACGACGGCCGGGTAATGGGTATAGTTTTGAGGCGGTGGGTGGCATATGGCTCTGATTAGCAAAGAGGCGACAACCGACGCATCTTTGGACTAAGTCCTGAGCATCTGCCGGGCCGTTGACGATAAAATCCTGTATGGAATGCCTTTCCTACAAGGGCCCGAGCTGCGGCGTGGTGTCCGCCTAGTCCGGCATGAATTTCAGCCAGGAGGTTTCGCCCTTCCTCTTCGGAGATACACCTTTGAAGGACTCCGGTTGTACTTTTCTTATAAAGTTCTCCCTCATAGACCTTGTAGGCTTTAGATCGCCGGACAATGCAGCGGGCCCGCCTCATTTTGGTCTTCGGGAAGCTCTTGCCTAAGCAAGTAGGCGAGGAATGGTTACATCCGCAGGGGCAATTACGCCATTATGTCGTGGCGGAAGGTGTTATATCATCGGTGAATCGCGGTTAGTGCGGCTTGTTCCGGTTTGTTAGATTCCGGACTCCTCTTCTGGATGGCTTGAAGAGCCATTCCGGAAAGATGTTAGGAGGGACAGCGTCGCGTTTTGCGCCAATGCGTGCAAGATCGTCGGCTGCTTGGTTATTATCCGGGCTACGTGATGGAATTCGAGTCCTTGAACCGGGCTGACATTTTTAGGACAGCGTTGCGATATGCTGCCATTTTCGGATCTTTGGCGTCAAAGTCTCCGTTTATTTGGGATATTGCGAGGTTTGAATCGCGCACCTCTAAGCGTTGAATGCCCATGGAGATTGCCATCCGGAGACCATGTAAAAGGGCCTGCGTATTCGGCTGCGTTGTTGGAGTCCGTGTACATTATCTGAAACGTATTGGGTGTGTCCCGGTCGGGGCGTCAATACGATGCAAGCCCGATCCGTCTAACATTTTAGAGCCGTCAAGTGCATAATCCAATTGGAGTATCGCCCGTATTCTTTAGGGAGTTAAACGGTCCATTCAGCGACAAAGTCAGCCAAAACTTGTGACTTTATAGCTCTTGAGGTTTGTAAGATATATCAAATGGTAAGAGCTCAATGGCCCATTTTGCAATCCTGCCCGTCGCGTCATGATTGTTTATAATGTCGTTAAGTGGTACTTGAGGCCCTTTGTTATCGAACACTCTTGAAAGTAGTGGAGCTTCCGGGATGCCATGAACACCGCGTATGCTATCTTACGATAGTGCGGGTAGCAGGACTTGCAAGGGGTTAACACGGTGGATCGTAGTATCTTGGTTTTTGAAGAGGAATTTATGCCCTTCTTTTTCTCGTTCGACAGCGAGTACCGCGCTTACAACTTGATGCGTAGCTGCGATGTATAACAACATTGGTTCACCAGGTTGGGCGAGCCAGGACGGATTTGTTGCCAATATGGCCTTTATTTCTTCGAGTCCGGCGGTGGCAAGATCCGTCCACTTGAAGTGTTGATGCGCTGAGGAGGCGATAGAGGGTAATGCCTTTTCTCCTGAGCGGAGATAAAGCGGCTTAGAGCCGCTACACATCCGATCAATTTTTGTATTTGCTTGAGGTCTTTTGGGATATCTAGCTGTGATAGAGCTCGGATCTTGGCTGGGTTCGCTTCAATTCCTCTACGGATCTGATGAAGCCCGGCACTTTCCGGTGATGCGCCGAAAACACATTTTTCGGATTCAGCTTGATGTCATATGCTCTGAAATTTGTCGATTGTGAGCCTCAAGTCGTCTACTAGAGTTTCGGCGTGTTTAGTTTTGACGACTCGTCGTCTCGTATGCCTCTACTGTTTTGCCGATCTGGGTAGCGGACATGTATGAATCATGCGCTGATATGTTGCTTGGCGTTTTTAAGTCCGAAGGGCATCGTGTTGAAGCATAATGGTCCATATGGAGTAATGAATGCCGTTGCGGCTTGATCCGCTTCGCCATCTTGATTTGATGATAGCCGAGTATGCGTCCGGGAAGCACAATGAATCGTGCCTGCGGTGGCATCGATGATTTGGTCGATGCGGGGAGGAAGGGATCCTTTAGGCAGGCCTTATTTAGGTCTTTGAAATCGACACATAGGCGCGAGATTTGTCCTTCTTTGGTACCATTACCAAGTTTGCTAGCCAATCCGGGTGCTTGATGTCTCGATGAATCCGGCTTCCAATAGTTTGGCTAGCTCTTCTCCCATTACATCTTTTGGGTTGGAAAATCGTCGAAGAGCAGTTTGGTAGCTTGAATCCTTTAGGATGTTTAGGCTGTGTTACGCCAATCTGCGTGGGATTCGGGCATATCCGAGGTGCCAGCAAAAATGTCCCAATTTTCGAAGGAATTCTCGCGATCTGGCGTCTACATCGAGGGTTCAATTGTGCCCCGATGGAGGCCGTCTTTGTAGGGTCCGTTGGGTGGACACGGAATTTTACTATTTCATCTGCTGGTTTAAAGGAGGTGGACTTGGATCTCTTATCGAGTATCACATCGTCCCTATTCACCGTGGGCGTGGCGCGGTGAGTTCCTCTGCCGCTAGGGCTTCGGATAGTGCCTCTAAGGCTAATGCGGCTGTCTTGTTTTCGGTAGCGGAGTGCTATGTCCGGATCACTAACAAGAGTGATTATTCCGCCGGGCCTAGGCATTTTGAGCTTCATGTACCCGTAATTAAGTGCGGCTTGAAAAATTGTGAATGCCTCTCGTCCTAATATAGCGTGATATCATTTGTTGAGCAGGGCCACTTGGAGCGTGACTTCTTCGGATCTGTAATTGTCCGGTGAGCGAATACCACATCGAGTGTGATTTTTCTGTCTGTAGCGCCTCCGGCTAGGGATTATTCCTCTAAAGGTTGTGCTGCTTCGCTCAATGCGGCTCCAGTCTATTTCCATTTTTTTGAAGGGTTTCCTCGTAGATGAGGTTTAATCTGCTACCGCCATCCATGAGGACTTTTGTTAGTCGAAAGCCGTCCACTATTGGACTAAGTACCAGTGCGGCTGGAGCTCGGGCTGTCCGGAATTTAGGTTCGTCGCTGGCGTTGAAGGTGATGGCTGTGTCGCTCCATGGATTGGTTGTTGCTACTTGGTAGACTTCGGCGAGGCCGCGGATTGTTCGTTTCCGCATATTATTTGATGCGAAAGTCTCGAAGACTGTTGATACCGTACCGATGTTGTTGGAGTGGTTTTCCGGGGCTAGAAGCTCTTCTCCACGTTTGGCCACCTGACGTAATATCCAACATGCTCGAAGGTTATGTGTTGGGACGGCGTATACATCTTGTGAATTTCTGAGGTCCGCTAAGCCATCCCTCTAAATGCGGTTCCGTGCCCTTTATGGGGTCTTTGCTTTTTGGTTTTGTATGTCGGTGCCCGAGTGTAATGCACCCTTTTGTTGCGAATTGGGGTTGTATTCGGGGCAGATTGTCCCAAAAATTATTTTCGGTTGTCCGGAAACTCTCTATCGCCTGATACTTCGTACTATGGGCCTTGGTCGTGAAGCGTGTAATTCATGACGGTGACGGCGTTCAAGAGTCCTCGTCCGTGCAATTATTGCAAAAAATTGAGATTGCGTTTTCCTCTCGGCGGTCCTTTATCCTGTCCATAACCGGGAGGAATCGGCCCGATAGTGATGTCTTGTCTCGGCGGGCTCTTGCGGATTAGAGATAGATCGCATATATGCAGGGCGGGTGGGTGGAATTAAGTCCGGAACCCTACCCATCTCAAGGCTCGAAGGCCGAGAAGTTTCAATTTGGAAGCTTGGATTGCTTTGGGCGTTGTCCAACGAGTGCAGTCCGATGCGACTTTAAGTTCGATGCTTGATCGAAGTCCGTCCCTCATGGGAATCCGACATGGGGGTTGGAAGCCCGGACATGACTAGTTTTCAATATAGGAGAAGCGTCGCCTCATTGTTCCTCTACCAACGCAATGTGGTGGGTGACTGAGGAGAGTTAATCTCTCTCGAGATCGGTTTTAAGCCCAATCTGTTTGTAGTCTGTAGCAACTCGAGGCGGCGTCACGATCCAAGAGCTCGTTCTGACGAGAGCTCTATTGGATCCAGCCGCTCGGCGAATTCCGAGCTGACGTGAAAATTGCTTTTGGCGACTTGAGAGGTCATTGTAGAAGCGGTGGCGGACGGCGGTCATAAGAAAACCACCTAGCGGATAGTTTGGCGGCGGCCGAGGCTCCTTTGGCAAAAATACCGTCCTTGAAGGCGGGAGGAGGCATCCTTCCTATCGGTGGCGGCAGAGGAACTCTCAATGAAAGCACCAATGTCGGTGTCAAAACCGGCGGATCTCGGGTAGGGGGTCCCGAACTGTCCGTCTAGGCGGATGGTAATAGGAGACAAGGGACACGATGTTTTACCCAGGTTCGGGCCCTCTTGATGGAGGTAAAACCCTACGTCCTGCTCGATTGATATTGATATTGTGGATGTTTACAAGAGTGGATCTACCACGAGATCAAGGAGGCTAAACCCTAGAAGCTAGCCTATGGTATGATTATATGGGTTGTTGATGTTGTGTCCTACGGACTAGAGCCATCCGATTTATATAGACACCGGAGAGGGCTAGGGTTACATAGAGTCGGTTACAATGGTAGGAGATCTACATATCCGTATCGCCAAGCTTGCCTTCCACGCCAAGGAAAGTCCCATCCGGACACGGGGCGAAGTCTTCAATCTTGTATCTTCATAGTCTTGGAGTCCGGTCGATGATGATAGTCCGGCCGATGATGGTAGTCCGGCCATCCGGACACCCCCTAATCCGGGACTCCTTCACCCACCCTTTAGTCCCGGTTGGTGGCGCCAACCGGGACCAAAGGCCGCCGCTTCCCGCCCTTTGGGCTGCTGAAAAGAGGCCTTTGGTCACGGTTGGTGGCACTAACCGGGACTAAAAATGTATTAATCGGTTGGTGCCACGAACCGGGACCAATGCTCTTGATATATATACAGCACTTAGCAGTTTCGACCAAATCCCCACTTCTCCCCAGCGCCCCGCTCCTCCTCGTCGCCCGTCGCTGTCGCCGCTGGCGCCCTGCTCCACCTTGCCGTCGCCGCCGCCACCGGCCCGTCGAACTTCGCCTTCGCCGTCGCCGCCGCCCACTGTGAGCAGTCCGCGCCCTCCCGTCCAGCACTGCAGGCTGCCGCGCCGCCGCCCACGCCTGCTGACCGCGCCACATCTGTCTCTGACGCCGTCACGCCGCCCTGCCTGCATTTTTGTATATATGTGTATATATGCAAAAAAATTTGTGTATATGTGTATATATGTGTTTGTATGTGTATATATGTGTATTTTTTGTGTATATGTGTATATATGTGTGTGCGTATACTAACAACCTAAATATAATGTTCATAGCATTTTTTTGTTTATGTATGTTTTTTAATATATGTATTAATTTTTTATTTAGGTTGTTAGTATTAGGTTTTAGGTTAGTGCATTTTACTCTGAAAGTAGTTTAGTGTAGAGGAAAAAGTAAAATAAGAAGAGGAAAAAAGAAGAAAAAGAAGAGGAGAAGAAGAAAAGAATAGAGGAGAAGAAGAAAAAATAGAAAATATTCTAGAAAATATTCTATTTTTTCTTCTTCTCCTCTATTCCTTTGTTGTTCTCGTCTTTTTTTTCTTTTTTTTCTTTGATCTTCTCCTACGTAAATCGATATACCCCCCATCAGCCCTCTCGCTCGACCAAAACTCTCAAGGACACCCAAACCCTAGAGAAAAAATGATGTTGGTCTCCTACCCCCTCCCGCTGCGCCCCTACCCGACAAACTCTCTTGAGGCCACCCAAATTTACCAAGTTAAAAGAGCGTTGTCGTCGAGGCCACCCCAAACCCTTGAAGCGTTGTGTCGAGGCCACCCCAAACCCTAGAGAAGCAGCGTCGAGGCCACTAATTAATATGATTCCTTATTGTGATTAGCTAGCTAGTTCTACGTTTGCCACTAATATATATCCATCTGTACCATGCATGTTTGAATAATAATTGACATGTTGTAAATATTTGCAGAAACTATGGAGCACTACCGAGACGAAGCAACAGAAGAGATGTTGGGGAGATAATCGCGAGAAGGAACTAATGTCGTTCGTCATTTTTCATCGGCGTCGTTAAATCGGGAAGAATTTGGGTGAAGAAGAGGGCTATGTTCATGATGGCTCCGGCCCATTAATGCCAGTACAAGAAGAGGGCTATGTTCATGATGGCTTCGGCCCATTAATGCCGGTACAAGAAGAGGGCTATGTTCATGATGGCTCCGGTGATGACCCAATGGAGGTACAAGAAGGAGATCGTCTTGTTGCTCGGTGACCGAACCGAGTCGGCCAGGTATATATATATATTAGTTAAGCCCGTCTTGACTAGTTAATTGATGCATTAATTGTTTTGGTATATGTACACATATTAATTAACTCTCGTCTTTCTTCCTTTTTCTAGCCCTCGGATCGAGCACAACCCGGTAAGGAGGCGAGGCCGAAGAAAAGTTGAGCTCGGATGAAAAGTTTGAGATCCACAGCAATCGTGTGACGGCGAACCGATTGAACCCATCCGGACAAAGAACACATTTGTTGCTCGGTGCAGGGTTCTTGTTAGGGACAAGATCCCGATCAGCATCCACCAATGGTATAAGCCTAAGGAGGAAGACCCTCGTGTGTCTTATGTCAATGATATGCGAGAAAGATGATCTTTGGGTGGTGAAGGCAAATTTCACCCTACCGCTAGAGGAGGATCCGGAGAAGCTTGATTAAAGAGCAATTAATCAAGTCTTGTGCTCTTAAGAAGATGGCGAGGCCTATTAGGAGGTGGAGGAAAGAGCTGAAAAAGTTTGTCGCCAAAGAAGAGACACGAATTCATCGGCAAATATGAGAAGATCATCGCCCGCATTTGTGGCCTACGACATCGGAAAAGAGTAAGAAGATGTCGGCGACAAACAAGCAAAATGCTGCGAAGAAGAAGTTTCACCATCGCTTGCGAAATTCGGTGGCTACACCGCAAGCCCGCCTAAGTGGTCAAAGGCTGAGAATGATCTCGCTTGATAAAGGGATCGAACCGAGAGATAATGAGATGGCGGACCGTTGCGGACTTGGTTCTTGGGGCTGGCGGAACCTTGGACCTATGTGAGGAGTGCCGTTAGACGGGCAGACGAGCAGCTGAAAACACCGATCACAAGGCTTCGACGGTATATCCATGCAGCAGCGACAAGGGACATTCATTCGAGGGCAGGGAGAAGGACGAGCTCACAATGGCCCTCGGGAATCTCGAGCACCTGGGCCGGACACGAGGCACGCCAGGCTCCATTCTGTGGTAGGTTGGTTTCCCGGATGCAGGGGGTTACAAAACCCACGAGAGGAGGAAGAACTGGAGCAGAGCCAACTGCAGGCGCTGCACGAAAGGGTAAGGGGGCTAGAGGAACGAGAAGCAGATCGCGAAAAAAGACATGCCGAAGCTTCCCCCGAAGCTACCCCGCCATCTCAGCGGAGAAGCAACGTGGCTTCCATGGAGCTGCTTCAACCGGAGCATGTCTTGACGGCTCCTTCCAGCTATCCCGTGGATGCTATCACGGGGACTCAAAATTGCCACCTAAAGACGCGATGGATGAATTTGAAGGTCAAGGCGGCTGTTGGCTCTGTTTATCCCTCTTGAAAAAGGAGCAACTTTTCACCGCCGGCCGATTCGGAAGGATATGCCGAGGTGATGGTGGACGAAATAACGGAGGGATTTGAGGACCTCGGCTTGACTACCCTAACGGTGAAGGGAGACTACGTTTGGGTTCTGCTCTGAAGACTCCATGCCTATGGCGGAAGGAGCTCATCAACCTTCCAGGCTGGGCGCCTCGCCTCCTCCTCCTCCTCCCGGCAAGTCGGGGCACTCCGCCTCCTCCACCGCCTCCTCCTCCCATGAGTGTCGATCAGAACCTTTGGGCCTCCTTCTCCAGTAGCGTGGCGGCACTCCGCCTCCTTCTCCGCTGCGCCGGCGCCCGAGCAGCCAGCAGCCTCCTCCTTCTCCGGCGTGGTGGCACTCACTTTGCTTCTCCGCTGCCCGGCGTGCAGAAACCAGCAGCCTCCTCCTTCTCCGGCGGCGTGATGGCACTCCGCCTCCTTCTCCGCTGCTTGGCGCGCCCGAGCAACCAGCACCTTCCTCCTTCTCCGCTTCGCCAGCAAGGGCGGAAGACACCCGCCGCCGCCTTGGCTGCTCAGGCACGTCGTAGTCCTTCTCCTCCGCCTAAGCAAGCACGAAAGAAGACAGGTGCCACAGCCGCTCCGTCTGCTCCGGCGTCTAGCAGTATAGCAGCCAGCAGAGGCGGGAGGCAATCTGAATCTGATCCACCTCTCAAGCCTCTAGAGAAGTTACCGTGCAGAGGACCGAGGAGGAAAGCAGGAGCGATCGCGGGCCCACGTGAAGGATTTCCTTAAAGGGGTGAAAGCAAAGAGACATCCACCTCCGGAGGAGAAGGTAGATCCGGTGAAAGCAAAGCGCACTATCGATGCCCTGAGGAAACCACCAAAGTCTCTGTGGAGAACCAACTATCAGCGCATTCTTGAGCAGACATATCTCGAAGCCCGGTGATCGGGAAATCTTGTCGGTGATAAAAGGTTAAAAGAAACGGCAGAGGGAAAAAAACTGCCCATTTCGGCGAACAAGCACAACAATCGTGCCCCCGCTCAATGTGTCTAATGCTCCGGGAATGGTGGCGGTTATGGCAATCTTGCAGATTACACTTTGACGATCAACTTCACGATTTCTTGGAGGTGGACGAACACAAATCTGAGTCTGGGAAGCCTCTCGTCAAAGATGAAAAATCTCGACAACTATGATGCGAAGATTCCATAATTGGTACATGAAAACCTGCGAGAGTGCAGGGGACGAATGCTTTGAATCTGAATATTAAAGAGGAGCACGACCTCGTTGCAAATGATACATTGACTATTCCATTTGATGAGTTCTTGGCGCTCTTCAATCAAAAGGCCCTCGATAAACTAATGGTCTTTTGCTACTGTGTAAGTACTATTTACATCATTAAGTCTCTCTATATATATAGCTCGGCTCTTTCATTGCATGTATTTATAATTAATTATCCTCACTATATTATGCAGATTGAAGATCGTCGAGTGCAAAAAACAAGAAATGTATGATATTGGGTTCGTTAACACAAATATCATAGTTGAATTTCTGGTTAAAAAGCACCCGCAGAGGCCGAGGAGAACTTGCTACAATCGTTGATCAAAAATCAAAACAAAGATTTAATACTCTTTCCTTACAACTCCAAGTGAGTGTTCTTGTCGTGTGCATATTCGGTTTCCCTTATTACTCGAGCAAGGTTATAGTAATGTAATTGATGAGTTATGCATGCGTCGCAGATTCCACTATGTTCTTCTGGAGATTAAGCTTGAGCGGGGAGTAGTAAACGTCTTAGACTCGAGAAGAAAAGATCCCCAAACCTATGCAGACATGACTAAAATACTCAACAAGTAAGTTCAATCGATCATTTATCGCACCATATCGGCAACTTTTGTTCATTTCCTGATATCTCAAGTAATAATATTTATTTTCTTTGTCTTGCAGGGTTTGGAAATAGTTCACCACAGAAGTTCTGGGACTGCAGAAGGAGCTGCGATATACATACCCGAAAGTAAGTACTACTAGCTAGCTAGTTGCGCGCATCTCCCGTTGATTCTATAGCTGTACTTTCATCAATGCCATTTATAATGCTTCATTATCAGTTTGATTGACCTCTATTTCTCGTAAAGTGCTTGTGGCAGGAACAAGGGAATGATTTCTGTGGATACTACGTGTGCGAGTTCATCTACAATGCAACTTTAAAACATAAGCGGGGCTACTCTAAAAGACAATATGAAGTGCGTAAGCAATAATATTCACAATTTCAATTTATTACACCATCATTTCTGTTGAGTTTCATTCATATATGTATTAACCCCCTTCTTCAAATTAGACGTGGCAGATGCGTGATGAACTCCTAGAACAAGATCGCATGAAAGCAATTCAAGAGGAATTGGCGGGATTCTTTCTTGACCACGTCATCAATAAAGCCGGAGAATATCATGTGGAAATTGATTTCAATTGCTAGGGGATTGTAAGAGATTTTACATATTGTATATGTATGTAGCGATGGCGTCGGATAGATAATCTGAAAACTTGTTGTTCGACCAATCTCTCGGAGAAGGAGAGGTCGATCGATCACTTATCTCGGTATGCATGGCGAACTTACGTACTTAATGGTTCCCTTCATTTTCTTACTAGCTAGCTTGTCGAGGGCCTCTCTATATGTACGATGCGTGGCGTCGACCAAGCCTGAGACATAAGAGAGGACACTTCTCTCTATTAATTAGCTAGCTAACACAATATATTAAACACCTAAATTAACCCCCAAAACCCCAAACTCCCTCCCCTTAAAAAACAAAAACCACGACCCTTTGAAATCTTGTGGCGTGGATGCCTTTTGGTCGGTTGGTGCCACCAGTGGGACCAAAACCCTCCTGCCTGGGCTCGGTGCACCGGCCACGTGGAGGCACATCTGTCCCGGTTCGTGTTAGAACTGGGACTAAAGGGGGGAGGCATTAGTCACGACCCTTTAGTACCGGTTCAAAAACCGGGACTAAAGGCCCTCACGAACCGGGACTGATGCCCCCTTTTCTAATATATTCATGGCTTTCAAGCCAAATGATCAATCTTATGGCCACATTCATGGCATAGTTTGTTCAAATGATCTCATATTGTGCACAAGGATGCATCTTGGAATTCCAAACAATGTTGCCGAAGGAAGTTTTCACTTTCATTGCACAAAAGAGCCATTTTCCATTTTTCGAGTGCCCTAAATGAGGTTTTTTTGTGAAGGACCTACCAAATAATTCTTGCAAATTTGTACCAAATCAATTTTCTAAAATACTAGGACATATTTAATGCACAATTGACCAAATGGTTGGGTGTAAAAAGTTTTGATCCACCTCTGGTGAAAAAGACAAATTCCTGCCGATTCAGATGGAAGCGGGTCAAATTTGAACTGCAGCTGCCTCATAGTTTTCTCTTTATTTTTTCTAAAAATCATTTCTAGGTACATAAGTATCTATTTAATCTGAGAAAAACCAAAAAAATTCCAAGATTCAACCACTAGCTAGGAACGGTCAAGCCTGCCGTTTTGACCGCATTTTGAAACGGGCATAAAAAATTCAAAAAAATTCAAAAAATTGGAAAACCTTCGCATTGTGTCATTATATGTGACCAAGTTTCCAGGAAAAACAATAAACTTATGTCTGAAATTATTTTAGAAAAGTGTTCTCAGAAATGAGCTGTCATGAGTGAAGATTCATGGCTTTCAAGCCAAATGATCAATCTTATGGCCACATTCATGGCCTAGTTTGTTCAAATGATCTCATATTGTGCACAAGAATGCATCTTGGAATTCCAAACAATGTTGCCTAAGGGAGTTTTCACTTTCATTGCACAAAAGAGCCATTTTCCATTTTTCGAGTACCCTAAATGAGGTTTTTTTG
The DNA here is from genome assembly GCA_021605145.1 of Aegilops bicornis. Taxonomy (NCBI): domain Eukaryota; kingdom Viridiplantae; phylum Streptophyta; class Magnoliopsida; order Poales; family Poaceae; genus Aegilops; species Aegilops bicornis. The sequence continues at coordinate 77,880,758 of CM038675.1, read as the reverse complement.
TGAAGGACCTACCAAATAATTCTTGCAAAATTGGACCAAATCATTTTTGTAAAATACTAGGACATATTTAATACACAATTGACCAAATGGTTGGGTGTAAAAAGTTTTGATCCACCTCTGGTGAAAAAGACAAATTCCAGCGATTAAATTTGGAAGCGGGTCAAATTTGAACTGCAGCTGCCTCATAGTTTGCTCTTTATTTTTACCAAAAATCATTTCTAGGTACATAAGTATCTATTTAATCAGAGAAACACCAAAAAATTCCAAGATTCAACCACTAGCTAAGAAACAGTCATGCCCGCCGTTTTGACCGCATTTTGCAACGCGCATAAAAAATTAAAAAAAAATCAAAAAATTGGAAAACCTACGCATTTGTGTCATTATATGTGGCCAAGTTCGCAGAAAAATTAATAAACTTGTAATACGGCAATTATTTTAAAAAAGTGTTCTCAGAAATGAGCTATCATGCGTGAAGATTCATGGCTATCAAGCCAAATGATCAATCCTATGGCCACATTCATGGCATAGTTTTTTTAAATGACCTCATATCATGCACAAGGGTGCATCTTGGAATGATAAACAATGTTGCCTAAGGAAGTCTTCATTTTCTTTGAACGAAAAATTCATTTTCCATTTTTCCGAGTGCCTGAAATGAGTTTTTTTGTGAAGGACCTACCATATATTTGTTGCAAAATTGGACCTAATAAATTTTATAAAATACTAGGCCATATATAATGCACAATTGACAAAATGCTTGGGTTTCAAAAGTTTTGATCCATCTCTGGTGAAAAAGACAAATTCCATGGAATTCGATGAGGAAGCGGGTCAAATTTGAACTGCAACTGTCTCATAGTTTGCTATTTATTTTTCCAAAAACCATTTCTAGTTACATAAGTACCTATTTAATCATAAATACATGGTTTGGTGGAGATACGTCGAGGTTTGGGCGGTGGCCAAGGGCCCCAACTCTCTGTAGCGTAAACTCGCATGCCCGTCGCGTGGTCACCGTGTGACCGTGGCGTTGCCATGTGTTCTGGGCGGCCTAGGCATGTCTAGTGGGTTGGGCACTCCCCATGTAGGTGCTAGGAAGAAAATCACAACATAAGAGTCTCACGAGGAGACCGATCAATGCTCAAACATGAATAAGCAGCCAAGTGTTTGATTAGAGGTACGGGAAATGCACATGGCTAATGGGCGTGAGTTTTGGCTGAGGATGATCAGTTACTAAGAAGACCGTCTTCACAAATTTTCAGCTCAAAAGGAGGAGCCTAGATGGTACTTTCTTTGCAAAGTACCACACTAGACATAAATACGAATGTTGAACCTGGGCTCAAAATAATGAATGTATTGAGCCGGCATTTGGTGGAGGATGGTTATTTGGGTAGAGGAAAGCACTGTAGAAAATGGATACCATTTGGACATGCCAAAATGGTACTTCCTTCACAAAGTGCTGCTTTGAACAGAATAGAAAAATGAATATTGTTGAGTTATTTTCGAACTAGGCAAGGAAGGTTTTTGACATATTTGATGAAGATATTATCCAAACAATTTATGAGATTTTTTTGGGAATTTTGAATAACTTGAAATATAGGTTGCTTCACAACCTAGGGCAAAATTGACACATGGACATGCCACATAGGCAAAAGCCCAGTGAGATGGCGCCTAGTCATCACAACCCACCATAATCTACAAGGCTATGACCATCTATATTGGTCGTTAACAGCTAAAAATAAGGCAGCGGACCTGCACTGTTTGCTTTGTGACCATTTCATGTAAGGAAATTACGACCTTTCTAACCAAAATGGTCGCAATGATTTAGGGTTTGGAGCCCCCCGAACAGCTTTTGACCAATTGGTCTCAAATGGTCATATATCTATGACCAATTCTTCCAGGGTCACTGACAGAAGGTCACTAGTTGACATATTTCTTGTAGTGGTCGACTATGCCGTGTCCGATCATCACGTGAGACGGACTAGTCATCATCGTTGAACATCTCCATGTTGATCGTATCTTCCATACGACTCATGTTCGACCTTTCGGTCTACGTGTTACGAGGCCGTATGCATACATGCTAGGCTCGTCAAGTTAACCTAAGTGTTTTGCATGTGTAAATCATCTTACACCCGTTGTATATGAGCGTTAGAATCTATCACACCCTATCATCACGTGGTGCTTGAAACAACGAACTTTATAGCGGCGCACAGTTAGGGGAACACTTTCTTGAAATTATTATGAGGGATCATCTTATTTACTACCGTCGTTCTACGTAAACAAGATGCAAAAACATGATAAACATCACATGTAATCAAATAGTAGTGACATGATATGGCCAATATCATATAGCTCCTTTGATCTCCATCTTCGGGGCTCCATGATCATCTTCGTCACCGACATGACACCATGATCTCCATCATCATAATCTCCATCATCGTGTCTCCATGAAGTTGCTCGCCAACTATTACTTCTACTACTATGGCTAACGGTTTAGCAATAAAGTAAAGTAATTACATGGCATTAAATCATTGACACGCATGTCATACAATAATTAAGATAACTCCTATGGCTCCTGCCGGTTGTCATACTCATCGACATGCAAGTCGTGATTCCTATTACAAGAACATGATCTCATACATCACATATATATCATTCATCACAACTTTTGGCCATATCACATCACAAAGCAATTCTTTGCAAAAACAAGTTAGACGTCCTCTAATTGTTGTTGCATGTTTTTACGTGGCTGCAATAGGGTTCTAGCAAGAACGTTTTCTTACCTACGTAAAAGCCACAACGTGATTTGCTAACTTCTATTGACCCTTCATAAGGACCCTTTTCATCGAATCCGCTCCAACTAAAGTGGGAGAGACACACACCCGCTAGCCACCTTATGCAACTAGTGCATGTCAGTCGGTGGAACCTATCTCATGTAAGCGTACGTGTAAGGTCGGTCCGGGCTGCTTCATCCCACGATACCGCTGAAGCAAAATAAGACTAGTAGTGGCAAGAAGGTGGACAACATCTACGCCCACAACAAATTTGTGTTCTACTCGTACAAAGAGAATTACGCATAGACCTAGCTCATGATGCCACTGTTGGGGAACGTTGCAGAAAATAAAATTTTTCCTACGTTTCACCAAGATCAATCTATGAGTTCATCTAGCAACGAGAGAGAGGAGTGCATCTACATACCCTTCTAGATCGAGCGGAAGCGTTCAAGAGAGCGGGGTTGAGGGAGTCGTACTCGTCGTGATCCAAATCACCGATGACCCTAGTGCTGAACAGACAGCACCTCCGTGTTCAACACACATACGGTTGGGAAGAGCGTCTCCTCCTTCTGATCGAGAAAGGGGAAGGAGAGGTTGATGGAGATCCGGTGACACGACGGCGTGGAGGTCGATCGGCGATGATCTCGGCGAGCTTCGTCGAGCTTCTCTGAGAGAGAGGTGTAGCGGAGGAGGGGCGCCAAGAGCATGGGCGCGGCTGCCCTCCCTCCCCTCTTTATATAGGGCCCATAGGGGCGCGAGCCCTAGGATATGGGATCTCCAAGGCGGCGGCGGGGGTGGCTTGCCCCCAAGCCGGTGGGCGCCCCCACCCTAGGGTTTCCCAACCCTAGGCGCGGGGGCCAAAGGCGCACCAGCCCACAAGGGGCTGGTTCCCCTCCCACTTCAGCCCATGGGGCCCTCCGGGATAGGTGGCCCGACCCGGTGGACCCCCGGGACCCTTCCGGTGGTCCCGGTACAATACCGGTGACCCCCGAAACTTTCCCGATGGCCGAAAGCTGACTTCCTATATATAATTATTTACCTCCGGACCATTCCGGAACTCCTCATGACATCCGGGATCTCATCCGGGACTCCGAACAACTTTCGGGTTACTGCATACTCATATCTCTACAACCCTAGCGTCACCGAACCTTAAGTGTGTAGACCCTACGGGTTCGGGAGACACATAGACATGACCGAGATGACTCTCGGTCAATAACCAACAGCGGGATCTGGATACCCATGTTGGCTCCCACATGCTCCTCGATGATCTCATCGGATGAACCACGATGTCGAGGATTCAAGCAACCCCGTATACAATTCCCTTTGTCAATCGGTACGTTACTTGCCCGAGATTCGATCGTCGGTATCCCAATACCTCGTTCAATCTCGTTACCGGCAAGTCACTTTACTCATACCGTAATGGATGATCCTGTGACCAAACACTTGGTTACATTGAGCTCATTATGATGATACATTACCGAGTGGGCCGGAGATACCTCTACGTCATGCAGATGACTAATCTCGGTCTCGATCCGTGTCAACCGCAGACACTTTTGGAGATACCCGTAGTATACCTTTATAGTCACCCGATTCGTTGTGGCGTTTGGTACACCCAAAGCACTCCTATGGTATCTGAGAGTTACACGATCTCATGGTCTAAGGAAAAGATCTTTGGACATTGGATAAGCTCTAGCAAACGAACTACACGATCTTGTGCTATGCTTAGGATTGGGTCTTGTCCATCACATCATTCTCCTAATGATGTGATCCTGTTATCAACGACATCCAATGTCCATAGTCAGGAAACCATGATTATTAGTTGATCAACGAGCTAGTCAACTAGAGGCTCACTTGGGACATGTTGTGGTCTATGTATTCACACATGTATTACGATTTCTGGATAACACAATTATAGCATGAATAATAGACAATTATCATGAACAAGGAAATATAATAATCTTTTATTATTGCCTCTAGGGCATATTTCCAATAGGCGACACGCGTGCGCGATCACGGTGGCGACACCCGCCGTAGGAAGGTCCCATTCCTATTCCCGTATGGATAGCGGTGCGAGCCGCCTCTAGTGGGATACTCCTACACGGCTGGGCAACCGGAAAATCTCCTTGCCCTTTCGACCAGGGCCATCCATCCATCCTGTACTCCGCTGAGACCGACAGCCTCCTCGCTCTGGCAGCCGATCCGTCCGTCAATCCCGCTTCGTTGGCCCACCGAGCAACCGGCGGCGGCACGCGGGTCCCTCTACGCCGCGCCGGGGTTTCCGCGGGCTGAGCCGCGTGGCGGGCGGGGAGGAGGCTGCTGCGTTTGGCGGCGCCCTGAAATTTCCGGCGTCCCGGCGCGCCCCTGCGTAAAATTCATAATTCGCCCTCGATCTTCCTGCCGCCTCGTCTCCAAGGCACGCCCGGCCACCATGTCCGTGTGTGTCATGGGCACGACACCCCGAGATCCTGATCGGCCTCGCCTTGGCGGAGGCCAGATGTGGGAGACAGGAAGCCTCGAGCCAAGCTACTGGCGTGATCCGCTCTCACCTCGCGGCGCCGCAGCCGTGGCGAGGACATGGGATTGGGGGCGCTGTCGGTTTGACCGTTCGGGTGCTTTCTGGATTGGAAGCAGTGAGGAGATTGTGATGCTCGTTGAGACGAGAGGATTGCATCGCGGGAGCTGGCGAGGGGAATGGAGGGAGGGACGGATGATTTCTTCCGGGCACCGTGATCCAAGTCCAAGGTACCTTCCTGCTTGCCAACTAATATTTCCAGTCTAGTTTAGTGCTTGTTTCCATACAGATAGTTGAACACGCATGATTTTTTGCAAGCCAGATTTCAGATGATTCTTAGCAAAATCTGTTAGTTTTGGTCACCCTTCCTCTGAAAATAAGCATACATGTTTGTATTGGTAAACATGTCGTGTAAGTTTTTAATTAGTCGCTCATGCCCACAAACCATTTCAGATGTAGCTCATTCTTGGTCGACACACACGCACACACACACTCACATGAGCAGGGATCGAGAAGAGAACAGAGGGGGGAAACAGGGCGATAGGCCACAACAGTTCGGACGATTCAGAGCATCAGTTTGCAGTTTAAAACTGCAACTGCTTGACCCGTTTCTTTTCTGAACTTTATTATGTGTGATTGCTATAGTTGTTTATACTAAGCTTTAATACTTATTTGTAAGTATTTTGCCAAATCACAACCATAGATATTATATCATGGTAAATTCAAATTGCTTTTGTGATAATAGTTGTTTTTTAAAACAGACATCTTAACACATATTTAAATCAAATCCACTTAAATGCTAGAAAATAAGAAGCGACAAAATACATGTCTACTTGGATTAACGGTGACATTGCTTTAATGGTGCATTTGTATATTTGTATCCTTAAATATCTTAGTATGGAATTGTAGACTGTATGGCATAGAAAGTATCTTGATAGTGGTGTCTTTATGATTATATATACACAACTAGAAAGATGTAGAGTGGACAAGATGTTTACGAGGAACTTTCTATGATGTTATCTAACAGTTGGTGAGTGCGGTGTTTTGGTGCCGAGACTCATTCGCACCTAACCAGAAAAAAAGAAAACGATACTAGGAAAATTCAAAAAAAAATCATTTTTTTGTGTGGTAGACAATTTGATGCGTGAGGTCCGCTCCAATTTTTAGATCATTTGAACCCCTGAACAACACTCAGGAAAAAAAACGAAACGGGTCAGAACGGTGCGTCGTAATAGATTTTTCGGTGCTCGGTCGTCGGTGTTCAAGAGGCGAATCTGCAAGCAGTGCCGAAAAGGTGTCGGTCCGTCAGGTGAGTGGTCGCTGCACCTAGCACACCATGCACTATCACGGTACTGCTCTAAATGCTCTACGTGTTAGACGCGATGAGTGGAGGACCTGCGGGAAAGTGTGCGAGAGAGAAGTAGATGGGGGCTGGTGAACTAGAGCCATGTGTTCAGGGTGCTAATCGCTGCCTGCAATACGTAATTTATTTACAGATAGAATTAATAAAACCTGTGCTTGACCCAATTCTTTTCTGAACTTTAATATGTGTAATTGTTATAGGTATGTATCTTTCTGATTTATGAGTTGATCATCAGAGGGGGCGGTCCATAGCAATAGGTTTTCCGGTGTTCCATCATAGGTGTTCAAGAGACGAACCTGCGAGAAATGCAGTGAAGACGCCTTGCACTACAGTGGTACTCCCTTAGATGCTCTACGCGCTAGACGCCACGACTGGGGGGCCTGCCGAAAGCGTGCTAGAGAAGAGAAATCAAACACAGGAAAGAAGAAGCGACTGGCAATAAGTCTTGGGTCCACCCTATCAACCCAAGGGAGAACTGTTCACTTGAGTGTACCAACCAAAGATTTAGAATTTAAAATTTTCGCTCTTTTTACATTTTTCGAGGATCTGGATAGCAATTATTCAGCTGCCTTAGCCCACAAGCGTGGATGCTAATTAATTTTGTTCTCAAAAAGAAAGTGACTCTTTATTTAAATAATTAAAAGGTTGTCCTCTAAAATGTAAAATTGCTCAAAAAAGTTTACTAAATAAATTTTTATGTTCCATTTTATGTTTTTGTGGTAGGTACGCCAGGTGTGACTAGCTGAATAAAATGGTATGTTTGGTATTGTGTTGCTTCATTGTCTATGCAGGTTGATTCTGTGTTAATTCATTGTCTTTGTAGGTTTTTTTTGTTAAATTTTTTAATTGAGGATGAGCACATAGTACATATGGTCATTATAATGGATGTAGTGTATGAAGAAAATGTTCATTGTTTGTACTTTCGCATTCAAATTTAAAGAGGTTTGCTCTGTTTTAATTTCCTTCTACATATTGAATTATATTCTTGATTTACTATGCAATTTTTCATTCATAGTAAATAGTTGAAGTTAGGCTGGATAAAATAATAACATGTGTGTGCTTGCAACCTGTTTTGTTTTTGCTTCCAGACCATATAGTTGAGTTTCTCTTTTTTTAAAGCATTTTCTGTTTACTATAGTTTACAGATTCAACCAGCCCATCTGGCTTCAACAATCCCACTTTACTTCAAGCTTCCGTCCGCTTAATATTTAACATTCTGATACGGCCCATAAGGTCCAACTTTCGTTGGCCCATGTACACCATGCATACATTCGAATGATAGACTATGTGGTGATTTCTTTGCCACCTAGCAATTTATATGATTACACTGGCTTACACTATTTGGCTTAGCAATTGTGTACGCTTGCCAATATATAGCAAACTTGCATTTATTTATAACACATACACAAGGTTACAATTCCAAAAATAGAATAAAAAATATATACCTTTTTATTTCCTCAGGACAGCGATAACTTAAGCATTACATAACCAACCCACGCGTCGCCTGTACGTACCTGGTCATGTCCAGCTCACGCGCAAGCATGCTCTCGCTCACCTCGCCAGGCCAAACCTGCCTACCTTGCCGCGGCCAGGTTAAACACTGATGTACTTGTGCCTACCTGACCAATTAATCCACTGTAACACATCTGTAGCTGCCTGACCACGTGTAACCATAGATGGCCTGATGGCCAGCGCAAAATTGAGGTCACCACGGCTCAACGGAACCAAGTGGAAATAGAAACCGGAAAGAAGAGAGGGGGAGAGGCAAATCACCTTGGCAACAGAAGAGACGGTGGGCATCCATCCTCACCAGATCAACCAAGAAGCTTCTCCTTGGCCCCCAAACTACAAACAAGCAAGCAGCCGCACCATCAGATGCGAATCAAGACGAAGAAAAACCAGCAGAAAAGGGGGATGCAGATCAGACTCCTACCAGCTTTGTCGAGTTCTTGTCATGGAGGTTGGTTGCCTGTTAGGATAAACCACGTATATGGGTGTCGTGCGCGCAGCCGTGGCTGGCTAGCTACATGCGTGGCCGGGTGATCTTGCGTGTGTGCATGCTAGTTGGCTAGTTGGCTTAGTGGCCGGTGCGGTGTGCGTGCATGCAGCAGGCTAGGCAAGTTTGTTAGTCACGGATAGACTCCCGGGAGGTTAGCTAGATGTGAGTGGCCGGGTGTGACGGCCAAGTTAGTGGGCGTGCATGCAAGGCATGGTGTGGGTGCGTGCGTGTGGCCGTGGGCTACTTAAGTTGTTTCATCAGGTTGTATTGTGCGCCGGTATGAGCCGAGTGTAGCCATGTAGCCACCGGAAAGAAGAAAAGTGATTGGCGCGTTTGTGCGCCCATGGCGGCGTTCGTGCGCCGGCCGAAAAATCTTGTGTCCACTGTTCATTTTCTTCCACCTCTGTTCGAGTGAGAGGAGAGGTAGCTAAAGGGTTGCGGTTCCAACATTGCCTGCCGCTGCTCGTTCGCCATGGCCGCCCGCGGGGTAGGGTCTTCGGCGCGAGAAGGGAGATGCAAACAAGCAAGCAGCCGCACGCATCAGATAGGAATCAAGGCGAAGAAAAACCAGCAGAAAAGGGGGATGCAGATCAGACTCATACCAGCCTTGTCGAGTTCTTGTCGTGGAGGTTGGTTGCCTGCCGCTGCTCGGTCGCCAGCTAGGGTTGGGGTTGGGGTTGGAGTGAAAGGAGGAGGCCGCGACGGGAGGAGGGGGGGGGGGGGGTGCGCATGCCGGGGAGGTGGCCGGCGGCGGATGGGGCGGCGGGGCTGTCTGCGTTGCGCTGCCTGCATTTCCCGCCTGTGCCGCTCGGTTGCCATGGCCGCCCGCTGGCTAGGGATTCGGGCGCGAGGATGGATGGATGGATGGAGGGAGGGAGGCAGAGAGAAGGAGAAGTATGTGGTGGCCTGAGCTGGTCAAGTCGATCTGGAAGAGGAGGTGGGGGCGTTGACAGTGGTCGGGGGAGAGGAAGCCGCGGATGGGGGAGACGAGGAAGACAGCAGCGGCTGCTTTGGCTGGGCTTCATCTGGGTCTCTCCAGATTGGGTTGCTTTGGGTCCCTCTCTTCTTCATTTGAGTTTTCAAGAACCCTCCTCTCTCTAACCGCAGATATTTCGGACCCTTGGCGCGGGACAAAGACCGGGATAATTGAGATTGGCCGCGCGGGACTGGATTTTTCGGAGCACATCGTGGGGGAGATAGCGAGAGCGGGCCTGCGTGCTCTCATTGGTTGATTCGGTACTCCCACGGATTGCCCCCACCATCCGATCTCAGTCGTCCATCTTTCTTAGATCCGAGGGTAGAGACCCCATGTCACGCGAATCACGCCCAGTAAAAACCACCAATGTCTTTTACTGCTCCAGCCTAAATTTCCTGATGGATTATTACAAGACCGGGAAAAATATATAGAAAACAAGTTCGCTAGAAAAACTGAAACTAAAAAAATGTTGAAAATGGTTTTTTCATAATTGCAACATCTAAAATGCTTTCGCCGTGTGGGACCCACTCATCAATGGATTACTATTTATTGTTTATTCTCTCTCCCGCTACACCAAAATTCTAATCATGCACCCCATCGGACCTACCCTTTGAGTCGGCAATGCCCCACACCTGTGACCTTGGGCATCCAACAAATCCATGTATCACGACGCGCTCCTAAAGTTCATGTTGCCCGGTGAGCCTCCCCTTACATCTCACTGAGTCATCTGGGTAGCAACCGACACTAGTGGATGAAATATGGAAGCACGTGAATAAACATGCCCAACCCAACACCAAACATAAAAAAAAACCTCGAGACAATCCATCTATGCCTTAGATCCATCCTCTAACCTATTCTTGGAGCTCTTCATCCAATTGTCACGCGGCCAGGATTGCAATTTCAAATCTTGTCCTCTTATAAAAAAATCGCTTCCATGGATTCATCACTTCATCCCCTGACCTTCCACATCCATCTATGGTCGGTCCAAATCTCGACGGGCCAATTAACTAGGATGACATTGAAGATTTCGCGGGCGATGCGGGTAATTTGGAATGTGATTTTGTTTGCGGAGAGCGGCCAAGTTCTGTTCTTTTACATGATCTTATTCTTCAAATTCTTTCACTTGTTATTGGATCGAAGTAAAACAAGGTGTTATTTCATGTGCCCGGGTAGAAGAAGATGAGGTGGTCATAGAGGGGGAGTTTTGATAGCCATGGCTCGCATCCATTCCTCATTAATTTTTGGAACGAATGCATCCAACAGCAGGTCGTATTTATCGTAGACCCATATGTAATCTTGTGGTGAAAATGAACGGGATGAGATGGTCCAAAACACCTTGAGTCTCAGAAGTGCAAATTAAAAAGGAACGGAGGGAGTACTAATTAATGTACTACCTCGGTCTGGGTGTATAGGGCATGCACGGTGATTCTAGGTAGTCAATTTGACTAACCAATATATAAAAATCATATCACCATAATCATCTATGGAACAAGTTTCTAAACATATATTTTCTGGCACATATTATACATATTTGGTTAGTTAAATTATCGACCTAAAAGCACGTGTGTCGGGGATATACCCCGCGGCGTAAACCGGCCGGAAGTATAACCCGGCCGAACTTGGCGGTTTACCTGAAGAACCCGCTGATACTTGGCGGTTCACTGGCGACACGGCGGTTTACGGTTCATTGGTAATCCGGCAGGCGGGTCAGAGGAGCGACAAGACCCGGTGGCCCGACCGGCGGTTCATGAAGGCCGGTTCAACTATGGTGGGCCGGTTTATAAAGAAAGACATAAGGAATATTTGTCTTACAAGGAGTTAAGACCTGGACTTGTATCCGGTTTGTATTAGAGATAGGTTTGTCCTAATCCTAGTAGGACTCCACATGTAACCCGCCCCTTCAACATATATAAGGAGGGGCAGGGCTCCCCAAAGAGGGACAAGCTACAAGCTACAAGCAATAAGAAACAATATCTAGGGCTAGGCACAAGGAGGAGAGCCGGCTTACGGCGACTCCCTCATGATCATAATGAGACCTAGCCACAAACGGCATGTAGGGTTATTACCGGATGGTGTTTCCCGGGGCCCGAAGCTGTCTAAATCCCTGTCTTGTGTTGCGTCTCTCGATTCCGCTCAACCCCTCTCAAGCTACCACATAGATGCGTTGGCCTCGTGACTAAGTCCTGACACTAAGGATATCTGCCGTGAGAATTCCACGACAACGTGCATGCCCTATGCACCCGGACAGAGTAGCATATATACACAACTAGTTTGCTCACTCCCATTCAGGCGGCCCGTTGCAAGATTTCAATGTCTTTTTGTGGCACCTATATTGACATAACCATCCATAAACTATAACCCAGACGTTCCCGTGAGATGCCGGGATGATACGCTGAAAACATGAAAAATTAGGTTGATGGTGTGAATAATTATGGAAATTGATTGTAGTGTGATGGTAAATGATTGGGTAACCATGCACGATTTGTTGATGTGAAAGGGTTGCGCGCGTGGGAAAAATAGTTATTAGGACGGGAGATTAATGACGTGGCAGACAAGCATGGTTTGTAGATGTGAAAGCGCCGCATGCTACTAGGAGAAGTAGCTGAATGGAGGCAAGCGGGTGGTGGTGTTGGTGGTTTGCAATAATTTGTGAGAAGTTAGCCTATGTGTGTGTGCGTAGGTGTTGGAGTGGTGTTCCGTGTTGACCCGTTTGCGCGCATTCAGATCACACTTCTTGTAACTATGATTTCTCACTTCTATAAAATCTGGTACGTCTTTGGCGTACTCTTAAAAAAACAGAATAGAAAATTATGCAATGTGGACAAAATGGACAAGTACACCCCCGTGACAAAGTTGTGAAGAAAACACACATGAGGCATGCTGACAAAGCGGCTAAAACGAAATCTCTACCCCGTGATGAAAGTTTGGCAAACCAAAACTATGCATGAATATGGTGTTGAACAAAATAGTACGTACTACATGCTTATTGCATCTAAAAAATACATTGCTTATTTAGAGGCTGTAACACAACTGTGATGTGGTGGCTTCTTCACCGCGCCGTTGCGACGATCGAGTCACTTACTACCGCTTCACTGCACCGCTGCTGCCTTGACCATCGACGACCTGTACCTCTCCTTGTTTTTGGTGAAGTAGGTGACGAGCCCGTCCCTGTCCGGTAGGGACCGCCTGACGACCTCGTCGGAGGTGTACTCTTTGGCCCACCGGCGCAGAGCAGGGTACTCGCCATCCTTCATCAGGCGCACCCCGGCAAATGATGAACTGTCATAGGTGCAGTTTGTGCAAATGACCATACATACAACCATGGCTACTATCTTGCGGATGGCATCTACCCAAAATGGCAAATATCTGTGAAGCTGTTGAAAAACCAGAAGGTAAGAAAAATCTTGATTTCCAAAATACTCAAGCGGTGGCTAGAAAAGATGTGGAGAGAGTTTTTGGGATTTTGCAAGCCCAATTTGCTATTGTGAGATGACCTGCTAGATTTTGGGATCGAAAGATGCTTTGGTACATCATGCACGCTTGTGTGATCATGCACAACATGATCATCGAGAATGAGCGTGGCCAAGATTTAGACTACTCTCACTACGAGCTCTTTGGACATCCCGTGCGAGTGCGGCGGAGGGCTGAAAGGGTGACCCGTTTTGTTGCCTCTTATCATGCCATTCGATGTGCCGAAACGCATGATGACCTTCAAAAGAATCTCATTGAGGAGTGGTGCGCATGGAATGGCCGGCAAAGAGCATCATGATTTGTGCGTTTGATGTTGTATTGTTGAACTATTTGTTGTATTAAAAGATAAACTATTTGTTTGAGTTGTAATAACGAAATTTAACTATTTTTGTTAATTTATTTTGTTTGTGTTTGATCTTTTTGTTTGTGTTTTGAGCACATATGTTGTTTGTCTTGAGCCTTGTAGCTGCATTATAACACACCTACTGGAGCTACAGCAGCGTCATCTAAAGTTCTAGCGGCCGCTGGAGCCAGCGCTCCCCGCCGCGCCAAAACAGAAGATCCGCGCGCTGCAAACGCATTTTTAGCGTGGCGCGCGTTCGACGGCTGTTGGAGATGCTCTAACTATATATGCTTTCTCCTTTCTATAAAAATATGGTACACATTTGGTTTATCTTTGAAAAAACAGAATAGAAAATTATGCCATATATGTCGGACAAAATGGACTAGTACACCCCTGTGACGAAGTTGTGAAGAAAACACACATGAGGCATGCTGACAAAGCGGCTAAAACGAAATCTCTACCCCGTGATGAAAGTTTGGCAAACCAAAACCATGCATGAATATGGTGTTGAACAAAATAGTACGTACATGCTTATTCCATCTAAAAAATACATTACTTATTTAGAGGCTGTAGCACAACTGTGATATGGTCGCTTCTTCAACGCGCCGCTGCGACACTCGAGTTACTCATCACTACCGCTTCACTGCACTGCTGCCACCTTGGCCGTGGACGACCTGTACCTCTCCTTGTTTTTGGTGAAGTAGGCGACGAGCTCCTCCCTGTCCGGCAGGGACTGCCTGACCACCTCGTCGGAGGTGTACTCCTTGGCACACCGGCGCAGGGCAGGGTACTCGCCATCTGTCATCACGCGCACCCCGGTGACTTCCTCCAGCACGCCGAGCCAGTGAGCCAGCGTGCAGGCGGCGAGGTCGATGAAGCCGAGTGCGTCGCCCCCGAAGAACCGCTTCCCGAAGAACCGCTTCCCGTCGAGCTGCGCGTCCAGGATCGCCAGGCCCTCCTTCGTCTCCCTCGTCAGCCGCGCCGTCCGTCGACATCGCCTGCCACAGCGGCTTCAAGCACTTGTTGGCTATAAAGTCAGCCCAGAAGCGGGCCGTGGCGCGGTCGTAGGGGTCCGCCGGGAGGAGCCGTGGCGGCGACCCCTCGTCGTCGTCGTGGAAAGCCTCGTCCACGTACTCGACGATGAGGAGGGACTCGCAGATGGCACGGTCGCCGTGGAGGAGGACGGGGACCGACTGGTGGACGGGGTTGTGGGCGAGCAGCAGCTCGTTCTTCTTGACTAGGTCCTCCATGAGCAGCTCGTACGGCACCCCCTCGAGCGTCAGCGCCACCTCCACCCGGTGCGCGAACGGGCTGCCAAACACCGTGATGAGCCTCACCGGCGCCGGAGCCTGTGCTGGCTGCTGCGACATCCTGATCAAGCAAAAAATGATGTCTTGACACTAGTGCAGAACCGGCTTTTAGTGCCGGTTCGTAACGGCTTTAGTCTTGGTTCTCCGGCGGTAAAGAGTGGGGACTAAGGTCACGCCGCTTTAAATGCCGGGTTCGTCACGAACCGGCGCTAAAATCTTGAACGTAACATGTACCAAGTCAGGCCGGGTGCGCGTGGGCTTTAATGCCGGTTGGTAACATCAGCGGTACTAATTCATTTAGTGTTTTTTAATTTTTGCTTTAGTTTTGTGTTTTGAATTTAATTTAGTGATTGTTTTACATTATAATGAGTTGTTAAATCATTAAGTGAAAATACCGCGGATTAGTTTCGACTGGAGGATCTAGCTAGCTATAGCTAAGTGATCAAGTATATATATATATATATATATATATATATATATATATATATGCCATATCGATATTATATACTTGATCACCTAATTAGGTGATCAGTATAATATATATGGATATGGCATATATATAGTTGATCATTTAGGTAGGATCCATCCAGCTGAAACTAATATGTAGTTTCTTTCATTAAATGATATAATAATTACTCGTCATATCATCATATTATTAATATAAAAACTCTTGCATCATATCATCAACATACTCTAGAGCTAGCTAGCTAAAAATCATCGTAGTCGTCATTATCACTATTTAATCATCATAGTCATTACCGCTATCAAATCACCACCAACCGTAGCTTAAAGAAGAAACATTCACTTGTGCGAAGCAAAAATATCGCCGAGTTCAACATGATTGTCATGA